>JBCNJP010000006.1:19867678-20022342 GCA_039602395.1 Deinandra increscens subsp. villosa | reverse complement strand
CTTACTACTGCATGATTCGGTAATTGAATAGCAATGTCAGAACTGACTAACTCTCTCTAACACGGACTATTTATAGTCACTTAGTCAACAGGCCAGCGGACCACCAGCGAACCATCTGGTACGCTGTACCAACTGGTCCGGTGGACCATGTGGTCCGGCCAGATGACTATCTGACTCACACAGACGCTCTAGATTAGATATAATACACGAGACACATGCTAGCATAGGAATATGCTTCTACAAATTTCATGAACTGGAAATGTGAGAGCATATTCCTATGCTACCGTGTGTCTCGTGTATTGTATCTAGTCTAGAGCGTCTGTGTGAGTCTTATAGTCAACATACCAAGATGGCCGTACCATATGGTCCGCCGTACCAGTTGGTACAGGCGTACCAAGTGGTCCGCAAGGTGGTACGCCACCCAGTATGTAAATGACTATAAATAGTTCGTATTAGAGAGAGTTTAGTAGTTCTGTCATTTCATATCTCTTAACTGTGTGTGTTCTTAAGTGTTTCTCTCTCTACATAGTATTCTCTAAGTGAATCAATAAAGATTTGCTTTATATACATCCGTGTTCATCGATTAACCGAATCATGCAGTAGTAAGATCCGTTTCCGTGGTTTTACAAGTGGTATCAGATCAATCCAGGTTGCTCTACTGCATTGATTTGGTCCATTTCGAAATTTTGAGAGAGAAAGTTTGGGTTTGAGTCGTTTTTCATCAATTTTTCTAAATTCAGAGTGATTCCGAGGTCAAAGATGATTTCTGACTGTTCCTAGAGTATTTTCGCACCTCACTGATCCAATTTCCAGTTCCAAAAGTCGAAAATTCGAAAAATCAGTCGATCTTGATTTGGTACGCCAATGGTACGCTCGAAGAACAGTTTGGTACGTGCCCGGTACGGAAGGCAATATTCATAGCTTTCTAGTATGCCGAAGTTTAGTACGCAAGGCAATCTTCAAAGTTGGTACGTGACGGTTACTTTTTGGTACGCTGGCAATTACGCCATACCAAATTGGTAAGCTTCTCAAACTGGTACATTGAGGTTGGTCTGGTACGCCGAAGTCATCTGATCCCTGACTGGTACGCTGATTTGGTCTAGTACGTAGGAAGGTTTTGGTACGCTGGCAGAAAAGTGGTCTTCACTAAAATTAACGTAACTTGAGTTCCGTTAAGAGTTAAGGGAGCTAATACCAGCCAAAACGTTCGTCTCGATGAGATCTATACTTTTACTCGCCTAACAGCCAGTACCCTCCGGTTTGACCCCCAAAATCCGCTTGGAAGACCTTCGTTTTTGAGTTTGAAGTTTTGACATTCGATTTTTAACTTCAAGATGAGTGATTTTCAAGCGTTTTCAGCTATGCAAACCTCGATGTAAGCCATGATGAACTATGATAATGAAATCGGAACAACTCAGAAAGTTCCTAAATTACTTCGATTGGAGGATTATCATAACTGGAAGAAGAGATTTGAATCTTACATATACTCACAAGATGTTGATTGTTGGATTCCGATTGAAAAACAATACGAGTATCCGTTGATTGCTAATACTTTACAAAAATCGATAAGTGATTTTGAGCCTGAAGAAAAGAAGGTATTTGCAAGAGAAAAGAAAACTTATATTTTTCTCACGATGGCATTACCCAAAGATTTGATGCATCAGTTTAAGAATTTTCCAACTTCGGAACAATTATGGGATGCTATTAAGGAAAGATATGAGGGTAACGATCAGTACAAGAATACTCGAAAGCAAGTTTTGAAGAAAGAGTTTGACAATTTCGGGCTTTGTGAGAATGAGAAGATCACAGATTTGATTGCAAGGTTTTCACATTTAATCAATGAACTTGACATTGTAGGTGTTAAGAAAGAAAATGATGAATTAAAGGAGAAATTCCAGGAATCTCTACCCGAAAAATGGGAGAATTTTGTGATGATGTTGTCTAATGATCCAAACTACTCAAGTTGGACATTCAATCAGTTGATAAGCATATTACAAGCTCGGGAAATTGAATTACTTGTGAAAAAGTCAGCAACTCCATTTGTTCAGAATCCTGAAGTATATTTTGGAGAGAACTCTGACTGTGCATGCTAAAACAAAATCACATTCTATTTCAAGCAGTAATCCATCGTTAATAGCATTTTCTTTCTGGAAAGTCTGAGAATACTGGTTATTCTTCGGGTTGCAGTTTTACTATTCCTGATGATCAGCAGCATAAATTAGATCTGGAATGGCAGATTGCTATGGTAGTGGAGAGAGGAAGGAGATTCATGAAGAAACATGGTCAGACATCAATTTTTCAGGGAGGAAAATTTGGTCTAGATAAGTCGAAGCTTAAATGTTTCAAATGTTCCAAATTTGGACATTTTGCTCGAGAATGCAAGCAATCATCTTCTAAACCAAGTACTTCGGATAATCATGACCATAATAAAGATGCAAAAGCATTAGTGTCCGAGGAAGGATATGATTGGGCTAAGGATTTTCCGGGATGAATTTGCATTTTATAGTTCATTCTCCAGAAAATTATGCATTGATGGCTACTATGCAAGATGATTCAAGTGCGTCTGAATCTCAAACAAGTGCATCTGAGACAAGTTATTCTGAAGTTTGTGGATATGAGTCAACATGTGAATTTTGTGCTAAAAAAGAAAGAAAGATTCGGGAATTGATTTCTGAAAAGGAAGGGTTGTTTGTTGAACATGAGAAGAAAGAAGAAAGAAGAAAGAGATAAAAGGTTATAAAAGAAAGTGTGAGGTTTCTGATGAGATTTTCAAAGCTAATGAAATGTTGGAACAAGAAAAGAAGGTGTTGATAGAAGAGGTTTTAGAACTAAAAGTAAGATTGGATGAGATGGTCAAAGTCAATAAAGAACAAACCTTGAAGTTACAAAATGAAAATGCTGAGTTAGTTACAATGGTTGACAAGTGGGAGTTCGAAGCAAAGGATGCTATTGGAGATTTTGATGCCTTGTATAAGAAATATAAAGCAAGAGTGGAATCACTTCTGCTTACCAATTTTGAACTTCAGAAAACTTATGATGAACTCATGGTTTCGAACAATGATTATAAAGTTCTCCAGTCAAAATTACAAGATAAAGTCACCGGTCTGACAAAAGAAAACAAATTATTGACAAGAAATGTAGAAATTTATCAAGGAAAGGTTACAAAGGTTACAAAGGAAATGTTCGATGCCCATGATAAAGTGAGAAGAGAATAGTCTTTGTATAACAGAGTTTCAGAATAATTGATAGAATCAGAAAAGGCGTTGGGTGAAGCTCAAAAGAAGATATCAGATTTAAATGTTCAAGTTCTAGATTTGAACGTCAACTGAATAACTTGAAGATTTCACACTCTTTCACCAGTTATTTGTGCAACGACGGGAATTTCAAAAGAGTATTTGGCGGAAAAGAATTCAATCAGTTACCACCCCCATTGGTTCAAACTGATCCTCTGACTGATGTCAAATCTTCTGAAACAATTGGTGACTATTCTGAAGTTGTTCCTAAGAAATCTGAGAAGAAGACATCAATGGTTTCAAACAAGAAAGAAAAAAAGGAGGAAAGTGTGATTGACAAATCTACTTCTAAATTTGTGTCTGGTGGGTTTATATCTGATGAGGGAATCATTTCTACTGACAATGTGATTGAGAGAAATGAGGGTTTGTTGAGTGAAGCACAAGTTGCTGCTAACTTGGTAGAAGCTAACAAGTTGAAGGATATTAAAGCAGCATTCAATCAAGTTGCTAAAGCTGGTCCTTCTGGTTCACAAATTGATTTATCAAAGCTACCAGGTTATAAGTGTTCAGGTTTGGGGAGTGAGGGTAAAAAGTTTTAAAAGAAAGACAAGAGGAATATGCCCAAGAAAGCTCCAAAAGAAAAGAAAGACACAAGCTTGGAACAAATTTATCATTTGGCTCAGGTTTTTATGTCTACAATGGAAAAAGGGTTTGAAGGTAAGATTCAGAAGAAGGCTTCATCTAAAAGTTCTTCTCGGGATGCTAAAAAAGTTAACGAATTTTCTTCATCTGAATCTAATTCCACACCTCGAAGTCCTACATCGAAATGGGTACATTCTAACCGATTTCAAATTTTTGATGATATTTCTGATGGTTCTGAGTTCATGTATAGATGTCCTTAAGTTCATCCCAATCTCAATGATCCTATCGTTTGTGCTATCAATGTCGCCGAAAGGGACATATGGCACGAGATTGTCCTGAAACTGTAAAAAGTTCATTATCAAACAAATCTGCCACATTTATTGATGAGTCAGGCAGGATTTTTACTGAGTCTACACCTTCCAAATCAAAATCTAAAACGACACAATTTTTCAAATTTGATTCAAGTGTTGGTGGTTCATCACATGATGATTACCCTGTTAAAAAATGAAAAAACAAAAAATGCAATGGGGACCTAAAGTGATCAGCAAGGCTGCAACTGATTTTGTGGAAGACACTGGTCGACCAGAAGTTGTGTGCTTCGGGTCATATGAATACTAATCATTTGAAACCAGTGTGTAGGTTTCTTCAAGAAGACCTGTTAGTGATTGTGAAGTTCAAGCTTCAAGAAGTCACTAATAGTGGAGTATCTTGCTTAACTTAAATTGAATGCTTCATATTTCAAAATTGAATTTTTTCTAAAAGCTAAACGGAAAAGGTATCAGTATCGATTGGTCAATTTTCTTTCTTTTACATTCCGTATGTAGTTTAGGGGGAGAAAATTGAAAAAATCAAAAAATAGTGTCTTTGTGTTTTTGTTAAAATGAAAATCCAAAAATAGATTTTTCATTTTAAGGGGGAGAACACAGAAAAATACAAAAAAAAAAACATTGAAAAACAGAAAATACAAAAACATTGAAAAATGAGAAATTTTATTCGACATATTTGGGAAATGATGGTACATTTGCTTACGTGTCTGACTCATGAATAAAATAGATGAAAAAGCCATAAGATCATTGCTCGATGTGCTTGGTAGACTTGGCATCAAATAAGAAAGTATTCAAATGTGATAAACACAATAAATACAAATGCTTGACCAAGTGAACAACATCTTGATGCATATCTCAAGATATTAAAGAAAAAGATATGTGAAAAGAATATGTGAAGTCACTGTGTATACATGTGTTCATTTTGCAAAGATATAAACTTGTTTGATTTTCTTTATTTTGTCAAACGATCGGACTTTCTCTGCGTGTCCACAAGACCGAACTGATTGTTGTTCGTTTGACGTTCTGCTTTATTTTCTTTGGTGTTTCGTATAACTCATCGGACTTTCTCTGCGTGTACGGGAGTACCGACCTGATTGTTGTTGAGTTATACAATTTCGACTTGTTTTATTTTCTTATTTTGTTAAATCCGAGGCCTTATCTACGTATTGAAAGATCGACCTTAAGGTAGACGGTTTAACGTTCTTATTTCTTTTTGCATGAAACACAGTTGACTGAATCATGAATATAATCATTATGTGTTAAATCATAAGTGAAATCACAGAGGGTGATAAGCAAATGCATATCTGAGTATGTCTGATAGTGTGGGGGTACACTAGTCAAAGCAATCTAAATCAATATAATAACATATCTAGATGTTATGAGTATGATTGTGCCTGAGTTTAAGATGAACAAATTATACCAGCAATTGACATAACTTGTGTGCTGAAGTAATTGAAATTTGAAGGGTAGTTCAGCATGTCATGACCAATATGATCCCAAGTTGTGATCTTTCTCGCAAAAGACAAAAATAGTGTCTGATTCAGTATTGCATTTATGTTTCATATCTGAAAATTCCAAAAAGATTTTAGGTGTGTTTTAGCATAAATTTAGAAAAATCAAAAAAAAAATTTAGGTGTGTTTTGATATAAAGTTTCAAAAAGCCAAAAAGATTTTGTTTCTTATTTGTTTTCGACCGATCGATACACGATACGAAATCAGATTTTCAAAACTATATCTTGGATTCTCGAAGAGAGGTTTTGCGCCAAGATTAAATTAAATTTCAAAAGAAAAAGAAAGCCGCGTTTCTGTCTTCTGAAATTGCAAGTTTTTGTGTGACAAGACTCAAGCATGGTGAAAGGGGGAGTATGTAATATCTTTCACAAGTGAATCTTGAAGTTCAAAGATTGTTCAAGATTGATCCAGCCATGCAAGCTCTATTTCTGACAAGATTTCAAGTTGAGGATCAGACACAACGATGCTGAAGATTGAAGACTGAAGTTTTGTTAGATAGATAGATACATAGATACACTACACGTTAAGGGGGGTTTGTTATAGCATATTCCTATGCTACCGTGTGTCTTGTGTATTGTATCTAGTCTAGAGCGTCTGTGTGAGTCATAAAGTCAACATACCAAATGGCCGTACCATATGGTCCGCCGTACCAGTTAGTATGGGCGTACCAACTGGTCCGCAAGGTGGTAGGCCAGCCAGTATGTAAATGACTATAAATAGTTCGTGTTAGAGAGAGTTTAGTAGTTCTGTCATTTCATATCTCTTAACTGTGTGTGTTCTTAAGTGTTTCTCTCTCTACATTATATTCTCTAAGTGAATCAATAAATATTTGCTTTATTTACATCCGTGTTCATCGATTAACCGAATCATGCAGTAGTAAGATCCGTTTCCATGGTTTTACAGGAAATACATATTCTTAAACTATATTAACTATCACGATGCCAGGGTCATGCGATCAATCAAACGAGGAAACTATGTCTTCATGGAAAAATTCGTTGGTCAACCAGAGGAACCAAAACGACAAAAAGACTGGTCAGATGATGATTGGGATAAGATAGAGAAAGATGCAAAGGCTCTTGCAGCCATGACTATGGGGCTATCTCCTGAAATTGCTGATGGATTTAAAGGATATACCACTGCAAAGGAACTTTGGGATGCGCTAATCACCACATCTGAGGGAAATGATGACATGAAGGAGAGCCTTCGTGAAAATTTGGGAGAAGAATTCAACATGTTCTGTCATGTACCAGGAGAAAAACTCGAAACTCAGATGCAAAGGTTTGTAAAGATAGTTACTTCTATGAGAGAAGCATATGTTACCTACACCCAGGTTGAAGTTAATAAGAAATTGTTGAATGCTCTGCCACTTAGCTGGGATAGCAGTGTTGAATTAATAAAAAGAACTGTGGATCTTCACAAATCTACTATGGCAAATCTTATGTCTACACTTCAATCTTTTGAAGTTGACAAAAAAAAACGTGCTAGAAATGTTAATGTTGGAGCGTCTATGAATCAAGCGTTTGTTTCTCAAACTAATTCATGCAGTGGTTATCAGACTGCTGCATTAGGCAATCAGACCGCGTTTGTCTCTCATTCTCCGGCAGCTAACTCATCAAATGTTGTGACCCTAGATGTTTCTAAACTGACAAATGACTCTGGTTTTGCGTTGGGAGTTGGAATTATGAGCTGCTATCAAGTCCTCATAGCTGGAACATTGTTGCCAGGAGACTTAAAAGATGATGATATGAATCAAGTGAACTCTGAAGATCTTGATCATATGGACATATCTTATCAAATGGGTATGTCAACATTGCGTGCTAAGCAATTTATGGTGAAGACTGGGCGAAAAGACTGGAATGCTAGAAAGGGGGCAAAGATTGCATTCAATAAAGCAAATATGAGGTGCTAAAATTGCAATGAGTATGGTCATTATGATCGAGAATGCACCAAACCAAAAGCTGAAAAAGAAATCAGAGGGTCTATTGAAAAAAAGGACAGTGTCGACAACAACAAAGCACTAGTGGTACAACAATCTGCTGGCTATGAATGGTCTGGCCAAATTGCTGAACAATGTATGAGTCATGCTCACATTGCTCTACTTGCTGTGGAAGAAGTTGCAAGTGACTCACCAGATCATGCACATCATGCATTCATGGCTACTATACATCAAGGTACCACTGGGTCTTCCGACAACAGTCAAGTATGCTCCAATCCCACATGTCAGTCTTTAACTAAAGATTGGCAATCTAAATTTACTTATGAATGTCTAAATCGTGAGAAAACTGAAAATGAAGTTAGAGAATGTCAGGATTGCACTAGAATTTTTAGAGAAAAATATGAAGCAACCAAACAGGAAATGAAATATGTTGAACATCAACAAAGTGATTACAAGTGTGTTTTTAGAAAAGCTGAAACTAAGGTAGAAGAGTTAAATAAAGAAGTTCTAGAACTTAGAACTAAACTTAGCACAACCCAATCTACCTTAGATAAACATCAGACAATTCACTCAAAGATGATGGAAGCCAATCAACATTTTTATAACTCTAATGAACGAATTAAACATGTGAAAGCTAAATCTGGATTAGGGCTTTATTCTGAAGCTAATGTTGAAACATCAACTCACTCTATCCCCCCCCCCCCCCCCTTTTAATTTGTGACATGATCTCTCTGCCTCTTACTTCTGAGCAGAAAGAAAAATTGGCTGTTGTTGAAAAAACAGCTACGTATGGTAAAAAGTAAAGCATGTCAATTGAAAGTAAACTTGCCACATATCCTATAAAAATTTCTGCTCCTCCTGCTCATACTGATAACGTTGTTTCATGTGCAGATAAAGTAATCATTGAGGATATTTCACAGTAGGACAGTGAATGCATTGCTTACAATAAGAGTCATAATTCTAGTGTTTTGAGTAAGTCTAAAACTGCGTCTGTTGAATTTCCAAAGTTTTCCTTGGATGTTTTAAAGGCTGTGACAAAAAATAACTGGGTCTAATGTTTTTGGTGAACAAACTTCTTTTGGTGTGTTTTCACTGGGTTAAACTGATAATTGTGTGAAATCTATGAAAAGGGGAAAGGGACCACGGGTTGCTGGTTCCCCAACCCCTGGAATGTTTGTGTTTCGTAATTCTGATGTTGTTGTGAATTTTTAAAAAGGAAAGGGAGTCTAAACCCCAAGACTTCGTTCCTTATCCTGATGTTACCAATGCTTATAATCAACATGTGCCAATAAAGAGAGAGTATGTTTTGTCCACTTGTACATATTGGATTCATAAGCATGCTGCTAAACCAAAATGGCAATCTATTGGGTGACAGTTTTCCCAGCCTCCCGCTTATCAAAGAAACAATCATGTCACAACTGTGGTGTAACAGCCTAAGTTTCGTTTTGTTTAAATATTTTATTCATTGGGGGTTGGTGGTCGGATAAGCGTGTGTTAGGATTAAACAAAAAACCTCGACATGGTTAGTGTGAGTTAGTAAGTTGTTAACTAAGTGTTTAATCTTGTAGATTATAAAAAAGATGGGTTTTTATGTTAAATACAAGTTTGGGCCAAAGTTGTACAATTGTCAATTTAAGAAGGGGGCAGTATATAAATGTGATTATTAAACAAAAATCAGTCTGGGATTCATCCCAGACACTTTCACGTATGCGAACAAGAGAAGGGAGGGAGGAGAAATCTGGGGGTTCTTGAGAATCCCTTCAAATTGAACCAGAAATTGTGTAAATTGGGAGGGAGAACGACGATTCTAAGCATAGGAATTCATCCTTTTCTTGATTTCAACTTTGTTTCTAGAGTTCTAGCCAAGTAAGTGAATCTATGAACTTCTCTAGTTATGAATCTTGGATGGAAGTGAAAACTGATGGATAAATTGGGTTTGTTACATGATCTTATCCTTAATATATGTTGGATTTCTAGATGCATGTGTCTATAATGGAAGTTTGATAGAAATTGTTGATGGGGGTTTAACCCATTAAGTAGAGTTAATATTTGTTTTCTCTAAGACGCACCATATGTGTTATATTTCTACTATTTTTTTTTTGTTTTTTTAATGATACACATGTGTACCACACCAAAAAAAACCCTCATATATGTGGTATACATTACTAGTTTTAAAAGGGAATTGCACCATAAGTCTTATAGTTATGTTATCTTTATAACTAATAAAAAAAATAACACTATATAACTTTTTTTAATTATATGTTGCACATGTGCACTATTTTTCATTATCATTAGTACCATAAATGTTTTAGTGTTTTTAATATATTTTTAACATAAGGAGTGTTTTTACACATGATAATTCGTTTTTGTGCAGTAGTAATGATGATGATACACATGTGTATCACACGTGATACACATGTGTATCACACGAAAAAACCAATAATTTTTTTAATATTTGTTTCCAGAATTGAAGATAATGTAATTCTAAGACATTTGGCGCCAACTTTATGAAAAACATTAACGTATGAAGAAGTTATGTAGGTTTTAATATTAGTTTTCGCGTTTTCGCAATATAAAGGGTTTTCGTAGGATCCTTCCCCTATAAATATATATATATATATATATGGGTCATATGGGTATGGATGGGTAACCTAGATGTTGGCTATAAGCATGAACACTTTGAATGCACACAAGGTGTTTGTGGAAATGCCTATGAGAATGCAGAAATTCCTTAGTTGATGAGACCCTTGGCAAGATTTCAATATCATGATTATGTGATGAATGTGATAGATACTAAATGAGAAATTCTATTGATTATGTGTTGTAGGTGGTGAAGGAGGTGGCGGTTCAACCAAACACCGAGATGGGAAAGATAAAGCTTGACAAACAAGGTAACACATGAAGTATATTGAGAATTATAGGAATGTAATATAAAGTATAGCATTAGTTTGGAAAGTATAAATTCATGGAAGCGCAATGCTTTGGTTCATTTGATGATTTGAGGTGTTTAGATAAGTAGAATTTGACCCATTTGGGGATATTTGATTGAACCCGTAGGGGTTAAGTGTGTTGTTGGAAGTCCAAGTGATCTTGGATGGGGAAGCGGTTAGCAATAACCAAAAGAAGTGATTGCACCTTCGGGTGAGTGTGCTAACTTGTTACAAGGAAACTTGTAGCAAGGGAAGTATGCAACTAGCAAGTTCATGCTAGTTAGTTGAGTGGTATAGTGTGAATTGATGCATACTTGAGTAGTATAGTTTACTTAAGTAATGCGTATGTTAAAGATGATTTATTGAACTATTAGTTGGGTGAAAGTAAGAAATAGCTTGGGTTGGAGGCTTAACGGGTCAACGGGTTGGCTTGGTAAGCTTATTGATGAAAATATTTGGAATGTGAATTTAATGCTAAAAACCTTGCTCTTTGATGTTCACAAGTTGCAGGAAAATTTATGTTTGGGTGATTTGAGGTAAAATAGAGGAGGTAGTAGAATGGCTGGAAGTGGGGTGGGAGAAAAATGACGGAATGTCAGAACGACCGTTTTGGAACCCACCACGGCCGTTTTGAGCTGCTGTGAAAAAATAAATTCCAGGTTTCGGATTTTCAAGTATTTTATGTTTTCATGCATTAGTAGTGGGTCTATATGTGATGTGAAACTCATTCTAACGTGTTACTAGTATGTTGTGTGGCAAGTAAGGCTGTAGATGGTAGCCGGTCAAGGTTGTGTTGATCCTAAAAGAAGCGAACACTGTGATCTTTTGGATGTTAAACATCTTTTGTTATTAAAACAAAGTTTAACTTTGCAACTCTGATGTAATGGTTGGTTAAGGACCAAAACTAAACTTGGTAACTTATGTAATATTTTGGGAATGATATGTCACGAACTCGAGGAAATTTTCTGGGATGTGTTTTCAAATGTTCAAACGTAACTTCTTATAAGATGGGTGTTACAAGCTGGTATCAGAGCCTTGGTTTGAGGGATTAAAGTGACTTGGGGACACTTGAACTCAAACCTAGAGCTCATGGTATTAAAAAGGTGTTCGGTTCCAAGCTCGATCGTGTGACCCGGTAAGTAGTTAATTTACTGTAAATGATGTGTTAAATCTATGGTTAGATAATTATTATGTGTTGATTGTCTAAGGTGGATGAAACTTAAACTAGTGAGTGACGTAATGTTGAATGAAAATGGGGTTAACCACAAGGGTGGGTGCTTGAAACGCCCTACCCACGTGGGAAGTAGGTAAAAAGCCAAGTGTGAAAATGATTGGTTAACTTAGTGTACTTCCTGTATAGGAATAGTGTGATGAAGTATGAAGAAGGGTTCTTAATTGTGAAAACAATTAAGAATGTGGTGTGAATTGCATATGAAATGTGGTTTGAAACTCTAATTGTTATCGCAATTAGAGTATAATTGTTGAATGCTAAATATGATTGTGGAATGAATTTTTATGAGGATGTTAATGGTTTGTATGTTATTTTCAGTTTGTGATGTCAACTGAAGATAATCAAGGTGGGGCCCTCACGGGGGCAATGATTGATGAAGTAATAAAGATAGTTTATGATGAGATTGAAACCACGGTGGATGCAGCGGTTATGACCCACGTGTGAGAATGGAAAGGACTCTATTTGAGGCGTTAGAGAAAAAACTAGAATCCTTAAAGAATGAACTCCGGGGGGAGTTAGGTGGGGTGAAGGATAAGGGGCGATGCACGTATAAAGACTTTATTTCGTGCAAACCCCCCTCTTTACACGAGCGAGGCTAACCCGATCGCTTGTTATCGGTGGCTAACTGATATGGAGGTCGTATTTGTCCGAAGTCACTGTGATCCAACTGATCAAGTGATGTTTGCAACCGGACAACTCCGGTCTCGAGCAAAAGATTGGTGGGATCTTATGGAAGCAGGAAAAGGGAAGGAGGTTATTAATGTCATGACGTGGGAAGAATTTAAAAAACTGTTTGCAAAGCATCATAGTCCACAATCTGAGGTGAATGAATTGTAGGACGAGTTGATGAAGTTTCAACAAAAGGAGGGTCAACCGATCGGGGAAGTAATTGGGTACTTCTTGGATAGGATCAAGTTCTGTAAAGACTTGCTTCGAACCGAGAAGCATAAGATTTATCAATTTAACAACATGCTACATGTTGATTACAGAGAGTGGGTTGGTGCGTTGAAATGCCCAACCATTGAGGAGGTGATAAATGCTTGCTGGGAAAGGGAGTTTGAGTTGACAAAAGCAAATTGAAAGGGGCGAGAAGAGAAAGGTTGAAGGTAACTCGTCTATAAATAAGAAGCCTAAAACGAATGAGTGGATCCCCTACAAATAAGAAGCCAGAAAATAAGGGGAGTGGATCCCCTACCAATTGCACTCTTTGTGGGAGGGCACATAGGGGTGAATGTTTTATGAAGTCAAAGCAGTGCTATGGTTGTGGGAAAATGGGACACGGGATTGCCTAATGTCCGAGTCCGGCCCGATTGTTCTACAACTGTGGGAAATCCGGGCATAAGAAGAGCGAATTCCCAAGCCTGAATTCAGGGGCGGGTCAAAGTGGGAGTAAGATAGAAACTCCCAAGGCACGGGGAAGGTCCTACCAACTGACGGTGGAAGAAGGCAAGGTAGATCTAGGGATGGTTACAGGTATTTTCCTTGTTAACTTAATTTCTGTATATGTATTGTTTGATACGGGTGCAAGTAGGTCGTTTATTTCACACGAACTCCTTGATCATCCTTCGTTTGTTATTGACAAGTTATCCGTGCCTTTAGAAGTTAAAATAGCAGATAACAAATGTGTTTTAGTTACTACTGTGTGTTGAAACTGTAAACTAACGATTGAAGATGAAGAATATTCGATTGACTTGATTCCCATGATGATGGGGGAATTCAAGGTGATTGTGGGGATGCATTGGTTATCGCGATACCAAGCCAACGTGATTTGCAACTGCAAGGTGGTTCAGTTAATATCACTAAGTGGGAAGCAAGTAAAAGTGCAAGGAGCGAGGAAGAATGAGCTATTATTGTGCACAGTGGCAAAGGCAAAGAAGTATATCCAACATGGGTGTCAAGCATATCTGGCGCACGTGGTGGATACAACCATGAAAAATAAGAAGATGGAAGAAGTGCCCGTGGTTCAGGAAGTTCCTGATGTATTTTCTGAAGATCTACCCGGTATACCACCGGATAGAGAGGTAGAGTTTCAGATTGATTTGGTACCCGGGGCCAAACCGGTTGCCAAGGCTCCGTATCGGTTGGCTCCTACCGAAATGCAAGAACTTATGAAGCAGTTGCAGGAGTTACTTGAGAAGGGGTTTATCTGGCCCAGTGTGTCTCCGTGGGGTGCGTCGGTACTCTTTGTTAAAAAGAAGGACGAAAGTCTAAGGATGTGCATAGACTACCGTGAATTAAACAAGCTAACGATGAATAATAGATACCCACTACCGAGAATCGATGATCTATTTGATCAACTTCAAGGTGCGAGCTGGCTTTCAAAAATCGATTTGAGGTCGGGGTTCCATCAGTTGAAGGTGAGAGAAGAAGATATACCAAAGACGGCGTTTCGGACGCGGTATGGGCACTACGAATTTTCAGTATTGTCTTTTGGATTGACAAATGCGCCCGCGGCTTTCATGGATCTCATGAACCACGTGTGCAAACCCATGCTTGATAAGTCGGTCATTGTGTTTATTGATGACATATTGGTGTATTCGCGAAGTAAAGAGGAACATGAGAAGCATATTCGGGAGGTATTGGAAACATTAAGGCGAGAAAAGTTGTATGCAAAATTTTCAAAGTGTGCTTTTTGGATACGAGAAGTACAGCTTTTGGGGCATGTGGTGAGTTTAGAAGGCGTTCTGGTGGACCCTTCGAAGGTGGAAGCAGTGGAAAAGTGGGGTACACCGAAAACTCCGATTGAATTCGGAGCTTCTTGGCATTAGCTGGTTATTATAGGAGAATTCATACATGTTTTTTCAAAAATAGCCTCGCCTTTGACGCGGTTAACCAGGAATGACGTGAGGTATGAGTGGGGGAAGGAGCAAGAGGAATCCTTTCGAATTCTAAAAGAAAGGTTGACTCATGCTCTGGTGTTGACCTTGCCTGACGGAAATGAGGATATGGTGGTGTATTCTGATGCCTTGTACCTTGGCCTTGGCTGTGTACTCTTGCAGCGAGGAAAGGTGATAACTTATGCATCGAGGCAGTTGAAGGTGCACGAGGTCAAGTATCCTACTCATGACCTTGAGCTAGCAGCGGTAGTATTTGCATTAAAAATATGGTGACACTACCATTATGGTGTGAAATGTATAATTTTTACTAATCATACGAGTTTAAAATACTTCTTTGATCAGAAGGAATTGAATATGAGGCAGAGAAGGTGGTTGGAACTCATCAAAGATTATGATTACGAGATTCATTACCATCCGAGGAAGGCTAATGTGGTGGCGGACGCATTGAGTAGAAAAGGGGAGTTTGTCCCTATAAAAGTGAAGTCAATGAGGTTGGTGGTAACATCGAGCATTCTGGACTCAATCAAGAGTGCTCAAGTTGAGGCAATGAAAGAAGGAAATTGGAGAAAGGCACGAATAAAATGGGCGGTGAAGGACCTAGTCGATGGAGAAAACGGTCTTAAGTATCGATTTGGTCGACTATGGGTTCCGAATACTTGTGCGGTCAAAGAGTTACTTCTAGATAAGGCTCACAAGTCCCGTTACTCAATTCACCGGGGGCCACAAAGATGTATCACGATTTAAAATGTGACTATTAGTGGCCCGGAATGAAACATGACATTGTTAAGTACGTGGAGAAGTGTTTGACTTGTTTACAAGTCAAGGCGGAGCATCAAAAGCGTTATGGTAAATTGCAACCATTGGAAATACCTGAGTGGAAGTGGGAGCATATCATGATGGATTTGCTTACCAAACTACCTAAGACGGTTCACTAAGAGCACGCATTTTCTTCCTATTAGTGAGTCATATACTTCTGAACAGATGGCCGATATTTATATTAAGCAGATAGTGTCAAGGCACGGTATCCCGGTGTCTATTACATCTGATCAAGATACCCGTTTTACCTCCCGATTTTGGCAAGAGTTTCAGAGGGATTTGGGCACTAGGTTGCATTTTAGTACCGCATATCATCCTCAAACCGATGGTCAGAGTGAAAGGACAATTCAAACACTTGAGGATATGTCGCGAGCGTGTGTTTTAGACTTTGGAGGTAGTTGGGACTCTCATCTACCGTTGGTGGAGTTCGCATATAATAACAGCTACCACGCTAGTATTAGGATACCCCCATATGAGATGCTGTACGGGCGAAAATGTCGGACTCCGATATGTTGGGGTGAGGTAGGACAGAGGGTACTTTCCCATAAGGACGTGGTCAAGGTCACAATAGAAAGACTTGATAAGATTCAGACGCGTTTAAAATCTGCTCAAGACCGACAAAAGTCGTTTAGCCGATGAATCTGCCTATGTACCGTTAAATGATATAGTCGTGGATGACAAGTTAAATTATGTGGAAAGACCCATAGCTATTGTGGATCATAAAACCAAGCGGCTTATAAATAAGGAAATTAAGCAAGTAATGGTAAAATGGGAACACCGTAAGGGAGTGGACACCACGTGGGAGTCCGAGGAAGAGATGAGAAAATACTAGCCAAACCTTTTCGGTACTTTAATTAAGTTTCGGGGACGAAACTCCTTATAACGGGGGTGGAGTTGTAACAACCCATGTTTCGTTTTGTTTAAATATTTTATTAGTGGGGGTTGGTGGTCGGATAAGCATGGGTTAGGATTAAAGAAAAACCCAGACATGGTTAGTGTGAGTTACTAAGTTGTTAACTAAGTGTTTAATGTTGTAGATTATAAAAAGATGTGTTTTTATGTTAAATACTAGTTTGAGCCAAAGTTGTAAAATTGTAAATTTAAGAAGCGGGTAGTAAGTAAATGTGATTATTAAACAAAAATCAGTCTGGGATTCATCCCAGACACTTTCACGTACGCGAACAAGAGAAGGGAGGGAGGAGAAATCTGGGTTCTTGAGAATCCCTTCAAATTGAACCAGAAATTATGTAAATTGGGAGGAGAAGGACGATTCTAAGCATAGGAAGTCATCCTTGTCTTGATTTCAACTTTGTTTCTAGAGTTCTAGCCAAGTAAGTGAATCTATGAACTTCTCTAGTTATGAATCTTGGATAGAAGTTAAAATTGATGGAGAAATTGGGTTTGTTACATGATGTTATGCTTAATATAGGTTGGATTTCTAGATGCATGTGTCTATAATGGAAGTTTGATAGAAATTGTTGATGGGGGTTTAACCCATTAAGTAGAAATCGATACATATGGTTAGGAATGGGAGATTTAATTAACTCCTGGGTCATGTGTGCTTATATGTAGGTAAAATTGTTGAAGTTTTGGGCAATCTATGGTTATATATATATATATATATATATATATATATATATGTATGTATATATATATATATATACATGGGTCATATGGGTATGGATGGGTAACCTAGATGTTGGCTATAAGCATGAACACTTTGAATGCACACAAGGTGTTTGTGGAAATGCCTATGAGAATGCAGAAATTCCTTAGTTGATGAGACCCTTGGCGAGATTGCAATATTATGATTATGTGATGAATGTGATAGATACTAAATGAGAAATTCTATTGATTATGTGTTGTAGGTGGTGAAGGAGGTGAAGGTTCAACCAAACACCGAGAGGGGAAAGATAAAGCTTGACAAACAAGGTAACACATGAAGTATATTGAGAATTGTAGGAACGTAATATAAAGTTAGCATTAGTATGGAAAGTATAAATTCATGGAAGCGCTATGCTTTGGTTCATTTGAAGATTTGAGGTGTTTAGATAAGTAGAATTTGATCCATTTGCGGGTATTTGATTGAACCCGTAGGGGTTAAGTGTGTTGTTGGAAGTCCAAGTGATCTTGGATGGGGAAGAGGTTAGCAATAACCAAAAGAAGTGATTGCACATTCGGGTGAGTGTGCTAACTTGTTACAAGGAAACTTGTAGCAAGGGAAGTATGCAACTAGCAAGTTCGTGCTAGTTAGTTGAGTGGTATAGTGTGAATTGATGCATACTTGAGTAGTATAGTTTACTTAAGTGATGCGTATGTTAAAGATGATTTATTGAACTATTAGTTGGGTGAAAGTAAGAAATAGCTTGGGTTGGAGGCTTAACGGGTCAACGGTGTGACATCCGAGAATTTCAAGGTTTACTTCCGTTAGACAATTCCGTTAGTTACGTTATAAGTGTTAACTTAGTAACTAATGCTTAACTAGGCCGAATACATCCACGACCTTTGGTTGATCACCAAACCCGCCCATATGTGTTATGTGTTCATTTACTTATAGTTATTATGTGCAATAAGATTTAAATACATGATTTAGTATTGTGAATAGCATGACAATCCATGAACTGTACTTATCTTACTTAAAATGTAAACTGGTCACTTTTGGGTTTCCAGCGAAACTACCGGGCGAAACTATAGTGTCACCCGGTTAGCCAACCCTCTGACTAACAGAGCCAGTTTCGCTTGGCCAGCGAAACTGACCAGCGAAACTAGCTCCTGTTATATATTAACATAAAACCCTAGAGATCCCATTTTGCACCATTTACTCAAAACACACACACACACTCTCCTGGAACTTCTGGTCAGCCAAGAATCACCACAAGCCGACGTGATCCCAGCCTCGAGACAACATCCATTCGGATCCTAGATCGAATCGTGAGTCTCCCAAAACCATTTTTTTATGTGTTCTTTATGTGTTTTCTTTAAAAGCATGCTTAAACCTCTATGGAATCACCTGATCTCTTGATATGTTGCTTAGGAATGCTAGATCTATCATAAAGTCAGTAACTTTACGTGTAAACTCAAACCATAATGAAGATTTATGCTAGATTAGGTCATTTTAGGTTTAAAATGCATTTTTGGTGATTTGATGATAAAAATCCATGTTTAAGGTAAACTTGTTATTTGATGTTGGTAAATGATTATGCATGCTAGATATTGAATTACATGAAATATGGAAGCTGTTAGATTGATTTTTAGGCTGATTTACGTGTTTTTCGCGACCAGCGAAACTAGCCTGTTCTCTGGGCGAAACTATCCAGCGAAATTATGTACATCTCCTTCAGGCGACACTATACAGCGAAACTGTAGTGTCGCCGGTGAACGAAACTGCCTAGCGAAATAACCATAGACCTTGTCCCTGAACGAAAGTTCAACCAGTTTCGGGCGAAACTAGGCTAGCGAAACTGTGCCAACAGTTTCGAGCGAAACTAGCCTAGCGAAACTGTGTCATCGGGTATTGCCTAGCGAAAATGCTGCCCGTGCACACAGCGAAACTGCCTAGCGAAACTGCTAGCGAAACTGAGACCAGAATCCAAACTTGTGCAATTTACTTGAATGTTATGCCATGACTTACATGATTATGCTATAACGATACCTGCTTTGATTTCTGATGTATATGAACCCTTGTTTATGATCAACCATCGGTGTCGTGTGTCGGTATGTCGAGTCGTAGTTCCAACGTGCTATGTTATGGGCCATAGTGACGTAAGTTAAAGATTAGACACAAAACTAATACTTAAGACCTAAACGTGTTTATAGGTCTTCGGTAAGCAATCAATATTTGGATTATTTAGCAAGCGTAGCAGTGCAACCAAAGGTGAGTGTCACTAACCCGTTTACCGTGAACCCGTTTGGGTCTCACCGAATAACTTAATGAAAAACAATGCTGACAACCTTATGAGTGCTATGCACCTCTCTGATGAACTTGAAAACCTAGGAGTGCCTGGCACCCACTTGATGAACTTGAAGTGTTTTATGGGAAGCACTTGTGAAATACTTAAACAACTATTTCTAAAACAAACTGAAAATGTTTTCGGGATTCATGAAAACCCAAAGTAAACCATTTTAATATGACTAGTGTAGGTTAAAGTCTAAACCACATGGTATCACATGATTTCTAAGGATTGCTTTATAACTGAAAAAGTCCTCAACTTAATTGTACCATTAATTGTAAAGCGAGGGGATGTTGGGTAGATCTACTGGAGTTTGACAAACTCCGCCTCGTGACACTGGAGGTGCACGGAGGTACAATATCAGCCTATCTGACCGTGGTCCCGAGAGGACACGGGGGAGGAAAAGCCGCGATGACGTAGGTCCGCAAAACAAAATAGATGATGGCGCTGCCACTACAATTATCGGTCAGCTTTGGTACAAACTCTCTTAGTGCATGGAACAACGGATTAGCTACCCGCGATATCGGTTGAGCACTTTAACTATACAAAACTAGTACATACCCGATGACGTAGGCTACGGACAATACTTTCACTAAACCACAATACTATGATTTTGGTTATCATTAAGCATTGCTTTTCACAATTAAATTGTACATAAGAATATGTTTATACGATTATGATGTATGAGACCGGGCCACTGCATGACAAGCCCACTGTGAACTCACCAACCGTTAGGTTGACACTTGCGTGGTTTAAACTTTTGCAGATCGCTAAGGAGTATCCGGATCGGGTTGGCATGGCACACGAAGACATTTTATTTTTAGTTAAACTTAATTGGGAATTTAAAACACTGATTTTGTAAAGCACGTGGTTAGTGCTAAAGACAATGTTTTCCACTGCGTACTGTTAAACGGTTTTTATTTTTAATGTTGGACTTTTACTCTGATTCGTTTAGTATTTGTAACTAATGGTTGTGGTCCTGGTTTGCTCGCACCCCTTAACGGTATAAACTCCGTTAGTGGTTGATTTGGGGGTGTGACAGATTGGTATCAGAGCCATAAGTTGCAGAGAACTGGAATCAATTTTGAAAATGACTTGGAAACTGCAACTTGAAACCTTAGTTACAAACGAACAAACAAAATTCCCAAAAACCAAAATAATTACGTGCCAACCTGGGATACTCGCTCTGCTGTGTAAGTAAAAGCTTAGTACGTATGTATATATATATATATATATATAAAATATATATATAGACCGTGTCTAGGTAGTCTAACGGAAAACCTTAGGGAAAATTTTCACACACGAATACGAAACGCGAACGCTAATACGCACACTATTCCGGGGAAAGCGACAACGAAACGATGCTACACGCTACATCCTGATTTCTACTACGATGACTACGCCGACGGTGACTTTTATGGGAAAGCCGACTTTCGACGATAGCTACTTACGACTTACGACGTTCTCCGACGACGCCTCGATTTTGCAAAAAAAATTTCTGGACTAATAGTGGGATAACGGGAACTGGCTAATATACATATTATGGGATATGTATAGAATATAACTGTGACTGAACACTGGCTACTTTAACTGTCCAGCAAGATGTCTGGAAGGGGACACGGAAGGAGCAACATCAACATGACACCTGCACAATTGCAAGCTATGATCAACGAACACGTGCAAGCCGCTGTGGCAGCCGTCCAAGCTGCGTACGCCGCTCAGGGAAACCACCATCACTGCACGTTTAAGTCCTTCATGGACTGTAAGCCAATGACGTTTTCCGGCGAAGAAGGAGCGGTAGGACTCCTCAGGTGGATCGAGAAGTCTGAGAAGGTCTTCTCTATGTGTAAGTGCCCTGCTGAGAGCAAAGTGAAGTATGCTACTGGTACTTTCGAGGGAGCTGCTCTCTCCTGGTGGAATGCCGAAATTCAGATGATTGGGGTAAATGCGGCTAACAACATGGATTGGGAAGCATTCAAAGAACTGATTATGGAGGAGTACTGTCCCCGTGACCAAGTGAAGAAGTTAGAGGGCGAATTCTTGAATCTGAAAATGATTGGGTCTGAAGTCGAACAGTATACTGCGCGTTACCATGAGTACGCGGTCTTGTGCCCCACAATGGTTGATGCTGAATTCAAATGCATCGAGCGTTATCTGGAAGGCCTCGCGCCTCAAATCAAGGGACTAGTGACTGCCAGCAACCCCGCAACTGTATCTGTTTGGCTCACAAGCTTACTGATCAGGAAGTTGAGAAGGGTACACTTCCTGCAAAAGCCTCAGAGAAGACTGCCTTAAGTGGCAAAAGAAAAGCTGATGATGAAGCTCCTGAAAACTCCATGAACAATCAGAGTGTGGGAAACAGCACTGGGAGGTCCTATAACTCCCAAGGTCAAAGCAAAAGGTCTGGGAATAACAATGGGAACAACCGCCAGGGCGGTAATGGTCAAAGCAACTACAAGGGTAACCTGCCTAAGTGTAACAAGTGTGGGAAGCATCACACTGGTATTTGCAGAAGAAGTTTAAGCTGTGAAAGGTGTGGCAAGAAAAGCCACGAGGCAAAGGACTGTTGGGCGATTCTTCCCGAGCAACAAAACCGCCTAAGGCAAAACAACAACAATCATGGCAAAAACAACCATGGAAACAACCGGGGCAATGGGAACAACAGTGGTCAGAACCGTAATAACAACAATGAAGCCCCCAGAGGAAATGGTAATGGGAACTGCTATGAATGCGGTGCTCAAGGCCACATAAAAAGGGATTGCCCGCAGTTAAGAAGACAGGGAAACGGTAACCAAGGAAACAATGGTGGGAATGGTAATGGTGGAGGTAATGGCAAAGGGAATGGTAACAACGGGAACGGTGGAAATGGCAGAGGAAGGGCTTTTGTTATGGGTCAAGGTGAAGCTCGCAACGATGCCAACGTGATTAACGGTAAATTCATCCTTAATGGTTTCTTTGCTACTGTATTGTTTGATTCTGGTGCTGAAAGAAGCTTTATTTCCACTAAATTTGCTAAGTTGATTAATGCTAAACCAATTGCCTTAGATGCTAAGTATGTGGTAGAGCTAGCAAATGGTAAACTTCATGATACGACTCAAATAGTTAAGGACTGTAAGTTAGAACTAGCTGGCCATACGTTAGGAATCGATCTTATGCCTTTCCCGATTGGTAGTTTTGATGTCATAGTAGGAATGGATTGGTTATCTGAAAACCGCGCTGAAATTTTATGCCAAGAAAAAGTGGTTCGTATTCCACTCAAGGACGGTGAAGTGTTAACAGTTCAAGGCGAGAAGGGTGGAACGGTCACCGGTATTATCTCGTTTCTCAAAGCTCAAAAGTGCCTTCGTAAAGGTCACTTCGCGATCCTTACAAACGTCACAGACACGACGCTTCCCGAACGTAGAATCGACGACTACCCGATAGTCCGCGACTTCCAAGATGTATTTCCTGAAGATCTGCCTGGTTTGCCTCCATTTCGACAAGTCGAGTTTGGAATCGATTTAGCTCCTGGAGCCGCTCCGATTGCACGCGCACCTTATCGTTTGGCGGTAAGCGAACTCAACGAACTCTCCACACAACTTCAAGAGTTACTCGACAAAGGGTTTATTCGTCCAAGTTCGTCTCCATGGGGAGCACCGGTATTGTTTGTTAAGAAGAAGGATGGAACGTTCCGCATGTGTATCGACTACCGAGAGCTTAACAAGGTCACGATCAAGAATCGGTATCCACTTCCTCGAATCGACGATCTCTTCGACCAACTGCAAGGTTCGAGCTACTTTTCAAAGATTGATCTACGGTCTGGATATCACCAACTTCGTGTTCGTGATGAAGATGTCCCCAAGACTGCTTTCAGAACTCGCTATGGTCATTACGAGTTTTTGGTTATGCCGTTTGGGCTAACTAATGCGCCTGCTGTGTTTAGGGATCTGATAAACCGAGTGTGCAAGCCGTACCTCGACCAGTTTGTAATAGTTTTCATTGATGATATTTTGATCTACTCCAAGACAAAGGAAGAACACGAGAATCACCTACGACTTATCTTGGAATTACTCCGCAAGGAACAGCTTTACGCCAAGTTTTCGAAATGCGATTTCTGGATTCGCGAAGTCCAGTTTCTTGGACACATTGTTGATCAGAATGGAATTCATGTCGACCCAGCTAAAGTGGAAGCTATCAAGAATTGGCCTACTCCAAGAGCGCCGACCGAAATCCGACAATTTTTGGGACTTGCGGATATTACCGAAGATTTATTAAGGGTTTCTCGAAATTGGCTCAACCCTTAACAGCTTTAACGCACAAAGGAGTGCAATATAGATGGGGTGAAAAAGAAGAACGCGCGTTTCAAACTCTTAAGGACATGTTATGTTCAGCTCCGATTCTCGCGTTACCCGATGGGGTTGACGACTTTGTAGTTTACTGTGATGCATCCATCCAAGGACTCGGTTGCGTGTTGATGCAACGGGACAAAGTGATTGCCTACGGGTCCAGGCAACTGAAGGATACTGAGAAGAATTATACAACACATGATTTGGAATTGGGAGCCGTTGTTCATGCACTCAAGATTTGGAGACATTACCTCTACGGAACAAAGTGCACAATATTCACCGACCACAAAAGCTTACAACACATCTTTGATCAGAAGGATCTCAACATGCGATAACGACAGTGGGTTGAGTTACTAAATGACTATGACTTAGCAAATAAGTATCACCCGGGAAAAGCCAATGTTGTGGCTGATGCCTTAAGTCGAAAGGAGTATGAAAAGCCTCGACGAGTACGAGCGCTTCAACTTACCATTCACACGGGATTGCCGGATCGGATCCGCAATGCCCAACAAGAAGCTTTAAAAGAAGAAAACTTCGCAGCTGAAGCACTGCGAGGGGTAGATGGTAACTCTGAAATTAAGTCCGATGGACTCAGATATTACAATGATAGAATTTGGGTTCCTCTACTTGGAAATCTTCGTGAGCTCGTGATGGACGAGGCTCACAAGTCAAGATATTCGGTGCACCCTGGATCAGATAAAATGTACCAGGATTTGAAGAACTTGTATTGGTGGCCGAATATGAAAGCCGACATCGCGCGATATGTGGCTAGATGTTTAACGTGCTCAAGAGTCAAGATTGAGTACCAAAAGCCTTCTGGGCTATTACAGCAACCAAAGATCCCAGAATGGAAATGGGAGGATATCTCCATGGATTTTGTAACAGGATTACCTCATCGATCGAATCTACCGGATGCGGTTTGGGTTGTCATTGATCGATTAACCAAATCTGCACATTTTATTCCAATGAGAGAAAGTGACAATATGGACAAGTTAACAAAGCTGTACATTGACCGAATTATGGCACGTCATGGAGTCCCTAAGACCATTATCTCTGACAGGGATCCTCGATTTACTTCCCGATTGTGGCAATCTATGCAAGAAGCACTGGGAACCAGACTGGATATGAGTACAGCCTATCACCCGCAGACCGACGGTCAGACAGAACGAACTATTCAGACTTTGGAAGACATGCTCAGAGCTTGCGTTCTCGACTTTGGTAAAGACTGGGAGGCTCATCTTCCGTTGGTGGAGTTCTCCTACAACAACAGTTATCATTCGAGCATTGGTGCAGCACCTTTTGAAGCTCTTTATGGCAGAAAATGTAGATCGCCCGTATGTTGGGCCGAAACGGGTGAGAAGGGACTCACCGGACCGGAACTCATTCATGATACAACGGAACGAATCATTCAAATCAGAAAACGGATAGCCGCAGCACGTGATAGGCAAAAGAGCTATGCCGACAAACACCGTAAACCTTTGAAGTTCGAGGTAGGCGACAAGGTATTATTGAAGGTATCTCCCTGGAAAGGAGTGATACGCTTCGGAAAGTGTGGAAAGCTGAATCCTCGCTACATCGATCCATTTGAAATCATTGGGGAAGTAGGCCCGGGGGCCTACCGATTACGACTCCCTGCAGAACTCGATGGAGTTCACAACGTGTTTCACGTTTCTAACCTAAAGAAATGTCTGGCTGAAGACACCGAAATAATTCATTTGGAGGAATTGGAAATTGATGAACATTTGAGATTTATCGAGCAACCGGTAGAAATCATGGGACGCGAGGAGAAAGCCCTCAAACGTAGCAAGATTCCGATCGTCAAGGTCCGATGGAACTCAAAGCGTGGACCTGAATATACTTGGGAACGAGAGGATCAAATGAAGAAAAAGTATCCTCACTTGTTCGGGCAAACGTCCACGGAAACTCAAGGTACAATTTAATTTTGGGGACCAAAATTCCTTTAACAGGAGGAGGATGTGGCGACCCTAAAACTTTTGCTTTCTTTCCCCATCAATGACGACAGCTGAAACTGCGAACGCTACTACGCAAGAATAATTTTCGGGACGAAAATTCCATTTACAAGGGGATGATGTGACATCCAAGAATTTCAAGGTTTACTTCCGTTAGACAATTCCGTTAGTTACGTTATAAGTGTTAACTTAGTAACTAATGCTTAACTAGGCCGAATACATCCACGACCTTTGGTTGATCACCAAACCCGCCCATATGTGTTATGTGTTCATTTACTTATAGTTATTATGTGCAATGTGATTTAAATACATGATTTAGTATTGTGAATAGCATGACAATCCATGAACTGTACTTATCTTGCTTAAAATGTAAATTGGTCACTTTTGGGTTTCCAGCAAAACTACCGGGCGAAACTATAGTGTCGCCCGGTTAGCCAACCCTCTGACTAACAGAGCCAGTTTCGCTTGGCCAGCGAAACTGACCAGCGAAACTAGCTCCTGTTATATATTAACATAAAACCCTAGAGATCCCATTTTGCACCATTTACTCAAAACACACACACACTCTCCTGGAACTTCTGGTCAGCCAAGAATCACCACAAGTGGACGTGATCCCAGCCTCGAGACAACATCCATTCGGATCCTAGATCGAATCGTGAGTCTCCCAAAACCATTTTTTTATGTGTTCTTTATGTGTTTTCTTAGAAAGCATGCTTAAACCTCTATGGAATCACCTGATCTCTTGATATGTTGCTTAGGAATGCTAGATCTATCATAAAGTCAGTAACTTTACGTGTAAACTCAAACCATAATGAAGATTTATGCTAGATTAGGTCATTTTAGGTTTAAAATGCATTTTTGGTGATTTGATGATAAAAATCCATGTTTAAGGTGTTAAAACTTGTTATTTGATGTTGGTAAATGATTATGCATGCTAGATATTGAATTACATGAAATATGGAAGCTGTTAGATTGATTTTTAGGCTGATTTACGTGTTTTTCGCGACCAGCGAAACTAGCCTGTTCTCTGGGCGAAACTATCCAGCGAAATTATGTACATCTCCTTCAGGCGACACTATACAGCGAAACTGTAGTGTCGCCGGTGAACGAAACTGCCTAGCGAAATAACCATAGACCTTGTCCCTGAACGAAAGTTCAACCAGTTTCGGGCGAAACTAGGCTAGCGAAACTGTACCAACAGTTTCGAGCAAAACTAGCCTAGCGAAACTGTGTCATCGGGTATTGCCTAGCGAAAATGCTGCCCGTGCACACAGCGAAACTGCCTAGCGAAACTGCTAGCGAAACTGAGACCAGAATCCAAACTTGTGCAATTTACTTGAATGTTATGCCATGACTTACATGATTATGCTATAACGATACCTGCTTTGATTTCTGATGTATATGAACCCTTGTTTATGATCAACCATCGGTGTCGTGTGTCGGTATGTCGAGTCGTAGTTCCAACGTGCTATGTTATGGGCCATAGTGACGTAAGTTAAAGATTAGACACAAAACTAATACTTAAGACCTAAACGTGTTCATAGGTCTTCGGTAAGCAATCAATATTTGGATTATTTAGCAAGCGTAGCAGTGCAACCAAAGGTGAGTGTCACTAACCCGTTTACCGTGAACCCGTTTGGGTCTCACCGAATAACTTAATGAAAAACAATGCTGACAACATTATGAGTGCTATGCACCTCTCTGATGAACTTGAAAACCTAGGAGTGCCTGGCACCCACTTGATGAACTTGAAGTGTTTTATGGGAAGCACTTGTGAAATACTTAAACAACTATTTCTAAAACAAACTGAAAATGTTTTCGGGATTCATGAAAACCCAAAGTAAACCGTTTTAATATGACTAGTGTAGGTTAAAGTCTAAACCACATGGTATCACATGATTTCTAAGGATTGCTTTATAACTGAAAAAGTCCTCAACTTAATTGTACCATTAATTGTAAAGCGAGGGAATGTTGGGTAGATCTACTGGAGTTTGACAAACTCCGCCTCGTGACACTGGAGGTGCACGGAGGTACAATATCAGCCTATCTGACCGTGGTCCCGAGAGGACACGGAGGAGGCAAAGCCGCGATGACGTAGGTCCGCAAAACAAAATAGATGATGGCGCTGCCACTACAATTATCGGTCAGCTTTGGTACAAACTTCCTTAGTGCATGGAACAACGGATTAGCTACCCGCGATATCGGTTGAGCACTTTAACTATACAAAACTAGTACATACCCGATGACGTAGGCTACGGACAATACTTTCACTAAACCACAATACTATGATTTTGGTTATCATTAAGCATTGCTTTTCACAATTAAATTGTACATAAGAATATGTTTATACGATTATGATGTATGAGACCGGGCCACTGCATGACAAGCCCACTGTGAACTCACCAACCGTTAGGTTGACACTTGCGTGGTTTAAACTTTTGCAGATCGCTAAGGAGTATCCGGATCGGGTTGGCATGGCACACGAAGACATTTTATTTTTAGTTAAACTTAATTGGGAATTTAAAACACTGATTTTGTAAAGCACGTGGTTAGTGCTAAAGACAATGTTTTCCGCTGCGTACTGTTAAACGGTTTTTATTATTAATGTTTGGACTTTTACTCTGATTCGTTTAGTATTTGTAACTAATAGTTGTGGTCCTGGTTTGCTCGCACCCCTTAACGGTATAAACTCCGTTAGTTGTTGATTTGGGGGTGTGACAAACGGGTTGGCTCGGTAAGCTTATTGATGAAAATATTTAGAATGTGAATAATATGTTAAGAACCTTGCTCTTTGATATTCGCAAGTTGCAGGAAAATTTATGTTTGGGTGATTTGAGGTAAAATAGAGGAGGTAGTAGAATGGCTGGAAGTGGGATGGGAAAAAACTGACAGAATGTCGAAATTGCCGTTTCGGAACCCACCGTGGCCATTTTAAGCTGCTGTGATAAAAAAATTCCAGGTCTCGGATTTTCAAGTATTTTATGTTGTCATGCATTAGTAGTGAGTCTATATGTGATGTGACACTCATTCTAACGTGTTACTAGTATGTGGTGTGGCATGTAAGGTTGTAGATGGTAGCGGGTCAAGGTTGTGTTGATCCTAAAAGAACCGAACTCCGTGATCTTTTGGATGTTAAACATCTTTTGTTACTAAAACAAAGTTTAACTTTGCAACTCTGATGTAATGGTTGGTTAAGGACCAAAACTAAACTTGGTAACTTATGTAATATTTTGGGAATGATATGTCACGAACTCGATGAAATTTTCTGGGACGTGTTTTCAAATGTTCAATCGTAACTTTTTATAAGATGGGTGATACATGTGGCAAACCTGATCTTGTTTCCCGGAATTGTTTGAATAGACCATACCAGCCTTACTATCCTAAGAAACAGTAGCAGACCAAAAGTCCAAATCTACAGGTAGATATTCATGCTGTTCAAATGTCACCAAAACCAACTGTGATGATGAGACACCCTAAACAGAAGTCAATCAACAAAAGTCACCCAATAAAAATGCCTCAACAAACGTCACCCAACTTAAAACAATTCAAATTTACAAAAGGTTTTTCAAAAGGGGGTACGATGGGTCAAAATGATCATTGGAATGTTCCAAAGGTGGTAAATCCAAATTATAAACAACAAGGTGTTTACAACAAACGTTTTAATCAAAGTAATAACATTTTTGTTGCAACATATAGGTCGAATACACCACTTATTCCTAAAAACAAGCCTAAACCAATGAATCCCATCAGGACTGTGAAGAAAGTCTACAAACCCAAGCATGTCCAGGAAAAACAAAACATTGGTTCATGTAGCACATACATGAAGAAACCCATACCTGTTATGGCCTGGGTACCAATCTATAATTAATCTCCTTTTCAATGCAGGAACAACCAACGAGGATTGTTAACAACCTTTGGTACGTTGACAGTGGTTGTTCCAGGCATATGACAGGGGACATGTCTGTCCTCTAGAACGTTCAAGAATTCCATGGAGGATATGTTTCCTTTGTAGGAGGTGTTGTAGGTCACATCAGCAAGAAGGGTACCGTGAGAAATGGATGTCTCAGTTTCAATGATGTCAACTATATATGTGGAGCAACTAAATCACAGTTTATTGAGTGTATCACAAATTTGTGATATAGACTATCTTGTGATGTTCAATAATAAAGAACGTTTAATTTTGAAGCCTGGATACTCCATACCTGATGACTGGGTGCTAATGCGCACTCCCAGATATGGCAATTCCTATGTGTTAAACATGAACAAGCCACCTACTACCGAAGTGGCATGCCTGCTTTCCAGAACTGCTGAAAATCATGCTCAACTTTGGGATCGACGCCTTGGTCATACTAATGTGAAGCATCTCAATCGTCTTACAAAAAGTGAACATGTTAGAGATCTGCCAATCAAACACTTTACAACGAGAGAAAAATGTGTGGCATGTGCTAAGGGGAAGCAAAACAAAAGGCCGCATAAACCAAAGCTTTTCAATTCCACCTCGTCTGTGCTCCAACTTCTTCATATGGACCTTTTTGGTCTAGTGAGTATTTTTAGTTTAAATCGTTGTGCTTTTTGTCTTGTCATTATTGATGATTACTCACGTTTTACTTGGGTGTTTGTGACAACCGCAATTTCCCAGGTTAACCCCGTTAATAACTTGCGTTATCTTTTAGTAAACGTCCGTTACATCAGTTAACTAGAAAAATCACGAGCACTCCACACGAGTCTAGACGTCGGTTAACTTACTTGAATAATTATATTTTATGATTTTATGTAAATCGTATTCTATGATTTCATGAAAAAGTTTTGTCATTTTATGTGACAATTATATTTATTATTTTTACGTGGTATATATGTATATATATATACGCATGTCGTTTTATGATTTTATGTGACGGTGTGTCACGTAATCGTACGAAGCGTTCCTATATTTTATAGGAATTCAAAACATATAGTTATGAGGTTATAACTATGATTTTATGTGATATATATATAGGTTGTATAAATATATTTTATCTAAATCTTCATTTGTTAAATATATTTTGACTTACGAGAGGTTAATCACCGTCAAGTTATCTTCGCTAACTCCGTTAGAGAGTTCGTTAACATTTTTAAACGTTGACGGACTCAAATGGTAATTTTCTAAATTTATATTATATATACAAACCTGAAGGGACTTGTTGCGTAATCATCTAAACTCTATAACCCATTATGGTTAATTTTTGAGGGACCATTCTCGCCATTTGGGCAAAATTGCAAATTAAAGAAAAGAAAATCATGGAAACGTCTGAAGTCTCGATCGACCGCCGGGGAGAACCCATAACCCCTTCGATTCATTTCCGAATTAACTCATTTTCAGTTACACTTGATGATTGCCATTTCTGAAACCCAAAAACCGTTCTTTTGTGATCATTTGCACCCGCTCGTCCCTCTCGTAACACCCGTGAAACCACCGTAAATCTTTGGAGAAAACTTTCCGGCGAACTCGAGGATTCCGGTCGAATCCCTACCGAAACAACATCCTTTCTCTACCCTGTGATCGCAAGTACACAAGCAACCTGTGGAGCATCATCGTTCGTCGAGAAGTCGATTTCAAGTTCGAAGTGGGTTCGAGTTTGGGTTTCTTTTCGGCATCTAAAAACGCATCAGAACTCATTTTCGGTGGGAGGTAACCGTTTCTCTTTTCTAGTCGCACATTTCTCTTTAATTTGTCTATGGTTTCGCGATTTTCAGGTGACCGGAATAAAACTCCGGCCACCGGAGTTTTGGGGAAGAAAGTGATGACTGGATGGTATGTGTTAAATACATAACTGGCGGAACTTAGAACAATATGGTCCGTAGCACAGTTGGTAAGCGTGTTACCTCAAGACCCAGAGGTCCCCAGTTCGATCCGCCCCAGCCTCAATCCTTTTTATTTATTTCCCCTAAATTGTTTTCTCACAAGACTGATATCACAACTAACTTTCTGGTCAAAAGTGCTAACAAAACCGAGCCATAGCCTAGTGGTTAAGGCGCTGTACATACATCCTGTAGGTCACGGGTTCGAGTCCCGTGACCACCATCTTTGTTGTTTTAATTGTTTTTAGTGATTTCAAGCATTCCTTAATCCATAACCAAAATTAATATTACACGATTATTAAATCTCGTCTCGCGAAGTTCCATAGACCCACCCCGTTAGGGTTCTCGTTGAATTTTTATTTTATGAAAACATTATGATTTAATATAAATTAGTTTTAAAACGTAGAAACATATATACTTGATTTATTGTCACGTACTTATATATATGCGTATGTTTTAAAGATTTTCTCTAAACTCTTGAAACTTTGACACGGCATATAAATATATATATTGACGTTTTATTTTTTTTTCACACTTTTAACTACACTTCGATATTTATATTTACGAATATATATATATATATATATATATATATATATAGAGGAAGGATCAAATAAAAACAAGATGTTATTGCGAAAACACGAAAACAAATATTAAAACCTCTATAACTCCCTCATACGTTAACATATTTTTAAAAAATTTGCACCAAAAGTCTTAAAATTATGTCACCTTTAATTCTAGGAGAAAAAATTTAACATTTAAAATTTCGTGATTTTTTTATTATTGCACGTGTGCAATAATAATACGTATTAATTATATTACACATGTGCAATATTAACAAAAAAAACGTTAATTTTTTTTAACATTTTTCAGAATTAAAGATAACAGAATTATAAGATTTATGGTGTAATTTTTTATGAAAAATATTAACGTATGAAAAAGTTATAGAGGTTTTAATATTATTGCACATGTGCAATAATAATTTATTATTGCACATGTGCAATAATAAAAAAATAAAAAAAATGTTGAATTTTTTTTTTATTTTCTCCAGAATTATAGGTAACAGAATTATAAGATTTATGGTGCAACTTTTTATAAAAAAAATTAAAATATGAAAAAGTTATAAAAGTTTTAATTATTATTGCATATGTGCAGTAGTAATAAAAAAAAAATTATTGCACCTGTGCAATAATAATTTTTTAAAAAAAAACTTGATTTTTTTCTAATTTTTTCCAGAACTAAAGATAACATAATTTTAAGGATATTGGTGCAATTTGTTTTATAAAATATTAACGTATGAAAAAGTTATAGAGGTTTTAATATTTGTTTTCGTGTTTTCGCAATAAAAGTTGTTTTCACATGAACCTTACCCTATATATATATATATATATATATATATATATATATATATATATATATATATATATATATATACCCGATGACTATTTGGAATACCCTACGCACATTGATTTTCGTAAATCTCTGTGTCCTCGATTAAGTGTCATTTTGACTACTTGCGAACAAACGACTTTTATCACGTATTGAAATTGTCACTTACGTCATATTTGGAATTACTTGTTATTGAACCGTCGTCTAGGCTATGTTACCCATGTGCGGACACACACTTACGTATGTAAAATCGATAGGTTCTCGGTAGTTACGCAAGACTCGAAGTCTTACTAAATTGTAGCAGCGCACCCTAAGGTGCGTTACACAACCTTTACGTTACGTCCGGTTTTGGACGATAACACACGCAAACACGTTACACCCGGGCTAGGGTGATAACACGACAACTATTATGTATGATTAAAGTAGAAATCCAGTATATATCACATGTTCACGTAAAATGCTTTATCTTTGAAAGTCATTACTTATCAAACCGTTAATAACAAATAGCGAGGGGATATTGGGTAGTACTACTGGGGTTTGACAAACCCCACTCAGTGGGCACGAGATGCACCACCCGACTGGCGGTCGGACTGAGAACAATGTCAGCCTAAACTTACCGTGATCGAGTAGACACGGGGAAGGCAAACCACGTAAGGAATTATTCCTACAACTAATTGGTCAGCTTCGGTTGCGAACGTTTTAGTGACATGAACTTAGGCTCGCTACCTACGATATGGATTGTACTGTTAATATACATGCTTACATACGAATAAAAACTGTTGTATTCGTACTGCATAACTATACTAGTTATACTTGTGTGCTTATGTGAACTCACCAACATTAGTTAACACTTGCTCTTATGAATGCTTTGCAGGACGCTAGGAGAATCGGATTTTTGGGCATGTACGCTGGTTAAACTTTATTTTTGGGAACTTGCTTTTAAAACCGTTATCTTGAGCTTTATTTACTAATCGGGCGCTTGTTTTGCGCAACATAACTTTTATAAGCTTCCGCTAAACTTAAACTCTGGTTTTGATATTTCCTGTTTGGAAATATATTTACATTTTGAACCCTTAACTTATGTTTGATGTAACTAATGACTCGGGTCCTGGTTTGGTTCACACCCCACACGGTAAAACTCCGTTAGTGGAAATTAGGGTTGTGATAGTGTTTTTTTTTTGCATAAGAAAAGTGAAACTGTAGAGGTGTTGAAGGCTTTCATCAACGTGATTGAAAATAATATCAGCTTGAAGGTGAAATCCATGAGAAATGATTATGGAACGGAATTTAAAAATATTACAATTGATGCATTTTGCGCTACAAAAGTAATTGAACACCAATTTAGTGCGCCGTGTACTCCACAAAAAATGGAGTTGCTAAGCGGCGAAATAGGATGTTAATTGAAGCTACGCGTATGATCTTATGCGATTCAAAGTTGCCTACGATGTTCTGGGCAAAGGCCATAAATACAGCTTTCTATGTATAAAATAGGGTGCTAATCAATAAGCGTTTGCAAAAGACGCCCTATGAGATTTTGTTCAAAGAAAAACCGAAAATTGGACACCTTCGAGCTTTTGGGTGTCCATGCACTGTGTTGATTCATGATGATATTCCCAAATTTTCTGCTAAAGCAGATGGGTGTTATTTTGTAGGTTATTCATCCAGCTCAGCTTATCGGGTCATTAATAAGACAACTAAGAAGGTTGTAGAATCTACAAATGTGGAATGGCTTGAACACAATCCTACTGACGTTAGAGTTGGTCCTGCCTAGGTATTTGATTATAATCGGTTTTTAATACCTTTACGTCTATATCCTGTGATTGCAGAAGAATTATTTGATGATGAAGTTGTGACTACCTCAAGAAATCAAGTGATTTTGAAGACTCCCCTTATGCAAGTTCCAGATCCACAGTCAGTTTCATCTCCCGATTCTGATCCTGTGGTTGAATTTAATGATAATAATGGTTCATCTCCATCTGAGGTGGATTCAGTGGAAGAAGCTCATGATGCACCAACTTCTTATGACAACATTACTAATCTGGACTCTGAAACATCTGTTCCCACTTTTCAAGAATCCAGAGTGCATAAGGTTCATCCTCCCAAAAATATTATTGGTCCACTTGATGCTGGAGTTCAAACTCGAAGTAAGTCTGAGGCAATCAATCAATGCATCTTTGCCTTATTTATTTCTCAAATTGAACCGCCAAATGTTGATATGGTACTAAACGACCCCATTTGGGTTGAGGCAATGTATGAGGAACTGAACCAGTTCAACAGTTTGAAGGTATGGGAGTTAGTTGAAAAACCTGTGGATCAAAGGGTCATCTCAACACGATGGCTTTACCAGAACAAGAAGGATGATAGTGGAGTTATTGTAAGAAACAAGACACGATTAATTATGCAAGGATACAAGCATATTGAAGGGATTGATTATGATGAGGTGTATGCCCCTGCTGCTCAGTTGGAGGCAATTCGAACTTTCTGGCCTATGCAACTTACATGAACTTCACAATATACCAATTGGATGTGAATACAACATTTTTGTATGCTAAGATGGATGAGGAGGTTTACATGTCTCAACCTCCCATATTCATTGATGAGGAATATCCAGCTCATGTCTATCGTTTAGACAAAGCACTTTATGGCCTACATTAGGCCCCTCGTTCGTGGTACATCACCTTGACAGATCATGTGTTGCAGCAGGGGTATACACGTGGGGTGGTGGATCAGACATTGTTCCGAAAAGTAGTTGATGAGGATATCATCATGGTGCAAGTGTATGTAGACGATATCATTTTTAGGTCTACAGATGAAGATTTATGTAAAGAGTTTGAAGCTGTTATGAAGCAAAAGTTTGAAATGAGCGCTATGGACGAGATGCAGTTTTTTCTTGCCATTCAAGTCAAGCAGGATGCTGATGGCATTCTTATTCATCAAGCGAAATATGTTGATGAAATCCTGGGAAAGTTCAAAATGTCAGATTGCAAGCCTATGGTCACTCCTATGATTTCATGTCCACTGTTAGCTACAGATCTCGATGGTGAATCGGTAAGTGAGCACATGTATCGCTCAATGATTGGCTCATTGATGTACTTGACTTCTAGTCGACCCGACATCATGTTTGCTGTCCATACATGTGCTCGTTATCAATCTCAACCTAAAATATCTCACTTTCTTGCTATGAAATGAATCTTTCGATATATGAAGGGCAGGCCTCAGCTTAGTCTTTGCTATCCAACAGATTCGGAGTTTAATCTATTTGTTTTTTCTGACAGTGATCATGGAGGTTGTGAACTTGACAGGAGGTTTACGTTTGTTGGCTGTCAATATCTGGGAGATAGGATGATCTCCTGGCAATACAAGAAACAGCACGCCGTCTCACAATCCACAGCTGAAGCTGAATATGTGGCCGCATCGGCATGTTGTTCTCAAGTTTTATGGATTCAACACCAGCTAGCAGACTACGTCCTGACTTTTGTGGACACGCCGATCTAATGTGACAACTCTTCTACTATTCAAATTGTGAAGAGTCTGGTACAACATTCTAAAACTAAACATATCGACATAAAGGTACACTTTATTCATGACTGTTTTGATAGGAAACCAATCCATCTTGAGCAGGTAACTTCCGTTGAAAATGTTTCTGATTTATTTACCAAACCGCTAGATCGTGGGAAGTTTGAGATGTGTGTCCAGGGGCTGAAAATGATAACCTTTGAGACTGGTTTAGTTTCTTAATTTTTATTTTGTTCTTTTGTTAGTTTTACTTAAAAATATATAAATAAATAAAAAAATATTAATAAAATAAAACAAAATAAAAAACGTGTGTCGTCTTTTGATAAAATTCTAAAAGCAGGGGAAGAATAAACACCCTCTCGAGAGGTCTGTTGGTGCTTTTAAACTTTATAGGGAATTGAAATAATTCTGTCTTCAGGTGACTGACACGCGTAAGGCTGAAGTGAAAGACATGCTCCAAATTGATATGCTCGGTAGGCTCAGTCCCAAAAACAAAGGTATGTGTCACAACACTTAAAGATAAAGTATGAAATTTGACGGGAAACACACACTTAGGTTAAGTGCATGTTCTATTTTACTGCAAAATTGTTCCCGATACACACACTAGACTCTAGAGTGTTGAATAAAAAAAAATCTCAAAAAGTCAACGTCCCATCTATTTTGTGTGAGCAAAGACATGGGGATGTCAAAGCCGTTAGCCAGTCTCACATGTGCTTTGCGTGAGCGATGACCAGGTGTAGACTGTACTGACGTGTTAGTCAGACTTTCCTCTGTTTTTGTGTGAGCAAAGACCTAGTTAGTCTGTACTACGTGCTTGCAGATCACTGTATATAATTTACACCTCAAAATTTGCCAATGTGGACAATAAAATAGACCCTCTATCGTCCAAAACCCTTTAGCCCTGACTTTGCGATTAGGCTTATGTGTTTGATGAAAGGTTACCACCTGACTGAAAAATGCCTCTGAGTTGAAATCGTACAAGTCTTTGTATATTTTCCCTATCTCTTACGATCTGTTCTTTCTCTTCTCAACCAAGTCTCGAGAAAAGATTCAAAACTCTGGATATGGGAATTGAAAATATGTGGTAAGGAATGATCAAGCTTGATAGACTGCACGTTTCAATTAGCTAGGATTTGTGCGTGACTGACTTATGTTCATAATTAATGTACCTAAAAATAAATAAGTGACAAACAACCTGGAAATGAGGGACATGGGTTTAAAGCGGATCAAAATACCGCCAATCAACTGTGTCACACCCCTAAAAATCCCACGCGCGATAACGCACCGCAGTGAGCGTGACAAACCAGGATCCCAGACCATTAGTTACACCAAACGACCAGTAATTAATAAAAAGACGTTTCATATTTCATTAAATATAAATTCAGAGTCTTACAAATGCGAAAGCGTAAATACAAATAGAAATCTAAGTAAAAACATCATCACCCAAGGTGACGTGACTTGTCCAAAGACATTAAAGTGTTTCAAAGACTCATGCATGCGTACTCGTGATACTCGAACACCTGCGACTTGAGAGAAACATGTTTAACAGAAAGTGTCAACCAAAGGTTGGTGAGTTCACATGTTTTGATATTCACAGTCAAGTTTTTCGCCTATGGACACAACAGTTTAATGTCCATAGATAGGTTGTAAAGTTTTTGCTATATTTCCATATCGTAGGTACCTAGCCTAAAGTTCATGTCACTAGATAGTTCGCAACCGAAGCTGACTAATAAGTTGTTGGAATCCTCCTTACGTGTTTTGCCTTCCCCTTGTCCCACCAGAAACAACGGTACGTTTAGGCTAATATTACTCTCAGTCCGACCGCCAGTCGGTTGGTGCATCACGTGCCTGCTGAGACGGGTTTGTCAAACCCCAGTAGTACTACTCAACATTACCTCGCTATTCACTATTAACGATTCGACTTGTAAGGACTTAGTTTTTGGTGTTAAGAAAATCTAATACATGTGATATGTTGAATATATAAAAGTTGTCTAAAAACAGTAAGTAATTTTGCATGTTCTCTCCCCCAAAAGAAAAGAGTAAAGTGGGGCCGTGAAACTCACCTTTGGGTGCATAGAATTCCAGATAATTAACACAACAAGTAGCAAGTAACAGATCTTATGCAATCTACCAAACACTTAACGAGCAAATATACATAAGTGTGTGTTCAACCGAAAACAACCAAATCTAGACTGACGGTGAAAATGAATAATGCCATAACATGACGTGACGAAGATTACTAAATCCGAAATGAGTCCAAGGTGGCACACAACCAAGAACATGAAGATTACCAAAGTCGATGATAAGTGTATTATTAAACAATAATAGCCGTTCACGAAATTGAATAATAAAATGTGTATATTACTTTAAATATATATAACCGAAAATAGAATTATGCATTTATAAAATCAAGTAGTAAAAATATGTATGTATATATATGTATATATATATATATATATATTTTTTTTTATATATGTCCGACGTTTAATTGTTTTTATTAATATTGTAACAACGATAAATGTACTATTTAGATATGCATTTTCCATGATATATAGTTTACAAAAAACGCTTGGTTTATAAGCACCAATACTTGTACATAATTATATTTCCAAACATCCCCGCTTATTATTATTTTTTAGATATATAATCCGTTTCGAATTTTCCGACTATATATATATATATATATATATATATATATATATATATATATATATACTTGTTTATAAAACTTGTGTTATATAAGATAATGGAATACGAATATATAAAAATAAAACAAAAAAACTGGAGGTCCACAGTTTTGAACCTGTGACCTCTAGTTCCCGTGACATCGCCCCAACCACTAGGCCAACAACCCATTTGCGTTTTAACTTGGATCAAAAAATTTATTTTCTTACAGTGTAATGGGAAACTGGTTCCAGTGAGTTATAAAAAAAAAAAAGGGTTCTGGGGGTGAGCAAGGTTCGATCTCGGGACCTCGCTAATGTAGATCACAAGTCTCAGCCACTCTGCTGAGACCCTGAAGACGTTTATAGTCAGCAAAACAAATATCTATCCAATACCGACGCGACATCGTCTTCTTCACAATAAAACCCAGATCCGTCGGACCCCAATTCCGGTCACCGGAAGATGTTCCGGCCATCGATAACAACATAAAACTCGACGATGGAAGCCAAATATTAACGTAGAACGTTTTTAAGATTACCTCGATGCAAAAACGAACACCAAAACGATGATGAGCACACGAACCATTTCTCAAACTCGTCTCCGGAGTGGACCTATGACGCTCGATAGTTGTTGCTGGCCTTTGACGACCATTGCTTCTACGAGGATTTGTGTGGCGGCCAGAGAGCTTCCCGATGGTGTGTTATTGTTGGGAAAAAAAGCAACTCCGGTGGTTGTTTTTACAGCCCAGAAACAAGAGCGAGAGAGGAAATTGAGAGGGTGAGGATGGTGATGATTGAGGATGATGGTATGAGGCTCCGATATTACGAATTCACATTATTATTTGTTATTTATAACCGACCAATTTACCCCATTAAAGTCCCTTAACATCGATCGGTCGGTGAAGGGATGAGATGAACCGAACCATCGTCTGTTTCTCTTTGAGTTACTTGTATCAAGTTTGTCTTATTGACAAGCTTAGTCCCTCTCAATTAAACATAATAAGATATGGAGTTTAGAGAATTACACGACAGGTCCTTCTAGATTTAGGAACGTTAACAAACACTTAACAGGGTTGACGGAGAAACATAAATGATGACTATACGAATATATGTCAACCCATGTTTAACGCGTGGCGTTCATAAAATATAACCCTTAGGTAAACATATAAAATCATAAATAATAATCCATAACTATTCTTGAGTTCACATAAAATGATGGACGTGAAATCATAATGATACGTATACATAGAATAACCGAAACGTTACATATAATTACGTGACACATTGCCACATAAAATGACCAAACGTTCACATGAAATCATAACGTATGATTTACATAAAATCCTAGAATATCAAACGTGTAGACTAAAGTGTGTGCTCGTATAGTGAAGGTTACACAAACCCTAGAATATAAAGTCAACACAACTCAATCTCATAATTGTTCACACAACATTTATAACAGTTCGAGTTCAGTTAAAGTCAGGAAAGACCTGAAAAGACGGTTTGTTACAGTATCCCCTTGTTGAAGAATTTTCGTCCCGAAAATTGAATAACTTGGTTAACAAGTTGGTCACAAAAGAAAGAAAATTTTTCTTAGTCGTCACATCATCCCCTTGTTTAAAGAATTTCGTCCCGAAATTAGAAATCAGTGACAATTGTTTGAAGAGTAGAATTGACAGTAATGTATCAGAAGAATTTAGGTTTCTTAATCCAAAAGGAGTGATGACTGTTATAATCATGAATGTGTACCCAATGTTGAGGAGTTGTCAAATGTTTAGAGATTTTTGAAAAGAATTCAAATCGAAGGTATATACATATTCTTATCACGTGTTCTCCTACAAGAAGAGTCGAACAACCGTATTACGGGAATCATGCTGAGTGGCAAGGCCGAAACGAGTGACAAGATAACATAAGTATCTGAAATAAATGTTTTTGTGTGAGGAAAAACCATAATACGTCCGAATAGCCTCCAGCTATTGTACCCACGGCTAGGAGTAATATCACACCCCCAAAAATCCCACGCGCGACAACGCGCCGCAGGGAGCGTGACAAACCAGGATCTAACACATTAGTCATACGAACAGTCTATATGTAATGTAAATGTAAAACCAGAGTAAATGCGTTTTTAAATGCGGAAGCGTAAACGAAGAAAGTTGTAAAGATTGTTCAAGCGCCAAAACATGCGCAAACCAAAAGTTAATGAGTTTGAAAAATAAATAAGTCTATGATGCATGCATGGCATTAATAATCCTTATGTGGTGCATCCTAGCTCGTGATAGACAATCCAGTTTAGCGACCTGAGAAATAACATGCTAAAGTGTCAACACAAAGGTTGGTGAGTTCACAGGTTTAATCAGTTCATCAGTTTAACAGTTCAGTAAAATCCAGATAATATATCAATAGTTAGCTAGACTATTTTCAAGAAATCAGTGCACGTTTGACTAGATCAACTAGCTATCCAGTTACTGAAGCTCGACAAGTTCAATTGTGCCTCGTTAAGACTAAGAAGTTTATAACACCCGTTCGATATCCAATCGTGCCAGAGCGACTGACCCGGGTGGGGCTGTCAAACCTAGTAGATCTACTAAATAAGTTCCCGCTGATGTCACATTGATAGTAACTATAAAGTGAGGGCTTTATCATAAGTGTGCCACTATCATTCAGGTGATATATATTTAACAGTTCAAGTGTTTGCATGTTAATCTCCCCCAACAGGATTAAAATAAGTAAAAAGGGGCCGTGAAACTCACCTTAGGTTGCACAGCAAAAGTTTCCGGACAAACAGTTAATTCAAGTAGCAAGAACGAGTCTTGTGCAAGTAATCAATCACCTAACGAGCATAAATGTATAAGTGTGTGTGTTCTATAAACTATAAGTCTAACGCAAACGATAAAAACGAAGGATCGTGAAGTTCGGAATAAGTCGAGGATGGCACTTGTGCCAAATCCGAGCGATTATCGAAATAGTACGAGAAAATACAATATATATTAATATTATATATATTCCAAGTTCAGATATTCTAAAATAAACATACATATAATGTATATATTTTACTAAGCGTTCAAGAAGTTTTAATAACGAATTTGAAGGTACAATGTATATATATATATATATATATATATATATATATATATATTTTTGTTAAAGGTTACCATAAAATGTCCGGTTATTTCAATAGAAATCCAACGACATGAGTTTATATATTATTCTACCCAAGATATATATATATATATATATATATATATATATATATATATATATATATATGTTTTAACTAAAACGTTATATCAATATATATTTTTGTATATATGTTGGAAATATATATTTTAATTTAGAATAATAAGTTAAACATGATTTACGAAGTTTAAGTGTCTCAAATATATTTTACGGGTTTTAGATATGACAAGGAACAATTTTTGGTACAAGATCTAGTGATCACAAGCTCAAAAATGCAAAATAATAAAAAGAACAGAAAACATGGAGGTCATCGGGTTCGAACCCGTGACCTCTATGTTAAAGCATGGCGTTCAAACCACTGGGCCAACAAGACAGTTTGTGTTAGGAATCCGATCGGAATTCTTTTATCTAAAGGCATCGACCAGAAACAAGTTTAGGGGAAAATAAAGGGTTTAAAAAAAAAGTTGAGGACCGGATTCGAACGGGCGACCTCTAGTTTGGGAAACACGCCTCAAACCACTCGGGCACTTAACCTGATTGTGTTATAACCCGGAATACAAAATATATATGCTAAACCCGAATCGCGTCATCTTCCTCCTCAAGAACTCCGGTGGCCGGAGTTTCATTCCGGTCACCGGAAAAACGCGAAACATGTACACGAATCCCAGAAAAGATGCGGTTAACATAGATGAATCGTTACCTTGAGTCAGAGATGAGAGATTGATGTGTTTTTGGTGATGAAACGAACCGAAACACAAATACGAACACTCGATCACGATCACTATTTGCACCTCTAATGCCTTCCGGTTGCTCTACAGTAGCTCACGATCACTGTTGGTGGTCGATGGTGGTTGCTCAGTAGTCAAATGGTGGTGCCTTCGGGTCGCCGGAAAACGAAAACGGAAGAAGAGGACGAGAGAATGTGAGAGAGGTGTGTCAAAATGATATGTGAATATCATTGATTCAGTTTTGATCATTTAAATCACAATGGAGTATTGACGAGATTGGTCCCTCTCACACTTACAAAGATGGCACAAGATTTAGGATAACCACAGAAATGGCCCTTCATATCTTATCAACTAAAATGAAGTTTAGGAAATGACAGAAATGGTCCCTTAAGTTATAAAAGATAACGGGACGCTAACAAGGTTAGGGAAGGTGTTTTTAATGACGAGTATACAAGGAACGTCAAAATATATAAATCGTATAACGTTTATAAAATATATAAACCTCGTTTTACTCACGATAATCATAGGATATAATCCACATAAAATCATAAAACAAATAGTATAATTTTACGACACGCCGCCATATAAAATCAGAGAATAAATCGTGAGAACCTATATATATAAATATATCACATGAAATCATAAATGGTGAAACCATAGAATATCAATCGTTTGAACTTTCGTGTATGCTCGTATAGTGATGATCACACAAAACCCTAATTTACTAAAGTTAACAAGTCAACACAGTTAAGCACATAAATGTTCACACAACATTTAATACGTTTTACGTTCAGTTAATGTCAGAAAATGACCTGAAAAGTCGGATTGTCACAAGTAAGATTACCGTTTCGTGTTTCATTTTCGTTTAAGACATTCGCATTCACCAATAACCTAGGTGAATCAGAGAGAAAGGAATTTGAGTAAGAGAAAGTTGTGTGTGCATCAAGTCACTCAGTTTTTGTCTAATAGAACTGTTGTCTAACAAAAATGTAAACGTCTGAATTTGCCTAACAACTAGCAAATAGCATAGAATTTACACAAGAGGGGTCAAGTTAATAGTTAATGTGAGAAAAATGGTTGATCTAGTATTTTATGGTGTTATGACTACTTAAGTTCACATGACTCATAATAACCTTGAAATTCACATTTCATGCAATAACGGTTTAGATAGCATTTGAGTCTATATGGAGGCTTGTTTTAAAAGTTGATGTGGTCAATTCATAATAGCATGCAATCTTATCATGAAGGCTTTACCATACAGCGCATATAATTGTCCCGACACCTTATACACCAGCATACAACCCTAACATGGCATATCCCTAGCATATATATTCATAAACTAACCAACACAACCCATACGGTGCAAAGTTGGCGGGGCAACTTCACACAGTCTTGTCATTCCCACCGAGGTAGGAGACTTAGGACCTTGTATGGTGTATGGTTTTCATACTCAATCAACTTAATACATTCAAAGCATGTCATTTTATGGTTCCTAACACGTTTCATACCCATAACAAATCATGCAATTCTACATGGCTTATGTTTAAACCAACACTTTGTAAGGAATATTGCTCTTGGAAGATTTCCGGCTGAATGCCAATTTTGTTATGTTCCGGCTCAAGTTAAAGTTGAAGCAGAATTCTCACTTCAAGCGGAACTGGCAGTTCAAGCGGAAAGAAGCAGTTTTGTCCTTTAGCGAATATTCCGGGTAAACTCGATTATCCACCAGATAATGAGTTCAACCGGACTTTTCCTGAGATGTCTTTTCAGCAAGTCCAATCCTGCAAAAGCTTCTCGTATGCTTCTATATTTGATTCAAGCCGCTTTCCTAAAGTAGCATGTTGCTGCCAACACGTAATAATTGATGATTTTTCTAGATACACCTGGGTTTTCTTTCTTAAAACAAAAGATGAAACTACTGAATTGTTGAAAACACTCGTGATAAATTTAGAAAATCAATCCAATCTTAAAGTAAACAATTAGGTGTGACAATGGCATAGAATTCAAAAATCATGTTTTGAATACATTTTGTAAGGAAAAGGGAATTGTGAGACAATTCAGTGCTCCTAGAACTCCATGGCAAAACGGTGTTTCTGAAAGGAGAAATAGGACATTGATTGAAGCTGCTAGATCTATGTTAGCAGACTCCAAGCTCCCTGTGATATTTTGGGCAGAAGCAGTAAACACTAACTGTTATGTCCAAAGCAGGATTTTAATTGTCAAGGGCAAAAACAAGACACCTTATGAGCTTTGGAGAAAAAGAAAGCCAAACATTTATTTCTTTAAGCCATTTGGTTGTCCTGTTACAATATTAATAACCAATGAGTTATTGCCCAAATTTGCAGAAAAGGCAGATGAGGGATATTTTGTTGGATACTCAGGTGTGTCAAAAGCTTACAGAGTATACAACAAGAGAACCAAAATTATTGAGGAAACTATAAATGTATCTTTTAATGAAAAATCTACCAACAATTTTGAATCTCAACCCACTTGGTTATTTGATATTGACGCACTAACCACTGCTTTCAACATAACTGTTAATAAGCCCGTGAGATCTCTAGTGCAGGAACATAACTTATATAGGTCTGCTGATGAACATTAGAAGAGTAGCACTGCTGGAACTGAGAAGCAAAACTTCTTCTCTTCAATGAGCATCAAACCTATCTTGCCAGGCAATGGAAAGAAACCTTCTGAAATAGTTCAAATTGAAGAGGAAATAGTTCCGGTCGAAGTTCAAACGAAAATTTCTCCGGTTCAAGTTCAACCGGAAAATTCAATTCCAAAAACTGTTGAGAACAATGATTCCGGGTCAAGTGAACCTGAAAATTCAAATGATGAATTCAGTTTTGAGCATGTGACCCACATTTCAGAGGATTGTTCTAATAATACAGTTGAAAGTTCAAATCTTGTATCATAAATTGGTGATATTGAGCTTGATCACAAACTTCCTCAGCTTAATATACCCTCAAATGGAAGAAGCCATGAGTTCCCTATGTTTCTTGACAGAAGAATCAACAGAGATCATCTAACGAGGAATATTATTGGAGAAGTGTCAGCACCTGTGTTGACAAGGAGTAGATCTACTAATGCAAACATTTGTTTGCATGCTACATTTTTGTCTCCTGAAGTACCCAAGAAGGTAACAGATGCCTTGGAAGACAACAGTTGGGTAGAGGCAATGCAGGAAGAGTTATTTCAAATTAACAAGCAAAAAGTTTGGGAATTGGTAGATCTGCCTGATAGAGCAGAACCAATTGGCACAAAGTGGGTATTCAGAAATAAGAAAGATGACAGGGGAATTGTTATAAAAAACAAAGCAAAACTGGTAGTACAAGGCTATGTGCAGGAAGAAGGCATTGATTATTGTTTTGGTCAAAAACTGCCTAAGCAATTAGTTGATCAAACTTCGTAAGTGAGGTAGAGTGTTTGATGAAGTTAGCAAGAAAAATGCAAGTTTGGATGTTGACACGAGGATGTAACGAGGGAAAATCTAGGAATCCTTGAGTATCCTCAAGGAGCCTAGCAAAAAACCTCGGGGGCCGGTTCAAAGTACCTGCCTCCTAAAACTTTTATATGATGAAAGTTTTTAGTACAAATGAAATTAGCTCGTATTCTAAGTGTTGCAGAGAGTTCTGATCGTAAAAAAGGTGTGTGTGCAAGCCTAGAGCTCGTTTTAAATAAATATTACATTTCAACAACCTATCCTAAAAGGTAGCAACTAAGTCCACGTCTTCCAAATAGCCGGTGAGGTCCATTTGGTCCACGTTTCCGTTAGCTTGACCGAGTCTTTAGGACATGTGATTTATATTCGAGCTAATCTGCGAATAACAAATAAAAAGGAAAAAACAACCGTTAGTAAATAAAGATATTTCAGGATCTTTATAGTGGAGTGCTTTCGAGCTGCTCAGCATATCCTGAAATCCAGTACCAATAATTGCCCCCAAATTTTCGACGGTTGGCGCATGCGGGCCAGCTGGCGAGAATTTGAATTTAAATCTTATCTTTAACTAATGATGATCCGAGAGAAATTAGCTTAGCTCAACTTCGTAGGTGGAATTGCCGTCAATATTTTTTCTTATAAACCCTATCTTCTCTTCATTATCTCTCACAATTCCTTTTTCGGCAAAACCCTAGAGCTTCCCCGAATTTCCACAGGTCAATCCTTCTTCTCTTATGTCTTCGTCTTTTCCGGTCATGGGAAAGAAAATGCTTCGCTCTTCGGCCACGGTCTCCGACAACGTGGCCGACGACGTCACCGACCAAGGACTCCTTCCGGCGACGGAGGCAGAGACCTGCAACTTTGATGATCGAAAGATCGCAATGTTGTAGCGATCATCGAGCTTCCCTGCCGGAGCAGAATTCCGTTCATACGACCCCACCTTGAAAGCTGATCACATTTCCGACGAGTGGGTCTGTTTTCTTTACTACCCTTTTCTTCTCGGTATGACATTTCCGTTTCCGGCCCTAGTCAGCGAGTTCTTTTTAGTTACCCACCTTGCTTACTCTCAAGTCATGCCTATGGTGTGTCGAATTTTTTCTCTCTCCATAACCTGAATTAAACCCATAATTTGAATATTGGGGTTGCTAAGATCTGCAAGGTGTACCGGTTGGCCACTCATGGAAACAGCAGATTCGTCTTGAAAATCAGAACCGGAGAAGCCCAGATGATCCCCAGGGTTTCTCACAATGACCATGACTGAAGGCGCCAATTCTTCTTTGTCAAAAGAAGTAGCTTTGTCGGTTGCGAGAACCTTCCTACCCAATGGATTGTTAAGGGTAGGAAGAGTTTTTGCAATATTGTAATTTCATATACTCCTCAATTTCACTTAACTGATATGTTTGCTTTCTTGTCTTAACAGCGCTCAAGTTTGAAGCTCTGATTAAGCCAACCCGTGAATCCTCAAAGAAGCTCAAGGATCTCTACAGCATCCCAGTGGCAGAAAGAAACTGTCAAGCCGAAGACGTCTCAAGTGCTAAAAGCATCTCTCAGCAGTCTCTCAGCCCCTCAAGAACCATGTCTGCAGGTATATACGGGTACCCAGCTCTTTTTTAATTTGATCTCCAGTTTGTTGTTTATGATCCTTTCTCTTGACTCTGATGAAGCTCCAGGTTCAGGCTCCAACTTCTCTTTCCGGGATCTCAAGCTGCTCATTGCTAAGAAAGAAAAAACCGAGGGAACCAGCAGCAAGGCTCCAGTTGAGGTTTCTGCTCCTACATCTCGTCCTCCTAGCACCCGGTCCAAGGCTTCCTCTTCTAAGAAGCGCAAAGTTTCAGATGCCACCATCAATGTGGACAGCTTTGACGACCTTCCTCCTGTGGCAGCTACTAACAAACTGCTCTCCCTGCAGACTTTGGTGAACATCGTAAGTACAGTTCAATATTGGAGAAGTATATTAAAATTATAGATAGAATACTTCCCTTGTTGATTCTGATTCGTTTTGATTTGGTGCAGGGCATCGACAAGCTGAGCCATGTAGTTATCGATCTTGAAGGAAAAGTGGAAGCAACGGAGCAGAAGCTGGAGGCACCTGAGCAGAAGCTTGAAGCCTCCGAGCTTAAGCTTGATCAGGCCATGCTCCGCCTCGAGAAGATGGTAAGACAGCTGCCAGCAATGCACACCACTATGAGAAGCAGCTCAAGGAAAAGGATGCTGAAGCCGCTGAAGCTCTGAAGTTGGCCGACAAAAATGCTAAATCCTCTGCTGCCATCAGCGTTCTTGAATGCATGATTGAGATGGCCACAACTGCTCAAGCCAAAGACTTCAAGGTGGAAAACTGGCCGGTCCAAGAATGGATGGATAGCCTGAAGATGCTGCTTGCTGCGAGGGGGGAGACATCGAAAGAAGCCTCTGAAGGTGTTGAGCTGGGGGTGGTCAATGAAGAAGCTGATGGTGAGAAGGAGGAGGAGAAAGAGAAGGAGGTGGAGAAGCAGGTGGAAGCTGCCGGTGATAAGTTGGGCGATGAGGACAATGCAACGGTCTGAGCCCACTTTTTTTTTTAAAGGTAGTTTGTTTGGTTTGTGGTTCTGTAAACAATGGTTTTGGTGAAACTTAAACAGTGGTAGTTTAACTTTTGGGAGCTTGGATGGAGGGACCTTCAATTTCAAGGCGAAGTCCAAGCTTCTTTAGACAATATGGTTTGCCTCAGGTGGAGGGATCTTGGGTTCCAAGACGAAGCCTGGGTTCAACTTCTTTAATTTCCTGCATATATGACAATCTAGTAGTATTTTGACTATCATGGTGTGTTGTGCAAATTGTAGAAAAATTTCAAAAACATTTGAATGAGGATCCTGTAGGATGCTCAAAAACTTATCAAATTTTCCAAAATTAACAAACCATGACGTCGGCCAATAATTAGTTAGTAATAAAAATATGTAACACATGCAGTATCAATGTCACCTATTCAAGAATATTATAACTGTCGAGATAGTCAAGATCCTGGAGGATATTCAGAAATCCTTAAGATAGACTTGAGAAAATTGAGAATAAGTCATGAGCACTTACGAATAAGCCAAACAGGGGTCAAGCCCAAAAACTTGAGAGACACGAATGTGCCTAAACTTTTGTTAATGCGAGAACATTAAAATCCTTCGTTGATCTGAGGACAAGCTCAAAAATACATGGGACTAAGCCAACTGGGGTCAAGCCCAAAACCTGAGAGACACGATACTGCCTAAACCTTAGTTGACATGAAAATGCCAAAAACCTTAGGACCTTTACGAGATGACACGTCTGCCACCCATTTTGAAGTGCACTCTATGGCCAACAGTGATGAAATTATCAACCACCCTTGGATGGACTGGTCGCACCACCTTGAACCATAGGCCACCACCGTGCACTCCTGGCGATTCCCATTGGTGAACGAGAAGGTGTAAACCTCCTTAACCTTTGATTGCATTCAGAATGCTTTTGACGTAGAAGAGGTGATCAGCCTCTAACGTATGATAAGGTGCTTAGAACACCTACAAAAAACTCAAGGCTTGGTGAAGGGTGGGTGTTAGCTTGGCTAACACCCCTCCGATGCCTAAGTCAGTAACCATTTAATAAAGATAATGATAAGAAATCGAAACGAGAATACAAATCATACCTGATGTTTTTGAAGCTTACACAAGGATTTTTGGATATGCTCTGAGGATCCAGAGAGCACTTACATAAAATATAACTTCAAATGAATTGCATTCCAATCTCTTGGGAGTAGCTCACCTTCCATTATAGCCAGCCTATATGCCTCCTTTCCAGCTTCTGAGTCTATTAGGTAAGGACCCTCCCATTTAGGTGCAAGTTTTCCATCTGCTGGGTTGTTAGTGTTCTGGAAAGCTTTTCTGAGTACCAGATCTCCTACTTGAAATCTTCTAATCCTGAGATTCTTGTTGTAAGATTTGGCCATCCTTTGCTGGTATGCTGCCATTCTAAACTTCGAGAGGTCTTTGATTTCATCGACTGTTTCAAGATCTTCAAGGAGCTCCTGGCTATTTGCTTTAAAATTTCGGCAGCTTGTTCTAGCAGTCGGCATCACCATTTTAGTGGGAATCACAACTTCTGAACCAAACACTAAAGAGAATGGTGTTCGACCAGTAGCATTCTTTGAAGTTGTTCTGTCAGCCCATAATACGAAAGGTAGCTCTTCAGCCCATTTCCCCTTTTTGGCTCCTAGCTTTTTCTTAAGATTATTGATGATGATCTTGTTGCTCGACTCTGCTTGACCATTAGCTTGTGGATGTATGGGAGTCGAAGTTACCATCTTGATGCCCTATGCTTCGCAAAACCAGTCGTTCTTTTTCCAATAAACCGAGATCCGTTGTCACATACTATTTCTGATGGGATTCCAAATATTGTCAAGATATTCCTTTTAATAAAGGAAATCACTTCTTTTTCTCTAACTTGAACAAATGCTTCATCTTCAATCCACTTAGAGAAATAGTCTGTCATGGCTAACATGAAGACCTTTCCTCCAGGTGCTACAGGCAGCTTGCCAACTATGTCCATTCTCCATTTATGAACGGCCATGGAGATGATATTAAATGGAGCGGCTCGGCAGGCTGATGGAGGATATTGCCGTGCCGTTGGCATGCATCACATTTCTGAACGAAAGCCATCGCATCCTTCTTCATAGTAGGCCAGTAGTATCCTGTCCTCAATACTTTGGAAAATAGTGATATGCCCCCAGTGTGATTGCCACAATCACGTTCGTGAATATCTTGGAGTACTACAAGTGCTTCAGGCTGCTCGAGGCATCTCAAGTATGGTCATGCAAGAGATTTCTTGTATATGATACCATTTATTATTGAATACGGGATTACCTTTGTTTGGAAAAGCCTGGGGTTCTCGTTTTTGGGGATTTCTCCTTCTTGGATAAATATCCTGATAGGGTATGTCCAGGATTCCTGAGGATCCTGAGAGTCTATCACTTCTTGATCTTTATCTGTTGTGACGTCATTAACCTCCTGTTCTTCGATTGCTGGGGTTAGGATATATGAGTTATTGGAATCTTGACACCTTCTGGGATCCTTAAAGATGATGCTAAATTTGCCAAAGCATCAGCTTCTGCGTTTTCTTCTCTAGGTACCTGTGATATGCTGCAATTTTCAAAGGATAATGCTAATTGTTTTACAAGGTCTAGATATTTTGTTAGCCTTTCGCCTTTCACTGCATAAGATCCATTAAATTGGTTAGTCAATAACAAGGAGTCAATAAAAACTTGAATGTGTTGGATACCAATATCTTTAGCGAGTTGTAATCCTGCAATTAAAGCTTCATATTTGGCTTCATTGTTAGTAGCCTTAAATTCACAATGGATAGATAGAGGGATAATGTCCTGTAAGGAAAAATAGAGCTTGGAAGATTTCCGGCTGAAATGCCAATTTTACTAGTTCCGGCTGAAGTTGAAGTTGAAGCGGAATTTGCACTTCAAGCAGAACAGGCAGTTCAAGCGGAAAGAAGCAATTTTGGTACTTAGCGAATATTCCGGGTGAACTCGTTTATCCACCAGATAAAGAGTTCAACCTGACTTTTCCTGAGAAGTCTTTTCAGAAGTCCAATCCTGCAAAAGCTTCTCATATGCTTCTAAATCAGATTTAAGCCGCTCTCCTAAAGTAGATTGTTGCTGCCAACACGCAAGTCATTCCGATTGTCGATGTTTATTCTTTTGGTAGTTTGTATTTGACTTTTATGTTTACGGTCTAGATTAGATCGCATGAGATCAATGGCTGTCATTGATCTCATTAGCACTATATATAGCATGTTATCTCTTAGTTTACACAATCATCATCAGTGTGGTTATCACTTGTAATAGTGTAGCTTTGAGTTAATGCAAATAGTGCCGAATATTCGATATTTCGTTGTCTCTACTATTCTGCAAATCAAGCATTTACATTATACAAGAGTTTAATATCGCTTAAGTAAAGTGAAATATAACTTTAATTCCGCAGGGTTATATTTGCAAGTAAAGGGCTTAGTTTTAGTTTATTCATAACTAATAACGATCCTACAAGTGGTATCAGAGCTTTGGCTCTCACTTTGAAGACTTTTTGTGCTTCAAAGTCGATACTTTACTTGCTTACTTTACAAGCTTCGTTGTTTTATCTTTCTAAAGGTTTTTCAAAATGAGTGATTTCAGTTTAAGTTGCCCAAATGGCTCCTCCAACAAACCACCAATGTTCACTCCTGATGACTTTGGTACCTGGAAACTCAGGATGGAAGGTTTTGTTAGGATTTTGGACCGTCGTATTTGGAAATCTTTCACTGAAGGACCCTACTCACCAATGGTTTCATCTGCTGATGATGCAGAAGTCAAGATACCTAAGCCATTAGATAAATATGTTGAATCTGACTACACTGCTCTTGAATTTGACCATAAGGCATATTGGACTCTACAGGCTGCACTTCCTAATTCCATTTTAAGTGGGTTTAAAGGATATAAAACTGCATTTGACCTGTGGAATGCCTTAAGTGAAATGTATGAAGGAACCAGTGAAGTAAAAGAAAACAAGAAAGATGTTTTAAAACAAAAGTATGAAAACTTTACTTTTAAATCTGGTGAAACAATGACAAACCAGTACTTAAGATTTGTCTCGTTTCTTGATGAACTCCAAAAAGTGGATGTTAAACTAGAACAAGTAGATGTGAACAGAAAATTCCTACGTTCCCTGCCTTCTGTGTGGACAGTTTACACAGTAAGCATCAGGGAATGCAAAAATTTGAAAAAGATGAGACTCAGTGAACTTCATGGCATACTCAGTGCTTATGAAATGGAACTAGATCTTAAACAACGCTCATCTTCTGAATCAACTCAGCTGTTCTCATCTGCACTAGTAACCACTGATTTTAACAGTCAAAGGTCATCTAACTCATCATCATATTCCTCACCTATAGTCAGTTTCCCTGAGACACCAAGGTGTCAAGAGAACTTTTCAAACTCCTTTGAAAGTTCTCACAATGCTCATGTAGCAGCTGACTCTTATCAAGGCTTCATACCTGAAGATCTTGAATGCATAGGTGCTGATGATTTAGAAGAAATGGATATAATGACTCAACTCGCCATGGTTTCTGTAAGAGCTCAAAGGTTTTACAAAAGGACAGGTAGAACCTACAAGGGAGCAAAAGGTGCTCACATAGGCCTTGACAAAAGTAAAGTCAAATGCTACAACTGTCACCAACTTGGTCACTTTGCAAGAGAATGCTCTCAACCAAGAAGAGAAGGACAGAACCAGAACCATGCTCAAGGGAAAAATCATGGAGGAAGCAACTCAAACAACAACAATTCTGGAAACAACTCAGGTTCACACCCCACCCCACCAAAGCCAACCGGAAGTCAAAACCACCAGAACGTGGTAGCTGCTGTTGCAAATCAAACATCATGTGTTGAATGGGAAGGTTTCGTTGCTGAGTTTGAACCCATTAACCATGCTTTAATGGCCAAACAGGACTCCATCTCAGATCAGGTAAATTCTATCCCTGAGAAAGTCTTAGAGAACCTATGTAGCCCTGCCTGCATAGAACAAGTGGCAAAATATCAAAATCACAACACTGATTTGATTGATGAAGTTTCAAACTTAAATGAGTTAAAGGAATGTTTTAAGTAAACTGAATCATCATACATTTCAAAGATTGAAAACTTAACCAAAGAGTATGAACAGTTAAAACAAACCAACTCAGTGCTTGAAACACAGCTTGATGACTTGCTGTCAAAACTTGAGAAATCAAGAAATGAAACCAAAGATGCTAAGGCTGAGGTTGATGTTCTTGAGATCAAGCTGAAAGATGCTTTGTTTACTTGTGACAAATTTCAAACAGCAAACAAAAAGGCTGAAAAACTATGGATTGGAGGGATGTATGGTAAAGCAGGTGTTGGCTATAACTCTGTTGAGCCACCAATTGAATACTCACCTGTAATCAAACCAATTGAAGCTTTAAAATCAGAATGTAAAGTTAGTCTCACAGTTGATGACATTTCATCACAATCCAGTTCTGAAATCACTGTTGAGTCTAAGAAAATTGAAGTCACTGCTGCTAGCACATCTGCTTCAGCTGACCAATTAAACATTTTGAGACCATCAATTGCTGTTCCTCCACCAACTGTTTATGAACCTAAGGATTCAAAAGTTGGAGGAAAGCAACCTGAGCAACCAAAGGGAAGTCAAACTCAAAGGTTTGGTCAACTGAACTTTAATCAAGTAACCAAAACTGAGTCTCCGAGGAAATTTGAAACCAAAATTGTTGAGTGCATGTGCTGTGGTGAACAAGGTCATCTAGCCGCTGTCTGTCAGTTTAACCCAATGAGTAAAGTTAAACCATTTCAAAAACCAAAACCTGTTTTGAAACCAAAGGCTGATTTTCAAAAGAAGCTCACAGGAAGAATCTCACCTGTGAAAAACCACACTTTGAAGCATTTTGGATCTGAATCCAACAGAGTTTTAGTTGGTAACAATAGAAATGGTAGTTTCACTGTTTTAAAGCAAAATCGTTTTCCGGTTGAAGTTCAAGCGGAACATTTTTCCGCTCGAACTCATGTTCAACCGGAAAATAAATTTCAACCAAGATCAGCTACTGCTCCAAAGTAGAGACCTCAAGTTCATTTTGCTGATGGGTTTGAACATTTTGAAGCTCAAGGAAGAAGAAACCCCTCTAGAGGAAAAGTCACCTCTAGAGAAAACTTTTCAAGAAACAGCAAACTCAATCAATTTGAAACTGTATTTGCTAATGGTTCAAGTGGAAATCATCATGTTCCACTTCAGGGGGGGGGGGGGGGAGTTTAAATCAAAACAAACATTTTCCTTAAAGATTTTCAAAATCACCTGAAAGGACTAAGTTGGTTAATCAAGAAAGTGAAAAACTCAAGAAACTAACCAACAAGCAAAGAAAGTTTAAAGAATATAGGGATAGGAAAATTGCTGCAAAAAGGAACACCAAAGATGAAAGGTCTAGTCAAACAAGTGCTCAGTATGAGAACTTCAGTTTGGACAATGATGATCTGCTAAATGAAGCTCCAGTAGTAAATACTCTAGTACTCAAAGAGTACAAGTATAATGATGCTTATGGCAGACCCAAGACCACTCAGGCTTGGGTCCCCCATAGAAATTAATCAATTCCGATATGTGCAGGTGCAAAATAAAGGCCAGAATAGCCTATGGGTAGTTGACAGTGGTTGCACTTGCCACATGACAGGGAATAAGCATATTCTGGAAAATACAAAAAGAATCAATGGAGGACCAGTTGCCTTTGGAAGCACAAAAGGCCATATCACAGCACAAGGTGATGTGACAAACGGACTGGTAAAATTTGACAGAGTCAATTTTGTTGATACATTGAATTTTAATTTGCTTAGTGTCTCACAAATGTGTGACAAGAATTTGAATTTAATGTTTAATGAGAGAGAGGCAATATTTCTCAAACCTGGTGTTAAAATTCCTGATGAGTTGATAATGCTTAAGGCACCCAGGAGAGATGGACTATACATTTTGGATATGTCAGTGGCTACACCTTCATGTGGCACTGCTTGCTTTGTATCCAAAACCTCAGTTGACGAATCTGATCTTTGGCATAGGAGGTTAGGTCATGTGAACTACAAAAACATGAACAGAATTGTAAATTTAGGCTTGGTTAAGGGTCTTCCTAACAAGCACTTTATATGTTCTGAAAACTGTGTGCCATGTCTCAAAGGCAAGCAACACAGAACCTCTTTTAAGCCAAAAGTTGAATCTTCAATCTCAAAACCTCTAGAGCTTTTGCACATGGACTTATTTGGTCCAACTAGAGTAATGAGTTTAGGAAAAAGGTCATACTGCTTTGTTATAATTGACGATTTTTCTAGATATACTTAGGTTTTCTTTCTCAAAACAAAAGATGAAACTGCTGAATTGTTGAAAACTCTTGTCATTAAATTAGAAAATCAATCCAATCTTAAAGTCAAAACAATCAGATGTGACAATGGCACAGAATTCAAAAATCATGTTCTGAATTCATTTTGTGAGGAAAAGGGAATTTTGAGGCAATTTAGTGCTCCTAGAACTCCACAGCAAAACAGTGTTGCTGAAAGGAGAAATAGGACATTGATTGAAGCTGCCAGGTCAATGTTGGCAGACTCTAAGCTCCCTGTGATATTTTGGGCTGAAGCAGTGAACACTGCCTGCTATGTCCAAAACAGGATCTTAATTGTCAAGGGAGAGAATAAAACACCTTATGAGCTTTGGAGAAAAAGGAAGCCAAACATTTATTTCTTTAAGCCATTTGGTTGTTCTGTCACTATTTTAATAACCAATGAGTCTTTGCCTAAGTTTGCTGAAAAGGCAGATGAAGGTTATTTTGTTGGCTACTCTGGTGTGTCAAAGGCATTTAGAGTATACAACAAGAGAACTAAAATTGTTGAGGAAACCATAAGCGTATCCTTCAATGAGAAATCTGCCAACAATTTTAAGTCTCAGCCAAGCTGGTTATTTGATATTGATGCACTAACCACTGCTTTCAACATAACTGTTGATAAGCCTGTGAGCTCTCTAGTGCAGGAACAAAACTTTAACAGGTCTGCTGTTGAGCATTGGAAGAAAAATCAAACTGTTAATGAGAAGTCAATCTTCTTCTCTTCAATGAGTTCTCAACCTGTTTTCCCAAGGAATGACAAGAAACTGACTGAAATAATTCAAATTGAAGAAGAAATTGTCCCGCTTGAAGTTCAAGCTGAACATATTTCTCCGGTTCAAGTTCAACCGGAAAATCAAATTTCAGAAACTGAAGAGAATACTGAATCAGAGTCAAATGAAGCTGGAAACTCACATGATAACACATCAAATGAGCTCAATTTAGATCATCTGATCTACAATTCAGATACCAATTCTCTTGAATCAGTTGGAGTTTCAGATCCTATGTCACAATTTGAAAATGTTGAGCTTGACCACAGACTTCCTCAGCTCAACATACCCTCAAATGGAAGAAGCCATGAATTTCCTATGTTCATTGATAGAAGAATCAACAGTGATCATCCAGCGGGAAATATTATTGGAGAAGCTTCAGCTCCAGTGCTGACAAGAAGTAGATCTGCAAATGCAAATATCTGTCTGCATGCTGCATTTTTGTCTCAAGAAGTACCCAAGAAGGTAGCAGATGCCTTAGAAGACAACAGCTGGGTAGAGGCAATGCAAGAAGAACTATTTCAGATAAACAAGCAAAAGGTTTGGGAATTGGTAGATCTGCCTGATGGAGCAGAACCAATTGGAACAAAATGGGTGTTCAGAAACAAGAAAGATGATAGGGGAATTGTTATCAAGAATAAAGCAAGACTGGTTGTGCAAGGCTATGTACAGGAAGAAGGCATTGATTATGATGAAGTTTTTGCACCAGTAGCCAGGTTGGAAGCAATTAGAATCTTCCTAGCCTATGCTACATTTAAAGACTTCCAAGTGTATCAAATGGATGTGAAAAGTGCTTTCCTGTATGGCCTCCTGGAACAAGAAGTTTATGTCAATCAACCTCCTGGTTTTGAAGACCCTCACCATCCGAACAAGGTATGCAAGCTGATCAAAGCTTTGTATGGTCTCAAACAAGCTCCTAAAACCTGGTATGAAACTCTTTCTAATTACCTTCTAGTGAATGGCTACAGGAGAGGAGCAATTGACAAAACTCTTTTTGTTAAAACTGTTGGTAATGACATGCTAATGGTACAAATTTATGTTGATGATATTATTTTTGGTTCATCTAACACTGTGTTATGCAAGGAGTTTGAAACTTTGATGCAGTCAAAATTTGAAATGAGTTCAATGGGAGAACTAACCTTCTTCCTAGGGCTTCAAGTAAAGCAAACTGTAGATGGAATCTTTCCGAATCAATCAAAGTACATCCAAGACATGCTGAAGAGATTCGACATGTTATCATGCTCAAGTGCCAAGACTCCCATCTCCATTTCCCACAAGTTAACCAGTGACTTAAGAGGAAAGCCAGTGGATGTGCACATGTATAGAGCAATGATAGGCTCTCTGATGTATCTCACAGCTAGTAGACCTGACATCATGTTCAGTGTTTGCTTATGTGCTAGATATCAATCTTCTCCAAAAGAGTCACACTTACTTGCTGTTAAGAGAATTTTCAAGTACCTAAAGGGGCAACCCAAACTGGGTTTGTGGTATCCCAAGAACTCTGACTTCTCTTTCAAAGCATACATAGACAGTGATTATGGAGGATGTGATATAGATAAGAAATCAACATCAGGAGGATGTCAATTTCTAGGAGAAAGGCTTTTCTCTTGGCAATGCAAGAAGCAAACATGTGTTTCTACTTCAACTGCAGAGGCTGAGTACATTGCTGCCTCAAGTTGTTGCAGCCAAGTCCTTTGGATCCAAAATCAGATGCTTGATTATGGGATCACATTCATGGAAACTCCTATTCTTGCAGACAACAACAGTGCCATTTCCATCATCAACAATCCAGTGAAGCACTCCAAGACCAAACACATTGATATAAGGTATCACTTTATTAGAGATTGTGCTGAAAAGAATTTAATCAAATTATTTAAAGTTCACACTGATCATCAACTGGCAGATTTGTTTACAAAAGCTTTCGATGAGGCAAGATTTTTCTAGCTCATCACAGCCATTGGGATGATGAACTTTGAATAAAAATTTTCACAACTTTAATAAAAGAAAGAGATGCGGTCAAGAGCCCGTCTCTTGATACAAAAAGAAAAAGAAAAAGAAAATCTCTTGTGTTAATTGAAGAATATTTCAGTTCATAGTCAATAACTGTTGTTAAAACTATGAATAATCGACACAAATTTTCAAAATTTATGTGTTTTGGATTTTCCGGTTCAAGTTCAGGTTCAACCTGAAAGAACAACTTTTGAAATTCACCGGGTGAACTTCAACCGGAAAAATGCTTTAAATTTGACGTGGAAACTTATTTTTGAAAATAATTATTCCAAGCGGAAAACTTGTCCGCTTGAAGTTCAGACGGAAGAAATTTGGTTTTTAAAATAAAGAAGAAAATGGGTTCCGCTTGAACTTCCGGGTCAACAAAGTCAAGGAATTATTTAATTACCTGGAATGCACAATTTTCTAAGCGGATGCTCATTTATTTTACCAATTGAATTTTTAACTGTTCAATTCCGAGGTTTCAGTAAATTAACTTTTGGATAAGGTCATGCTTTAACCAGTTGTACTGTATAACCCCTAAAGCACCTGTCCCATCCGTCAATGAACCATCGATTTACAACCTCTCTCCTCCACGTCATCACCGAAAAGGTAAAAAGCCCTAAATTACCGTCATTTTCCCCATTTCTCGCAACACCACTCAGAAATTACTCCCAAAATTCTCTCAAACCATCTCCGATTGACTTCCACACAACCGTCAACATTCTCGAATTCCGTCACAACAATGGCTCCGAAGGGAAAGGCAAGTGGCAAGAAGTCAGTTGGTGACTCAAAATTTCCGGTAGAACACAACCTGATGGCATATCTTGAACCACCATCCAAGACTGATATCTACAATGGAATGATCGAGTTCATCAAAAGTTATCACCTCCATCATGCGCTTACTGTCGAAGCAGAAATCTTTGAAGAGGTGATGGAAGACTTTTGGGTTCACGCTAGGGTTACCGACGAGGCTAGCGGAAGTGTTAAAATCGTGTCAACTGTCCAAGGGAAGGAAGTTGAAATTGATGAAGCAAAGGTTCGAAGGTTGTTGAAACTGAGGGATGAAGGTGGATACGGAGAGATAGATCACAAAAGATATCTCCGCCTATTCAGAAACATTGGTTATGGTGGCTCCCTGCACAGCAAAAATATCAAGAAGGGGCAGTTACCATACAAGTGGAGATTTCTTGCACACACACTTCTGGTGTGTTTATCTCCAAAGAAGGGAGGTTTTGATGAGCTCTCCGGTGAGCAAGCCTCTGCCTTCTATGCTGTGGTCAAGGGTGAGAACTTTAATTTTTCCAAACAAATTTTTCAAGCCCTAAAATCCAATGTTCATTCTGAATTTATTTACCAATACCCTAGATTTTTGACCTATATTCTCAAAGAAGAGTACCCCCATATAGTATGGCTTGGTACAATTTTGCACCAAAAACTTTTGAATGAGAAAACTTTTTCAAACCTTGCCTTAAACAAATCTCCATTTCTTGGAAGGGATACTGACCACCCCTTACCAATTCCAAGGCAGTTTCCTGATGAACCTGCTACAGTAGAGGTTCAACCGGAAACTGTAGGAGTGACTGAGCTCCCTGCTCAAGATGACAGAGCTGTAGACCTAACAGTTTCTGATCCCACATCTGTCCCAGCTTCCTCTTCACTCATAGTTTTTCAATCCAAAAAGAGGAAAGCTTCCACAAACACTTCCACTGCCACCTCCTCATCAAACTCACCTCCTGTCATTTTTAAGAGACAGAGAAATGTGGTTACTAGGTCTCCTCCACCTAGCACCACCAACCAACCTGAAGCTTCAAACCCCGTTCAAGGCAAAAAAGCCTAAACGGAAACTGGTAAATTTGGGACTCTCTCTTAGGGATGAACCTTCTGTTGAGGGGGAGTCATTAGAAGCAGATGTAGCTTCCCCATCTGAAAATCTTTCACCCCTGCAACCCCTGTCACCTAGGAGTGACAGTGCTCTCAATCTTGGCTTAAGTGAAGGTGTTATTAACTCACCTGCCACATTACATAAGAACATCCTGATAAGCCAGGACACTGTAGCACTGCAACCCCACTCCTCACCGGAGGTGAATCTCAGGAGTTCTGAAGAGATTCATGCAGAAAGGGCTGCTGCTGCCCAAGTATCCCAACTGGAGCTTGGTGTCAGCAGTAACATCAATAAGACCCAATCTGCGGCAATCTTCTCTGAATCAGCACCCGGAAGTCCTTCATTGGAACCAAGGGTTGTTGAAATAGCTGAAGAGAATCCCAGGTGCCAAGAAGCCATGGGTACCAATGCTGATCAATCTAGGATTGATAGTTTGGTTATTTCCAAGGATACTGGCAAAAAGCCAGTTGAGGATAGTCTTACACTACCTGAATTGACGAAACTGTACCTTTCTCTGCAAGCACAGGTTGAAGCTCTTAACTCAACTGTTGCCAAATTGGTTCAAGTTGATCCTACTCCAACTGAAGCAGGTCCTTCAAACCCTACCAGAGATGCTGAAGAAGTTATTGCAACTGATGAAGCTGATACTGTCAAATTGGGGGAGAAGTTAATGTCAAAACCTGTTATCACTGAAATCGAAGAGGAAGAAAGGATACCGGCTGAAGTAAGAGCCACAGCTTGCCAAAAGATTGGCATAGAGCCTTTTTCTGTTGAAGAGAGTTGGGTGAATATGAGATGCAGTCAACTGATTGCCATTTCTCCTTTTGAGGACCCCAACCTCACCGAGCTTGTTCAGTCATCCATGCTGATTGCTGGTGCTCTCCCTGAGCACATCAACATGATCACAACACTTCTGACAGATGTTATTTTTCCGGCTGAAAGAGCCAGTGATCATGTTGTAGGTAATATTGCCTCCACCAGCAAGGCAGCAGCTGATATGGAAGAAAGTACTGCAACTGCAGCAGTTGGTACTATGACTGAAGGAGAAGATGATAATTTGATTGGTGAAGATGAAGGAACTGAGGTACTGGAGATAACTCATAAAGAACCTGAAGTCACCCAAACCTCAGGTGGTGACTGATGGTCAATTACTGGTTCAAGCGGAAGTTCAAGCGGAACTTCAACCGGTAGTTCCAGTTGAAGGAGAGCTGAATGTTCAACCGGAACAACAAATTCCAACCCAGGTGGATGTTCAAGGTCCTAGCTCCTCAATATTTGGGACTGATGAAACACCTGTGGTTCAACCGGAAGAACAAAGAAATGAAGAAGCTGAGGATGTGGCTAGATCACTGATAGCCTTAAGGAGTTCAGAGACAGTTCTAACTGAGGAACCTGTTCAAGCTGATATAGCTAGAACCCTTCAACAGGTAACTCAAACTCCTGAAGCTGAGGCTATAGTGAAAATGGTTGAAGATGCCAGAAGGGTAGCTGAGAATGAGAGAATAGCCAGAGAGCTCCAAGAAGAATTTGACCTATACATGCAAAACAATGTGTTTGGAAACCTTCTTGAAGAAGCAAAGACCAGGTCTTTCAACTGGAGGTTAAAGGATTATGACTTGGATACAATGTCTGAAGCTAATAGGCAGAGGTTTATTGCTATTGCCTCTCAATTGCCTACCAAGCTAACAAAGAATGATGAAAACTACCGTCTGTTGAAAAAGATTAAGAGGGCTCTTGTGATTAGAAACTTGAAGAAAGAGGAAGAGGTAGCTCAGATGCAAGTTAGAGGACTTTGCAGCTTGATTGACAAAATATTTTATGAGCTAAAAGGAGAAATTGCTGCTGTCAATCCTAACCTGGTGATGCCTTCACCATCAGAGTTGATCTCAGGTACAATAACTGCTAATGTTAAACCTGAAATTGATGATATTTCAGCTATACCACCTCCACCTTCATTTATCTACAACCCAAACCCAATGCCTACAACAGCTTCATCCATTCTACAGTCACTTCCCATCATACCTTACAAACCTCCACATATCCCCAAGAAGCTTGCTGCTAAACTTGCCAATCCCAAGTTTAGATCAGACAACTTTACTCCCATCATTCCCTTCAAAAAGAAGCCTCCACCAACCATGGACTTCTCTGACATCTTTCCACCTACTCCACCCTCAAGCCCAACTCCCGAAGCCAATGAACCACCTCCAAAAACCACCCTACCTCCACTCACCATAAGAGAACCTTCTTCCACTACCTCCAAACCTACTGAAACTCAACCAGGTCCCTCTTCATCATCTGCCAAAGGCAAAAGGCCTATTGTGCAAGAATCTGCTGGTAATTCTGATGAAGAGAGGGAAATTAAGAAGAGAAAGTTGATGCATGCCAGAAATAAAAGAAATCAAAAACAAATGAGAAGAGGTCCTCCCAGCAAAAGACGAATTGCTAGTTGGACAGTGGATGAAGCCACACTTGATTTCACTTTTACTATGGCCAATGGCATAACTCAGGTGGTAAATGCCCGCAAGGCAACTTCTCAACTCACCCTGCAGCAAATGACTGACATCATTCTAAAACTCAGAGAAGTTATGAATCCTTCAAGAGCGGAGCACATGTTAAGGCTTTTAATTGAGCCATCTGTGCTGGAATGTGGAATGCTCTATCGAAGCAATTTAGATGATGAATCAGCAGGAGAAGAAGAAGAGCCTACCAGTGAGATCAAATTCATCATTTGGGAAGAGGAGGAGAAGCTATTCTATGTTCATAGAGCCGATGGCACCTTTACAATCCATGAGTCTATTTCTGTTCAAGAAGAATGGAACGAAATGGACTGGGATTCAATCAAACACGTAAAGGTGACCAAAACAAACACCAAAGAGCTTTCTCAAAATCTTGATGCCAACATCAGATCTTCTGACAAGTAGGTTGTGGAGAAGAAAATTTTTGGGTACAAGTCAGTTTTGAAGATAAACATTGAAGACAATGAATAATTTGACAGCATCAACTTAGGGGGAGATTGTAAGGAAAAATAGAGCTTGGAAGATTTCCGGCTGAAATGCCAATTTTATTAGTTCCGGCTGAAGTTGAAGTTGAAGCGGAATTTGCACTTCAAGCGGAACAGGCAGTTCAAGCGGAAAGAAGCAATTTTGGTACTTAGCGAATATTCCGGGTGAACTCGTTTATCCACCAGATAAAGAGTTCAACCTGACTTTTCCTGAGAAGTCTTTTCAGAATTCCAATCCTGCAAAAGCTTCTCGTATGCTTCTAAATCAGATTTAAGCCGCTCTCCTAAAGTAGATTGTTGCTGCCAACACGCAAGTCATTCCGATTATCGATGTTTATTCTTTTGGTAGTTTGTATTTGACTTTTATGTTTACGGTCTAGATTAGATCGCATGAGATCAATGGTTGTCATTGATCTCATTAGCACTATATATAGCTGTTATCTCTTAGTTTACACAATCATCATCAGTGTGGTTATCACTTGTAATAGTGTAGCTTTGAGTTAATGCAAATAGTGCCGAATATTCGATATTTCGTTGTCTCTACTATTCTGCAAATCAAGCATTTACATTATACAAGAGTTTAATATCGCTTAAGTAAAGTGAAATATAACTTTAATTCCACAGGGTTATATTTGCAAGTAAAGGGCTTAGTTTTAGTTTATTCATAACTAATAACGATCCTACATGTCCCCCTGTGGCGATTTCAGTAGCGCACCCAGTCCTGTTCCTCTAACGTTAGATGCTCCGTCTGTGTACAAGATCCAGCTGCCTGAAGTTTCTTCGAGCTACTTGACCTCTAGTTCAACTTCTGGCAGTATGTCATTGCTGAAGTCAGCCACAAAGTCAGCAAGGGCTTGTGATTTGATTGTTGTTCTTTGGTCATATATGATGTCATAGGCACTTAAGTTAACTGCCGATTTTGCCATTCTTCCTGACATTTCTGGTTTTCTTAAGACACACTTAATAGGATAGTTAGTTTTCACATAAATAACATGAGTTTCAAAGTAATGTCTTAACTTTTGAGAAGCCATGACAAGAGCTAAAATCAATTTTTCTAAATAAGAATACCTGGTTTCAGCATCTAATAATGTTTTGCTTACGTAGTATACTAGATGCTGTTGTCCTTCATGATCTTTCACAAGCACAACACTTACTGAGCTGCCTGAAACTGCTAGGTAGAGAGATAGTGGTTCGCCCTTGACTGGTTGCATTAGAAGTGGAGCAGATGATAAATACTCTTTCAGGGAGCTCAGAGCTGCTTCATGCTTCTCACCCCATTCGAACTTTTTGTTCTTTTTTAATATGTCATAGAACTCTTTGCTCTTCTCGGACGATCTTGAAATGAATATGTTAAGTGCTGCTACTCTTCCAGTTAACCTTTGAACTTCCTTAACATTTGTTGGAGATTTCAGATTTATGATTGTTTGGATCTATTCAGGGCTGGCCTCTATTCCTCTTTCAGTAACCATGAAGCCCAAGAACTTGCCGGCTTTTACTCCAAAGTGGCACTTGGAAGGATTCAATTTCATGTTGAACTGGTCTAAGATATCAAAAGCAGCTTCAAGATCTCTAGGGTGGTCCTTTGCTTTCTTTGAATTTACAACCATATCATCTATGTACACCTCCATGGTGTCCCCCAGTTTGTCTTTAAACATCATGTTGACCAGCCTTTGGTATGTGACACCTGCATTTCGTAAACCAAAAGGCATTGCAATATAACAATAAATACTTGTGGGTGTCATGAAGGCCGTATCTTCCTGATCTGATGTCCAGCAGTTGCCTCTACCATAGAATCGATGTGTGGTAGAGGGAATGGATCTTTTGGACAGGCCTTGTTTAGGTCTGTGTAGTCTACACATACCCTCCACTTACCGTTTTTCTTCATAGCAGAAGAGTAGCAGTCCTTGGCTTCTTGTTGATCACTTAGTATTCTTACAACTCCCCAAGGCGTGGGAAGCTTCACACATTGATGATAGGTAGATGGAACTGCTTTCATGTCATGGATCCATGGCCTTCCCAAGATTACATTGCAACATGGAAGGGAGTCAATTACGCAGAATTTCTGCATTGAGTTGACTCCTTCGATGTAAACAGGAAGTCTGATGTCTCCAACCGTATGCTTGGTTTCTCCGCTGAATCCTACTAACACCGAGGATCTTGGAATTATCCCTTCTTCTGGAATGCTCATCTTTTTAAGCACGTTCAATTGAATGATGTTGACCGAACTGCCATTGTCTATTAGGATCCTGCGAACATAATGGTTAGCAATACATAATGTAATTACCAGACTGTCGTGATGAGGATCCTGGAAATCTAGCTTATCAGTTTCGTCCAAAGAGATGACTTTGTCTTCAGTCAATATCGCGTTCTTCTTTGGCCGACTACCTTGATCCATCTTGGCCTCCTTGGCATGTCTCTTTGCTGTTGAGAAGGAGGTTCCACATATGTCAGATCCTCCCGTGATGAAGTTGATCACTTTAGCATCTGCCGGTGGCGACTGTGCTCTTTTGGGCAGCTCAGCAGCTTCTTGAGTTTTACTCTTTTTTCTGATAAACAATTCTTTGAGATGCCCCTCGCTAAGCAAGTAACTGATTTCTTTTCGAAGGGCTATGCAGTCATCTGTCAAGTGCCCAAAGTCTTCGTGGTAAGCACACCACTTAGACTTGTCTTTCCATAATCCTTGTTTCTCTGATTTTCTCGGCCACCTGGCTTTATCACCTAGATCCTGCAAGGCACATAACAAACCACTTACGTCAACCGAAAAACAGTAATCAGATACCTTTGGGAAGTTTTCTTCGTCGTCTTCTTCTTTAACTTCATTGACCCTGGGATTATCATTCTTGTAATAGGGTTTGGTTCGTTGTTGCTTTCCAGGAGAATCTGTCCTTCTGCCCAATGACTCATCACCTCTTTTCTAGATCTTCTTATCATCTTCCAGTTTGATGAACTTTAGTGCCCTCGTTCTGACTTCATCTAGGTTCCTGCAAGGGGTCATAACCAAGTCATCATAAAAGCGGGAATCCCCTCTAATCCCCATTTTGAAAGCTTCTACAGCAGCTGCCATATCAAGGTTGGGGATGTCCAAAGTTTCTTGACTAAATCTGGCCACGTAATCACTGAGGGATTCGTTGGGCTTCTGAACTATTATGTACAAGTCACCCGTGAGCTTCTCAAAGCTCCTGCTGCAAGAAAAATGATTATTAAACAGGTTAGCTAAATGAGGAAAAGAAGTAATGGTATTAGGAGGGATACTGAGCAGCCATTTCAAGGCTGGTCCTGTTAGTGTTGAACCGAATCCTTTGCATAAGCAAGCTTCTTTGATGTTCATAGGAATGGGTTTGATTTCCATCTGTTCCCTGTATTGTGCCACGTGCTCCTCAGGGTCTGTGGTCCCATCGTACAGTTTCATGTTGGGGGTTTGAAATCTTTTTGGTATCTCCATGTCACAAATGGGCCACGCAAACCTAGAAACTCTGTGGCTGCCTGCTGGCACTTCAGGAATTGGACGAATAACACCGGGGACACTTGAGATCACGTCCTTTAATCTTCGAAGTTCCCTAGAAATAGTTGGGTTGATACCTGCATCCTGCACAGTTCCTTGGTTAGGGTTAGCATAAAAATTATCAAAGTCGTTACCAGCCCTGAAATTTTGAAGATGGATCAGCATCTCTAAGGATATTCGGCTCAGTTGTGGTCCCCACATGCATAGGGATGAAGTCTCCCTCATGCATCTCCTGAGATGAACCTGTGAATATGCCTGCAGAGATAGTAGGGTTAGAAAATAAGGATTCTTGGGGACCGTGAGCAGCTTGGAAGTGGCTCAGATATTCCTGGAATCGTTGAGCTGAGGATCCTTGTAGCACTTGAGAAGTAGGCGCCACTAACTGTTGACTCCAAGGCTCATGAAGGTTTGACGTCATGAACCGCTGTGGTTGAGATATAGGTTGTTGTATCGGAACTCTCGGCACTTGCTGCCTTAAAAACCTGACCGGTGGTTGGTCCGAGCATCTCGGCGGCTGCTAACTTCCATATCCTTTGTAGTAAGATTCTGGGGGCTGCTCGGAGTAGAATCCAAAGTACTCCAGATCTATCACCCTGGAAGACTTCTGGCGCTGAGAGCCTGAGAATCCTGCAGTAGTAGCCATTGCAATACCTAATTTTGGGGCAGTAGAGGAATTCGCTTTCTGTTTTGGCATCAAAGGACTGGTCTCCTCTACTGGTTTCTTTGATTTCTTCAATTCCATGATCTCCTTCATCATTTTCTCGTTGGTTTTGGCTTGCTCATCCACATGAGTCTTCATCTGCCTGATCAAAACATACAGATCCTTATTAGAAATGGCAGAGTCAGTGGACGTACCTTGAGATCCAGTAAAAGTGGGGTATTCCACTCTTTTAGCGTCGGCGCCGGTCACTTTTTTCGGCATCGGGGGAAGACTAGTGTCGATAGTTGGTTTAGTGGATGAAACAGATTTCGAAGTAATCTTTGGTTGGCTTGACACTTTCAAGAATTGGTTATGGGAAGAAGATCAAGGCTCTTAATTGAATTCAAACACCGTTTGCCCCACGGTGGGCGCCAAAATGTTTTGGTCAAAAACTGCCTAAGAAATTAGTTGATCAAACTTCGTAAGTGAGGTAGAGTGTTTGATGAAGTTAGCAAGAAAAATGCAAGTTTGGATGTTGACACGAGGATGTAACGAGGGAAAATCTAGGAATCCTTGAGTATCCTCAAGGAGCCTAGCAAAAAACCTCGGGGGCCGGTTCAAAGTACCTGCCTCCTAAAACTTTTATATGATGAAAGTTTTTAGTACAAATGAAATGAGCTCGTATTCTAAGTGTTGCAGAGAGTTCTGATCGTAAAAAAAGGTGTGTGTGTGCAAGCCTAGAGCTCGTTTTAAATAAAGATTACATTTCAACAACCTATCCAAAAAAGTAGCAACTAAGTCCACGTCTTCCACATAGCTGTTGAGGTCCATTTGGTCCACGTTTCCGTTAGCTTGACCGAGTCTTTAGGATATGTGATTTATACTCGAGCTAATCTGCGAATAACAAATAAAAAGGAAAAAACAACCGTTAGTAAATAAATATATTTTAGGATCCTTACAGTGGAGTGCTTTCGAGCTGCTCAGCATATCCTGAAATCTGGTACCAACAATTATGATGAAGTGTTTGCTCCAGTGGCTAGACTGGAAGCAATCAGAATCTTTTTAGCCTATGATGCTTTCAAAGACTTCCAAGTATTTCAGATGGATGTCAAAAGTGCCTTCTTGTATGGCCTACTGGAACAAGAAGTATATGTCAACCAACCTCCTGGTTTTGAGGACTCTCACCATCCTAACAAGGTGTGAAAGCTAATCAAAGCTTTGTATGGTCTCAAACAAGCACCTAGAACCTGGTATGAAACTCTTTCTAACTATCTTCTAGAGAATGGATACAAGAGAGGGGCCATTGACAAAACACTTTTTGTTAAAACTATTGGTAAGGATATATTGATGGTACAAATTTATGTAGATGATATTATTTTTGGTTCATCTAATACTGTTTTGTGCAAGGAGTTTGAAACTTTGATGCAGTCCAAATTTGAAATGAGCGCTATGAGAGAATTAACATTCTTCTTAGGAGTACAAGTGAAGCAAACTGCAGATGGAATCTTTCTGAATCAATCAAAGTACATTCAAGACATGTTAAAGAGATTTGATATGCAAACTTGCTCAAGTGCAAAAACTCCTATATCCACCTCCCACAAGTTAACAAGTGACTTAAGTGGCAAGCCAGTGAATATGCACATGTACAGGGCAATGATAGGCTCACTGATGTATCTCACTGCTAGTAGACCTGACATTATGTTCAGTGTTTGCTTATGTGCTAGATATCAGTCCTCACCAAAGGAGTCTCATATGCTAGCTGTTAAGAGAATCTTCAAGTATTTGAAGGGTCACCCCAAGCTGGGGTTATGGTATCCTAAAAATCCTGATTTCTCTTTCAAGGCATTCACAGACAGTGACTATGGTGGTTGTGACATTGATAAGAAATCAACATGAGGTGGATGTCAATTTTTGGATGAAAGACTTATCTCTTGTCAATGCAAGAAACAAACTTGTGTTTCCACTTCAACTGAAGAGGCTGAGTATATTGCTGCCTCAAGTTGTTGCAGTCAAGTTCTTTGGATCCAAAATCAAATGCTTGACTATGGGATCAAATTCATGGAAACTCCTATTCTTGCTGACAACAACAGTGCCATCTCCATCGTCAACAATCCAGTAAAGCACTCCAAAACCAACACATTGACATAAGGTATCATTTTATTAGATATTGTGCAGAAAAGAATCTGAATAAATTATTCAAAGTTCACATTGATCATCAATTGGCAGATCTGTTTACAAAAGCTTTTGATGAGGCAAGATTTTTCTATCTCATCACAGCCACTGGGATGATGAATTTTGAATAAAAAGCTTTTCACAATTTTAAAATAAAAGGGAGACATGTGCTTAAAAGCCCGTCTCTTGATACAAAAAGAAAAAGAAAAAGAAAATTTCTTGTGATAATTAGACATCATTTCAGTTCATAGTCAGTAACCTCAGTTACACTATGGAAATTTATCACAAACTTTTAAAAATCATGTGTTTTGGTGTTTAGTTTCAAGTTCTGGTTCAACCTGTGAGAAAAACAATTTTGAAAATCACCGGGTGAACTTCAACCGGAACAATTCTTTGTAACTTATGTGAAAATGTTTTTGAAAACAATTCTTCCAAGTGGAAAAACCATCTGCTTGAAGTTCAACCGGAAGAAAATGGTTTTTAAAATAAAGGAGAAAAGGGGTTCCGCTTGAACTTTCGGGTCAACAAAGTCAAAGTCTCATTTAATTACCCGGAAGGCACAACTTTCTAAGCGGATATACATTTATTTACCCATTAAGTTTTTAACTGTTTAAAATCGAGGTTTCAGTAAATTTATTTTTGGATAAAGACATGCTTTACCAAGTTGTACTGTATAACCCATAAAGCACATGTCCCATCAGTTACTGAACCGTCTGTTTAAAATCTTTCTCCTCCACGTCATCACCGAAAAAGGTAAAAATCCCTTATTTACCGTCACTTTCCCCATTTCTCTTAACCCCACTCAGAAATTACTCCCAAATTTCTCTCAAACCCTCTCCGTTCAACCTCCGATAACCGTCAATCTTTCTCAATTCCTGTATCAACAATGGCTCCAAAAGCGAAGGCAAGTGGCAAGAAGCCCGTCACTGACTCCAAGTTTCCTGTAGAACACAACTTGGTGGCGTACCTAGAACCACCAAGCAAGACAGATATCTACAACGGCATGATAGATTTCCTCAAAAGATCTCATCTTCATCACGCGCTCACTGTTGATGCGGAAATATTTGAAGAAGTTATGGAAGACTTTTGGTCTCATGCCAGGGTTACTAAAGGCGACAACAGTAGTGACAAGATTGTGTCAAATGTTCAGGGCACAGAAGTGGAAATTGATGAAGCCAAAGTGAGAAAGGTGTTGAAACTAAGGGATGACAGTGGATATGAAGTGGTCGATTCCAAGAAGTATCTTCGACTGTTCAGAGATATTGGATATCGTGGTTCCTTGCAAAGCAAAACTATAAAGAAAGGGCAATTACCATACAAATGGAGGTTCTTAGCTCATACACTGTTGGTATGCCTAACTCCAAAGAAGGGTGGATTTGACGAGCTTGCCAGCGAACAGGCCTCTGCCTTCTATGCTGTGGTAAAGGGTGAAAAATTCAATTTTTCTAACCTAATTTTTCAAGCCCTAAAATCAAACATCCAATCTGAATATGTCTATGTGTACCCTAGGTTTTTGACATATATTCTCAAAGAAGAATACCCCCAAATTATTTGGGTTGGTACAATTTTGCAACCTAAACTTCTAAATGATAAAACTTTTTCAAACTTAGCTTTAAATAAGACTGCATTTTTTGGAAGGGACACTGACTATCCCTTACCAATTCCAAGGCAGTTTCCTGATGAACCTACTCCTGCTGAGGTTCAAACGGAAACTGTAGCAGAAACTGAGCCTCATGCTCAAGATGACAGAACCACAAACCCAATGGTCTCTGATCCCACATCTGTCCTAGCTTCCTCTACTCTAAAAACTTTTCAATCCAAAAAGAGGAAAGCTTCCACAAAAACTACCACTACCACTCCCTCAACCGAATCACTTCCTTTCACTTTTAAAAGACAGAGAACTGTGGTCACTAGGTCTCCTCCACCTAGTACCACCAGCCAACCTGAAGCTTCTAACCCCGTTCAAGGCAAAAAGCCTAAACGGAAACTGGTAAAAGTGGGATTTTCTCTTAGGGATGAACCTTCATTTGAGGGGGAGTCATTAGAAGCAGATGTACCTTCCCCATCTGAAGAATTTTCACCCCTACAACCCCTATCACCTAGGAGTGACAGTGCTCTCAATTTTGGCCTAAATGAAGGTGTTATTAACTCACCTACCTCATTACATGAGAACATACTGATAAGCCAAGACACTGTAGCATTGAGCACCCACTCCTCACCGGAGGTGAATCTCAGGAGTTTGGAAGAGATTCATGTAAAAAGGGCTGCTGCTGCCCAAGGATCCCCACTGGATCTTGGTGCTAGCAGTAACATCAATAAGACCCAATCTACGGCAATCTTCTCTGAATCAGCACCTAGAATTCTTCATTGGAACCAAGGGTTGCTGAAACAGATGAAGAGAATCCCAGGTGCCAAGAAGCCATGGGTACCACTGCTGATCAATCTCGGATTGATAGCTTGGTTTTGTACAGGGATACTGGTAAAAAGCCAGTTAAGGGCAGCTTTACACTACCTGAATTGATGAAATTGTACCTCAATCTTCAAGCACATGTTGATCACTTTAACTCAACTGTTACTACCTTGGTCAAGGCTACACCAACTGAAGCCGAGGCAGGTCCTTCAAACCCTAACATAGAAGTTTTTGAAGCTGATACTGTCAAATTGGGGGAGAAGTTGACTTCTACACCTGCTATCATTGAAATAGAAGAAAGAATTCCGGCTGAAGTTAGAGCCACAGCCTGCAAGAGAGTTGGTGTTAAACCCTTGATAGTTGAAGAGAGTTGGGTCAATATGAAGAGCAGTCACTGAACTGGTGTAATCTTCAATGCTAATTGCTGGTGCTCTCCCTGAGCACATCAACATGATCACAAGTCTGTTGACAAATGTCATATTTCTAGCTGAAAGAGCCAGTCATCATATGGAGAGGAAAACTGCCTCCACTAGCAATGTAGCTGAAGAAGTTGAAGGAAGCACTGAAACTGTTGCAATGACCACTACATCTGAATGAGGTGATGAGAATTTAATTGCTGAAGATGAAGGTACGGAGGTGTTGGAAATTGCTGATAAAGAACCTGAAGTCACCAAACCTCAAGTGGTGACTGAAGGCTCCAACATTGTCCAAGCGGAAGTTCGAGCGGAAGTTCGAGCGGAAGTTCAAGCGGAAGCCCAACTGGTTGTTCAACCGGAAACCCAAACTGCAACCCAGATGGAAGTTTATGGCCCTGGCAATTCAATTTATGGTATTGATGGGTCTAATTAGTTATTTGTGGATCAACCGGAAGAACTAGGAAGCAATGAAGCTGAAGACATAGCTGCAACATTGATAGCTTTGAGGAGTACCGAACCTGTTCAAACTGAAACTCCTAGAACTATTCAACATGTGGTTCAAACTCCTGAAGCTGAAGCTATGCTGAAGATGGTGGAAGATGCAAAACGGGTAGCAGAGGATGGGAGGCTAGCCCGAGAACTTCAAGAGGAATTGGATCTGTATTATCAGGTTGAAGTTGTTGAAAGGTTGTTGGAAGAAGCAAAGACTAGTTCCTTCAATTGGAGATTGAAGGACTACAATTTGGAAGAAATGACTAAGGTTGATAGGCAAAGACTGATCTCCATTGCCTCTCAGATGCCTACCAAGCTAGTGAGGACTGATGAAAACCACTTGTTGTTGAAAAAAGATAAAAAGGGCCCTTGTGGTTAAGAAACTGAAAACAGAAGAAGAGATAGCCTAGTTGAAAGTCAGAGAACTTTGCAACTTGATTGATACAATCTTTTATGAGCTCAAAGGAGACATAGCTGCAGTCAATCCAAAGCTTGTGATGCCCGCACCTTCAGAATTCACTTCAGGTACATCATGAAACTTGAATGTTAAACCTGAATTTACTGATGATGCAGATATACCACCTCCACCTTCTTTTACATATGACCCAAGCCCCATATCTACAACAGCTTCATCACTTCCACAGTTATTTTCCCTCATTCCATACAAACCACCTTCAATTACCAAGAAGGTAGCAACCAAACTTGCCAACCCAAGATACACGACTGCCAATTTTACACCAATTGTCCCTCTTAAGAAGAAGCCTCCTCCTACCATGGATTTCTCTGATATTTTCCCACCTTCTCCACCCTCAAGCCCTACACCAGAAGCCATTAAACCACCAACATAAACTTCCCTACCTCCACTCACCATCAAAGAACCTTCCACCACCATCACCAAACCTACTGAAGTTCAATCTGGCCCTTCTTCATCATCTGCCAAAGGCAAAAGACCTATTGTGCAAGAATCAGCAAATGATTCTGATGAAGAAAGGATGATGAGAAAAAGGAAGATGATGCATGCCAAGAGCAAAAGAGATCAAAAGCAAAGAAGAAAAGATCCACCCAGAAAGAACAAGATTGTGGGTTGGACAGTAGATGAAGCAACTTTTGATTTCACTTTTAGTTTGGCAAATGGCACAACTCAGGTGGTAAATGCTCACAAGGCCACTACATTTCTTTCTTTGCTACAAATTACTGACATCATTCTAAAGCTTAGAGAAATTCTAAGTCCTTCAAGAGTTGAGCATATGTTAAGGCTTCTCATTGAGTCAATTGTGTTGAACTGTGGAATGCTATACAGGAGTAGTTTAAATGATGATCAGCAGGAGAAGAATAAGAGCTTGTCAGTGAGATAAGATTTGTCATTTGGGAATAAGAAGAGAAGCTGTTCTATGTTTATAGAGTTGATGGCACCTTCACAGTTCATGAGTCCATTTATGTTCAAGAAGAATGGAGCGAAATGGACTGGGAATCTTTCAAGTATGTGAAGGTGACCAAAACAAATTCTAAAGAGCATTCTAAAAACCTGGATGCCAACATCAAAACCACTGACAAGTAGGTTAAGAAGAAGAAAATATTTGGGTACACGTCAATTTTTGAAGATAAACATTGGAATTTGACAGCATAAGCTTAGGGGGAGATTCTAAGGAATATTGCGCTTGGAAGATTTCTGGCTGAATGCCAATTTTGTTATGTTCTGGCTGAAGTTGAAGTTGAAGCGGAATTCTCACTTCAAGCGGAACTGGCAGTTCAAGCGGAAAGAAGCAGTTTTGTCCTTTAGCGAATATTCCGGGTGAACTCGATTATCCACCAGATATTGAGTTCAACCGGACTTTTCCTGAGAAGTCTTTTCAGCAAGTCCAATCCTGCAAAAGCTTCTCGTGTGCTTCTATATCTGATTCAAGCCGCTCTCCTAAAGTAGTATGTTGCTGCCAACACGCAAGATATTCCAAATGTTGATGTTTATTCTTTTAGTAGTTTGTATTTGACTTTATTGTTTACGGTCTATAATAGATCGCATGAGATCAATGGTTGTCATTGATCTCATCAGCACTATATATACCCTAGTTAGCTCATAGTTTACACATCACGAACATCATCTGTTCTTGAACAACTTGTAATAGTGTAGCTTTGAGTTAATGCAAATAGTGCCGAGTATTTGTTACTTCGTTGTTATTATCTTATGCAAATCAAGCTTTTACATTATACACAAGAACTAAATATCGCTTAAGTAAAGTGAAATATAACTTTAATTCCGCAGGGTTATATTTGCAAGTAAAGGGCTTTTGTTTTAGTTTAACTCTAACTAATAACGATCCTACACACTTCAAATGATAAATCAGTTTGTATACCCTAAACATAGGATTAGATTATCAAATTTAGCATGCATAAACACATATGTCCCGTAAACATTTCTCATGAGAAGGTCAAAAGCAAACAAATAATCTATCATGGTTAAAACGGTTTAAAAATTGCTCGCATACTGAAACATAGCTGGCAACGTACTGATTTAGTGACAGCGAAACCTAGGTCCAAATAGTAATTAAATCGAGTGCTACTATTTCCTTTGAAAGACAACACGTAGAAGTTTGTTTAAAAAAAATTACTAAATTCTGCTAAGAATTATTTAGGTAATATTGTAAACGATTAGGTTGAAATTCAGACAATGATTCAACATCATACAAAAATATCATCTTATATATTATCCTTGGTAAAGGTCCAATAACAAGAGCAAAAATTCAACAAGTGTACCGATAATCGACGGTGTCCCGCAGAAAGGTGCATTGCATCAAATATGCGGGTAGCAAAATTAAGATGAAGAGTGCCAATGGCTCAATTCATGAATTCAAGTGAGTGTTTAGATGGTAGCGTATGATAGTCGCAACTACACGTTTCAAAGCATGACATGTGAGCTTAGATTGGCACCGGTTGAGATACAAACTGAGAGGGTGTAAATGTCGTAATGGCTAGTGTAGGGTTCAAAGAGGATCATCTAACATGCTTGATAGGATTTGGCACGAAATTTCGCATTAGTAGATATTAAGATGAACATGTCAACGGTTATATAGTTTCGTAGAGTAAACTTCTCGTCGAGAGGGTTCTTCATTTCTTAAGTTCGACAGTGCCCAATCTACTTGGTGTACTTGCACTTCTTGCGATGTGAATCGTTCTTTCTAGAATATTGGTTTAAATAGTGTTTCAAAATATTGCACGACGTGAGCATGAAGTAAACGTGTGTCTTCGAAACACAAAACATTAGGGTATTCAAAAGTGGTTTTGGTTTTGGATAACCGTACATAGGAATTATTGTTAGGGTTTAGTGCAGGCTTACTACGAATTGAACAGTCAAATCATGAGTTTCATAGAAAAAGAATCGGGGTGGGTATCTCTTTAAGGATAGCCCGAAACTTTATCAAAAGGGACAGTGATTCATAAGTAGTTTCACTTATACGAAAGTCAACCTACTTCTTAACACAGGCTTCCAATAAGTTGAAGTTACTCATTCGATCATGTGGCTGGTCTTTCATAATGAAGAAGAAAGAAATTATGGTTTTTAAAATGTTAAGGCTCATATGAGTCAAATATCACACTTGAATCGTAACAGGAAATTCGTTTTAGGGGAGTTTTCTTCTCGACTTGGAAAATTAAAAACACAAAGTTTGATTATTTCGGGTATGCCTCTTTTGGTAGAATTACGTAAGGGATATCTGTAATCACGGGGAGAGTAGCTTTGAATTGTTTTTTCAAGAACATAGTCCCGTTAGATGGAGTTTATCAAAATGAGATTCTTGTGTACAACTCTAAAGTCAATCCTTGGTCCGGTACTTGTCCCACATTCAGCATGCCACTAATGTTTATATATAGGGTGTACCGTAGCTAACCCACCACACTACTAGCACCTTGAAAGCGTACCAGATATCGACCATTACTAGCCATTATTCAAACCACTTTGGATATTTTTAACGAAGATATAGTATGTCAACTTTCTCCCATACGTTAGAATGTAAAAGGGACGAGTGGTATAACCTAAATATGTTGTGCAAACAAAAGGTGTAGGTGTTTCCATTCGTAAAACCAGTACGATACGTAGAGTTTGTCGTTCTGGTGAAGGTCGCTGAGGGTTTGGCACGTGCAGTGCGAATATCATAACGCTTTAGATTTCAAGGCGATCCGAAATTTAAAACAGGCCATTTGGTTTGAGTTCAAGCTGGGGTTTGTCAATGAAAGTTTCTTGAAAATGATGAAGAGGATCCATGTACCAGAAATTTGTTGATAGCTGTTATGACAGGAGCGTAAATAAATATACAAAACGTATGGATAACTTGGTTTACTCAATGCGGTAAAAGGGGAAATACAAGGTCGATGGTACGATTAGCTATAAATAACAAGAAGTTCATGATCGATGAGTGTAAATAGTGTTTTTATGAAAGACTTTGCACCGTTACAGCAATAAAGGCACACGGTAGTCTCATCATCAATGGTGTTAAGTAGTTGAAATGCAATCGAGGAGTGTAACACTTGCTGGTTCAAATCTTGAAAGCTTAACCAAGACATAAGGAATTACAAAAGCGCGAGAATCAGAATCAGTTGTTAAATAAGAAAATGTTTAAATCATACAGGCAAAAATCAATAGTACAGGTTTAGAGGGTCAATCAAAATAGTCATTACGGTAAAACTGAAAGTCATTAGTTTGAAACCACGATGACTTTTCACTACCTTTATCCCCATTAGAAAGAAATACACTTGCGGTGGGGTAGGGAGTTTATACAATCGTGACGATGTTGCTGGAAACAAGTTTTGGTTCGTACAAGAAAAATTAGGGAGTATGAATCTTCGGAGGGTAACTTCACAAGAGTTTTCAGCTAAGAGATATGTTCCAGTGCTCGCTATATATGATTTTATATAACTAATTTATCCACTATTTCCTGGGTATTCGTTCGGTGAATGTGTATCCGAGTTGTCTCACGATCGTGAAGTTCTAGGGATTGATATGGTCGCTAAAGTCGTGAAGGTAGAATTATGACTCAATGTGAATTCAAACCAGTCAAAGATTTCGTCAAGAGTTTTCGTAGTCAAGAAACAACTTTTCATTTAAGTACAAAAGTGAAACGATATCCCTTCAGGACTAGCATCCATAATATATTCAAAAGAGTTCCCAAATGGATTTGAATCCATATATAGGGGAGATGGGATCATGCACGATAACGTTTACAAAGATAGATGACCTCGATCATCGGGTTGAGTTCAACATGCTCAACATTCACTGCCACAAGGAAGAATTTTTTTTTACAGGATTTTTGTCCTAATACGGCTATTGCTTTGCCTAATAGGATTCTCCAGGATTTTCATATACTGCAAATTACATTTACTTGTGCACCCGTAACTATGATTTACTTTATATGATCACCCTAGTTCGTCTTACTTCAGCTACCAGGTATGGTGGAGTACATATGAGATATCCACAATGTGGGTATCAAGAATGTGGTTACTAACTAATGGTTATCTTGGGCAGAATTTATTAAAGAGATAAGTTTCGAGAATTAAATGTTCGCTTTAGTTGGATTGACCCACCAGAAGCGAGTCAGCCAGAATTTTAGCTCAATAGGATTTGAATAGGGTTTATCACAATGAACCAAGCTTAGCTAGAAGAAATAGAATGATTACTACACATACCAACCTGATCACAAGTCCGATATTCATGAGGAAAAAAAATCAGTTAGTACACATCATGTGCTGTTTAGTTTATAGGAGTCTCATTCAAGTTGCTTCGTTCCAACACATCCATGCGATAGAAACAAGAAGGGAAAGATCTTAGAAGATCAGAGCAAACGTGAAAAGATCAGGATAACGAAGGCAGACACAAGTGTCCCCATAAGAAACCACTTGAATCCACACAATGCCGCCACTACTAAAGGTGAATGATTGTACTATTAGCGCATCATGATTACGTTCCATGAACATGAGAGTTGAGCAGTATATGCAAAGAAGTTATAACAAGAACCTCCTAAGTTATGAGAAAGGTCCAAGAGTAGGAAGAGGTATCACACCACCTTCCTAAGTAAGCACTCGTCCAATGTCTGGGTACTACGCCTAGTCCTTCAGTCTAGCATAATCCCGAGCAGCAAACAGCTCGTCAAGAGTGAAGATGTGTTCCCCTGATCTGATTCGACGTCTCGCCGTCCATGGATGCTAGATAAGAGATATACTGCTCAAAGACGTTGAAGTCGACTCAAGAATAACCGGCTCCTCACCGTGAGTATAAGAGACTTAGATGATAAAAAACAAAACGACATGTTGTAGACTATGTGCTTGTAGGAGTGAGTACCCCGATGCATGAGAAAAAGGTTTAAGTGTGGAATTAATATAAAACATTTATAGTCTAAGACGAAAATCTTAGTTCACTGTAACCATGGGCTCTGATACCAATTTGTCACACCCCCAAAAATCCCACGCGCGATAACGCACACTAGGGAGCGTGACAAACCAGGATCGCAGACCATTAGTTACACCAAACGACCAGTAATTAATAAAAAGTCGTTTCATATTTCATTAAATATAAATTCACCGTTTTACAAATGTGAAAGAGTAAATACAAATTGAAATCTAAGTAAAAACATCGTCACCCAAGGTGACGTGACTTGTCCAAAGACATTAAAGTGTTTCAAAGACTCATGCATGCGTACTCGTGATACTCGAACACCTGCGACCTGAGAAAAACATGTTTAAAAGAAATTGTCAACCAAGGGTTGGTGAGTTGACAAGTTTTGATATTCACAGTCAAGTTTTTCGCCTGTGGACACAACAGTTTAAAGTCCATAGATAGGTTGTAAAGTTTTTGCTATATTTCCATATCGAATGTACCTAGCCTAAAGTTCATGTCACTAGATTGTTCGTAACCGAAGCTGACTAATAAGTTGTAGAAATCCTCCTAACGTGTTTTGCATTCCCCGTGTCCCACCAGAAACAACGGTACGTTTAGACTAATATTGTCTCAGTCCGACCGCCAGTCAGATGGTGCATCACGTGCCGCTGAGAGGGGTTTGTCAAATCCCAGTAGTACAACTCAACATTACCTCACTATTCACTATTAACAGTTTGATTTGTAAGGTCTTAGTTTTTGGTGTTAAGCAAATATAGTACATGTGATATGTTGGAAATATATAAGCTGTCTAAAAACTGTTGGAACCTGGAGGTTGGTGATAACACGAACACACGAACCCAAGAACAAGATCAAAGGTAAAGCTAGAGAACCAACATGTATTTTGCAATTTATGTATTTGGACAATTTGGTTTGTAATAACTTAGTTAATGTTGAACTTTGAATATTTACTTTGAATGCTTGTTTATTATCCTATGTTGGTTCAGCTTGATTTACACTTGTGTTGATCTTGTGTTTGTATGTTTGTATGTTTGTTTGGTTGTTCAACACTGTTGAAGCATATTTCAGTGTCTAGTGCTAGGTCTAGGTGAAGTGTTTTTGTAATTGTTAGTTTGTGTTTTCTGGTCCCAGCGGATCAGGTGCAGACCAGATGGTACGCCGGACCATCTGTGTAAGGACCAAGATTTGTGGCTTGTGTATTAAATCATCACTTGGCGGAGTATTCTGAAGGCCTATGTGTTAGAATAGGTGAAAATGAGTTGGGTTATGGGTATATTAGGTCATTGGGCCATTTTAGGCATGTTTGGGCTCAATTAGAAAGTGTTTAGAGGGAGTTTAGTGGGCCTAGATGGTGAAATCCGGAAATTAATGTGTAATTAGGGTTTTTAGGGTGTCTTGTTTAGCAAGTTGGAGACTCCCTATATAAGGGAAGCTCTCCTCTCATTTTGAGGTGGTTGGTTTGCGAAATATTCAAAGGGTGTTTTGCGTATTCTAAGCCTCTAGAATACGGCTTTTATTGTGCTTGTGTTCTTCATTCGGTAACTTTTAATCTTATTGCATTGTTAGTCATTTTTCTTAGTTTGTTTACTCGAATCACTATCACACACCGGATTCCGCACGGTATTTGATAGTTTGGTATCACGTGAGGGACTAGTTTGATCCTTACAATTGGTATCAGAGCCAAGAAACACGTGTTTCGCGGCTCTCGTGGTACTAGATTCGAGATTTCATAAACTAACGGACGGTATTTCTGTGTTTTTTGTGGTTTTCGTTTGGTTTTCTGTCGTGTTTTGCAGGTAATCAAGTATTCGACGGCTGCTACCTGCGTCTCAGGTGGTTTTCGAGTTGTTCAGGGGGTTTTCGTGCAAGTTCAGGAGGTTTTCTAGGGTTTCCAGACCCTTTTCGGTCCAAGTTCCTGGTTTTCTCCCGAGAAAAAGGGTGCTCGTTGACTGATTCTTCAGTCAGCGTTCAAAGTGCCTGGTTTTCGATCCATTCTGTGGGTTTTCGAGTTGGTTTTCAGCTCATTCTTCGGGTTTTCGAGCCTGAGTTTCGAGCCATTACCTTTTCGATCCGCAGCTCAATCGAAAACACTTGTTTTCGAGTCACCGATAGCTTTTCGGTCGGGTATTCTGCCTGATCGAAAACCTCATTTCGGTTGACTCCTATGGTTTTCGGCTGGTCATCGATTTCGGTCTTGACCGAAAACCATTTGTCTGATCGAATACCTGTTGTTTACAGGTTTTCGACCCTGGTTTTCGTCATCCATTTCGATCCACCTGATCGAAAACTTGCTGTCTCTTGGCCGAAAACCTAGTTCTCTTGATCGAAATCTACTATGGCTTTCGATATGGCATCCCTCTCATCAGCTACCTTGGAGATGGACACTCAAATTGGTACTTCAACTCGTCCACCTCGTTTAACCTCAGGAAAAGACTTTATGAGCTGGAAGTATAGGTTCGTTAACTATGCTAACTACCATGATCCAAAGATCATGCGTTCTATTGAAGCCGGTGATTTCATTCCAATGACTGAACCTGCTGCTAACCAACCAGCTGCACCAAAAACCAAAGATCAATGGCTGGACGGTGATTGGGATAAAGTGGAAAGGGATAGAAAGGCCCTTGCTGCCCTCACTATGGCTTTATCCCCAGAGGTAGCTGAAGCTTTTAAGGAATTCAAATCTGCTAAGACTTTATGGGATTCACTTGTTGAAGCCTATGAAGGTAACACTGAAATGAAGGAGTCAAGGAAAGAAAACCTGAGGGAACAGTTTAATGATTTCAACTACGTGCATGGGGAGAACATTGAAACACAGCTTCAAAGATTTGTGAAGATTGTGACGGCTATGAAAGAAGCTGAGGTAACCTACACTCAGAAGGAAGTAAACAAGAAGTTGATCCACTCCCTCCCACCTAACTGGGATAGCACAATTGAAGTTATAGAAGGGATTCATGACCTGAATACAGCAACTCTTAGCTCCCTCATGGCAACTATTAGGGCATATGAAGAGAAGAAGGTGAAAAGGGCAAGAAAGTTGGGTATTGGAGCTGCTCAAAGCAAGGTGAATCAAGCATTCATTTCTCAGCCAAGTGCTCCAACTTCTCAAAATGCTGAGGCACATTCAAGCCCACTAGCATTCGTTTCTCAAGCTGCTAGTGGAGCCTCTGCATCTACTGGAGCAAATATGATTTCACTTGATGCAAACTCCTTAGTCAAAGACTCCAGTTTTGCCTTAGGTGTTGGGATTATGAGCTGCTACCAAGCACTTGTGGCTGGTTCTTTACTCCCAGACGACTTAACTCATGAAGATGTGAACCAGGTGCACCCGGATGATATAGAAAAGATGGACATATCATATCAAATGGGAATGGGTGCTTTGAGGGCCAAGCAATACATGGCTAGAAAAGGAATGCAAGATTGGAATGATGGCAAAGGAGTCAAGCTCACATTCAACAAATCAAATTTGAGGTGCTACAACTGCAGTGAGTATGGGCATTATGCTAGAGAGTGTCCCAAACCAAGAATTGAAAGGGATACTAAGACTGATGATAAGCAGAAACAGAAAAGGGATGCTGCTGTAGATGATAAGGCTTTAGTTGTTCAAAGCACTCCTGGTGGATATGATTGGTCTACTCAGATTGAAGACCTAAGTTTGAGTCATGCTTACATTGCACAGCTTGCAGAGGAAGAGGCAGAGAAGGAGGCAATGAAGAAGGAACATCATGCATTCATGGTCAACATCACTCCAGGTTCAGGAGCAAACTCAAAAGAGGTAAGTAGTTGCTCAAACTCTCACTGTGTTGATATATACAATTGCATGAAAGATTTTGAGACTAAATTTATGAATGCAAATCTTTATCATTCTCGAACTCAACTAGAATTAAATAATTTTAAAGATAAAGCAAAAACATGGAAAGAAAAATATGAGGCTGCCAAAGTTGATGTGTCTAACCTAGAAAGAAAACTTAGTGACTCCCAGACATATCTAAGAATAGCTAATGAAAAGGTTGAGGAACAATCCAAAGAACTAGAAAGCCTTAGAACTCAACTTGCTTCCACTAGCCAGACCTTAGAAAAAACCAATTTGACAAATAAGAAAATGTTGGATGCAAGCCTCAAATTTTATAACACCGACACTAGAATAAAGCACATAAAAAACAATGGGGGTCTGGGTTTTGGGGTAACTTATGATGATGAACCTGAATCTAAAGATGCTTCGTCCCTACACACGGTTCCCACGCCTCCGATGCACAAGATGATCCCTGATCCTGAGATGAAAGAAAGAATTAGAGATGCTTTGAAAGAAATTGATAGAAAATTAGCTGAGTGCCCAATTAAGATCTCATACCCTTCTACTAACTCAGATACTAACTCTTCTACTCCTTGTGCAGATTTAGGTAGCAATAATGGCAGTGAAAAAGCTGAAACCTCAAGTTTAAAGAGTCAAGAGTCGTTTGAAAACTTTGATTGGAATAAGTGTGGTTTTTCTGTCACGAGTCCTAAACTTGGTTTTGCAGAATCTGATTGTTTTGATAAGCTTTCATTGAACAGTAATTTTAGTTTTGGTAGTGGTGATAAGACTGAGTCAAAACCCTTGAGAAGGGTTAGGATTTTGAGGAGGGGTAAAGGACCACAGGTTGCTGGTCCCGAACCCACTTTGTCTATTGTGTCTAATGATTCATCTAATGCTTCTGTGTGTTCTGATGTGCATAATAATGTGAATGTGAAGCAGATACAGGTGGAGAAACCACTTAATTTGATACCATATCCTGAGGTAAATTCTGTGTATGACCAATTTGTGCCAGTACAGCGGGAGTATGTGCTAACAACTAGGCCCAATGGCAAAGTTATGTGGATCCACAAAAATTCCAAACCATCTTGGGTATCCACAGGGAAGAAATATTCCCAAGCTTCCGCATGCCCAAAGAAACAATCCTGCTACGTGTGTGGGAATCCTGGACATGTGGCAAGAAATTGTTTATATAGGCCATATGAACCCTACTACCCTAAAACTCATTTTCAAAACTACCAATGGCAATCATATGGTGGCACAAACCACAAACCTGGCCACAGCAAGGTAAAAACTCAGCCAAAGGTACCTACAGGCTCAAAGGTATCTAAAGTGACCAAAGAGTCTGCACCTTCACACCCTAAGGTGCAGAAACATGTACCTTCACAACCAAAGGTACATAAGGTGACCAAAAAGCCTGCACCTTCAATCCCCAAGGTGCAGAAGTCTGTACCCTTGCAACCAAAGGTACAGAAAGTTGACAAAAAGCCTAAGTCACCTCAACAACCAACCAAAACTGATAAATTGAATAATTTTGTTAACAAATCTGTTGTTGCTTTAAAACCTATTTGGGTTCCCAAACATGATGGTCTTTCAGAAAATAATCAAGAGAGGTGGAATGTGAAAAAGGTGGTAAATCAGTGTTACCTACCTAAAGGGGTGTATAAAAAACACTCCAAACAATTTGATGAAGTTATAGATAATAAATCAAACGTCTATCAAATTCCACCAAAAAGGGTTCAGGGTAAAGGGAAAAAGAACCATCAGCCCACGAATGTCATTTCCAATGATGGTCGTGTGAATTCTAATGAACTTACAAAGCCCACTCCAATGCCCAACAAAAGCAAGAAACCCAAAACAAAGTTTCCCACAACCCCAATTCCCAATCTTTCAAAGAGAATGTGCTTAAAAGAAATAACTTTCAATGATTCTGTAGGTATACCCAGAACAACAATGGCCTGGGTACTTATGGCTAACTGATCTCTCACTATGTGCAGGAACAGTCAAGGAGGACTTTCATTAACCGTTGTTTGTTTGTGATAGTGATTGTTCCAGGCACAGGATAAGAGGCATCTCTCCACTACATGCAATGAAGATTTCAATGGAGGGTATGTTTCCTTGTGAGAGGTAAATCTGAAAAAATCAGCAAGGTACTGTCTGAATTGTTTGTTACTTGGCTAAATTGATGTGAAGTTGGTTGTGCATGAAACAAAACCCAATTCTGAAAATTTTCAAAAGATAAACTTTGAAGGTTAGCTTGGCCAGTTTTAGTAGATATTTAGTGATGAGTCTGTGTGTGCATGAAAAAAAAAAAAAAAAACATGTGTGTTAATTTAAAAAAAAATCAAAAAGCAAGGGGAAGAATAGAAAATATGAAATAGTTGACCCCTCAAAAAAAAAATTTGTGCTTTTTAATTTTTAATCTTTTGTTTGTGTTTGAGAAGGAAGGGAAGTGAAATATTTCCGTTCTCAGAATGACTGACACGCGTAAGGCAAAAGTGAAAGACATGATCCAAGGTGATGTGCTCAGTAGGCTCAGTTCCAAAAAACAAAGGTATGGGTCAGAACACTTAAAGATAAAGTATGTCATTTGACGGGATACACACACTTAGGTTAAGTGCTTGTTCTATTTGACTGCGAAATTGTTCCCGATACACACGCCGGACTCCAAAGTGTTGAATCAAAAATCTCAAAAAATCGGCGTCCCCTCTGTTTTGTGTGAGCAAAGATCTGGGGATGTCAAAGCCGTCAGTCAAGTCTTGCCTTTGCTTTGCGTGAGCAATGACCTGGTGTAGAATGGTTGACGTGTTAATCAGATTTTCCTCTGTTTTGCGTGAGCAAAGACCTGGTTAGTCTGGATTAACGTGCTTGCAGATCACTGTATATAATTTACACCCCAAAAGATGCCAATGTGCACAACAAAAGAGACCCTCTAGCCTCCAAAACCCCTTAGCCCTGACTTTGTGACTAGGCTTATGTGTTTGATGAAAGGTTACCACCTGACTGATAAACGCCTCTGAGTTGAAATCATACAAGTCTTTGTATATTATTCCTATCTCTTTTATGATCTGTTCTTTCTCTTCTCAACCAAGTCTCGAGAAAAGATTCAAAACTCTGGATATGGGAATGTGAAAATATGTGGTAGGGAATGATCAAGCTTGATAGACTGCACATATTAATTACCTAGGATGTGTGTGTGACTGTCGGATGGTCATAATTAATGCACCTAAAAGATAAATAAGTGACAAACAACCGGGAAAATGAGGAACATGGGTTTACGAAGGACCAATATACTGGCAATCGCCTGGACGTGTTCGAGTAACAGATGCTGAAAAGAGTTCCTCAGTTCAGACAAAGACGGTTTGATCACAAAATAAAACCTTCTCGTTTAGAAATTTGGTATGTTTGTTTTTAATTTTATTTTTCTCTTGAGTTATCTTAAGTTTTTATTATTTATTTTCAATCATGGTCAGGTTTATTTGAGAAGTTTAAATAAGTTTTATGGGTTTTATGCGAGAATGTTTCACTCCTCCAAAATCTCGAGGGGAGATAATGCGAAGAGTCCTCGGGTTCAGAGGAAGTGTTTTTGGTTAAATAATGCTAACCCGATAACCAGTCATCGTCTGGTTAGTGTCTGTTTCATGTTGTGTTTGACAGGTTAAGTGAGAAAGAAAACTCATGGAGAAGAAGGTCAAGGACTCAGTTGACCAATGCAAGAACTCTGCTGATCAAGTTGAAGAACCAGCCGGAAAAGGACTTACCCTATACTCAGGGGAAGTTTGTTGGTTGTTCAAGTAAAGCTTCCAAAGACACCGTTCTCAGGTTTAGGGGAAGCTAATTGAAGAAAAGATGCAGAGTAGTCACAAATGCCAAGACAGAGGTTTTCAAAATTTATCCTCTGAAGTCTCATGCAAGTCAAGACAGTTACTGATGGTTTAGCAAGGACTCGCCATGTTTCAAGAAGAAGCAAGTATTTGAGAATCCTCCTCTCATTATTTGTTTGCTATTTGAAGTCCAAGCTGATGCTGATTGAGAGAAAACTCCCAGATCTCGACCGTTGCTGCCCAATGAAGATAGTTCAAGAAAAGAATCTTCACCAACCCATGTTCAAGCCAAGGAGAAGACTGAAGTCTGAAGATTGAAAGTAGAAGATATTTAATAGCACAAGCCAAGGGGAAGATTGTAAGGACCAAGATTTGTGGCTTGTGTATTAAATCATCACTTGGCGGAGTATTCTGAAGGCCTATGTGTTAGAATAGGTGAAAATGAGTTGGGTTATGGGTATATTAGGTCATTGGGCCATTTTAGGCATGTTTGGGCTCAATTAGAAAGTGTTTAGAGGGAGTTTAGTGGGCCTAGATGGTGAAATCCGGAAATTAATGTGTAATTAGGGTTTTTAGGGTGTCTTGTTTAGCAAGTTGGAGACTCCCTATATAAGGGAAGCTCTCCTCTCATTTTGAGGTGGTTGGTTTGCGAAATATTCAAAGGGTGTTTTGCGTATTCTAAGCCTCTAGAATACGGCTTTTATTGTGCTTGTGTTCTTCATTCGGTAACTTTTAATCTTATTGCATTGTTAGTCATTTTTCTTAGTTTGTTTACTCGAATCACTATCACACACCGGATTCCGCACGGTATTTGATAGTTTGGTATCACGTGAGGGACTAGTTTGATCCTTACAATCTGGTACGCTGGTTAGTTGGTCCCCTGGCCAGAGCACCTATATATATGTTTAGCTCATTTAGACAACGGTAGTTGTGAGGTTTTGAGCTGTTAACTGTGTGTTTTCTAAGGTGTAACCTGTAACTCTCTCTCTAAAGGTTTGAGCAATAAACGAAGTGTTATTTACCTTGTTGTTTACCAAATTTGTGATCCTTATGCACTAGCAAGATCGATTCTGTCTTCTCAAACACTTAGAATATTTTCATGCTTGAGTTGTACTTAACGATCAGGCCAAACTACCCTTAACGATCTGACCCTAGTTGTGCTTAACGATCTGCGTGACAAAGGTCTTAACGACTTGAGTACATTGGCCTTAACGACTTGCATGAAGAATCTGTTTAACGATCTGACATTGCTATCTTAACGACCAGCCTCCTCAATGTCTAGTAACGATCTGCCTTCTAACGACCTGCCTCACATATCTTAACGACTTGCCCTGATCGCTTAGCTTTAACGATCTGAAGAACCAATCTATCGATCTGGTGAAACCTTAACGACTTGCCTGTAGTGTGTTTAACGACCAGGCTAGTCTGAATGAACCTTAACGATCAGACACATTGTTCTTAACGATCTGGCTATGTGTTCACGTGTGGCTAACGATCTGACCTGGGCAACCTAACGATCAGCTTCTTATGACTATCGATATGACAATAAGTGTTAGACGAATTTAATGATTCCTTTATGTGATGTGTGATTCTCCTTGTATTCTGTGCATAGACACTTGTGCTCCTCATAGGGTATAAATAGGAATTCTTAGGAAACCCTAGACAAGCCTTGAGAGAACCTCCTGAGGAGCACTGTGTGTTTGTGTGTGTGTTCTTGGTGTGTTTTTTAGTTTCAGAAATTTCTTCAAACCATGGCAAGGCAATGTTGCTGATCAAACCAAGGATGATCATCACACGTGATTTTCCGCACTCGTGTGATGAATCAAATGATGATCTTTGGCTAGAAATCGGTCCTGACAATTGGTATCAGAGCCAATTCTTCAAGTTTGAGTTCTTTTCTACACAATCTCTAATACACACCAAGATAGGAATTTTTACACAATTGGTATCAGAGCCAATTCTTCAAGTTTGAGTTCTTAGAAAAATCTTGCCTCATCAAAAGCTTTTGTAAACAAATCTGCCAATTGATGATCAATATGAACTTTTAATAATTTGATCAAATTCTTTTCTACACAATCTCTAATAAAATGATACCTTATGTCAATGTGTTTGGTTTAGGAGTGCTTTACTGGATTGTTGATGATGGAGATGGCACTGTTGTTGTCAGCAAGAATAGGAGTTTCCATGAATTTGATCCCATAGTCAAGCATCTGATTTTGGATCCAAAGAACTTGACTGCATCAACTTGAGGCAGCAATATACTCAACCTCTGCAGTTGAAGTGGAAACACAAGTTTGTTTCTTGCATTGCCAAGAGACAAGTCTTTCACCCAAAAATTGACATCCACCTGATGTTGATTTCTTATCAATGTCACAACCACCATAGTCACTGTCTGTGAACGCTCTGAAAGAGAAGTCAAAGTTCTTGGGATACCATAAACCCAGTTTTGGTTGGCCCTTCAGATACTTGAAGATTCTCTTAATAGCTAGCATATGTGACTCCTTTGGCGAGGACTGATATCAAGCACATAAGCAAACACTGAACATGATGTCAAGTCTACTAGCAGTGAGATACATCACTGATCCTATCATTGCCCTGTACATGTGCACATCCACTGGCTTGCCACTTAAGTCACTTGTTAACTTGTGAGAAGTGGATATAGGAGTTTTTGCACTTTAGCAAGCTTGCATATCAAATCTTTTCAACATGTCTTGGATGTACTTTGATTGGTTCAGAAAGATTCCATTTATAGTTTGCTTCACTTGTAGTCCTAAGAAGAATGTTAATACTCCCATAGAGCTCATTTCAAATTTGTACTGCATCAAAGTTTCAAACTCCTTGCACAAAACAGTATTAGATGAACCAAAAATAATATCATCCGCATAAATTTGTACCATCAACATATCCTTACCAACAGTTAAAAAAAAAAGTGTTTTGTCAATTGCCCCTCTCCTGTATCCATTCTCTAGAAGATAGTTAGAAAGAGTTTCATACCAGGTTCTGGGTGCTTGTTTGAGACCATATAAAGCTTTGATTAGCTTGCACACCTTGTTGGGATGGTGAGGGTCCTCAAAGCAAGGAGGTTCGTTGACATATACTTCTTGTTCCAGTAGGCCATACAGGAAGGCACTTTTGACATCCATCTGAAATACTTGGAAGTCTTTGAAGGCAGCATAGGCTAAAAACATTCTGATTGCTTCCAATCTAGCCACTGGTGCAAACACTTCATCATAATCAATACCTTCTTCCTGTACATAGCCTTGCACTACCAGTCTTGCTTTGTTTTTTATAACAATTCCCCTGTCATCTTTCTTGTTTCTGAAGACCCACTTTGTGCCAATTGGTTCTGCTCCATCAGGAAGATCTACCAATTCCCAAACTTTCTGCTTGTTAATTTGAAATAACTCTTCCTGCATTGCCTCTACCCAACTGTTGTCTTCCAAGGCATCTGTTACCTTCTTGGGTACTTCTTGAGACAAAAATGCAGCATGCAAACAGATGTTTGCATTAGCAGATCTACTTCTTGTCAACACAGGTGCTGACACTTCTCCAATAATGTTTCTCACTAGATGATCTCTGTTGATTCTTCTCTCAAGAAACATAGGGAACTCATGGCTTCTTCCATTTGAGGGTATATTGAGCTGAGGAAGTCTGTGATCAAGCTCAATACACCAATTTGTGATACAGGATTTGAACTTTCAACTGTATTGTGAGAACTATCCTCTGAAATGTTGGTCAGATGCTCAAAACTGAATTTATCATTTGAATTTTCAGGTTCAGTTGACCCGGAATCATTGTTCTCAACAGTTTCTGAAATTAAATTTTCCGGTTGAACTTGAGCCGGAAAAATTTCCGTTTGAACTTCGACCGGAACTATTTCTTCTTCAATTTGAATTGTTTCATTCTGTTTCTTTTCATTGCCTGGCAAGATAGGTTTAATGCTCATTGAAGAGAAGAAGTTCTGCTTCTCAGTTCCAACAGTGTTGCTCTTCCAATGTTCATCAGCAGACTTATATAAGTTATTTTCCTGCACTAGAGATCTCACAGGCTTATCAACAGTTATGTTGAAAGCAGTGGTTAGTGCGTCAATATCAAATAACCAAGTGGGTTGAGATTCAAAATTGTTGGTAGATTTTTCATTAAAAGATACATTTATAGTTTCCTCAACAATTTTGGTTCTCTTGTTGTACACTCTGTATGCTTTTGACACACCTGAGTATCCAACAAAATATCCCTCATCTGCCTTTTCTGCAAATTTGGGCAATAACTCATTGGTTATTAATATTGTAACAGGACAACTAAATGGCTTAAAGAAATAAATTTTTGGCTTTCTTTTTCTCCAAAGCTCATAAGGTGTCTTGTTTTTGCCTTTGACAATTAAAATCCTGTTTTGGACATAACAGGCAGTGTTCCCTGCTTCTGCACCTAAACTCATTACTCTAGTTGGACCAAAAAGATCCATGTGCAACAGCTCTAGAGGTTTTGAAATAGAAGATTCAACTTTTGGCTTAAAGGAGGTTCTGTGTTGCTTTCCCTTGAGACATGGCACACAGTTTTCAGAACATGCAAAATGCTTGTTAGGAAGACCCTTAACCAAGCCAAGATTTTCAATTATATTCATGTTCTTGTAGTTCACATGACCTAACCTCCTATGCCATAGATCACTTTCATCAACAGAGGCTTTGGATACAAAGCAGGCGGTGCCACATGAGGGTGTAGCAACTGACATATCCAAAATGTACAATCCATCTCTCCTGTGTGCCTTAAGCATAATTAGTTCATCAGGAATTTTGACACCAGGTTTGAGGACTATAGCCTCTTTCTCATTAAACATTAAATTCAAATTCTTGTCACACATTTGTGAGACACTAAGCAAGTTGAAATTTAATGTATCAACAAAATTGACTCTATCTAATTTTACCAGTCCATTTGTCACATCACCTTGTGCTGTGATATGGCCTTTTATGCTTCCAAAGGCAACTGGTCCTCCATTGATTCTTTTTGTATTTTCTAGAATTTGCTTATTCCCTGTCATGTGGCAAGTGCATCCACTGTCAACTACCCATAGGCTATTTTGGCCTTTATTTTGCACCTGCACACATCAGAATTGATTAATTTCTATAGGGGACCCAAGACTGAGTGGTCTTGGGTCTGCCATAAGCATCATTATACTTATACTCCTTGAGTACTAAAGTATTTAAGACTGGAGCTTCATTAAGCAGATCATCATTGTCAAAACTGAAGTTCTCATATTTAGTACTTGTTTGACTAAATCCTTCACCTTTGGTGTTTTTCCTTTCACCAATTTTTCTTTCCCTGTACTCCTTAAATTTTCTTTGCTTGTTGGTTATTTTCTTAGATTTTTCATTTCCTTGGTTAACCAACTTAGATCTTTCAGGGGATTTGGAAAATCTTTGAGGAAAGTGTTTGTTTTGATTTAAACTTTCCCCCTGAGGTGGAACACAGTAACTTCCACTTGAACTAGTAGCAAAAACAATTTCAGGTTGGTTAGACTTTTTGCTTCTTGAAAAGTTTTCTCTAGAGGTGGTCTTTCGTCTAGAGGGATTTCTTCTTCCTTGAGCTTCAAAATGCTCAAACCCATCAGCAAAGTGTACGTGTGGTCTCTGCTTTGGAGCAGTAGCTTATCTGGGTTGAGTTTTGTTTTCCGGTTAAACTTGAGTTCGAGCGGAAAAATGTTTCGCCTGAACTTCAGCCGGAAAACGATTTTGCCTTAAAACAGAAAAACTTCCATTTTTATCATTCCTAATTAAGACATTGTTGGATTCAGATCCAAAATGTTTCATTATGTGGCTTTTCACAGGTGAAATTCTTCCTGTGGGTTTCTTTTGAAAAATAGCTTTTGGTTGCAAAACGAGTTTTGGTTTCAAAAATGGTTTAACTTTACTCATTGGATTGAACTGACATACAACAGCTAGGTGACCCTGTTCACCACAGCACATGCATTCAACCATTTTTGTTTCAAATATTCTGGGAGACTCATGTTTGGTTACTTGGTTGAAAGTGAGTTTACCAAGCCTTTGAGTTTGACTTCCCTTTGGTTTCTCAGGTTGTTTCCCTCCAACTTTTGAATCCTTGGGTTCATAATCAGTTGGTGGTCGAATAGCAATTGATGGTTTCAAAATGTTTGATTGGTCAGCTGATGTAGAGGTGCTTGCAACAGTGACTTCAGTTTTCTTAGTCTCAACAGTGTTTTCAGAACTTGACTATGATGAGATGTCACTAACTGTGAGACTAACTTTACATTCTGATTTTAAAGCTTCAATTGGTATAATTACAGGTGAGTATTCAATTGGTGGTTCAACATTGTTATACCCAACACCTGCTTTACCATACATCCCTCCCATCCACAGCTTCTCGGCCTTTCTATTTGCAGCTTGGAATTTGTCACAAGTAAACAAAGCATCTTTTAGCTTGATCTCAAGAACATCAACCTCAGCCTTAGCATCTTTGGTTTCATTTCTTGATTTCTCAAGCTTTGACAGCAAGTCATCAAGCTGTGTTTCAAGCACTGAGTTGGTTTGTTTTAACTGTTCATACTCTTTAGTTAAATTTTCAATTTTTGAAATGTATGATGATAAAGTTTTCTTAAAACATTCCTTTAACTCATTTAGGTTCGAAACTTCATCAATCAAATAAGTGTTTTGATTTCTGTACTTTGCCACTTGTTCTATGCAAGCAAGGCTGCATAGGTTTTCTAAAACTTTCTCAAGAATAGAGTTTACCTGATCTGAGGTGGAGTCTTGTTTAGCCATCAAAGCATGGTTGATAGGCTCAAACTCAGCAACGAAATCTCCCCATTCAACACATGAGGTTTGATTGGCAACAGCAGCAACCACGTTCTGGTGGTTTTGACTTCCGGTTGGCTTTGGTGGAGTAGGGTTGAGAACCTGAGTTGTTACTAGAATTGTTGTTGTTAGAATTTCTTCCTCCTTGATTTTTCACTTGGACATTACCCTAGTTCTGTCCTTCTCTTCTTGGTTGAGAGCACTCCCTTGCGAAGTGACCAAGTTGGTGATAGTTATAGCACTTCACTTTGCTTTTGTTAAGGCCTATGTGAGCACCTTTTGCTCCCTTGTAGGTTATACCAGTTCTTTTGTAAAACCTTTGAGCTCTGACAGACACCATAGCAAGTTGAGTCATTATATTTATTTCCTCCAAATCATCAGCACCTATGCACTCAAGATCTTCAGGTATGAAGCCTTGGTAAGAATCAGTTGCTACATTAGCATTGTGAGAGTTTTCAAACGTGTTTGAAACACTTTCTTGACACCTTGGTGTCTTAGGGAAACTGACAATAGGTGACTGATATGATGATGAATTTGAAGACCTTTGACTGTTAAAATCAGTAGTTACTAGTGCAGATGAAAACAGCTGAGTTGACTCGGAAGATGAGTTTTGTTTAAGATCTAGTTCCACTTCATAGGCACTGAGTATGCCATGAAGTTCACTGAGTCTCATCTTTTTCAAGTTTTTACATTCCCTGATGCTCACTGTGTAAACTGTCCACACAGAAGGCAGGGAACGTAGGAACTTTCTGTTAATATCTACCTGGTCTAGTTTTACATCTACCTTTTGGAGTTCATCAAGCAAAGAAACAAATCTTAAATACTGGTTTGTCATTGTTTCACCAGATTTGAAAGTAAAGTTTTCATACTTCTGTTTTAAAATATCTTTCTTGTTTTCTTTTACTTCACTGGTTCCTTCATACTTGTCACTTAAGGCATTCCACAGGTCAAATGCAGTTTTATATCCTTTGAACCCACTTAAGACGGAGTTAGGAAGTGCAGCCTGTAGAGTCCAATATGTGTAGGTCCGAAAAAATACCCGAACACACGATATCTAGATCTAACACGAGTGCGGAATCCTCGTGAGAGATTGAATCAAGAGAAATAGTAGATGAAAAGGCTAAATCTTGTGAAAAGATGAAACCTTGAGTGAAAACCGTCTACTAGAAGCTATCAAACAATCGGATCGTGAACACACAAAAGATTGAAGAAATCGTGAACTTGTATATTGAAAGCTTAATCATAAACACTTACATGAGAGGCTTATATAGCCTTTACAAAAATCGCAAACCTAGCTAGAAGCCCACATGGCCCAATCATAATCACTAACTAGCCCAATATCTAATAAGCCCAAACACAAAGCCCACTAATGTTCATGCCTTAATAAAAATAGCCCTACAATCTTCCCCTAGGCATGAACCATTAGTCTACTTCACGGCAGCAGCAAGTCAAATCTGAATGAGGTTTGAACGTTGTTAAACCACCATCCCTTTTCTACAATCTTCTTAGCTGCTCCATCGAAGATGCCAACCCTTACAGCATTTACCATATCAGTCTCGTCTGCAAGAATGGGTTGGGTGGCCAGAAGCTTTATATCTCTTTCACCAAATCGAAGAAGATCCACCGGGTCATAAAATCGGAATTGACGCATCGGTTTACAGAGAACCACCACCTCATGTGTTGTTGGATCGTAGTACCAGCAGTCAAAGTTTCGTACCAGTGTTCCATCCTCGATCTCATCCAACATGTTGATGACCCTTGTGCGCTTGGTCGGTGGCCTCCGTACTTCTCCAATTGGCTCCCCTGTCACAGGGTCAGTTCCTGTCTCTCTCCATCTCACTTCTTTCAGCTCAAAATCCCTGAAATCATTCTGCATGTGACCCAGCAGGTTATCTCTGATCTGATTTCCCTCTGGTCCATTCCATCTGTTGATAAATGGAGCTCTCAGAAGTTTCCTTATCTCAGGCTCAGTCCAGGAGTGGAATTGAGCACGAGATTGATAGTACTCCACTGGACTGTAGCCGTCACGGATAACAGCAAAGATCTTCTTTTCCATGTCGTAGTGCCAACATAGGATTTCCTCACAACTCCCATGCTTATCAATTGAGCTTTTGCCAACGTCGATGGTGTAAAGAATGGGAGCTGGTCCTTGGAAGAACTCTCTGAACCAGTTCTCGTGACCTTCAGGGGCTTTGGAGATAACTCTGCCACATCGGGCGTAATCTGGCATCTCCATATTCTCATCACCATCATCTGCCTCCATAGCTCCTGCTGCTTGAGATGAACTCTGACCTGAGGCACCTGTGCTGCTAGGCCCTGCACCCCCTGTCAGTTCATTAACCTTCTTTCTCAGCCCCTTTATCATATTGTAGAGATATTCCATCCTTTCCTTGTCAGCTACCTCATATCCTTTCATATATTTGCTGTTTGCTTCCTCCTTCTCTCTCAGACGCTGATTTTCTTCCATGAGAGCCTTGATCTCATTTTGTCTCATCCTATTCTGAGAAATCAGGAAGTTAATCTGAGGATCAGCACTAATCCTCAGATCAACTGGAAGCTCAGCAGCCATCAAAGGGCGAAAACCTGGAGCTGCGAGAGGTTGGCTTGTCGCGGTAGAGAGGCTCACTCTGACCGGACTAGGAACAACGAAGGTGCTATCAACCTCCAGAAATTGCCTATCTTCACGTACAGGGCTTTGCACGTTCAGAATCGGACTATCGTGCTGCACAGGGGCAGGTTGATCATTGACACCTTCAGTCTGTGCAAGAGACGGTTGCTCCTGGAGTTCTTCATTAACAGATTCTTCTTGACCACTGGCACCCGCAGAACTGGGTCCAGTTGGTTCCACAATCATTAGGCTTGAGCTGGTCTTGGTGAACCTGAACCGTATGCTCCTAGGATCAATTCTCTTTCGTGGAGATGGTTCACGAGCAGGGACGGGTTCTTCCACGAAGGCTTCATCAGTGTTTAACTCCAGCTCAGGAGGTGTATCATCACTGCCAGATGACCCAATCATATCGTCTCTTGATCTTTTATGGGTTAGCGGCTCCAAGTCCCCATAAATATCATCTTCAGCTAAGTCCTGGCCAGTGAGGATGTCATCCATTATATTTTCTTCATCGGATGGAATGACATCATCTTCTTGAACGTTGACAGCTGGAGTGGCTTCAGCATCTTGATCTTCTGCCACAATGGCATTCACAGCTGGCTCAACAGCCATTGGCTCATCTTCCTCCATCACTTGTTCCCGGGCTACCTCTGGAAAGGCACCACGTTTAGTCCATTCTAACCTACCCTCAAACATGTACTTGCCACTCCTATCCTGAGTCTGGAGACCAAAAACATCAGCACCCATCACCTTTATATCCAGTTTCTGTATCCTTTCCTCAATCATAGGATATTTCAGCATGACCACCATCTGCACGAATCTTGGTGTCATCAGAAACTGCTCACGAGCACCCAAGTTAGCATTGCCGATCCAATCCAGCAGCATCATCTTTGAGAAATTGTAGTTCCAGTCAAGGGCCAACGCGACGAAAGCAGTGCCGTGGACTTTGTTCAGCTGGTCAAAGCTCGTTCTCTTGCCCAAAAATGATTTCTGCATGAAATGGGCAAGGCACCTCCAGTAGTGCGGCAGCTGCTTTTTCATGATAGGTGGGAATCTCCCTTCATATCCCAGTAATTGAGCACCTGCCAGAACGTCTTCCTTGGGGTAATCAACCGGATCGGTAGCACGATCGTTGATATTCAGGCCTCTTCTAATGTCATCTTCCAGTATGACAACCTGACGATTCTGGATTGTAGCAGTGATTCTCGTCTTATCAGCACTCGCCCGTGCAGTCCCCCAGAATTCTCTTACCAGCATCTCATCTATCAACACGCTTGTCCTCAAAGCATGGTTGATCTTGCAGACGTTCATTCCCGCCACCAGAGAGTAAAATAGATCCATGTGATGCTCTGGTGGATCTTCCAGGAAAGCTGGTATACAGTGATCATGATCAAATTTGATTGGTTCGTCAATAACATTTCCTGCCATCTGAGACAAACAAGACATATGCATCAGATTTGATCATGAATAAGCAATTATGCTTATTAACCCTTAACGTGTTCAATTGACGATAACATTTTACTTTTTAACTTCACAAAATTTCAATTTGAACATTTTTCGGGAAAATAATTGAATTCAAAACATGCTTATAAATACCGACAAATTTTATTTCACAACCGTTCAATTTTAATGAGATTTCAAAAATTAATTAAGTGTTTAAGTCCTTAATTTTCATTTTACACTCGTTTACGACTCATTAGCTGTGTTTACGATCCCTTAATGGGTTTACGATTTGATACAAATTAGGCCCAATCGTGAACATGTAACACCGATCGTAAACACCGTTAAAAAAATCAAGGCCCAGTCGTAAAGGCCCAAAAGTGTTTTTGTCTTTTTCTCCGGATCGTAAACAGTCCGTTCGAAGAACCGGAGACGTAAACACCCACGTCATCACCATCTTCATCAGAAAATCGTAAACGCCATTGTTGAGACCTGCAAATACTCGTAAACTTCATCAAACACCACAAAAATCACCAACAATTACAAATAACTACCTTTAATACGTTCTAAACACAGTTCCGACACACAATCTTCGAGAAATTTGCTCGAATCACAGAAACAACCCGAACGACGAATGTTTTAGGGTTTGGGACTGAAAATCTCGAGAATCGATAGAGAAACAGCCGGTGAACAGGGGGCTTTTGGTCGGAATCGTAATGTGAAGATGAGGGTGTTGTTTGTTTGCAGAGAGGTGGTCGGAAAAGGGCTGGGGAGAGTTTTCCGGTGACTGAACGGCGGAGGACGGAGGAACTAGGGTTTGGAGAGGGAATCGTAAACGTGAGAGAGAGGGAGGGATCGTAAATGGGTAAATGTTGTGATTGAGATATTTATATAAGAAAGTTACACATTGCCCCCTCCCAAAAGCCGTAAACAATCAAATGTTTCAATAAACCCCCTCAACTTTTAAAACACACACAAGTTCACCCCAAACTTGATAATTCTCACAAAATTTTAAAATTTTAAAGACTTTGAGAATTTTCACAAAACTTCCCCTCAGAATCATACCCGAGTATCCGATCATGATCAATAAAAATTTTAGAAGATAAAACATATAAAATCAAAATCAAAATTAAATATTTACAAACTTACCTCAGAAATTTCAAATATTCACATACCTGGTGCTGGTATTTTTCACGGATAATTTCAGACAGGTCTTTGACTGAGGAACCCTTTTCAGCTTCCGTTACTAGACACTCTAGACAATTGTCAGGTGGTTTGAACACATAAACTCACATCCAGTAAAGTGCTTAAATATAGTACAGATTTACCGTTATGTTTAACCGTCCCCACACCCAATTTTCCATAGCAAAACCTACCCAACCTCAGAGTTTATTGAGGATTCACAAACCCCCAACTTGAGGAACCATGCAACACTGCTTTTGACTACCACTTATTTCTGATTTCATACATTATCAGTTGATGATCAGGTCGGCCGCATAAGCACGCAGAGAAGACCAACTGAATAATTTTCTTTTCTTTTCTTTTTCTTTTTCAGAATTTTTCAATTTTGAATTCTTTGAATTCTTTTTCTTTTTCTTTTTCTTGTGGTGTTGTCTTATACAGTATTAACATGGCGTGTGAGAGAGTGAATACTAGGTAATACCACTCTCAACCCATTTTTGTCGGGACTCAGTTTTTTAAACCATGTATACTAGGATGGGAAACTAAACATGTATAGAGTTTAAGATTACTGCACTTACATAGATGATCATTGTTTTGGTTGAGCTTACCGACATATCATCTTCGAGCAGTCTTTCACATCAGCCTTACACGTGTCAGTCTCCAACCGTCATTAAGCATTTAAGTCCTATCAAAAGACATCATAAAAACCTTTCAGTTTAACCAGCACCATTTCTTCCCCTGTTTTTGTGAGGCTTTTGAAACAAGACTCAATTTTTCAGACATTTTCTATTTTTTTTTAAAAATTTTTGTTTTAATAATAAATTAAAAAAAAAAAAAAACCAAAGACTTTGTACAAAAACATAGATGATCAGATCATTCCTCGAAGGCAATCATCTTCAGGCCTTCAACACAAGATTCAAAATTAGGACGAGGAAGGGGTTTTGTAAAGATGTCCGAAACATTCTGATCGGAGCTTACCTTTTGTAACTGAATCAGCTCACGATCAAAGCAATCACGAATAAAATGTACCTTAATATCAATGTGCTTGGTTTTGGAATGTTGGACAGGGTTTTTCACAATCTCAAGAGCAGCAGCATTATCACAAAATATTGGAGTGTTAACGAATTCCATACCGTAATCTGTGAGCTGGTTTTGGATCCACACTACCTGTGAAGTACCGGCAGATGCGGCCACGTACTCAGCTTCTGCAGTTGATTTGGATACGGTATGCTGCTTCTTGCTCTGCCATGAGATGAGCCTATCTCCCAAGTACTGACATCCTCCAGTAGTAGATTTCCTGTCAAGGTCACTACCTCCATAATCACTGTCAGTAAAAGCATATAATTGAAAATCAGTGTTCTTAGGGTACCAAAGACCAAGCCTAGGCCTGCCCTTCAGATACCTGAAGATACGCTTAACAGCAGCTAAATGAGAGAGTTTAGGGTTAGCCTGATATCGAGCACACACGCAAACTGCATACATGATGTCTGGCCTGCTTGCTGTCAAGTACATTAGTGATCCAATCATCGACCGATACTGGAATTCACTCACTGACTCCCCGTCAAGATCCGCTGACAGGAGTGGTCTGGATGCCATGGGAGTGGCGATGGGCTTGCAATCCTGCATCTTGAATTTGTCCAGTATCTCATTCACATACTTCTCCTGATGAATAAGAATCCCGGAATCATTCTGCTTGACTTGAAGTGCAAGAAAGAAACTCATCTCGCCTTGGTCACTCATCTCAAACTTTTTCTTCATGATCTCCTCAAACTCGGTGCACAATTCTTCGTTTGTCGATCCGTAGATAATGTCATCTACATACACTTGCACCATAATTATGTCTTCTCCCACCCTTTTCCTGAACAGTGTTTGATCAACGACTCCTCTTGTATATCCATTCTCCACCAGGTGATTGGACAACGTTTCATACCAGGTTCTAGGAGCTTGATGCAAACCGTACAAAGCCTTATCCAGCAGATAAACGTGATCTGGATTTTCTTCATCTATGAACCCTGGTGGTTGAGCAACATAGACTTCCTCGTTCATCTCTGCATACAGGAAGGCAGTCTTCACATCCATCTGATGTACGGTAAAGTTGAGATACGAAGCTACAGCTAGAAAGATCCGAATTGCTTCCAATCTTGCCACCGGAGCGTAAACCTCATCATAGTCGATACCCTGGACCTGCCTGTGCCCTTGTACTATCAGCCTTGCTTTGTTTCTCACAATGATCCCCGAGTCATCCTTTTTGTTCTTGTACAACCATCTCGTGGGAATCACCTTCTTGTCTTCTGGCCGCTTCACAAGACGCCACACTCCCAGCTTTGAAAATTGATTGAGTTCATTGTGCATGGCCTCCATCCAGTTTGGATCTTTAAGAGCAACCATCACATTGGGAGGTTCTATCTGGGAGATGAAGCAGGAAAACATACAAAAGTTGATGTGTCCTGTCCGGCTCCTTGTGGTGACACCCGCTGTCACTGGCCCAACAACATTACTCAGTGGATGATCTTTGTTGATTCTGCTCTCTTGGACTTCAGGCACTGAAACATTAACAGGCAGATTAGAATTAACAACATTTTCAGACATACCTGAGCCTTGAGAATCCACTGGAGCATCATGTGTCCCTGAACATTCTGGAGTAACAGCAGTTGCATTCCGAGACGGTTCAGCTGATGCTCTATCCACATGAGGTCTTACATCTGCACTGGGAGCTACAATATCTTCTTCTTCGCCCAAATTGTGGAAAACATTCGAGAAATTAAATCCCTCAAACAATGATCCATAGTCGAAGATCCAATTAGGTCCAGTTCCCGCATCAGTAGGATTGTCCTCCATCCAATCTACATTGAATGCCTCAATGATCAACCCAGTGGTCTTGTTGTACACACGATAAGCACTATTTGCTGAATAACCAACAAAATAGCACTCATCGGCCTTCGCTTCGAATTTCCCTACATCGGACTGGATCAGCACCGTGCATGGACATCCAAACGTCTTGAAGTAACCCACCTTCGGTTTCTCTCCATAAATGATCTGATATGGAGTTTGCTCGTGACGCTTGTTCAGAAGAACTCTGTTTTGTACATAACAAGCGGTATTCACAGCTTCTGCCCAAAAGAAGATTGGTAACTTTGCTTCACACATCATCGTTCTAGCTGCTTCGATGAGTGTCCTATTTCTTCTTTCGGCAACTCCATTCTGCTGAGGAGTGTAAGGAGCACTGAACTGCCTTTCAATCCCCTTTTCACCACAGAACATATTCAGCTCAGCATTCTTGAATTCTGTCCCATTGTCAGATCTGATTGCCTTCACTCTTTTGTCCAGCTGATTCTCAATAAGAGTCACAAACTGCTTTACTAGGGCTGGAGTTTCGTACTTGTTTGACAAGAAAAAGACCCAAGTAAATCGCGAGTAGTCGTCCACTATCACGAGGCAGTATGAGAACTTGCTGACACTTTGTACCTGCATAGGACCAAACAAATCCATATGTAAGAGTTGAAGCACAGAAGAGACAGAATTTGCAACCTTTGGACGATGTGGCAGTTTGTGCTGCTTCCCCTTAGCACATGCCACGCACTTCTCCACTGAAGTGAAATCTGTGATCGGAAGGTTTCTGACATGCTCTCCTTTAGCCAGCTTGGATAAATTCTTCATGTTTGCATGTCCCAGACGACGATGCCACAACAATGCAAGATTTTCATTCTGTTTTGATATAAGGCAAGCTTCTTCTGATGAAGGAGGATTGCTCAAGTTGAGAAGATATGAGTTTGAACGTCTTGGAGTGCGCATAAGTACACACTCCTCGGGTATCTTCACACCTGGCTTCAGAATAATACACTCCTTCTTATTGAACATCACAGAAAAGTCTCTGTCACAGATCTGAGAAACACTCAGCAAACTGTGCGACAGTTCCTCCACATAATGAACGTCAGAAAATGACAGATTACCGCTCCGCACCACACCTTTCTTACTGATTCGACCACCCACACCCCCTGCAAAAGAAACTCCACCTCCATTGAAATCCTCCACATCTTCCAAAAGAGACAGATCTCCGGTCATGTGTCGGGAGCAACCACTATCAACATACCAGAGATTGTTGACAGATCTTCTAGGCTGTCCCTATACAAATCAGAGATCAGTTAGAGTCAGGTACCCAGGTCATAACAGATCTGGGTACTCCCTTGGAGTCAATGTAGTTAACCATTTTAAAAGACATTCCTGCTTTTGATTCAGGTTGATTTACAGTTTTAGCATTAACTTTTGGCTTCCAATTTGGTTGCTTTTGTGAGTTTGAACTACTAGCAGAGTTCTTTGTGGGTGATGTTTTTCTTGGAGGAGATGCAGCCTTTTTACCTTTTGTTTTAACAACCGGTGTCCACTCAAGTTTTAATTTGGTATAAACCATTTGTTTTGGTTGAGTAACAGTTTTTGGTTGTTCCATAACTGCTTTACCCTTAGGTTCAGCAGTCTGATTAACTTTATGCACACGTTTCTCAAAAGGCTTTGTTTTAACTTTGTTAGGTCTGTTGTAAACTTCTTTAGCTGCATGAGCAGGTTTTGAAGTTTGGCCCACATCTCTCCTTTCATTGACAGGCTTTGTCACTGGGGCTTTTGTGTTTAGAACCTTAGACTTTTGAGTCTTCATTGGTTCAGAACTCTGCTTCCCCTGTGACGAAGCTTGCTGCTTTTGAGTTCTGTTCTCACCCCTCATCATTTTCTCAAGCATATTTGTCCGCTTGTTCTGCGGATAATATGGCTCATAGGGTCTGTTCATACAATTAGCAGCAAAATGACCTGGTTGACCACATTCAAAACAATTCATTTGTCTAGGCCCATTGACGTTGCTACACAAGTATGAGCGTCTTGGATAAGACGACTTCCATTCTGGTTGATCATCCCACTTGTGTATCACACGTTTTGAATGTTTTTCAGGTTGTGTTATTAAACAAAATTGTTCAGATTTTGATTTATCAGTTCTATTATAAGTCGACACAACCTGGGGATATGGAACAAAATCATTGGGCTTAGACTGACGGCCAATCTTTGTGTTAGGAACACGCATTTTAAAAGAACTAACGACTTCATTAGGATTAGAAACATGTTTTAACAAGACAATTTGATTGGACTTGGATGCTTCAAGTTCTGACACAGATGCCAGAACGTCATCCTTAGGTAAACTAGAAACAGAACAACTAGACTCATGACACTCATTGACTCTCAAGCATTCAGCATCCTCCCCAGATACATCTTCAATGCCTACAACATCTGCACATGTAACAGAAACATTAGTAGGACTAACATTATTTTTTAATGATTCCTGGGAAGGGCCTGGTTCATTTCTGTGTTCATCTACCTTGTTCTTACTACTCATCCCATATGTTCCAAGTCTCTCTCTTTCTAACTCCTCTTCTGTCATAGGGGTCACACCTACCAACATACTATCTATAGGAGGACCTGCTTCATGATAACCTGACTTAGTTCTGTCTACCTGATCCTCCTCATAGAGCACTCCTATAATATCTCTAGGGATAGGTGGGGGAATAACAACATTTGCGGCCACGGACTTGTCAGACTTTTCCGACCCAAATCCTGGCGTATGTTTTCCTACTTGACCACAAGTGATAGCCTGAGATAGTTCTTTACCTGCCTGAAGCATTCTTTTGTTTCTTAATTTATTCACATCTAACTGAACCTGCATCTCATTGTTCTTATGTGTCAATTCATCTACCTGCTTTCTAAGGTCAGCTATTTCTAATTTAGCATTATCATACAGGATAGATTGTTCAGTTGCTATCTGTTGATACTTAACAATGTCTAGCTTTTGTGCCTTAATCTTTTCCTCACCTTTTATCCATCTACCCTTAAATGAACTCCTCTCACACTTGATCTCAAACAATTCTAGTTGATAATTCTTACAGACTTGTCTAAGACCAGGTATAATACGAGCACAAGTGGGATCAGAACATACCTTGAGGTTCTCAGCAGCAGCAACGTATGCTTCCTTGTCTTCTATCTCAGTCTCCTCAGGCTTTTCCTCATCAGTGACCACAAAAGCATGATGTTCTTCATTACCCTCTTCAGCAGTAGCAATTAAGGCATGTGACAAACTGAGATCCTTCATCTGGGGGGTCAGTTCCCTCAGCTGGGGGGTCCAGTCATAACCACCACCTCCCTGAACCACCAATGCCTTGTCTTCTCCTTTACCTTTTACCTCAGCTGTCTTCTTCTCTTCAACCCTCTCTTTCTTTGGCTTCGTGCATTCCCTGGCAAAGTGACCATACTCATCACAATTGTAGCACCTCAGCTTTGACTTGTCAAACCCCATTCTGATTTTATCCTGATCCTTCCAGACGTTCCTTCCAGTTTTAGCCATAAATTTCTTGGCTCTGAAAACAGCCATGGCCATTTGCCAAGAGACATCTAGCATCTCCACGTCCTCAGGATTTATCTGATTAAGATCACCAGACACCATATCAGAAGGTACAAGATTCCCGGCCACAAGGGCATGATAGCTGTTCATGAAACCCATTCCAAGGGCAAAGTTTGGATCATTGACATCACCAGAATTGACACCACTGCTTGAACTTCCTTGAGGCTGTGCCACAAATGCATTACCCATTGAAACTGAGCTTGATCCACTTCCCGAAGCCTTTCCTTCATGCTTACCTTCAACTTCTTCAGATAACAGAGCCTGATTCAACTTCCCAGCCAAACTTAATGAGCTTATGTGGTTTAGCTCTCTCTGCTTATCATCTATCATCTTAGACTTTAATTTGTTAATTAGTTCATCCAAAGTCACTTCAGTCAGTCTGTTGTTGTCTTTGATGATGGATATATTTGTGTTCCAAGATTTAGGCAGACTATTTAGCAATTTCAAATTCTTGTCTTCAGTGTCCGGCTCCACACCATAACTGGACATCTCTGCCATCAAGGACACATACCTCTGAACTTGAGCCTCAAAAGATTCACCCTGGATATGGTTGAACAAGTTAAACTTCTGCTTCAACATCTGCTTCCTACTAGCCTTAATATCCGGATTTCCTTCATAAGCAACGATCAAAGCGTTCCACAGTTGCTTTGCTGTTTTGCAGTGCTTGAACCCTTGAGCGATGTCTGGAGTTAGGGCCATAGTCATTATTGCAAAAGCTCTCTCAGCCTTGTTGCACCTCTCCCAGTCATCATCATCATATTCATCCTCTTTCTTCTCTTTCCCAGCATTTGTTCCCGTTGTGTGAGTAGGCGTGTACGGTCCATTGAGAACAGCCCTCCATAGTCTCAGATCCACACTCTTCAAATGATTTTCGAATCTGTACTTCCACTCTAAGAAATTATCCGCTGAAGTTAGTCTTGGCGGACGAGTTATAGATCCGATCTCGAAATCCAGTTTCTGGTACATGCTCGGCTCAAAATCCATTTCAATAGCTTGGGTAACTTAACCTAAAGTCCAAATGTCCAACAAACAACTGATTACGATCCAAATAAAGTGATTACGATCCAATAGACCTGATTACGATCGGGTACACCCTAACCGCCTTTGTCACTCGTAAATACCGATTACGATCCGCCGATTACGACTACGGAGTCGTAAACACCGATTCCGACTCAAACACAATCGTAAACACACCTTTTACGATTACCACAACTCGTAAACACCCGTACAGTCGTGAACACCTTCTCTTTACGACTTTGCCAAGTCGTGAACGCCAGTACACTCGTAAATGCAAAACCTCCAAGTCGTAAAAAGCCAATCTTCAACCAAACACAGATCGTAAACACTGAAGACACCCAGATTTCTCGAAAAACAGCAGCAGTAACAGTCGTGAACGCCAAAGACACCTTCGAATCTTCGAAAACAGCCCAGAAACACAGAAAATCCTCTTGAATCAATATCGTGAGAGCCTCGAAACAAGGTTTCTTGGCTCTGATACCAATTGTAGGTCCGAAAAATACCCGAACACACGATATCTAGATCTAACACGAGTGCGGAATCCTCGTGAGAGATTGAATCAAGAGAAATAGTAGATGAAAAGGCTAAATCTTGTGAAAAGATGAAACCTTGAGTGAAAACCGTCTACTAGAAGCTATCAAACAATCGGATCGTGAACACACAAAAGATTGAAGAAATCGTGAACTTGTATATTGAAAGCTTAATCATAAACACTTACATGAGAGGCTTATATAGCCTTTACAAAAATCGCAAACCTAGCTAGAAGCCCACATGGCCCAATCATAATCACTAACTAGCCCAATATCTAATAAGCCCAAACACAAAGCCCACTAATGTTCATGCCTTAATAAAAATAGCCCTACATGCCTTATGGTCAAATTCGAGAGCAGTATAGTCAGATTCAACATATTTGTCTAGTGGTTTTGGTATCTTGACTTATGCATCATCAGCAGATGAAACCATGGGTGAGTAAGGTCCTTCAGTAAAAGATTTCCAAATACGGCGGTCCAAAATCCTAACAAAACCTTCCATCCTGAGTTTCCAAGTACCAAAGTCATCTGGAGTGAACATTGGCGGTTTGTTGGAAGAACCATTTGGACAACTTAGACTAAACTCACTCATTTTAAAAACCTTTTGAAAGAAGAAACAGCAAGGCTTGTAAAGTAGGCAAGTAAAGTATCAACTTTGAAGAACTGAAAGTGTTCAAAGTGAGAGCCAAGGCTTTGATCCCACTTGTAGGATTGTTATTAGTTAGAGTTAAACTAAAACAAAAGCCCTTTACTTGCAAATATAACCCTGCAGAATTTAAGTTATATTTCACTTTACTTAAGCGATATTTAGCTCTTATGTATAATGTAAAAGCTTGATTTGCATAAGATAGTAACAACGAAGTAACAAATACTCGGCACTATTTGCATTAACTCAAAGCTACACTATTACAAGTTCGTGTGTTCGTGATGATAAACTATGAGCTAACTAAGCTATATATAGTGCTGATGAGATTAATGAAAGCCATTGATCTCATGCGATCTAATCTAGACCATAAACAATAAAGTCAAATACAAACTACCAAAAGAATAAACATCGGCAATTGGAATATCTTGCCTGTTTGCAGCAACATACTACTTTAGGAGAGCGGCTTGAATCAGATATAGAAGCATACGAGAAGCTTTTGCAGGATTGGACTTGCTGAATAGACATCTCAGGAAAAGTCCGGTTGAACTCATTATCTGGTGGATAATCGAGTTCACCTAGAATATTCTCTAAAGGACAAAACTGCTTCTTTCCGCTTGAACTGCCAGTTCCGCTTTAAGTGAGAATTCTGCTTCAACTTCAGCCGGAACATAACAAAATTGGCATTTAGCCGGAAATCTTCCAAGCGCAATATTCCTTACAGTAGGCATTTGGAGTTGATAGAGGAGATGGAATCTAGGTTCCTGTGAACCTCAACCCGCAACTGCTCTTTCTTTTGTTTTTTAGGAATGAACATGTAAATTAGGAAACAATTTTGTGTATGAAATTGGAATCAGTTGTATGAAATCCACTTTTTGTTATATACTTGTTTGTCTATTTTTGTTTATGAAATTAATCTGTTAAACAAAAACCCTAATCCTCGAAAACAATGACGATCAACAATTGCAATCTGATCGACAACTGATGCATAATTTTAGGTAAAAATGTAATTTGTTTGCAAAATCTCCATTCTGTTAAACAAAAACCCTAATCCTCAAAAATAGAGACGATCAACAACTGATGCATAATTTTAGTTAAATATGTAATTTGTTCGCACAATCTCAATTCCGTTAAACAAAAACCCTAATCCTCGAAAACAGAGACGATCAACAATTGCAATCCGATCAACAACTGATGCATAATTTTAGTTAAAAATGTAACATTTTCGCACAATCTGCATTCCGTTAAACGAAAACCCTAAACACAAAAAACAGAACAGGTCAATTAGGGGTCAAATGGGTCAATTAAGATAAAAATTAAATAGGTTAATTTGGTGTCAAATGGGTCAATTTGGGGTCAAATGGGTTAATTAGATATGTTTAGGACCAATGATGTCCCAATAAGGATTGTATATAACCAATAAGCATGTTTAGGACCAATGATGGCCCAATAAGGTGTGTTTAGGGGAAATGAGGGTCAGTTGGGACCAATGAGTCCCAATAAGGTGTGTATGTAACCAATAAGTTGTGTTTAGGACCAATGATGGCCCAATAAGGTGTGTTTAGGGGCAATGAGGGTCAGTTGGGAACAATGAGTCCCATTAAGGTGTGTATATAACTAATAAGTATGTTTAGGACCAATGATGGCCCAATAAGGTGTGTTTAGGGGAAATGAGGGTCAGTTGGGACCAATGAGTCCCAATAAGGTGTGTATTTAACCAAAAAGTTGTGTTTAGTGAAAAGTCATGAGCGTCGGATCGTCTACTCAATCTAGCTATAACGGATACGAAACAAGTAATTAACCGATTGTTTTATTGATCCGAAGAACAATTATAATCAGTAACACTCAGAATACAAACTCAGAGAATCACACCTCAGAAACACACAATTAAGGCTAACACAGACTCTCACTCCCTTACAAAACAATGACCAAACTCACTATATATACACTGTTGGCCGAACCCTGTCTGAACTGCAGGTTCGGTAGGTCCGAACTCCAGGTTCGGACCAGGTTCGGCTGGCAGTGAACCTAGCCTAGAACTTGGACTTGTCTTGATTCAATTCGATACTTCACACTGCGTACAGATCAGGTATCAAACAACTCCCCCTCGTCGTGTGCAGTATCTCTTCAACATCTTCAAATCTGTATCTTCAATCAAGCCCCCCCTCAAGTGTAGAATCCGTTTGTCCAATGAAATAAATCTTCAAACAAACTCCTCCTCAACTTGACCGTAGCTTAATCTTGAATACTTGAAGATGCCTGGTGCATCTCTGGTCTTTTATCAACAGCTTCAGAAGACTTAAAGTTGTGATTTCCTTCACTTTAGCAACCTGCTCAAAAATTAAATAATCTTGGCGCAAAACGTCTCTTCGAGACTCCAAGATATGATTTTGAAAATTTGATATTGTATCACGTGTAGATCAGATCAAAAATAAAGCAGAAACAAAATCTTTTTGTCCTTTATAAATTTTATTTCAAAACAAACCTAAAATCTTTTTGATTTTTCAAATTTCTGCTAAAACACACTAAAACTCTTTTTGTACTTTTCCCAAATGAAATGAAATGCAATACATAACCAGACACTATTTTTGGTATGAGAAAGATCACTATATGGGATCATATTGAACATGACGCACTGAACTACACTTCAATTTCAACTAATTGAAGCACATAAGACATGTTGATTGCCAGTATAATTTGTCCATCTTATACTCAGGCAGAATCATACTCATAACATCTGAATATGTTAAGGTATTGATTAGATTTGCTTCGACCAGTGTATCCCACATTATCAGACATATCCAGACATTTTTTTCTTTTTCTTTTCTTTTTCTTTTTCTTTTTCTTTTTCTTTTTCTTTTCTTTTCTTTTGTGTGATTACACTTGTGAATTTTCACAAAGTATAATATTTTCATGATATCGTCAACTGTGTTCCATGCAAAAAGAAATAAGAACGTTAAATCGTCTACCTTAAGGTCGATCTTTCGATACGCAGATAAGGCCTCAGAGTTAACAACATAAGAAAAATAAAACAAGTTGAAATTGTATAACCCAACAACAATGAGGTCGGTACTCCCGTACAAGTAGAGAAAGTCCGATGAGTTATACGAAACACCAAAGAAAATAAAGCTAGAATGTCAAACAAACAACAATCAGGTCGGTCTTGTGAACACGCAGAGAAAGTCCGATCGTTTGACAAAATAAAGAAAATCAAACAAGTTTAAATTTTTGCAAAATGAACAAATGTATACACAGTGAGTTTTCATTTCTATTTTTCACACTTATTTTTCCTTTCATCATGAAATACACATCAAGATGTTATCCACATGGCAAGCATTAAGCATTAGTATTTAGTGTATATCACATCTGAATACTTTCTGATTTGCCGAGCGTACCAAGCATATCAAACAATGATCTTATGGCTCTTTCATCTACTCTATCTATGAGTCAGATACGTATGCCAGTGTACCATCATTTCTTAGTGATCAATTTCTCAAATTTTATATATTGTGCATGTATTCACCTTCCTTATATATTTTGCATGTATTCACCTTCTTCCCATAACATTTATTTTCACAATTTCTCCCACTTACATGCATTTCTCCCCCTTAAAATGGAAACTCTATTTTTGGATTTTCATTTTACAAAAACAAGACGCTATTTTTGATTTTTATCAATTGAAAATGCATAAAGAAAGAAAAATTGATCAATCAACCCGGATACCTTGTAGTTAAGAATTTCAGAAAATTTGCAGGTTAGAAAAAAATATAGTGCAAGCAATTTAAATTAAGCAGAATACTCCTCCATCAACAACTTTTCAATCGTCGATAGGTCTTCCAGAAGTACCTGCACACTGGTCAAACTGATTAGTTCATAAATGACCTGAAGAGAATCGCTTTTAGTCGACCAGTGTCCTGGTTTTGCTTTGAAACCACCTTGGGTTTCCATTGTTTTGGTTTTGGTAATTCAGTTTTTGATGAATCAATCACAAGTGATTGTGATGATGAACCTACATTTTGAACCGTTTGAAACATAGGAACAAAGCGTTTTTGTTTTAGAAAGAATGTAGGTTCACATTCATCAATAACTCTGCCTTGGTCATCAAAGAACTTTGGTTTGGCAGGTTTACCAAAGCTGGTTGCTGTTGAAATCTTTGGTTCGATTCAGTAGGAAGTGGACAATCTTTTGCCATAAGCCCTTTTTGGCGGCAAATATAGCATATACGTTCAGATTTGTCCCACCTTTTAGGTGCCTGCACAGAATTACAAACATGGATATCTCGAACATGATCAGAAAAAGAATCATATATCTGTCGGCGATGATCATGGACCCATTTAGATGTTGGGCTTCGAGAATGAGAACCATCAGAAGAAACTTTTGAATTTTGATTCTTCAAGGTTCTTGAAACTTCCTTTTTCACAAAACTTGAGTTTATAAAACCGCTCAGGTTGAACCTTCTCAGCCTTGAAGACTTCCTTCTTCACTTGCTTCATTTTGAGCTTCTTCAAATCTTGTGATGTTGATGTTGAAACTTCTCAACTTTGACATCCTGTGCTTTAAAACCCAAACCAACATGTTTTCCAAAACCGTTTTCCTCAGAATGTAAATTCTGGTGTCTATCCTTTGCTAACTTTGAAAACTCAACTATGATATCGTTAATATTTTTCTGTTCAAAGAAGATCGTCTCATCAAATTCAGGTTGAGAACGAATCTTTGTACTTGAAGTAGTTGATATCTCATTATCTGTAGAAGATGAACTAGAAACAAACTTTGGAGCTGGAGGTATTTCAGATTTCTTTCCCCTCTTCTTTTTATTCTTCTTGGATTTCTTCTTCTCTACAATCTTTTCTTCCTCGGAATTATATGATGAAAACTTTGAGTAATCAACCTCTGCAACCTTCTCTATCATTTCCTTAAAGGCTTCTTTGATATTTGCAGGGGATGATGTAGTTTTATCAAACATCTTTTCAAAATTAGCATCATTTTCCAAGAAGCTTGTGAACAATTGTGAGTTTGAAACATTGTTTAACAATCTGTTAGCATCTATAACTTGAATCTTCAACTCAGAAATTTGCTGTTGAGCTTCAACTAGTGTCATCTCAGTAGCAATCAATCTCTTGGCAACTTTATGTGTTTCAAATTTCTGCATTCGAAGATTTTCCATCCCTTCAGAAAATTCTTTCTTCAATTTATCTTCATTCCGCTTCTGAATTTCCTAAATTAGCAGCTTGAACTTTGTTCACACTAACTAACTCTCTCTTTTCATCTAACAACTTCTCCATATCAACTTGATACACTTCAATCTTAGCAGCAGATTCTTCAGCATCATTTGTAAGCAAATCAAGTTTGACCTTTGACTTATCAAAAAGATTCTGAAAATCATTTGCAGCATCTTCAGCTTCATCCTTCCATTTCTTGACATCTTGAACCAACTTCTCCATTTCTTCACTTAACCTCCCATTCTTTTCGTCAAGCATCTTGACTTCCTTTATCAAAGACTCATTTTTCAATTCAACTTTCTTCTCATTTTTGCTGAAATCTCCAATTCTTCTTTCACCAACTTGAGTTCTCTAGAAAGCTTTTGAATTTCATTCAATAACGAAGCATTTTCTTTCAACAAACTTTCCAAGTTTTCAGCAGATTCATAGGAACTTGGTGCTGAACTTGTATCTGAACTATAATCTGCTTGTTGATCATGCATGAAAATCAAAGCAGATGAATCAAAATGTTTACCCCAATCATAAACACCATCATCTTGAATTGTTAAAGCTGTTGTCTTGATTGAATTACTATACGATGGTTGAGTAAAACCGGGTTTGCTACCATGAGTTTGTTGACATTCTCTAGCAAAATGTCCAAGCTTTGAACACTTGTATCACTTGATATTTAATTTATCAAAACCCAATTTGCCACTGAAAGTTTATTTTCCAGTTTTCTTATAATATCACCATGACCTTCGAGTTAACATAGCAAGTTGCCATGCCATATCTAACTCATTCAAATGATCATCATCAAGCTCATTCAAATCTTCTTTAACCAATTGTGCCTTCCCAACATCATTTATAATCATTCCAAAAGATGAAGAAATGAGAGCAGCAATCAATTTGGCACATTCATCCACCGATTGAACAAAAAACGCACTTTGACTTGATGAAACGGAATTGTAAAAGTGCAACCTTTTGAAGAATCCGAGTTTCCAGAAACTCCAGCCATAAAAGCAACACTTGGTGCAGAACTCAGCTCTATCATTCATGCTAGCAGTATTCTCTCCATGATACAACTCAGGATTTTGTAAAGTAACAGTTGACTTCTTTGAATTTAACATTTCCATTTCCCGAGCATGAAGTTTTCCAGTAAGCTCATGAAATGTCAATGTAGAGTATTCTTTATCATGGGTGGGTTACAAAACATAGTTCTCCCACTATTCAGGCAAAGCTTCCATAATCTTTTCTTTCAAGTCTGCATCGGTTTTCTCAATTCCAACTACCTTTAATTCACTAATTAGATGTGAAAACCGTGAAACAAGAGCGGTAATATTTTCATTGTCATAATGTTGAAAATTATCAAATTCTTTATTCAACACATTTCTTCGACTCTTCTTATATTCATCATTCCCCTCACATCTTGCTGATAAAGCATCCCACAATTGTTTTGATTTCTTGCACGTACTAAATTGATGTAACAACTCAGTAGGTATGAACAAATTGATATCCTTTCAGCTCGTATGATTTCCTTTCAGCAATGTCGAAGGTATGAACTTCCTTGAAATCTCCTTGATCAGTCGGATGTTGATAAAGCTTCTTGATTGGAATCCACAAATTGATCTCATTCGTACTTATGTAAGCCGAAAATTGTTGCTTCCAATTCTGATAATCTTTCAACTTCAACAACTTGGGAACTTTCTGACTTGTTCCAATTCTGTTATTAAAATTCATCATAGTCTGCCTCGCATTCTGCATCACGGAAAACGCTTAAAATTCTGACATCGATGAAAAGTTTTAATTATGTTCGTCCGAACCCTATCCGAAACCAAACACCTTGTCCAAAGTTGTTCCAAACTCTCTCCGAACTTCAAACAGTAATCCGAACTTCAATCGAACCTAGCTGTGCCGAACTATCACCGAACTCCTTCCGAACCTGTACCGAACTTCCCCCGAACTCTATCCGAACTCAAAATACCCCGAACCTTATACGAACCTCGACCGAAACAAAGAAATATTTGAACTTTGACCGAACTCAGACCGAACTTGAAACGAACTCCTCCGAACCTCGTCCGAACTAGGACTTCGAAGCAGTCACTCCGAACTTGAACAGTAACTGCCGAACTTCACCATTTTCGTTCAAAAATTTTGATTTTGGACAGAATTTGAGGAGATTTGCAGCAGTGGACCAGAAAAAATGATGAAGAATGATTAAGGAGCAAAATTTTCACAAAAGACTCGATCAAAATGATAAAAAATTTGCAAAAGCACTAAAAAATCACTTGAAAAAATTCATTTCGTGTCAAAACTCCGAGAATTGAAGAATAATTTTCAGTAGAATGAATTAGAAAGCTCTGATACCACTTGAAAAGTCATGAGCGTCGGATCGTCTACTCAATCTAGCTATAACGGATATGAAACAAGTAATTAACCAATTGTTTATTGATTAAAGAACAATTACAATCAGTAACACTCAGAATACAGACTCAGAGAATCACACCTCAGAAACACACACTTAAGGCTAACACAGACTCTCACTCCCTTGCAAAACAATGACCACACTCACTATATATACACTGTTGGTCGAACCCTGTCCGAACTCCATGTTCGGCAGGTCCGAACTCCAGGTTCGGACCAGGTTCGGTTGGCAGTGAACCTAGGCTAGAACTTAGACTTGTCTTGATTCAATTCGATACTTCTCACGGCGCACATATTAGGTATCAACATTTAGGACCAATGATGGCCTAATAAGGTGTGTTTAGGAGAAATGAGGGTCAGTTGGGACCAATGAGTCCCAATAAGGTGTATATGTAACCAATAAGTTGTGTTTAGGACCAATGATGGCCCAATAAGGTGTGTTTAGGGGCAATGAGGGCCAGTTGGGACCAATGAGTCCCGATAAGGTGTGTGTGTAACCAAGAAGTTGTGTTTAGGACCAATGATGGCCTAATAAGGTGTGTTTAGGGGCAATGAGGGTCAGTTGGGACCAATGAGTCCCAATAAGGTGTGTATATAACCAATAAGCATGTTTGAAAACACGTAATCGATCTTGCTAGTGCATTATTACAATCGGATTTGGACACCACGAGGTAAATAATCTTCTTTATATTGATCATAGCTCGTAAACAGAGAGTATAGAGAGTATTCAGGTTACACCAGTAAAAACACACAGTTAAGAAGCTCAGACCTCACTCACTCTCTCTGAATCAAACTGAAATATATATAGAGACTGGCCAGCGGACCAACTTACTAGCATACCAGGTGGTCCGGCGTACCACCTGGTCCGCCACTGATCCGCTGGATCTATAAAATACAAACTTTTAAATTACATATTCAAAATACCAAGACCTAGCACTAGACAACACAAAATGCTCTAACAAACTCCCCCTTGTCTTGTGCTAGTCTTCAGAAGCTCTTGACTATGTCTTCTTCCAATTCCTTCTTCTGTTATTTCCCGCATGTATTCCACCATCAAAGCAAACATTTATCACCTTCTGAAATTGCATTGCTTGATCAAAACATTCAGGCTTGTAAAGAATCTTGTTAGAATGCAGCTTTTCAATATCATTCTTTGACAGATTTATCAATGACATTGGGTCGTAGATTCTTACAACCTTGTTATCTTCTTTGATCACAATTACAGCTTCTCCAGAAACTTCATCATAATACCACCACCTCGAAGTTTTGATGAAATCCTGTTCCAGCCTTTTTAAAGGTATATTCTTGAGCTGAACTGGCTTCTTATATTTCAGAATCACTACTGGTCTGCCTGTGAGAGAATGAATATCTGTTGGATGCTCAGAGTAAGTTGGTCTTTGAGGAGTCAAAAACCTGAATCTTCCTTGACACTCTTCAATTAACTTCTCTTTAAACACAGCAGCCAAAAGATTTCCTCCTTGATTCAAAAATGGACTTCTAGACAAATCCCTCACGTCACAAACAGGTAACGTGTTGAACCTTGAAGCATTCTTCAGTTATATAATCCCAAACTCCTTTTTTATAGCATAACATTTGAGTTCAGAATCATACATCCAGATGATAATCTTTCCAGAAGCTTGTCTTCCTTTTCTGTCAAAATACCTCTTCTGATCAACACTCTTTGAAGATTTTTCAACTTGAACTGGAAGTTTCTTTGCTCTTTGTTCTTTTAACCAAGCTTCAAACAACAGCTTCTTTTCTTCTTCTTCGGACACATCAACAGACTCAGATGTTTCAGGTTGTTCTGATTGTTTCTCTGTTTCAACCTTCTCTTCACTGTCTTTACCAAAGAAATTAAAACCCTCAGAATAGTCGTTATCAGAAAAATTCCCATACATCGTCGGATCATTGGGATATTCTTCAGCCGTCATATCTTCCACTTCCACCTGTTCATCTTCAAACACCACTTCTTCTTCTGAATCATCTTCCTGATATGGATCAGCAACTGGCACCTTATCAACATCGTCCACATTTAAAGCAAATATAGCTGCCAGCTGCTCTTTAGTGAAGGGATTAACAAACTCTCCCTCTTTCATTTCAACCCTAGATACCGGAGTTACATCATATATCTCTTTATCTACAGACTCCCCCTGAGATGTTGTGGCTGTACCAGCAGTAGCAGATGATGTTCCTGCTGCATCAGTACCAGTACCAGCACCACCAGCACCACCTTCTGAATTATCAGGGTCATCATTTTAAAATTTCATAACATCCTCTTCTTCTCTGCAAGTTTCCTCAGGATTCGGCCTTTTCTCCCCCTGAGCAGATAATGCAGTAAGCATCTGCTTAAGCTGCTCACCCATAGTCAGAGACAATTGCTTCAATTCAGCAATTTCCCGATCTTTTGCTTCATCTTGAGCTTTTAATCTAGCAAGTTCCTTTGAATGAGCTTTAAATCAGTAGCAGAAATTGTCGAAGTAGTTGAAGAAGAAGATGTGGAAGCAGAACCAGTAGCAGACGGTCTTTTAATAGTCAACTTTTTGACCGGAGGTTGTTGTGAACTTTGAACATCAGCTGCTTTGGTGGTTGGTTGAATTGGGATTGAAGACGACGTAGTCACCTTTTGCTTCTTGCTAGGTGGACTTTGCCCAGATTTTCTGGCATCAGCAAGAAACGACCCTTGTTGTACACCAGGTCTCTTAGCCATATGCTTGACCTTTCCAGAATACGTTACTTTCGCTTTGCCTTTATCCACGGGCTTTGACTTTGCAACAGGTTCCTCCATCATAGGAGTATAAGATGGATCATCTTCAGTATCTTCACCCTGCTTGGTTCTAGACTCATAGAAACACGTAATCGATCTTGCTAGTGCATTATTACAATCGGGTTTGGACACCACGAGGTAAATAATCTTCTTTATATTGATCACAGCTCGTAAACAGAGAGTACAGAGAGTATTCTGGTTACACCAGTAAAAACACACAGTTAAGAAGCTCAGACCTCACTCATCTCTCTCTGAATCAAACTGAAACCTATATATAGAGACTGGCCAGCGGACCAACTTACTAGCGTACCAGGTGGTCCGGCGTACCACCTGGTCCGCCACTGATCCGCTGGATCTATAAAATACAAACTTATAAATTACATATTCAAAATACCAAGATCTAGCACTAGACAACACAAAATGCTCTAACAATGTTTAGGACCAATGATGGCTCAATAAGGTGTGTTTAGGGGCAATGAGGTCAGTTGGGACCAATGAGTCCCAATAAGGTGTGATTAATTTTCTTTTTTCTCATTATTCAGAAAATTTCACATGTGAACACATATGAAAAATAGCTATTTCACATGCGAAAGTGTCTATAATGAACCTCACCCTATATATATATATATATATATATATATATATATATATAAGGTAAGGATCATGTGAAAACAACTTTTATTGCGAAAACACGAAAACAAATATTAAAACCTCTATAACTTTTTCATACGTTAATATTTTTATAAAAATTTTGCACCAAAATCCTTAAAATTATGTTATCTTTAGTTATGGGAAAATTTTTTAAAATTATATCAATTTTTTTTTAAAATTATTATTGCACAGGTGCAATAATTTTTATTATTATTATTATTGCACATATGCAATAATATTAAAACCTTTATAACTTTTTTCATATGTTAAAATTTTTTATAAAAAATTGCACCATAAATCTTATAATTCTGTTATCTTTAATTCTGGAGAAAATTAAAAAAAATTCAACGTTTTTTTTATTTTTTTATTATTGCACATGTGCAATAAAAATTTATTATTGCACATGTGCAATAATATTAAAACCTCTATAACTTTTTCATACGTTAATATTTTTGATAAAAATTTGTACCATAGATCTTATAATTCTGTTATCTTTAATTCTGGAAAAAATTAAAAAAAAATTAACGTTTTTTTGTTAATATTGCACATGTGTAATATAATTAATACGTATTATTGCACATGTGCAATAATAAAAAAAATCACGAAATTTTATATTTTTAATTTTTTTTCCCAGAATTAAAGGTGACATAATTTTAAGACTTTTGGTGCAAATTTTTTTAAAAAATATTATCGTATGAGGAAGTTATAGAGGTTTTAATATTTGTTTTCTTGTTTTCGCAAGAACATCTTGTTTTTATTTGATCCTTCCCCTATATATATATATATATATATATATATATATATATATATATATATATATATAGGATTAGGATCGTGTGAAAACCCATTTATTTTGTGAAAACGTGAAAACCACTTTAAAACCTTTATTACTTTTTCATACGTTAATGTTTTTTCATGAAATTTGCGCCAAAAGTCTTAGAATTACGTTATCTTTAATTCTATAAAAATCAAAAACAAAAAAAAAACGTTTTTATTATTTTTTTTAATTTTTTTTTTCCGTTTTTGGTACACATGTGTACCACAATAAAAAAACTCAAAATTTAATATGAGTTACTAATAGTTTTAAAAGGAAATTGCACCCTAATTATTATAGTTTTATTATCTTTATATCTAAAGAAAAAAATAACATTTTATGATTTTTTAAGTATTGCTACACATGTGTACTATGTTTAATTATCATTCGTAACATAAATGTTTTATTGTTTTTAGTATGTTTTTAATATATTTTTAACATAAGGAGTGTTTTTATACTTTATAATTCGTTTTTGTGTAGTAGTAGTGATGATGGTACACATGTGTACCAAAAACGGAAAAAAAAAAACGTTTTTTTTTTACGTTTTTTTTATAAATATTGTTTTCCAGAGTTATAGATAACGTAATTCTAAGACATTTGGCGCAAATTTCATGAATAAACATTAACGTATAAAGAAGTTATGTAGGTTTTAAAGTGGTTTTCACGTTTTCACAAAATAAAGGGTTTTCATAGGATCCTTCCCCTATATATATATATATATATATATATATATATATATATATATATATATATATATATATATAGGGAGAGGATCATTTGAGAACCAATTGGGTTTGAGAACTAAAAAGAACTATTTTAAGCCACTAGTTTATATATATGGAAATCACCCCCATGAATTTGAGTGGTCCCCCCTGAAAATTAGTGGCCTAAATTGGTTCTCAAAAGTTCTAAAAACCAATTGTTTCTCATTTGAACTTAACCCTATATATATATATATTGAAAGTGCGTGAGCGTACGGATCTTCTACTTAGTCGTAATGAAATCAAAGTAATCCGAGATGAAACACAAAGAGTAAATACAAATGAACTTTGTATTAACCACTGAGACCATAGAGTACATAGAGTAAATGTATAACACGGAAGCTTAGACTGTTATCTCCCCTGAATACAATACATGAAACACATATTTATAGAGCTGAAATACGACCGGCCGAACCTCAGGTTCGGCCACACGTTCGGCCATGTCCGAACTCCAGGTTCGGCCTGAGTTCGGACCTCAGCATTCTTGTGTGTATCCTTCTTGTATTCGATACTTCACATGACGATCAAGGACCATGTATCAACAAACTCCCCCTCGGCATGTGCAGTATCATCTCCTCTATACAAACTTGTATCATGTATCTTCCACCAAACTCTTCCTCGATCTTGACGATGAGTTCAATTTTGAATACTTGATATTGCATCGTGTGTAATCTCTTTATCAACAAACTTCAGAAGACTTTGAAGTTGTGAAGCTCTCTTCCCACTTAGACACCTGCCATCATAAATAATCTTGGTGCAAAATGTCTCTTCGAGACTCCAAGATAGTTTGATTTGAAAATTGATTTTGTATTTTGTGTTGATCAAACGAAAATAAAATAGAAACAATATCTTTTTGACTTTTAGAGAACTTTATATCAAAACACACCTAAAATCTTTTTGATATTTTCCGATAAGAAAAGTAAAACAATACTGAATTAGACACTATTTTTGTCTTTTGTGAGAAAGATCACACTTTGAGATCATATTTGTCCAATTTAGAAGCACATAAGCCATGCCGATTGTAGATATAATTTGTCCAATTTTAAACTCTGACACAATCATACTCATAACATCTGGATATGTTAAGATGTTGATTAGATTTGCATTGACCAGTGTACCCCACACTATCAGACATACTCAGATATGCTTTTGCTTATCACATTTTGTGATCTCATTTGTGATTTTAATCACACAATGATTATTATCATAAAATAGTCAACTGTGTTCCATGCAAAAAGAAATAAGAACATTAAATCGTCTACCTTAAGGTCGATCTTTCGATACGCAGATAAGGCCTCGGATTTAACAAAATAAGAAAATAAAACAAGTTGAAATTGTATAACTCAACAACAATCAGGTCGGTACTCCCGTACACACAGAGAAAGTCCGATGAGTTATACGAAACACCAAAGAAAATAAAGCAGAACGTCAAACGAACAACGATCAGGTCGGTCTTTTGACACGCAGAGAAAGTCCGATCATTTGACAAAATAAAGAAAATCAAACAAGTTTAAATCTTTGCAAAATGAACACATGTATACACAGTGACTTCTCATTTTATTTTTCACATATCTTTTTCTTGATATATCATGAGATATGCATCAAGATGTTGTCCACTAAGTCAAGCATCAGATTTAGTGTATATCACATTTGTATACTTTCTGATTTGCCGAGCCTACCTTGCACATCGATCAAATGGTCTTATGGCTGTTTCATCTACTTTATCCATGAGTCAGACACTGTCAGCCAATGTATCATCATTTCCCAATCATGTCGGATACAATTTCTCATTTTTCAATGTTTTTGTCTTTTTCAAATTTCTCCCCCTAAAAATGACAACTCTATTTATAGATTTTCATTTTTATGATTTGAAAAACAAGACACTATTTTTGTATTTTTGCAAAAACAAACTCCCCCTCAGAATGAGACGGAGTGAAAACCAAAAAAAAAAATGATCAACCAACACAAATACTAGCAGTTTAGCATTTTGAAAAACAAAATTGAGTTTGTAAGTCAATTTAATTAGAAACAGATATTTTACAATCAGCAATTTTCCAATCACCAAAAGGTCTTCCTGAAACACCTACTTGACACAAAATAAAACATTAGTCGCGTTGGGATCGACCCGAATTAACAGCGTCGGGTCGCCCGGTGTCTTCCACACAAGTCCTTGGTTTGCCTTGGAAACAACTTTTGGTTTCCAAATTTGTAAAAGTTTTAATTTTTGATCGGAACCTGAATCAGATTCAACCGACGTACTTGATTTAGACCAAGACGATTTACGAGTTGACTTAAGCTTTGGGGACCATGGTTCATAAATAATTTGACCTTTGTTATCCACGTATTTTGCAGTTTTGTGGATATATGCAGTCGTCTGACAATCAGCAGCTAGATGTCCTGGATGACGACATACATAACAAAGTCTTTCTCTAAAATTGTTTGAAAAATGTTATGATTTTTTAGAATCAGATGAATGTTCAGAATGAAAGTTATCAAAGAAACCATCGGAAGAATCATACCTAGGAGATGGACTCCTTGAAGATGAAGATCTTCCAAAATAATAAGAAAATGCCTTCTGAGATGGTGATTTCGTTGTAACTTTTGCTTTAGGAACCTTCTCAGCCTTCACTGATTTCTTTGCTTGAACTGGTTCCTCCAACACTTTGTAACCTAAACCTTTGTGTTTAGATCCTTTAATCTTTGAAGAATTGGACGAAGAACCTGAAGCAACTCTTGACTTAGCGTCACTGGTGAATTTGGCTTTGATATCCTTCAGCTTGTTCTTTTCAATCAAAACTTTCTCTTCTTCAGTTGCAGATGAAGAACTGAAAGCAACCTTATCAAACACTTTCTCATTTTCCAGCAAAACAGACTTTGAAATAAACTTTGGAGCTTCACCCAAAAGCTTATCCTTCTTTTTAGACTTGGACTTATTCTTCTTGGACGGAGTAGCAAATTTTGAATAGTCATGCAATTCATTGTTTGGATCAATCTGAGCAGAAGTAACTTCAATTAAATCCACAGGTTGAGGTACCAAGTGAATATTTTCTTCCTTAGACTTCTCAGAACTCTTATCCTGCTTGTATAAGAAGTTAAGCAATGTTGGTGACAAATTGCAGTTCTTCACTTGCCTTTTCAACTCCAAAATCTCCAATTTTAAATCATTAATCTTCGGTTGACCTTCAAACACCTCTTGTTGTGACTTGATGAATTTTGCATTGAGATCATCATATTCGTAAGTTTGTAACTTCCGGATCTCACTCAGCATATAATTCTTCAAGCACATTTTCTCTCTTTTGCTTGTAAATTTCAACATCTTTAGTTAACACTTCATTCTTGTCTCTGTAAAGAACATTTTCATCTTGAAGCATAGAGATCTTATTTTGAAGTTTCTCAACGGTAACAACAGTTTTAGCAATACAGTAGCCTCTTCATAATTTTGCTGAACCGGATAACTCTTCTGAAACAGATTCTCAAAATCTTGAGTTGCATCTAACGCTTTAGCTTTGGCTTTCTCACACTCTTCAGCCAATTGAGCCTTTTCCTTCAAAACATCTTCATGAATATGAACTAACGCATAATATTTCGTTTGAAAATCTTCCAACTCTTTCTTTAACACCACAATTTCTTCAGTTGAGATTTGACAATCTTGTTCAAAACTTGCAATTTTCTTGAGCAACTTCTCACATTTATAACATTTAAATTCATTATCTTTTGAATTCTCAGAAGACTTAGGTAATTCTTCTTGAACCAAAGTTATACTTGAAGAAGTATCAGACTCTGTTAAAAAGCTTTCATCATCAGCATGTTGAACGGTTAAAGCAATTGAGATTGGAGTATTATTCTTTTTAATTTCTGAATCTGCATTCCAGGAAAATCCATCTGGATGCATAAATGTATTAGTCCAATCATGAGCAAGAGTAGCAGATTTCTGCTCAACCTTTTCAGCTTTATCTGATGGATGAAAAACTAAATGTGCATGCTGACCATTCTTCAATTTACTTTCTGCAGAACTTGGACATTCTCGAGCAAAATGACCATAAACGGAACACTTATAACATTTCACCTTAGATTTGTCCAATCCAATCTTTCCTTCCTGATTTAGTCTCTTCTTACCAGTTCTATTGAAAAATTTCTTCGTTCTACGAACCAACATAGCATATTGCCAATTCAGATCCATTTCTTCCAAATGATCATAATCAATCTGATCGTAATCTTCATTTGCTAACTCAGCATTACTCACAGCACCAGTGATAACACCAAAGTATGAAGATACCAATGCAGACATCAACGCATTATAATCATCGACAGTTTGAACAGACAATGCACTTTGAGTCGAAGAACTAGGAATTAACACAGTACAACCAGCAGATGAATAACTTGGAGTGTCAGATTTACCTGCCAGAAATGCTGTAGGGGGTGCAGAACTAAGAATATTAGACTTTCCAGCATTTAAAGTTGAATCATTGTTGCCATAATACACTACAGGATTCTGAATTTATTCAGGAAGTGACTTGTTCACTTTTAACTCCATATCCCTAGCTTGGATTCTTTGAATCAGATCATTAAACGACAACCTTGGATAATCTTTATCATTAGTAATCATCATCACATAATTTTCCCACTTCTCTGGTAGAGCTTCCATAATCTTTTCTTTTCTATCAGCTTCATCTTTTGTAAGATTCACCAACTTCATTTCACTCATTAAATGTGGAAATCTTGCAATTAGATTTGGAATTGATTCATTTTGATAATGCTTGAAGCTATCAAATTCTTTCTTCAACACTTTTTGTCAACTTTTCTTATACTGGTCATTGCCTTCACATCTCTTTTCTAGAGCATCCCACAAGCTCTTTGCGGTATAGTTACTTGAAAATTAATGTAGTAAGTCAGTAGGCAAAGCCATTGTTAAAGTGCCATAAGCCTTTCTCTCAGCTTGATATGCTTTCTTTTGTTCACCAGAAAGTTTCCTTTGAAGAATTGGTTCCCATCCTCACCCTTAGGATATGTATATTGTTCAGAATACGATAACCACATATCGATATCATTTGCGGAAACAAACGCTTCAAATCGTGTCACCCAACTATGATAATCTTCCAATTTAAGTAATTTGGGAACTTTCTGACTTGTTCCAATTTCATTGTCATAGTTAATCATTGCTTGCATCGTTGCCTGAACTGAATTTGAATAGCCGCGAACGCGTGAAAATCGGATATTTTCGAAAAGCTGGTTACTGTTCACTCTGAACCTCGTCCGAACCTTCTCCGAGCTACCTCCGAACTTAATCCGAACTTAACAACGCCGAACTCTCTCCGAACCTGACCTTCGGACGAACAAAAATCAAACAACTCCGAACTATCACCGAACTTAGTCCGAACACTGACCGATCCCTCACCGAACTCTCACCGAATCAATATAGAGACCGAACTCCGTCCGAACAACGAGTTCGGAGCGGTTATGCCAAACTTGTCCGAACCTCAAACAAGACAGAATTCACTCGACGCCATTTTCTCGATTTTTAACGCTTTTGACTAGAATTTTCGACAAGAATTCAAGCAAACATAATAGAAACAACTCAGGAATGAATTTTGAATGAAAAGCACACTCGAAACAATCAAACAAACTCAAAAATGATTGACATTTTCGCAAAAACGTGAATTTGAACTCAAAACTCCGAGAAACACTAATTTCCGACTAGTTAGAACAGACCAAATGCTCTGATACCACTTGAAAGTGCGTGAGCGTACGGATCTTCTACTTAGTCGTAATGAGATCAAAGTAATCCGAGATGAAACACAAAGAGTAAATACAAATGAACTTTGTATTAGCCACTGAGACCACAGAGTACACAGAGTAAATGTATAACACGGAAGCTTAGACTGTTATCTCCCCTGAATACAATACATGAAACACATATTTATAGAGCTGAAATACGACCGGCCGAACCTCAAATTCGGCCACACGTTCGGCCATGTCCGAACTCCAGGTTCGGCCTGAGTTCGGACCTCAGCATTCTTGTGTGTATCCTTCTTGTATTCGATACTTCACATGACGATCAAAGACCATGTATCAACATATATATATATAACTGATAATGTATATATTACAACACATTGAAAGAGATATAATATATATATATATATATGTGTGTGTGTGTGTGTGCGTGTGTTTGTGTTGTGTGTCTATAGTACTTGACATCTTTTTTTCACGTTAGGTATATAAATTCATTAGGATACAATTATCATTAAATTTATTGCTTAATATTCCATTTTACATTTAAAGATTATTTTAAAGTTATGTTTAAAAGACTATTATATCTATGTCTGGAATTAATTGAGTTTATTCTAAATCCGATAATTAAATGCTTTTACGTCCTTATTGGTGAGATGCTTTCACCCGGATCGATCATATTAATCCCCAAATTACATCCCACCATTTTTCAAATTTCCCCAAAATTCATTGATCAGTTCCTATTCCCTCTCACCAAAACGATTCATCACTCTCTTCTTCCCTATCACTAAAAATTCCTCTACGGGATTCATCACACTATCATCTTCAGGAGATCACTATCTAATTCCCGTCTGTATTAATTTCGTTGTCATCTTCAGCAGATCATTTGTTTCATCTCAATTATTTCATCTAATTAATTAGACCATCGCATTTATTTCATTCTCTATTTTTTTCATGTCAGGATTCATCTAGCTCATTTAACAATGTATGATGAAGGTGAATCATTGAAGGATCTTAAAGACCATACATATAACAGTGAAGGAGAATGCAATGATGATTATTCTTCACAAGAGAGTGAAGAAGATGAAATGGATAACAATGATGATCATTATTCACAAGATAAAACAAGATGAAATGAATAACAATGATGCCCAAGTCGACAATGCTGCCCAAGTCGACAATGATGCCAAGTCGATGACCTTCCTCCCCAAGAAAACAAGAGGGGGTTGACGCGATTGGCAAAGTGGCGTGCCAAATTTGAGAAAAATGGTGGGGAAAAATGGCCACTAACATTTGATGCGCTGGGCAGGATTGGCGAGGAGCATAGACCAAAATTTTCGTGTTTTATGGGAGATATTGCAAGGTCAGAGGTTAGATTGAGGTATCTACAATGGAGGATGGTGCCAAAAGAGGACAAGAACAAGATGTGGGCAGGGATTCAGGTTATGAAACAGATTAAACATTTTCTCATATTAAGTTTGTTAAGTTATTAAATTCCATATATGTGACTAAAAAATCCTGTCATATGTTATTTTTCCAGCAATTATTCAAAACTAATGGCCGTCGAAGGGGTCCTATAATGGTACGGCTTGGTTGGTTGCTAAGGAGTTTAAGAAGAAAGATATTCGAGAAACACATTCGTCCCAACCTAGAAAAACCCACCGTGCTTGAAAAAGTTCCAAAGATGTATCGCGCTATTGTGAAAAAAGAAGACTGGAACAGATTTGTAGCATATACAAAATTTACAGAATTCAAGATTTTTATTCAATTCAAACTGCAGATTTCATTAATTAAGTTAAGTGTTAATTAATGAGATTATAAATTATATATCATACTGTTCTGTTGGAAAGGCTGCGTCAAAGAGTGCAAAAGAGGTTCGAGCACAGTATACTTATGATCATACAATGGGGCGGGGATGATACGTCTTTCTGAAAGAAAAACTAGTAATAAGTTAAGTGTGTTACACCCAGTCATGGTTAAGAACTTGCAATGTATGTTTCAAGTATGATATATATTATTATTATAATACAAGGTACAAAACAAAGAAATTGCAGCTGATGATACCCCCTCTCGAGCGTTTTTGTGGAGGAAAGGAAGGGTAAATAAAGAGGGGGAATACAAAACGCCTATGGTGAATGGCGTAGAAGATGATATAGTAAGTTTAGTTGCTATATATATACCTAATTATTTACATGTTAAAAATTAACAACACCTCACTACATTAACTAAACTAATTACTCCAGGCCAAAAATGAAACAAAAATAAATGCGGGATCTGTGACCTTAGAACCGGAAACGGATGCCCTGACATTGGTCCTTGGCAAGGAAAGGGGTGGATACCTAAAAGGTATTGGGTATGAAGTGACTTCCCGTGGATATTGGTAGGGTGCTCAAAAATGAAAAATAGTTGCGTGATAAAAAGGATCAAGAGGTTGAGAACCTCACTGATATGGTTAAAGCACAACATGAAAAAATTGATAAGCTTACGGCGTTTATGGACCGCATGATTCATGATAAACAAGTTGATAAAGCAGTAAATTCTGTATGGGACAAATTATATATATATACATATATATACATATAATTAATTATATTATATACTTTACTTTTTATCAATTTATTATTATAAATCATTAAATCATTTTGTAGGTAAAGTCTGCGGAGGCGCCTCTTACTACAACTGTAAGATCTAAAAACAGTTGTAATCAGCATTCCAATGTAAATACAATGATAATTAAGTATTATTGCTGATATGATCAATCTCCTATGAGCGCATATTTATTAATTAATTAACTAATTGAATTGTACGTAGGACATAATCAATTCCGAGCACAATACATTGGGAAACAATCTACTCCATCAAACTCATCTCAAAGGTCGGGTGATAAGGTACGGATTTAAAACAGTTCTGAATTTGAGTTGATCTGGAAGATTCTAGTTCATCTGGATGAACATGCATCTCTAGTTATAGTTCACCCAGATAGTTAAAGTTCATCAGGATAGGTAAAGTTCATCAGGATAGTAAAAAGTTCATCAGGATAGTTAGAGTTCATCGGGATAGTTAGAGTTGATCCGGAAGATTCTAGTTCATCAGGATAGTTAGAATTCATCGGGATAGTTAGAGTTGATCCGGAAGATTCTAGTTCATCTGGATGAACATGCGTCTCTAGTTATAGTTCACCGGGTTGGTTATAGTTCATCCGGATAGTTAAAGTTCATCAGTATAGGTAAAGTTCATCAGGATAGTTAAAGTTCATCAGGATAGTTAGAGTTGTTCCGGAATATAATTAATAATTAACTATTCTGGCTATGATAAGTTTGTACTTCATCTGAATGGTTATCTGGATAGTTAACTAATGTTTAGCCGGTTATGATCGATATGATTTTATTAATTAATTGAATTGTAGGTCTGTTCTGCGACTGTATCATAACACACTCCTCCATCTACAAGAGCGTCCGGGCAAAAGAAAAGGGTAACTATTTTAATTTACACAATTGTGTACTTCCCTTATAACTAATTACTATATGATCATTTAATTAAATGTTGATGTTGTCTTTAGGAGAAAAAGAGACAAATAATAGAAGCAGCAACTGCTGCAACCAGTACTTCTGGGGCATCACAGCAGGAAGTGGTATATATATATAATTAAGGATTTGAAAATCGCTTTGACGTTATTGTTAATTAATATATATGTTACTAATCAATGAATTATATGGCGTCAATTTAGGAAAAATATAAGAGACCTAAAAAATTAAGAAAACCTGCTCCTGCTAATAATGATGACATTCCTGCTGCTATTGACCCAGAAATCTCATTAGAGGTATATATTAGTATATTTGACAATTTATTTATTCAGTTTTTGACTTTAATTAATTAATTGTTAATATATATGCTATAATTAATATTATTATTATGTCACTTTTGATCAGGGGTGCAAAACTATGGACCTGCACCTTAGGAAAAAAGAAACATCGTGGCAAAGGCTAAATTATTGCCAGCATTAACAGATGAGATGATTCATGGAGTTCCACTACCTTCTATTTTCGTAGAGTTATTTATGAGGTTTCGATGGAACATGGATTTTTACCACACCCAGTAGAAGGTATAACAACAATTAAGGAGATTGCAGAGAAGAAAAGCAGTAACTATATTATTGCATAGCCGAAGGACCAAATGATCAATGCTGATCATGATAAGAAATCAAAATAAAAGATTTGTTCCATTGATAATACAATTAAAGTACTTGAAGAACCAATTAATTAATCGTATCCACTTTAATTAATTAATTAATTAATTAACTTTAACTACATATATATATCTTAACGGTTTTATTTGTCATGTTTTGTTACTCCGGGTAAATAATGTGAAAACAAAGCCGAAGGTACACTACGTAGCATCAAACAAATTGAAGAGTGTGACGATGATGAAAAACTTACAAGGAGCCAGACTAACCCGACCAAATTATAATTATCATAACAACTAAAGTTTGATTAGTGTATATTTATGTATAATTAATTATATTATGATTTTAAGGTTTCTCAAAGACATATATATGCAGTTTAATTAATTAATTGTATGCAGTTTAATTAATTATAATTACGAAAAACTAAATTTGATGAATCTATAATTGCTTGATTATATATATATGAAAGACAAATAATACCAAATGCCTCACTTTTTATATTTTAACATGGCCGTTGCCACCATTTGGCCACGCGTATTGGGACAAAAAATTTGATTTCGACAACCCTTTGGCCACATTTTTTTAATATATGTGGCTAAAACACAAATATACATGACCACATAATACCAAAGGCCACGCTTTTTATATTTTAATGTGGCCGTTGCCACCCTTTGGTCACGCGTATTGGGACAAAATGTATGATTTCAGCAACCCATTTGTCCACGTTTTTATAACATATGTGGCTAAAACACAAATATACGTGACCATATAATACCAAAGGTCATGCTATTTATATTTTAACGTGGCCGTTGCCACCCTTTGGCCACGCGTATTGGGACAAAAATTATAATTTCAGCAACCCATTTGGCCACATTTTTTTATAACATATGTGGCTAAAACACAAATTATACATTACCATATAATACCAAAGGCCACACTTTTGATATTTTAACGTGGTCGTTGCCACCCTTTGGCCAAACGTATTGGGACAAAATGTATGATTTCATCAACCCTTTGGCCACGTATTTTTTATAATGTATGTGGCTAAAACACAAATATATGTGACCATATAATGCCAAAGGCCACGTTAAACAAACACATGTGGCCGTTGGGACCCTTTGGCCACGCTTTCCAGAAGAATTGTTTGATTACAACAACAAATATTGGTATCCTTTAGCCACGCTTCTAGGTGGCTTCAGCCACTGATATTGTAACATGGCCGTAGGATACATAAGGTGACAAGACCTTTGGTGTTGATTGAAATGGAAATAAAAATGTGACCAAACACCTTTAGGCACGGTTTTTTTCCGTCGCCAAAGGTGAATTTTGACGTAGTGATGTAAAAGTCTAGAAGTTCCGTGGTTAATGTAAAAAACTATAAAAAAGCCGCTTAAAAAAATAAAATGTACATGACACGTGGCCTAACACGTGGACACGTGTTGCAAGAGTATTGTCCTAGATATGAATAGTAGTTTTTGTCTCTAGATCACCTATTTACAATTGTAATATATAGTTAACAACCAAATACTTGCACAATAGTAAAAAAAATACAAAACAAAAAACACAACTATCCAATAGTTGGACACGTGTTAAGTAGCAATTCGTCAGTTCTTATGAATAGTAGAAGTTGTGTGTAGGACTCTATTTATAAATGTAATATATATAAATATGGTTTTTAAAGTATGGTTATAGTAGGCATTGGTAATATTAAAAAGCAATCAAACATGCTAAAGTGAGTAGATACTTCCATAGATAATCTTCTAGGTTTAGGTGTACCGGAATCATTCAGAGGTAAAGGAAGACATGCTGAAACATGGACACTATAAACAACATCAATATAGATTTAGATTCAAATCAACCCTTAACAAAAAACCAAATAACCATAAGCAACATAGGGGATAATAATGTAATGATATAGAGGACTTGCATCAAACATATATGTAGAATTGGGCTGCCACGAATGGTCGGATATGCCAGGCCTAGGACGGACCGCTCATGCAATTGACCTGCAGGATGACTTTCTAGACGAGTCGGGACCCGAGTGGAATACTTGAAGCCTCTAGGTTACCTGCCAAAGAGAAAACACTGTTGTTCTTGGAGGGCAGGACAGGTAGTCCTGCGACCAACCTCGGGTGTGAAAATCAGTATTCGTTATCGGATCAAGAGTAAGGGATGAGTGGTGTGCAATGAATGAATCTTTACCTGGTAGTTAGGGGGTATTTATAGCCCCTAACCTTTGTCTTGGTGCGTAATTAGTGATGTATTACCCGAACAGGCAATCTGTAACTGACCTAGTGGTCGGGTCAGAGCGCCACAGTACCTATTTCAGGTAATCCCGTGATCAGAGTGTCCGGTCGGACAGAGTGGCGTCCGACCTGTATGTGTATTAAGCTTTGGTCTGTAAGTCTTTGTTAGACGGGTATCATGCCGACCGTCTGGCATTCCGGTCGGTCGGTCGGCTAAGGCAGGTGAGCATGACGTCACCCTGACCGGATATATGTCATCAGCCCCCAGTCCGATGTGTGGTGGTCTGGACACCATCATTCGGACTTTGAACTGAATCTTCTTTGTCCTATGTTTAAGACTTTCCGGTCGGTCGTTCTCCCTACCGAGTGGGTATGCATTGGGGTTAATGAAGGGTGATTTGACAACCTGACCGATGGGCTATAACTGCATGTGGGACAAGTGTCTGATGATGTATCGTGCATCCGACGGTTCATGAGCGGTTACAATCTGGTGCTTCACACTTGCAGCGGTTCTTCCACGTCCTTTATAAATAGGGTTTCTCCCCTTCACTTCTTACTGTTTTTCTACCCTAGTTTTACTCTGTGTTTTCGGCAAGCATTTCCTCTTACGTTCGTCTCGCCGATCGGTACGTGCTTCCTTTCTCTTCTTTAATTTCTTGTTCTTCATGGTGTCAAAGGGGGAAATGCAGTGAACTTTCTCCGTGTTGACTGCTGATCAATTAACCTCTCATTGTGAAAAATACGAAATCTTTAAATTGCTTGGTCCGAAGTTGCGGGGACCATCAGTGTGGATTAAACAAGCGCCAGATGGTAAGGTTGGGTTGTATACGAAGTCTTTCAGCCATAGGCAACTTAGGATTCCGTAGTCGAAATTCTTGTTGTCGATTTTGAGTCATCATTCTGTCCACATCTCCCAAATTCATCCTTATGCCATACTCCGAATTACCCATTTTGAGGTCGATTGTCGTACTGTTGAGAAGGAGCCGACGATTGGGTTATTTCGGTTGTTCTACCGATTAGGAAGGAAGGGGGATTGGTACATTATGGAGAGGATGAGAGGTAAAGATGATGGGACTCCTAGCCCAAATTACTTGACGTGGGTTCCCAACAACCTGAAGTATTTTAAGGATAAATTTATCTGGGTGTCCGACAAGATTATTAATAAAACCATTCCTTGGGAAATGTCGAATGTTATTCTGAATGTAGGTGATGCGAATAAGGAAGAGTATGATGAAGAGGCCATTGAAAAACTTGTGCGATTGCAGGTAAAGTTAAAGCCATTTCACGAAATGGTGTTGGTGCTGACCGTGTTAAGTCGTAATTGGTTGTTGGTGAATCGGAAGTCGAACTTTATTAGTGAAGGGCAGGGTATGCCCCTTTATTTTGTTGTTGTTTCTCTCTGATCTGTTTGATTTGCTAACTTGCTGTTTTCTTCCAGATATGGATTTGTTGTCTTTTAGAAGCTTGAAGGAACCCGAGGAAGTTGTTCTAGGAAGTAAGTCGCTGCCACACGGGGAGTTGGACTCAGTGTTGGCTACTATTGAGCATCGCTATGAGGACTGGCATGGAGAAAGAGAGCCACAAGCTAGCCCGGGACAAGGCGTATTTTAAGGTGACCCGGAGTTTTGGGGCTGCTGTGGAGATGATTAGGAAGAACAAGCTTTTGGAGGAAGAGCTGTTGGTGGAGAAAGCCAAGAGTGAAAAGAGGCGGGTAGAGTTGGTGAAGTCCAAGAGGGAGCTCGAAAATTTGACCCAGAAGTTCTGTACTATTGATATGGAGAAAATGATGTCAATGGAGAATTATTTGGCGAGGCTGGAGGAGGACCGGGAGTTGGCTGAAAAGGTTAATGCCGAATTGAAACACTCGCTTGCTGAGGCGAATCAGGATTTGGAGTAGGCTCGAGCGGATGCTGTGAGGATCCGAGATGAGGCAGTGCGAGAAATGGAGGTTGAGATTGCTAAGCTGAAAACTGCAAAGAAAGGTTACATAATCTTTACCAGGGGGCAACTATGCAGGCCCAGAAGTATGGGGACGACTATTAGTAGCTTATCGAGGAAGGTTTCAATCATGTGGTGGGGACTTTGTTTCAAAGTTTGGAGGACCGTGAGCCCTTTCGCGCGTTTCAGACTCTGGTGATGGACTATGGTGTGTCAGGCATTTCCAGCCTGGGTACAAACGGGCCCTTACCGGGAAGCCCATGGAGGGTCACTAGTATTATGATCCCGATGACCAAGAGAAAATGAAGGAGGGTGGTGCCAAACTTTCCAGTACCATTTTAAATACCTGGATGCTATGTCTGCATGTAGTAATAAGACGATGGATGAATTGAGGGCGATAGCCCCTCCTAGCAGTAAGACGATGATGGTGGCAAAGTTAGTGGCAGCAAGGCTGGCGGTGGCAAGGTTTGTGGGGGCAAGGGTGGTGCTTCTAGTAGCAAGTCCCGTGATGCAAGTAGCAAGTAGCCGTTGGATGGATGTCAAGTTTGAAACTTCTTTTGGTTCTTTTGTGTTGGGCTGGTAGGGCCATTGTTTCTTTTGTTGCCCAGTTGGGCTTGTTTATGTTTGTCTCGTGTCATGTAATTGATCGAATGAGTTGTCTTCCCGTATGTTTAATATTAATATATTAACTGTTTTTTTTGTTTGTTTATGTCATATGTTTATGATGTTATGATTGTGTGTTATTGTTTGTTATTGATGGGTGTACAGTCCCTCGTGTCTTGTGGTTATTTATCCGGATTGTGCTATTGTTAATTTGTGCGTATTTTACCTAGGTTCGATCAAAATTTTCGACCTATGTGGTTTAGACAGTGTTGTGTGTCCCATTTGTCGGGTGTTAACGGCCCGACCGGCAGGGGAAACTATGCTGGTCACCCACGTGTTGGAGCTGTGAGTAATGGATAATGAGATATCTTCCTGTTTAGCCTGGTTCGGATAACATACTTACGAAAATTATCTCCATAATGTTCAAAGGTCAGTATCTTGTTACCGATATTGGCTGACTGGTCGCTTCCTTTCCCTTACTAGCTACAATGAATTGCACTTGTATGTGCGTTTTATAATGTGTGTGGTGTTATGGTGGGACTTTTATTTTCCTTTTGCCTTTAACTCTCAACGTGTTTGTTACTTGGTCGGTTGGGTGGTTCCGTCCCAACCGAGTGTTGTGTGTGAACGAATTGAAAATTAGTTACTGAAAATGCATAGTGAATTCATTAATAGTAAATGTGGCACTAACGTTGGCCACTTGAAGTACATAATATAAAATTTGAAATCACTATCGTCTTGCTGATTACATACTGATTACATAAAACACTTTTTCAATTGCATGCCATTCCAGTGCCTTTGTATTGGCTTTCTCTCTGGGGTGGCGAGCTTGTAGGAAACCTTGGCATGTGCCTCTAAGATCTGGTATGGGCCTTCCAAGGTCGGACCCAGCTTTCCAGTGCTCTCTTGCTGTCTGGCTTCGTTGTTCCTGAAGACATAGTCACCCGGTCGGTAAGTTATTTCCTTCACTCACTGATTTTAATAATTTTCAATCTGTTCTTTGTATCTGCTTTCATTGACCGCGGCCATGTCTCGCCTTTCCTCTATTAGTGCGAGGTTGACTAACAATTCAGAGTCATTCTCGAGTTCTGATAAATTATCGGTTCTGTACATTGGCATTCCTATTTCCACTTGTATGGATGCCTCGGATCCGTATGTGCGACTATATGGGGTGTGGTTGTGGCTTGTTCGTTCGGTTCTGATTGCCCAAAGGACGCTCGGTAGTTCGCTCAGCCAGTTCTTTCCTTGGTTCCCCAGTCGAGTTTTGATGCGTTAGACTATCGTCCGGTTGGTAGGCTCGACATGCCCGATCCCTTGATGATGGGCGACGGAGGTAAATATCTGCATGATCTGGAGCTCGTGGCACCAAGCTTTGAAATGGTTCTCGATGAACTGTTTGCCGTTGTCGGTTACTATCTTACCCGGGAGACAATATTGGCACACTACTTGTTCCCAAACGAATACGATTACTTGCTTTCCTGTGATTGTGGCCACTGCCTTTACTTCAGGCCATTTTGTGAAGTAGTCAACTGCTACTATTAGGAATTTGATTCGTCCGGGTGCCTCTAGGAATGGCCCGACTATGTCGATGCCTCATTTGTAAAACGGCCAAGGAGAGATGACTGGGATCTTGTTTCGCTTGGGTGAGCGAGGGACAGGCCCGTGTGTTTGGCAACTTTGAAATTTTCCCAGTTCTGTTTCTGTGTCGGCGTACATCATCGGCCAGTAGTATCCCATTTTCATCATCCGAGTGACGATTGATCTTGGACCCAAATGGGTGCCGAATATTCCCTCATGTAATTCTTTCACAACGTACATCCCCTCTTCTTCAGTGAGGCATCGCAACCATGGTTGCAAGTAGGATTTTTTGTGCAGCTTGTCATTGTGGAGGGTGTAATGTTGTGCTTGCAATTTTAACTTTGTCTCCTCTAGGTGACCGTGTACTGCAGTACCGTTTTTCAAGTACTCTTTGATAGGTACCAGCCAGCTGGATGGGTCGGTTGTTTCTGTTTGTGAAACATCTTGGGGGTTGTCTGTTCGGTGGTGGATGACCTCTACTGATATCTGTTTCTTGAGGTGTGCGAATGCCAGTGAAGCGAGCTTGCTTAGGGCATCGACCTTTTTGTTTTGTCCCCTTGGGATCTGCCTTATTTTGAATTCTTCGAATTGAGAGGCCAATTCTTTCACTCTATCTACATATCGCTATAATGCTTTGCCTTGAATTTCGAAATCCGCATACCTGGTTTGTCACAAGTAAAGAGTCAACTTGGACGGACAGTTTATAACGTTCATTCTTTTAGCCAAGCAGAGCCCAGCTAACAAGGCTTCGTATTCGGCCTCATTGTTTGTGCTAGGGAAATTGAGCCCTATGGCATATGTTACCTCGACGCCGTTTGGATCGATCAAGACAACGTCGGCACCAGACCCTTCGCTATTTTTTCCACCATCTGTTAGAGCATATTCCTATGCTATGTTGTGTCTCGTGTATTGTATCTATGTAATCAACATGAGAGTGAGTCTTGCTGGAAGCGTACCAGGCTCCATACCAGTTGGTACGGACCAGCGTACCAAATGGTACGCTGGGTGGTACGCTAGCCAGAGTAAGTCACCTATAAATAGGTAGCTTGTGTAGAGAGCATCAGAACTTCTAGTCCTTCATCTTATATTCTGTGTGTGTTACGGTGTGTATTCTCTCAAGCTTTATCAATACAAATCTCATTTGTATTTACATTTGATCTCGTTTTTATCTCGTTATCACTAGATTAGCAAACGATCCGTCGCTCCACGACTTTACAAGTGGTATCAGAGCTATCTGGTTCCATTTGCTGATCGAATTCTCTGATTTTCGAGTGTTTTTAGAGAGAGAAAGTGGGTTTTGGTCATTTTTTCATCAAATGTTTTCAAATTTGACGTGTTCTTGATGTCAAAATTGATTGCAAACCATTCCTAGTGTGTTTTCGCTGGTCACTTTTGCATTTTATAGTCAAATTCATCAAAATTACGAGAAATCAGTTTATCATGAGCTGGTACGCCGGATGAACTAGTGGTACGCCGTTGGTACGTCGAGTGGTCCGCAAGGCAATCTTCATCGATTTTTTGGTATGCTGAATTAGGTCCGGGAGACAATCTTCAAACTTGGTCTGTCGACGGTTATAACGTACCAGTTGGTACGGTGGTGTTCATTTGGTACGTTCAGTGATCTGGTCCGCTTCCTGATCCGTTGTTTGGTACGTTGGAGTGTTGGTCCGCTAGTGGTAAGTTTAGGAAGACTGGTACGGCAATTGACATTTTGGTCCGCTGAGATTGTTTTTGGTACGCCGACAGAAAAGTGACGTTCACTAAAACTGACGTAACTTGAGTTCTGTTTGGAGTTACGGAACCCAATACTAGTCAAAACGACCGTCTCAGAAAGATCTACACTTTAACTTGCCTAACGGCCACTACCCTCCGTTTGACCCCCAAAATCCGCTTAGAAGACGTCCGTTTTTTAGTTTGAAGTTTTTGGTGTTCGGTATCGTAATTTCAAAATGAGCGATTATCAAGCGGTTTCCGCAATTCAAAACACGATGCAAGCTATTATTAACTATGATACTGAAATAGGAACAAGTCAGAAAGTTCCAAAGTCGCTCAGACTGGAAGATTATCATAGTTGGGTGAAGAGATTCGGAGCATATGTTGGCGCTAATGATGTTAATTTTTGGTTATCTTACAATAATCAATATGAATATCCAACAGGTTCAAATGGAAGGCAAATTTTGCAACAAGGTCTCACTGGTGAACAAAAGAAGGTATTTCAAGCCGAACAAAAAGCCTACGGAACTTTAACGATGGCATTACCTTCAGATTTATTACATCAATTTTCTGCTTATACTTCAGCAAAAGAATTGTGGGATGCAATTCAGAAACAGTGTGAGGGTAATGATCAATTCAAGAAAAGTAAACAAAAGGTTCTAAATAAAGAGTTCGACAATTTCAAGCATTATCCAAATGAAAATATTTCAAAGCTTATTACTAGGTTTTCACATTTACTGAGTGAAATGTCTTTAGTTGGCATCAAAAAGGAAGAAGCTGATTTGAAAGAGAAGTTACTGGATGCATTACCTGAAAGATGGGAAAACTATGTAATGATGATTACTCATGATAAAGAATATTCAGGATTGTCATTCAATAATTTAATTGATCAGATACAAGCAAGAGATATGGAGTTGAATGTGAACAAATCCATTACTGCACAAGTACAGAATCCAGCTGCATGTCGTGGTGAAAATGATTCTACCATAAATGCTAAAAAGTCAAACATTTTCAGTGAAGGTCCTACTACTGCGTTTCTTGCTGGAAAATATGAGACTTATGGTTATTTTCCAGGTTGTACTTTTCCAAGTCCAACTCAATCACCGAAACCTACATTTTCTAATAATGCATCTGATGATTTAGTTTCATTGCTATCTGCATTTATTTCATCATCTAGTGGTTCAATTTTTGGGAATATTGGAGAAGCTGATCTATTTACAAATGACTTAGGTCAGTTGGATGATGATCATCTGAATGAGTTAGATTTACATTGGCAATTTGCTATGACTGTTGAAAGCGGTAAGAGATTCATCAAGAAGCATGGTAAATAATCTTTTCTTCTAGGAGGAAAACTTGGAATGGATAAATCCAAAGTTAAATGTTTCAAATGTTCCAAGATTGGTCATTTTGCTCGTGAATGTCAAAATTCAAAAGCATCTGCATCCTCATCTTCAACAAACAATTCAAATTCACAAGCTTTGATTTCACAAAAGGTTGAAGGATATGACTGGGAAAAGGATATCACAATTATGGACGAAAGACATAATCAGAGGGCATTAACTGCAGTTTGCAATTCAGATAGTTTTACTTCTAAGTCTGGTCATGCTACAGATTCTGTTTACAAATCTATGGTTAATAATGCTGATCTAAAACAGTATGTTCCATTGTATCCTGATGAATCTGCATTTCTAGTCGAAGTTGTACGTAAGGATGTAACTGATTCAGATTCAGAAACAAGTTCATGTGAAACAGTAGTGGAAGATGTTTCTACAGAAGTTACAAAAGAGCTGAAAGAGAAATGTGAAGCTGGTGCTGTTGCAAATGATAAATTTGAATCTTTGATGAAGGATAATGGTTTGATAATTGAAGAACTCAAAGTTGTAAAAGTTGCTTTAGAATGTATACAACAAAGATGTGCTGAGTTAGGAAAAGTCAATTCAAAGTTGGTGAAGGAAAAATATAAATGGGTTGCTGAATATGAGAGAGAAAAGGCTGCTCATCTTGATGCGGTTCAAGATTTTGAGAATCTATTTGAAAAGGGCTATCATGTCCAACAAAATTATGAAAAAGCATATGCAATTGCTATGGAAGCTGTAGATAAAGTTTTAGAGCTTCAGGAAGAACTGTCAAAGCTTCGAGATGCAAATGTTCAGATTCGTGAGAAGAATGGAATTTTAACAAAAGATGTTGCTTATTTCACTAAGAAGTGGGAGAAGGTTCATGCTGAGTTAATGGAGATATGTGATACAAAAAGGCAACTGAAGTCTGAATACAATGATCTATTAGATTAATTTATTGGTACTCAGAAAGAATTGTTAGATGCTCAAGTCAAGATATGTGAGTTGAAAATTGAGATTCTTGATCTTCAAAAGTAAGTGAAGAATTCAGTTCTGTCTCCTACTTTATTGAATTACATTTACAATCAGGACAAGAGTGACGAAAGTGTGAAAGAAGAGGAATTACATTCTGTTCCAGCTCCAGTGGTTATATTAAATCATCCATCTGTGTCACTTGATCCAAGAGCTGAATTGTAAGATTATCCTAAATTTGCAACTCCGGTAAAGAAGAAGAAAAACAAGTCTGAGAAAAAGGAGAAGAAGTTGGGTGAAGCTCCGAAGTTTATATCAACTTCAAAAGTTTTGGAAGATGAAAAGATTTGTAAGAAAGTTGCTTCTGATAATTCATCTGCTAATGAAGAATAAAAAGCTTTTGATTCAGGATAACAAATTGAAAGCTATTAAATCTAAATTCACTAGCGAAGCTAAGAGTAGAAAAGCTTCTGTATCTTCTTCAAATTCTTCCAAACTTCAGGGTTACAAGCAAAAAGGAGTTAGTTATGAAGTTCAAGAGGAATCCATTCAACAAAGCTCACAAAAGATGAAAGCTTCAAAGAATATTCCAAAACTGAAGAAACCGTATGTGTTCAAATCAAAGAATGCTGATTATTATTCTGGAGGGTCTTCTTATAGTTCTGGATATTCTCCACGAAGTCCACCTCCAAGGTATGATTGTTCAGATGATTTCTTTGATTCATTTGGTTCTGAAAATTCTTTTGGTTATCCTGATATGTTTAGTCAACAGAGAAACAAACAACCAAAGAATTTTTCTGATAAAAATCAATTTTTTGAATCAAATCTGGGTAGCAGTTCCCTTAATGTTTTCCAAAGAAAATGTTATGCATGTCATAAACCAGGGCATCTCCCTGCTCAGTGTCCTACGAATGCGAGCACTCACTCCCATGTGAACAAAACTGCTAAATTTGTGAATGTAGAGGGTAAAATTTTTTATGAACCACAACCATTCATGTTCAAATCAACCAGTTTGCCGTCTTGGGCAAAGACGCACGTTGATCACTTTGTGGATTCATTAAAAAGTTTTTCTTCGCCTGTGATCTGGAAACCTCGAGTTGTTACCAAGATTGTCAAAGACTATGTTGAAGACACCGGGGGACCCGTGGCTATTGACTCGAGTCGATCCTAAAACCACTAATGTTTTATCTGGTGTTTGCAGGTTTCTTCAAGAAGACCTATCATGCGTGTGTTACTGATAGTGAAGAACTTGCATAATTTAGTATTTCAACGTTTTATCTTTCTCAAACAGTTTTTCAAAAGAAATTTTTTGATGAACAATATGTTTTCACAAACTTAAACTGAACCGTGTCAGTGTTTGGTCGATCAATTTTCTTTCTTTTTCATATTTTTACAAGTGGTAGTTGTACATATGTTTAAGGGGAGAATAAGCCAAAAATAGTGTTTTGTTTTTGTTAAAATAAAAAATCCAAAAATAGTGTTTTTCATTTTAGGGGGAGAAAAAGGCAATGCAAAAGATAAAAAAATGGAAAAAGATCAAAATTGAGAAATTGATCATTGGGAAATGATGGTACATTCGTTGACGTTTCTGACTCATAGATAAACTAGATGAAAAAGCCATAAGACCGTTGATCGATGTGTAAGATAGGCTCGAAAAATCAGGAAGTATTCAAATGTGATATACTTTAAATTTGATGCTTGACCTAGTGGATAACATCTTGATGCGTATTTCAAGATATCAAGAAAAAAAGATATGTGGAAATAGTGTGAGAAGTCACTGTGTATACATGTGTTTATTTTGCAAAGATTTAAACTTGTTTGACTTTCTTTATTTTCTCAAACAATCGGTGTCACACCCCGGTCAACGGTATCGGGTGTGAGCGAGATTGGAATCATAGTCGAGGATACATAGAACAATATCTAATAAATTTAAACTTCATTAAACATTACGTCATTTCAATGGCAGCGGAAAGATAGTGGAAATGATAATGTCTTACATTTCGGAAAAAATAAAGTCTAAATTAATATTAAAACATAAAACGGTTTATTTAGATAGGTTGGGACTATGACTCCAAGAGCAGGCCCGATAGCAAGATTAAGCCCCGTTTGCATGTCCTCCGAAGGTTTGCTTCAATTACCTAAGAAATCATGAGGTTAAAAGGTCAACATAAAGTTGGTGAGGTTCACAAGTTTATGATTCTACGTTTAAAGTTGGTAAAACAGTTTTAGTATACTTACATATTACATTGGTTTACCGTTGTGGTTGTATGAACTCACCTGAACCTTGATTTCAAATACTAACAGTTTACCCACCCATAACATCTCGCCCGAGAGATGCTGAACAGAGCAGAATAACTGACGTGTACCCCCAGACAATCCGGAGTCAGAACTGGAGCTACCAGTTAGGGCAGGGTTGTCAACCCAAATAGATCTATTCACTAGCTATCGTTTCGTACAGAACTAATTGAAATCAATTAATGGTGGGATACGGTTGTACAAACGTTTATAACGATAATGTACCAAATTGGGCAATCAGTAAGAGAACAAGTAGTCATACGGCTAACAGATAAACCATAATGTTAAGTAAAAGCATTTATCAGATTTCATGATTTCTCCCCCAAAGTATAAAACAGTTAAAGGAAAAGGGGCCGTGAAACTCACAGATTTAGCAGATAATCGGAAATAATCGGTGTAGTAGCGGTAGAAAGTAATGCCCTAAATAATTAAATAAGCATATACATAAGGTCGATAATCATTTGAGTAACATAAGTCACCCAAGTGATACCGGTCAAGTCTTGACGTTTTAATCCCGTTTGTATTCGTTTGAAAACACGTTAGCTTGTATTTATTAAATAAATACTTTTGTGATGTTTTATATTTAGGTTCAGTAAATATAATAAAGATAAAACAATTAATTAGTTCAATCAAGTCCTGAATATTAGACTTAAAAATAATAATGTTTATGATTATTTTCATGAGTTCATATAATTATATGTTTGGTTTGTTAATCATACAAGTTATGATTATTTTTAAATAATTATGATTAACAATTCTTGGTGAATAAATCATAGTTTAAATCTTTTTGTAAATAATTATTAGTCAAACACATAATCATTCAAAGGTTTTAAATCATAGATCACAACGTTTAATCATTTTAATTTCTCGAAATAGTTTGATATTTCATTTGCATGAAATATTTATTTCTTCTTAAAACATTGTTCTAAAAATGTTTCTTGGCGACGCTTAGATTTATAAAAGTTTGTTTATCATAAACTTTTAGATTGTTTTAATAAAACATGATAGGAAATTGTTTGGAGATTTTAAACATTTATGTTTTCGCGTATATCGCCGTATGGTCCCGTTTTGTTACTACGCAACGTATTTTCATTTTTTATTACTTTGACTTCATCAAAGTAATAGTAAAAGTCCATAAAAATGTTTAAAGTCATTTTCTTGTCTTTTGATTATTTTTATAAAAATCTTTTATAGAACTATTTATTTCTACAAAGGTCTTTTTATAGAAAAACTTCCATTTTTATAACAAGTATTCAAATGGTTAAAACTTGTAATAAATCCAAAAATTTATGTCAAATTAATCGTTTGACATAAATTTTATTCCGTCCGTTTTTAGTAACAACATCTAGCTATATTCTTTTTGTCTAGAAGCTTTTATAACACATTCAATGTGTTATATTTTTAACTAAAACAAGAATTTATTTTCTTTGCTCCATTTTATTTGTTTTAGTCATTTGTGTCATAAATTACATATGTAATATTCTAGTCACTTTTAGTCATAATTTAACTTGTGCATAAATCTTTAAACATTGTTAAGAGATTTATTTGTTTATTATAACTTATTATAACATGTGACATGTCCTTTTAAACATAATATGGTTTATGATTAAATCAACTAACACATTTTGTGTTAGGATACAAATATAAAACAATCAACTAACACTTTGTGTTAGGACCATATATAAATAAAAATCAACTAACACATTTTAGTGTTAGGACAATAATTAAAATGCAATCTACTAACACTTTTCAAGTGTTAGGACAATAAATAAATAAGAATCAACTAACACATTTGTGTTAGGACAAATTAACCATACAAGCATTTTATCATTTTATCATCTTAGTTAGTCATCTTTATGATTTTTATTAAGTTTAGAGGCTTGAGTTTTGTTAAACCAACTAACTATGAAATTAAGATTTCATAAACACAAGAATCTTGGTGCACACTTATTACTTTCTTTTTGATTTCACAAGTGTGTTTCACCACACCCTTTGGCTATTTTAAGTCATAAAGACACCAAAAAGGGTGTTTGATAGAAAAGAGGTAAAGAAGAGAGTTTTGTTAGTTGATCTAACAAGATGCAAGCATTCAAGTGTTTTTGGTTGTGAAGACTAGAGGGTTTCCTTGAGGGTGTAAGTGGATAAGAAAAGTGAGTTTAGAGAACTCACAAGAAAAGAGGTTGGAAATCGATGATGGTGGAGGTGGTTCCCGGCGGCGATGGTGGTCCGGTAGGGTGGTCCGGCGGCGGCGGCAGGCGGTCCGGCGATGGCAGCAACCGGCGGCAGGGGTGGTTTGGGGTGGTGTTCGGCCGGCTAGGGAGGAGAGGGAGAGGATTGAGTGTTTGTTTGCTTAAGCTGCGGAGATCAAGTGGGTGGCCACCTCTTCTTATAATCAAAATTGGTTTGATTAACCATTGGTTAATAACCTTAATCTTTTCTAGACTAGGCTTGTTGTCAAGATGTCATGGCTCCCAACTTCTCTAATGTAGGAGGTTAATTCTTTTATAAACTTCCATGTGTTTTTATAAAATGGTAAGGGTTTTATAAAATATAAAGCGGTTAGTGGTGATTAAAAATCTTAACATTTTAAATTATAGTCCAAGTATATTAAAACCACAAGGGTGGTGATTTTATAAAAAGTTAATGGACTAAAAGTTTATAAAAGTTATGGGCTAATGTTTTTATAAAATGTTATAGTGGGCTAATCTTTTATAAAACTTGTGCATTAGAAATAACATAAAAGTTTTGGGTTTAGGAAGTGGGCCGTAGCCCCTATGCATTTGGTTAAGGGATCGGGTCGAAGCCCAATAGGAATCGGAAAAGGGGAACTGGGCCGGGTTTCGGTTTGGGCCGCAAGAGGGAAAAGAGGCCGGCTTGGGCCGGTTCTCGAGTGGGCCGCAAGGGAGGAAAGGTCGGGTTCGGCCCAAGGCCGTTGGGCCGCCGGTCGGCCCTCCGGGTTGGGTCGGTTAATCGGTTAGTCGAGTCGGGTCACTGGGTAACGTTTTGGGTTCATCTAGGTGGTTTTGGGCTTATTGGGCCTAACCAGGCCCAATATGGTTAATGGTTTACTCGTTTGGCTAAGTCTTGACAACATAACATTTTTGATCATATTTTAAGTTCATAAAATGTTTTATCGGTTTGTATCGGTTTTGATAAATTATATAATGTCGAATTTTATATTTAATTTCTTGTTATTAAAATTCCATATTTATTTTGTAAAATTACTCACAATTTATGGAATTCAGTTCTTAATACAAACGCGGGATTACGTCCTCAGTTATCAGTTATCAGTTATCAGTTAAAGCATAGGATCTAACAGTTAAATCATTTAATTAGAGCACGTAAACATTTAAATAAAAAGTCAAAGCAAGAGGTTTGACCTGGTTTTTGGACGAGGTGTCACAATCGGACTTTCTCTGCGTGTTCACAAGACCGACCTGATTGTTGTTCGTTTGAGGTTCTGCTTTATATTTCTTGGTGTTTCGTATAACTCATCAGACTTTCTCTGCGTGTACGGGAAACCGACCTGATTGTTGTTGGGTTATACAATTTCAACTTGTTATATTTTCTTATTTTGTTAAATCCGAGGCCTTATCTGCGTATCGAAAGATCGACCTTAAGGTAGACGATGTAACGCTCTTATTTCTTTTTGCATGGAACGAAGTTGACGATATCATGAATAAAAAATAAATAATTGCTATGTGTTAAATCACAAGTGAATTCACAAAGTGTGATAAGCTAATATATATCTGAGTATGTCTGATTGTGTGGGGTATACTGGTCAAAGAAAATCTAATCAATACCTTAACATATCCAGATGTTATGAGTATGATTCTACCAGAGTTTAAAGTTGGACAAATTATATCTGCAATCGACATGGTTTATGAGCTACTATAATTGAAATTGAAGTGTAGTTCAGCACGTTGTGACCAATATGATCCTAGACAGTGATCTTTCTCAAATAAAAAATAGAGTGTGATTCAGTATTGCATTTATGTTTCCTTTTAGGAAAAATCCAAAAAGATTTTAGGTGTGTTTTGATCTAAAGTTTTTAAAAGTCAAAAAGATTTTATTTCTTAATTGTTTTCGATCGATCAACACTTTATACAAAAACAAAATTTTCAAAATCAATATCTTGGATTCTCAAAAGAGAAGTTTTGCACCAAGATTAAATTAATTTTGATAATTCAAAGGAAAAACTGCACTTTTGTCTTCTAAAGTTGCAGGTTTTGTGTGTCAAGACTCAAGCATGGTGAAAAAGGGAGTTTGTTATATCTTTTCACAAATGGATCTTGAAGTTCAAAGATTGTTCAAGTTTTGATCCAGCCATGCTAGCTGTATTTCTGACAAGATTTCAAGTTAAAGATCGGATGCAGCAATGTTGAAGATTGAAGACTAGAGATTTACTTAGAATAGATACACTACACGTTAAGGGGGAGTTTTTTTAGAGCATATTCCATGCTACGTTGTGTCTCGTGTATTGTATCTATGTAATGAGCATGAGAGTTAGTCTTGCTGGCAGCGTACCAGGCTCCATACTAGTTGGTACGGACCAACGTACCAAATGGAACACTAGGTAGTACGCTAGCCAGAGTAAGTCACCTATAAATAAGTAGCTTGTGTAGAGAGCATCAGAACTTCTAGTCATTCATCTTATATTCTGTGTGTGTTACTGTGTGTATTCTCTCAAGCTTTATCAATACAAATCTCATTTGTATTTACATTTGATCTCGTTTTTATCTCGTTATCACTTGATTAGAAAACGATCCGTCGCTCCACGACTTTACACCATCGGTGTATAATGTCCAGGCATCTGGGCTGGTGACTGGCGGCGGGGGTTTGTGTTCTGTTGCCGGCTTCGTGCTGCATGTTTCACCTGCATTCGGCTCGGTTATGAAGTCAGCGAGCACTTGGCCTTTGATAGCATTTCTCGACTTGAACTGTAGCTCATGCTCACCTAGCTCGATTGCCCATTTGGCGAACCTACCAGACGTCTCCGGTCTATGTATGATTTGATGCAAAGGGAAATTAGTGAGCACTAAAATTTTGTACGCCTGGAAGTAACAGCGTAGCCGTCTGTATGTGTGTATTAAGGCGAGTAATAGTTTTTCAAGTTTTGAGTACCTTATTTTCGGTTCCTTCATTGCCCGGCTGACAAAGTAGACCGGTATTTGTCGACCGTCCCATTCGGTGCATAACACTGAGCTTATGGCTTCCGTCCCGACTGAGAGATAGAGGATGACTTCTTCTCCGGTTTCGTGTGCTGTGACCGAGGCTAAGCTTGCTATTGTGGTTTTGAGGTCCGTGAATGCTTTGTCGGCTTCCTCCGTCCACATAAACTGTTTTGTTTCCGTGTATCGCTTCAGTGTTCTAAAGAATGGGAGGGATTTTCAACCGACTTTGAGATGAATCTATGTAGGGCCGCCAAGCGGCCATTAAGGCATTGTAGTTCCTCTAGGCTTTGCGGCTGCTTCAATATTGTCATGTCCTTTACTTTCTCGGATTTTGCCATGATGTAATTGTCTGTGATGCAATGCCCCAAGAATTTTCCAGTTTTCATCCCGAACGAACACTTTGTCGGGTTCAGTTTCATGTTTATAAATCTCAGGCCGGCGAATGTTTCTTCTATGTATTTTATCATGCCTTCCTCTGTTTGGCTTTTGATAACCAGGTCATCAACGTAGGCCTCCATGTTTCTCCCTATTTGTTTGTCAAAGGCTTAATTAATGAGCCTCTGATAGGTTGCTCCCGCGTTTTTGAGGCCGAAGGGCATTTTCTTGTAACAGAATATGCCTTTGTTGGTGTGGAATGCAGTCTTGTCTTCATCAGCTTTTGCCATTTTGATCTGATGGTACACCTTGTATGCATCTAGGAAGCATTTAAAAGTGAAGCACGACAGAGCGTCTACCTTTGCATCGATTGAAGGTAGTGGATAATAGTCCTTTGGGCAGGCGTCGTTTAGTTTGGTAAAATCGACACACATTCTCCATGATCCGACCTTCTTTTTTACCATTACGGGGTTGGCAACCCAGGTGTGCCATTTAACCTCTCTGAGTATTCCTGCCTATACCAACTTTATGACATCCTCGCAGACGGCTTTGCTCCTATCCCGACCCATACTTCTTTTTCCTTGGACTACCGGTGGGCAGGTCGAGTCTACTTTGAGCAGGTGCTCAGTGATTTCTCTCGGAACCCCGGTCATGTCTGTCGGTGTCCAAGCGAAAATATCTTGACTGTTCCGGATGAGGTTGTACAGCTTTTCTCTCACCGAGTTGGTTAAGTCGGGTCGGATTATGATAAGTTGGTCGGGATAGTTTTCATGGACATTCCACTTGTTTTGAATAGCTTCTTCAGTTACGTCAGCTGTCATATCACAATCCGCCTATCTTGATTGGATTGTGGGAATTCCCCTTTGTGTTGGGAATTTCATCATTCCTTGTGCTGTTGAGACCACGCAGCCAAATTGCAGGATGGTGGTTCGACCGAAGAGGATGTTGTATTCGACGGTCGCTTGATGACGAGGAATGTTATTCGCTCCCTTCTTTCGTACGACCCGTCTTTGATCGTTGTTGGTAATGTAATCTCCCCGGCTAGAAAGACCGTGTCTCCACTGAACCCGACCAGTGTGGTTTTGGTGGGCCGGATTGTAGCCTTGACTTCTACGGGTAGCCGGGATAAACAACTTTCATACATTATATCGCATGCGCTTCCCCCTTCTACATATACCATGTGTATGTGACAATTATCGATTTGCAGCATGATGATCATAGGGCTGAGTGTTGGGGTTGCTTGTGCCAGCGGTGGGAAGTGGATAGGCTGGTTGACCCATTCGTCCTTCCATAGCCGTGGTTTCTTGTGCTTTGAGTTGAGAGTCATGTTTATCACCAGCGGTTCGGCTTTCTTTTCTTTCTTTTGTTTTTGCTATTTGATTTCCTTCAACAGGTGGAGTAGCTGGCCTGTGTTAACTACTTGCATGATTTCCTTTTTCAACTGATGGCACTCCTCTGTGTCGTGCCCACGATCCAAATGAAAGGCGCAATATTTGTTTGTGTTTTTGTTTCTCGTATTTGGTCCGATGGGCCTGGGTTTGTTGAACTGCCTGCTTGCATCCTCCATCTGCAGGATTTCTTTCTGTGTCTTTTTCAGAAGCGGGTAGTCGTATTTGCGACCGTTCCGATGGTTTGCTGACCCGGGATGATCGTATGGTGTGAAACCCGACTGTTTTCTGTTGTCTTTTCTTGACCTGTCGTTGCCCGACTACCATGGGCGTCTCCCGTCTCTTTAGTTGAACTGTTGGCTGTGGTTTTTGCCTTGTGTCTGTTATGTTTTGTCGCGCAGTTGCGGGCTGCTTCCTCTCCCCGGATAAATGCCTCTGTTCGATCGAAGGCTTCCTCTTTCCTTGATTAACTGCCTCCTCTGAATCCCATGGATGAATCCGGATATTCTCTGTCTTTCGTCCGCCTGACCGATTATCAAAGATTATGTTTTGTATCTCTCTAGGAACGTTCAGAGGGACTATCGGTCTCCTTGCATGATGTTGTGGAGCTCAATCGGGTCTTTCGTGTATTTTCTCTACTGGCCAAAGTGTTGGAGAATAGTTTCTTGAGATGGACATAGCTAGTTATGGATTTACTGGGTAGGGCGTTAAACCACTGCCAGGTAGGTCCAGATAAAGTCTGAACAAACATCTTGCAACAGACTGCAAGTGGCCATTGTTAGATTCGGGCAGTTGACTTGATCATGTGCAAATAATCTTCCAGGTCATAGCTTCTGTCATATGTTTTGACTGTTGATGGAAGTTTGGTCTTTGGTGGGCATTCGAAGTTTTCAATTCTGTCTGTGAACTTGCTCTCCTCTTCTGGTATGTAGGGCAGTGCCAGGTTGTCTGGGATGTTACCGCGTGCTCCGAAGAAGGGAGCCGGCTGGGACGTGACGGGTGTAGTGCCCGCCTAGGAGTGTGCCCCTGTGTTGGGTGGCCGGTTTTGGAGATTGCCGACCGGCAGGAACTGCGGGGCCCCTGGTATTTGGAATGCTGGTGGTCTGTATGGGTAGTATACCGGGAAGAATTGCTATTGTGAGAAGGCCGGCTGGTACAGCTGGTATCCGTACATGTGGGGAAGCTCGCTGAAATATGTTGCTGCAAAGGAGGTGGCGACTTCAGATGTTCTTGGGTCGGTACTTGTATTGACCGACCCGGTTGTTACTTGGCAAGTACCGGCTGCTTCGTTCCCGGATGCGTTTGGCATGACTAAGACCCTGGTGTTGTCCGTGACTATTGCTATCGGTCGTGGAGTGTCAGTCGTGCCACTGAGAGTCGGAAAGGTTGGACCAATATCTAGGATCTCATCATCGTATGACAATTGTAAGCGTACCCCTTTCAAACGCTCTGCTGCAACGTATTCATTCATTACCTGTCTGAGGTGTATGAAATTTCTACGGACTATCTGTGGCATCGGAGTTAACGTTGCCAAGTCGGTTCCCTCTAACGATTCAGTGTTTGGTAGATTCCAGGTTGGGGTGGTGAAGCCCACCTCTACATCTGAAGTTCCTGACATGCTTTCTTGACGAAGTACCGTCCGGATGGCACCAATGTAGAATCAGGCTGCCCCGGACAGTCAGATAAGCTAGGCCTAGGACGGACCGCTCAAGCAGTTGACCTACCGGATGACTTTCTGGACGAGTCGGGACCCGAGTGGAATACTTGAAGCCTCTCGGTTACCCGTAAAAGAGAAAAGACCATTGTTCTTGGAGAGCGGGACAGGGAGTCCTGCGACCAAGCTCGGGCGTGAGAATCAGTATTCGTTATCGGATCAAGAGTAAGGGACGAGTGGTGTGCAATGAATGAATCTTTACCTGGTGGTTGGGGGTATTTACAGCCCCTAACCTTTGTCTTGGAGTGTAATTAATGTTGTATTACCTGAACAGGCGGTCTGTGCGGCTGACCTGGTGGTCGGGTCAGAGTGCCACAGTCACTATTTTAGGTAATCCCTTAATTAGAGTGTACATGTCAGATAGAGTGACGTTTGACTTGTATGCATGTTAAGCCTTGGTCTGTAAGTCTTTGTTAGACGGGTGTCATGCTGACCGTCCGGCATTGGGGTCGGTCGGTTGGCAAAGGCAGGTTGTTATTGCTTATCTATGAGGGGTGAGCGTGATGTCACCCTGACCGGATATACATCATCAATATGGGTGCAATTCAACCCATCATATATCCAAAGCAATCAAAATCAAACCAAATATCGTGTCTTTAAAATCAAAATTGAAATGGAGAAGGAGCTTGGTTCTTACCCGACAAAGCAGAATGCTAGGCTGAATGAAAATCATATAAGAAAACTAAGAAGGAAAAATCCTACAAATCTGGGTTCATCTGCACAAAACATGTGAAGCTTAGGTCTCAAGTGAGTAGAGAAAATAAAAAAGCACTTAGATTTAGCACAATCACAAAACTAAAAACTCAATATTGAGTTAACTGAGTACCTGATTTTTACTTGAAGCGACGTTGATGCAATTGAAGGCAGACGGTGAGGAGATTAGGAGGTTCTTTACGACCGTATGTTTAAACCTAAATAAACAAAAACCAAAGACAAAAATAAAATAAAAAACGAGGTTGGGTGGACGGAGTGGTGGGAGAAAGCAAAGTAGCATCCCCCAATCAATCTACTTGTGTCATATTAGTTTATAAAAGAGTTAATTTCTATTTGTTTTCATGAGATTCGCTCATTTTAACCACTTGAGTATCAACTTTTAATTATTATCAATTGAATTATCTATATTTTTTGATTATTTGAGTCCTTTTAACTAACGAGGTTAGATTTTTCTGTTAACTATAAGTGTATTTCAAGTATTTTACGCATAAGACTAATTATGTAAATTTTTACCTTTTTTAAAATAAGGACTATTTGTGTAATTACAAGTTTAACACTTATCCAGCAAAACTTATCTCCGTAGAATTCATCTCTGTCGCCCTTCTCTTCTCCAGCAGCACACATCTCCGCCACCACCATCTATCCATCGCCCCTCTCTTCTCCGACAAGAACTCATCTCCGTGATATGATTAAAATCATGGAATAGAAGTTTTATAGGTTTAGAATGGTGTAATAGAAGAAGAAGGGATGGAGTTAAGAGGGAGGACTGCTTAATTTCCAACTTGCCATTTCAATATGTAGTACAAAAGTTATATAGCCTTAGCATTTACATTGAGAACCCTTAACTATCATTATAGAACCCACAATAACCCCTCCAAAAATATAACCCATAATAACCCATTGCAAGGCATGGGACTTGTCCCATGTTGGTTGTATGGGCAACTAATGTGAGGTTTATAGGCCAAATGGGCTCTCTCACCCATTAGACTAGTCTTTTGGGTTGTGTTCTCCTGTTTGGTCTGTAACACTCCGTCACCACCATCTATTGCCCTCTTTTCTCTGTTTCATCACCCATGGACCCCCTATCAAGCTCATTATCTCTCTGGCCCTAAATTAGGGTTCGAACTAGCATCAAATTGTCAATAACACCATAGCTAAAACGCTGTAACTATGCCACCAAATAAATCATTGTAGCATCGGCTCATCATCTCTCTGGCACTAAACACCGTAGCTATGCCACCAAATCAAACCAGCATCTGGTTATCGAAACCCCTCGTAATCTCACTTACTATCTTCCTCTATCATCTTATAATTTGATTGATTCTCCCATAATTCTACATAGTTATCATGATTGAATGGCTTAACAACTTGAAATGAGTATTCATTTAGTTTTTTTTGAAGAGACAAGTGGACCTAAATGCCCAGTTACCAACATATCATTCCTCTTTGTGATCGATTTGTTATTGATACGATTTATGATTAGAAATCATCCCGATCGAAAAGTGTTCTTCTTTACTCTAGGTTTTTGGACCAGTCAGTGTTCATTATAAGGTTTCAAAGCTGCAAAATTGACTGAAAAAATCTAACCTCGTTAATCTAAAGGACTCAATGTGACAACTGGTAATTTCCAGGTTAACTCCATTAATAACTTCTATTATCTTTTAATAATGTTCGTTACCTTAGTTAACTAGAATAGTTATGAACACTGGACATGTCAGTCTAGACGTTTGTTAACTAACTTGAATAACATTTCCCATATTTATGTGTCAATGTATCACATAACCACATACGATTTT
>JBCNJP010000006.1:19833412-19867178 GCA_039602395.1 Deinandra increscens subsp. villosa | reverse complement strand
TTATTTGTCATGTTTTGTTACTCCGGGTAAATAATGTGAAAACAAAGCCGAAGGTACACTACGTAGCATCAAACAAATTGAAGAGTGTGACGATGATGAAAAACTTACAAGGAGCCAGACTAACCCGACCAAATTATAATTATCATAACAACTAAAGTTTGATTAGTGTATATTTATGTATAATTAATTATATTATGATTTTAAGGTTTCTCAAAGACATATATATGCAGTTTAATTAATTAATTGTATGCAGTTTAATTAATTATAATTACGAAAAACTAAATTTGATGAATCTATAATTGCTTGATTATATATATATGAAAGACAAATAATACCAAATGCCTCACTTTTTATATTTTAACATGGCCGTTGCCACCATTTGGCCACGCGTATTGGGACAAAAAATTTGATTTCGACAACCCTTTGGCCACATTTTTTTAATATATGTGGCTAAAACACAAATATACATGACCACATAATACCAAAGGCCACGCTTTTTATATTTTAATGTGGCCGTTGCCACCCTTTGGTCACGCGTATTGGGACAAAATGTATGATTTCAGCAACCCATTTGTCCACGTTTTTATAACATATGTGGCTAAAACACAAATATACGTGACCATATAATACCAAAGGTCATGCTATTTATATTTTAACGTGGCCGTTGCCACCCTTTGGCCACGCGTATTGGGACAAAAATTATAATTTCAGCAACCCATTTGGCCACATTTTTTTATAACATATGTGGCTAAAACACAAATTATACATTACCATATAATACCAAAGGCCACACTTTTGATATTTTAACGTGGTCGTTGCCACCCTTTGGCCAAACGTATTGGGACAAAATGTATGATTTCATCAACCCTTTGGCCACGTATTTTTTATAATGTATGTGGCTAAAACACAAATATATGTGACCATATAATGCCAAAGGCCACGTTAAACAAACACATGTGGCCGTTGGGACCCTTTGGCCACGCTTTCCAGAAGAATTGTTTGATTACAACAACAAATATTGGTATCCTTTAGCCACGCTTCTAGGTGGCTTCAGCCACTGATATTGTAACATGGCCGTAGGATACATAAGGTGACAAGACCTTTGGTGTTGATTGAAATGGAAATAAAAATGTGACCAAACACCTTTAGGCACGGTTTTTTTCCGTCGCCAAAGGTGAATTTTGACGTAGTGATGTAAAAGTCTAGAAGTTCCGTGGTTAATGTAAAAAACTATAAAAAAGCCGCTTAAAAAAATAAAATGTACATGACACGTGGCCTAACACGTGGACACGTGTTGCAAGAGTATTGTCCTAGATATGAATAGTAGTTTTTGTCTCTAGATCACCTATTTACAATTGTAATATATAGTTAACAACCAAATACTTGCACAATAGTAAAAAAAATACAAAACAAAAAACACAACTATCCAATAGTTGGACACGTGTTAAGTAGCAATTCGTCAGTTCTTATGAATAGTAGAAGTTGTGTGTAGGACTCTATTTATAAATGTAATATATATAAATATGGTTTTTAAAGTATGGTTATAGTAGGCATTGGTAATATTAAAAAGCAATCAAACATGCTAAAGTGAGTAGATACTTCCATAGATAATCTTCTAGGTTTAGGTGTACCGGAATCATTCAGAGGTAAAGGAAGACATGCTGAAACATGGACACTATAAACAACATCAATATAGATTTAGATTCAAATCAACCCTTAACAAAAAACCAAATAACCATAAGCAACATAGGGGATAATAATGTAATGATATAGAGGACTTGCATCAAACATATATGTAGAATTGGGCTGCCACGAATGGTCGGATATGCCAGGCCTAGGACGGACCGCTCATGCAATTGACCTGCAGGATGACTTTCTAGACGAGTCGGGACCCGAGTGGAATACTTGAAGCCTCTAGGTTACCTGCCAAAGAGAAAACACTGTTGTTCTTGGAGGGCAGGACAGGTAGTCCTGCGACCAACCTCGGGTGTGAAAATCAGTATTCGTTATCGGATCAAGAGTAAGGGATGAGTGGTGTGCAATGAATGAATCTTTACCTGGTAGTTAGGGGGTATTTATAGCCCCTAACCTTTGTCTTGGTGCGTAATTAGTGATGTATTACCCGAACAGGCAATCTGTAACTGACCTAGTGGTCGGGTCAGAGCGCCACAGTACCTATTTCAGGTAATCCCGTGATCAGAGTGTCCGGTCGGACAGAGTGGCGTCCGACCTGTATGTGTATTAAGCTTTGGTCTGTAAGTCTTTGTTAGACGGGTATCATGCCGACCGTCTGGCATTCCGGTCGGTCGGTCGGCTAAGGCAGGTGAGCATGACGTCACCCTGACCGGATATATGTCATCAGCCCCCAGTCCGATGTGTGGTGGTCTGGACACCATCATTCGGACTTTGAACTGAATCTTCTTTGTCCTATGTTTAAGACTTTCCGGTCGGTCGTTCTCCCTACCGAGTGGGTATGCATTGGGGTTAATGAAGGGTGATTTGACAACCTGACCGATGGGCTATAACTGCATGTGGGACAAGTGTCTGATGATGTATCGTGCATCCGACGGTTCATGAGCGGTTACAATCTGGTGCTTCACACTTGCAGCGGTTCTTCCACGTCCTTTATAAATAGGGTTTCTCCCCTTCACTTCTTACTGTTTTTCTACCCTAGTTTTACTCTGTGTTTTCGGCAAGCATTTCCTCTTACGTTCGTCTCGCCGATCGGTACGTGCTTCCTTTCTCTTCTTTAATTTCTTGTTCTTCATGGTGTCAAAGGGGGAAATGCAGTGAACTTTCTCCGTGTTGACTGCTGATCAATTAACCTCTCATTGTGAAAAATACGAAATCTTTAAATTGCTTGGTCCGAAGTTGCGGGGACCATCAGTGTGGATTAAACAAGCGCCAGATGGTAAGGTTGGGTTGTATACGAAGTCTTTCAGCCATAGGCAACTTAGGATTCCGTAGTCGAAATTCTTGTTGTCGATTTTGAGTCATCATTCTGTCCACATCTCCCAAATTCATCCTTATGCCATACTCCGAATTACCCATTTTGAGGTCGATTGTCGTACTGTTGAGAAGGAGCCGACGATTGGGTTATTTCGGTTGTTCTACCGATTAGGAAGGAAGGGGGATTGGTACATTATGGAGAGGATGAGAGGTAAAGATGATGGGACTCCTAGCCCAAATTACTTGACGTGGGTTCCCAACAACCTGAAGTATTTTAAGGATAAATTTATCTGGGTGTCCGACAAGATTATTAATAAAACCATTCCTTGGGAAATGTCGAATGTTATTCTGAATGTAGGTGATGCGAATAAGGAAGAGTATGATGAAGAGGCCATTGAAAAACTTGTGCGATTGCAGGTAAAGTTAAAGCCATTTCACGAAATGGTGTTGGTGCTGACCGTGTTAAGTCGTAATTGGTTGTTGGTGAATCGGAAGTCGAACTTTATTAGTGAAGGGCAGGGTATGCCCCTTTATTTTGTTGTTGTTTCTCTCTGATCTGTTTGATTTGCTAACTTGCTGTTTTCTTCCAGATATGGATTTGTTGTCTTTTAGAAGCTTGAAGGAACCCGAGGAAGTTGTTCTAGGAAGTAAGTCGCTGCCACACGGGGAGTTGGACTCAGTGTTGGCTACTATTGAGCATCGCTATGAGGACTGGCATGGAGAAAGAGAGCCACAAGCTAGCCCGGGACAAGGCGTATTTTAAGGTGACCCGGAGTTTTGGGGCTGCTGTGGAGATGATTAGGAAGAACAAGCTTTTGGAGGAAGAGCTGTTGGTGGAGAAAGCCAAGAGTGAAAAGAGGCGGGTAGAGTTGGTGAAGTCCAAGAGGGAGCTCGAAAATTTGACCCAGAAGTTCTGTACTATTGATATGGAGAAAATGATGTCAATGGAGAATTATTTGGCGAGGCTGGAGGAGGACCGGGAGTTGGCTGAAAAGGTTAATGCCGAATTGAAACACTCGCTTGCTGAGGCGAATCAGGATTTGGAGTAGGCTCGAGCGGATGCTGTGAGGATCCGAGATGAGGCAGTGCGAGAAATGGAGGTTGAGATTGCTAAGCTGAAAACTGCAAAGAAAGGTTACATAATCTTTACCAGGGGGCAACTATGCAGGCCCAGAAGTATGGGGACGACTATTAGTAGCTTATCGAGGAAGGTTTCAATCATGTGGTGGGGACTTTGTTTCAAAGTTTGGAGGACCGTGAGCCCTTTCGCGCGTTTCAGACTCTGGTGATGGACTATGGTGTGTCAGGCATTTCCAGCCTGGGTACAAACGGGCCCTTACCGGGAAGCCCATGGAGGGTCACTAGTATTATGATCCCGATGACCAAGAGAAAATGAAGGAGGGTGGTGCCAAACTTTCCAGTACCATTTTAAATACCTGGATGCTATGTCTGCATGTAGTAATAAGACGATGGATGAATTGAGGGCGATAGCCCCTCCTAGCAGTAAGACGATGATGGTGGCAAAGTTAGTGGCAGCAAGGCTGGCGGTGGCAAGGTTTGTGGGGGCAAGGGTGGTGCTTCTAGTAGCAAGTCCCGTGATGCAAGTAGCAAGTAGCCGTTGGATGGATGTCAAGTTTGAAACTTCTTTTGGTTCTTTTGTGTTGGGCTGGTAGGGCCATTGTTTCTTTTGTTGCCCAGTTGGGCTTGTTTATGTTTGTCTCGTGTCATGTAATTGATCGAATGAGTTGTCTTCCCGTATGTTTAATATTAATATATTAACTGTTTTTTTTGTTTGTTTATGTCATATGTTTATGATGTTATGATTGTGTGTTATTGTTTGTTATTGATGGGTGTACAGTCCCTCGTGTCTTGTGGTTATTTATCCGGATTGTGCTATTGTTAATTTGTGCGTATTTTACCTAGGTTCGATCAAAATTTTCGACCTATGTGGTTTAGACAGTGTTGTGTGTCCCATTTGTCGGGTGTTAACGGCCCGACCGGCAGGGGAAACTATGCTGGTCACCCACGTGTTGGAGCTGTGAGTAATGGATAATGAGATATCTTCCTGTTTAGCCTGGTTCGGATAACATACTTACGAAAATTATCTCCATAATGTTCAAAGGTCAGTATCTTGTTACCGATATTGGCTGACTGGTCGCTTCCTTTCCCTTACTAGCTACAATGAATTGCACTTGTATGTGCGTTTTATAATGTGTGTGGTGTTATGGTGGGACTTTTATTTTCCTTTTGCCTTTAACTCTCAACGTGTTTGTTACTTGGTCGGTTGGGTGGTTCCGTCCCAACCGAGTGTTGTGTGTGAACGAATTGAAAATTAGTTACTGAAAATGCATAGTGAATTCATTAATAGTAAATGTGGCACTAACGTTGGCCACTTGAAGTACATAATATAAAATTTGAAATCACTATCGTCTTGCTGATTACATACTGATTACATAAAACACTTTTTCAATTGCATGCCATTCCAGTGCCTTTGTATTGGCTTTCTCTCTGGGGTGGCGAGCTTGTAGGAAACCTTGGCATGTGCCTCTAAGATCTGGTATGGGCCTTCCAAGGTCGGACCCAGCTTTCCAGTGCTCTCTTGCTGTCTGGCTTCGTTGTTCCTGAAGACATAGTCACCCGGTCGGTAAGTTATTTCCTTCACTCACTGATTTTAATAATTTTCAATCTGTTCTTTGTATCTGCTTTCATTGACCGCGGCCATGTCTCGCCTTTCCTCTATTAGTGCGAGGTTGACTAACAATTCAGAGTCATTCTCGAGTTCTGATAAATTATCGGTTCTGTACATTGGCATTCCTATTTCCACTTGTATGGATGCCTCGGATCCGTATGTGCGACTATATGGGGTGTGGTTGTGGCTTGTTCGTTCGGTTCTGATTGCCCAAAGGACGCTCGGTAGTTCGCTCAGCCAGTTCTTTCCTTGGTTCCCCAGTCGAGTTTTGATGCGTTAGACTATCGTCCGGTTGGTAGGCTCGACATGCCCGATCCCTTGATGATGGGCGACGGAGGTAAATATCTGCATGATCTGGAGCTCGTGGCACCAAGCTTTGAAATGGTTCTCGATGAACTGTTTGCCGTTGTCGGTTACTATCTTACCCGGGAGACAATATTGGCACACTACTTGTTCCCAAACGAATACGATTACTTGCTTTCCTGTGATTGTGGCCACTGCCTTTACTTCAGGCCATTTTGTGAAGTAGTCAACTGCTACTATTAGGAATTTGATTCGTCCGGGTGCCTCTAGGAATGGCCCGACTATGTCGATGCCTCATTTGTAAAACGGCCAAGGAGAGATGACTGGGATCTTGTTTCGCTTGGGTGAGCGAGGGACAGGCCCGTGTGTTTGGCAACTTTGAAATTTTCCCAGTTCTGTTTCTGTGTCGGCGTACATCATCGGCCAGTAGTATCCCATTTTCATCATCCGAGTGACGATTGATCTTGGACCCAAATGGGTGCCGAATATTCCCTCATGTAATTCTTTCACAACGTACATCCCCTCTTCTTCAGTGAGGCATCGCAACCATGGTTGCAAGTAGGATTTTTTGTGCAGCTTGTCATTGTGGAGGGTGTAATGTTGTGCTTGCAATTTTAACTTTGTCTCCTCTAGGTGACCGTGTACTGCAGTACCGTTTTTCAAGTACTCTTTGATAGGTACCAGCCAGCTGGATGGGTCGGTTGTTTCTGTTTGTGAAACATCTTGGGGGTTGTCTGTTCGGTGGTGGATGACCTCTACTGATATCTGTTTCTTGAGGTGTGCGAATGCCAGTGAAGCGAGCTTGCTTAGGGCATCGACCTTTTTGTTTTGTCCCCTTGGGATCTGCCTTATTTTGAATTCTTCGAATTGAGAGGCCAATTCTTTCACTCTATCTACATATCGCTATAATGCTTTGCCTTGAATTTCGAAATCCGCATACCTGGTTTGTCACAAGTAAAGAGTCAACTTGGACGGACAGTTTATAACGTTCATTCTTTTAGCCAAGCAGAGCCCAGCTAACAAGGCTTCGTATTCGGCCTCATTGTTTGTGCTAGGGAAATTGAGCCCTATGGCATATGTTACCTCGACGCCGTTTGGATCGATCAAGACAACGTCGGCACCAGACCCTTCGCTATTTTTTCCACCATCTGTTAGAGCATATTCCTATGCTATGTTGTGTCTCGTGTATTGTATCTATGTAATCAACATGAGAGTGAGTCTTGCTGGAAGCGTACCAGGCTCCATACCAGTTGGTACGGACCAGCGTACCAAATGGTACGCTGGGTGGTACGCTAGCCAGAGTAAGTCACCTATAAATAGGTAGCTTGTGTAGAGAGCATCAGAACTTCTAGTCCTTCATCTTATATTCTGTGTGTGTTACGGTGTGTATTCTCTCAAGCTTTATCAATACAAATCTCATTTGTATTTACATTTGATCTCGTTTTTATCTCGTTATCACTAGATTAGCAAACGATCCGTCGCTCCACGACTTTACAAGTGGTATCAGAGCTATCTGGTTCCATTTGCTGATCGAATTCTCTGATTTTCGAGTGTTTTTAGAGAGAGAAAGTGGGTTTTGGTCATTTTTTCATCAAATGTTTTCAAATTTGACGTGTTCTTGATGTCAAAATTGATTGCAAACCATTCCTAGTGTGTTTTCGCTGGTCACTTTTGCATTTTATAGTCAAATTCATCAAAATTACGAGAAATCAGTTTATCATGAGCTGGTACGCCGGATGAACTAGTGGTACGCCGTTGGTACGTCGAGTGGTCCGCAAGGCAATCTTCATCGATTTTTTGGTATGCTGAATTAGGTCCGGGAGACAATCTTCAAACTTGGTCTGTCGACGGTTATAACGTACCAGTTGGTACGGTGGTGTTCATTTGGTACGTTCAGTGATCTGGTCCGCTTCCTGATCCGTTGTTTGGTACGTTGGAGTGTTGGTCCGCTAGTGGTAAGTTTAGGAAGACTGGTACGGCAATTGACATTTTGGTCCGCTGAGATTGTTTTTGGTACGCCGACAGAAAAGTGACGTTCACTAAAACTGACGTAACTTGAGTTCTGTTTGGAGTTACGGAACCCAATACTAGTCAAAACGACCGTCTCAGAAAGATCTACACTTTAACTTGCCTAACGGCCACTACCCTCCGTTTGACCCCCAAAATCCGCTTAGAAGACGTCCGTTTTTTAGTTTGAAGTTTTTGGTGTTCGGTATCGTAATTTCAAAATGAGCGATTATCAAGCGGTTTCCGCAATTCAAAACACGATGCAAGCTATTATTAACTATGATACTGAAATAGGAACAAGTCAGAAAGTTCCAAAGTCGCTCAGACTGGAAGATTATCATAGTTGGGTGAAGAGATTCGGAGCATATGTTGGCGCTAATGATGTTAATTTTTGGTTATCTTACAATAATCAATATGAATATCCAACAGGTTCAAATGGAAGGCAAATTTTGCAACAAGGTCTCACTGGTGAACAAAAGAAGGTATTTCAAGCCGAACAAAAAGCCTACGGAACTTTAACGATGGCATTACCTTCAGATTTATTACATCAATTTTCTGCTTATACTTCAGCAAAAGAATTGTGGGATGCAATTCAGAAACAGTGTGAGGGTAATGATCAATTCAAGAAAAGTAAACAAAAGGTTCTAAATAAAGAGTTCGACAATTTCAAGCATTATCCAAATGAAAATATTTCAAAGCTTATTACTAGGTTTTCACATTTACTGAGTGAAATGTCTTTAGTTGGCATCAAAAAGGAAGAAGCTGATTTGAAAGAGAAGTTACTGGATGCATTACCTGAAAGATGGGAAAACTATGTAATGATGATTACTCATGATAAAGAATATTCAGGATTGTCATTCAATAATTTAATTGATCAGATACAAGCAAGAGATATGGAGTTGAATGTGAACAAATCCATTACTGCACAAGTACAGAATCCAGCTGCATGTCGTGGTGAAAATGATTCTACCATAAATGCTAAAAAGTCAAACATTTTCAGTGAAGGTCCTACTACTGCGTTTCTTGCTGGAAAATATGAGACTTATGGTTATTTTCCAGGTTGTACTTTTCCAAGTCCAACTCAATCACCGAAACCTACATTTTCTAATAATGCATCTGATGATTTAGTTTCATTGCTATCTGCATTTATTTCATCATCTAGTGGTTCAATTTTTGGGAATATTGGAGAAGCTGATCTATTTACAAATGACTTAGGTCAGTTGGATGATGATCATCTGAATGAGTTAGATTTACATTGGCAATTTGCTATGACTGTTGAAAGCGGTAAGAGATTCATCAAGAAGCATGGTAAATAATCTTTTCTTCTAGGAGGAAAACTTGGAATGGATAAATCCAAAGTTAAATGTTTCAAATGTTCCAAGATTGGTCATTTTGCTCGTGAATGTCAAAATTCAAAAGCATCTGCATCCTCATCTTCAACAAACAATTCAAATTCACAAGCTTTGATTTCACAAAAGGTTGAAGGATATGACTGGGAAAAGGATATCACAATTATGGACGAAAGACATAATCAGAGGGCATTAACTGCAGTTTGCAATTCAGATAGTTTTACTTCTAAGTCTGGTCATGCTACAGATTCTGTTTACAAATCTATGGTTAATAATGCTGATCTAAAACAGTATGTTCCATTGTATCCTGATGAATCTGCATTTCTAGTCGAAGTTGTACGTAAGGATGTAACTGATTCAGATTCAGAAACAAGTTCATGTGAAACAGTAGTGGAAGATGTTTCTACAGAAGTTACAAAAGAGCTGAAAGAGAAATGTGAAGCTGGTGCTGTTGCAAATGATAAATTTGAATCTTTGATGAAGGATAATGGTTTGATAATTGAAGAACTCAAAGTTGTAAAAGTTGCTTTAGAATGTATCACAACAAAGATGTGCTGAGTTAGAAAAAGTCAATTCAGAGTTGGTGAAGGAAAAAGATAAATGGGTTGCTGAATATGAGAGAGAAAAGGCTGCTCATCTTGATGCGGTTCAAGATTTTGAGAATCTATTTGAAAAGGGCTATCATGTCCAACAAAATTATGAAAAAGCATATGCAATTGCTGTGGAAGCTGTAGATAAAGTTTTAGAGCTTCAGGAAGAACTGTCAAAGCTTCGAGATGCAAATGTTCAGATTCGTGAGAAGAATGGAATTTTAACAAAAGATGTTGCTTATTTCACTAAGAAGTGGGAGAAGGTTCATGCTGAGTTAATGGACATATGTGATACAAAAAGGCAACTGAAGTCTGAATACAATGATCTATTAGATCAATTTATTGGTACTCAGAAAGAATTGTTAGATGCTCAAGTCAAGATATCTGAGTTGAACATTGAGATTCTTGATCTTCAAAAGTAAGTGAAGAATTCAGTTCTGTCTCCTACTTTATTGAATTACATTTACAATCAGGAGAAGAGTGACGAAAGAGTGAAAGAAGAGGAATTACATTCTGTTCCAGATCCAGTGGTTATATTAAATCATCCATCTGTGTCACTTGATCCAAGAGCTGAATTGCAAGATTATCCTAAATTTGCAACTCCGGTAAAGAAGAAGAAAGACAAGTCTGAGAAAAAGGAGAAGAAGTTGGGTGAAGCTCTGAAGTTTATATCAACTTCAAAAGTTTTGGAAGATGAAAAGATTTGTAAGAAAGTTGCTTCTGATAATTCATCTGCTAATGAAGAATAAAAAGCTTTTGATTCAGGATAACAAATTGAAAGCTATTAAATCTAAATTCACTAGCGAAGCTAAGAGTAGAAAAGCTTCTGTATCTTCTTCAAATTCTTCCAAACTTCAGGGTTACAAGCAAAAAGGAGTTAGTTATGAAGTTCAAGAGGAATCCATTCAAAAAAGCTCACAAAAGATGAAAGCTTCAAAGAATATTCCAAAACTGAAGAAACCGTATGTGTTTAAATCAAAGAATGCTGATTATTATTCTGGAGGGTCTTCTTATAGTTCTGGATATTCTCCACGAAGTCCACCTCCAAGGTATGATTGTTCAGATGATTTCTTTGATTCATTTGGTTCTGAAAATTCTTTTGGTTATCCTCATATGTTTAGTCAACAGAGAAACAAACAACCAAAGAATTTTTCTGATAAAAATCAATTTTTTGAATCAAATCTGGGTAGCAGTTCCCTTAATGTTTTCCAAAGAAAATGTTATGCATGTCATAAACCAGGGCATCTCGCTGCTCAGTGTCCTACGAATGCGAGCACTCACTCCCATGTGAACAAAACTGCTAAATTTGTGAATGCAGAGGGTAAAATTTTTTATGAACCACAACCATTCATGTTCAAATCAACCAGTTTGCCGTCTTGGGCAAAGACGCACGTTGATCACTTTGTGGATTCATTAAAAAGTTTTTCTTCGCCTGTGATCTGGAAACCTCGAGTTGTTACCAAGATTGTCAAAGACCATGTTGAAGACACCGGGGGACCCGTGGCTATTGACTCGGGTCGATCCTAAAACCACTAATGTTTTATCTGGTGTTTGCAGGTTTCTTCAAGAAGACCTATCATGCGTGTGTTACTGATAGTGAAGAACTTGCATAATTTAGTTTTTCAACGTTTTATCTTTCTCAAACAGTTTTTCAAAAGAAATTTTTTGATGAACAATATGTTTTCACAAACTTAAACTGAACCGTGTCAGTGTTTGGTCGATCAATTTTCTTTCTTTTTCATATTTTTACAAGTGGTAGTTGTACATATGTTTAGGGGAAGAATAAGCCAAAAATAGTGTTTTGTTTTTGTTAAAATAAAAAATCCAAAAATAGTGTTTTTCATTTTAGGGGGAGAAAAAGGCAATGCAAAAGATAAAAAAATGGAAAAAGATCAAAATTGAGAAATTGATCATTGGGAAATGATGGTACATTCGTTGACGTTTCTGACTCATAGATAAACTAGATGAAAAAGCCATAAGACCGTTGATCGCTGTGTAAGATAGGCTCGAAAAATTAGGAAGTATTCAAATGTGATATACTTTAAATTTGATGCTTGACCTAGTGGACAACATCTTGATGCGTATTTCAAGATATCAAGAAAAAAAGATATGTGGAAATAGTGTGAGAAGTCACTGTGTATACATGTGGTTATTTTGCAAAGATTTAAACTTGTTTGACTTTCTTTATTTTCTCAAACAATTGGTGTCACACCCCGGTCAACGGTATCGGGTGTGAGCGAGATTGGAATCATAGTCGAGGATACATAGAACAATATCTAATAAATTTAAACTTCATTAAACATTACGTCATTTCAATGGCAGCGGAAAGATAGTGGAAATGATAATGTCTTACATTTCGGAAAACATAAAGTCTAAATTAATATTAAAACATAAAACGGTTTATTTGGATAGGTTGGGACTATGACTCCAAGAGCAGGCCCGATAGCAAGATTAAGCCCCGTTTGCATGTCCTCTGAAGGTTTGCTTCAATTACCTAAGAAATCATGAGGTTAAAAGGTCAACATAAAGTTGGTGAGGTTCACAAGTTTATGATTCCACGTTTAAAGTTGGTAAAACAGTTTTAGTATACTTACATATTACATTGGTTTACCGTTGTGGTTGTATGAACTCACCTGAACCTTGATTTCAAATACTAACGGTTTACCCACCCATAGCATCTCGCCCGAGAGATGCTGAACAGAGCAGAATAACTGACGTGTACCCCCAGACAATCCGGAGTCAGAACTGGAGCTACCAGTTAGGGCAGGGTTGTCAACCCAAATAGATCTATTCACTAGCTATCGTTTCGTACAAAACTAATTGAAATCAATTAATGGTGGGATACGGTTGTACAAACGTTTATAACGATAATGTACCAAATTGGGCAATCAGTAAGAGAACAAGTAGTCATACGGCTAACAGATAAACCATAATGTTAAGTAAAAGCATTTATCAGATTTCATGATTTCTCCCCCAAAGTATAAAATAGTTAAAGGAAAAGGGGCCGTGAAACTCACAGATTTAGCAGATAATCGGAAATAATCGGTGTAGTAGCGGTAGAAAGTAATGCCCTAAATAATTAAATAAGCATATACATAAGGTCGATAATCATTTGAGTAACATAAGTCACCCAAGTGATACCGGTCAAGTCTTGACGTTTTAATCCCGTTTGTATTCGTTTGAAAACACGTTAGCTTGTATTTATTAAATAAATACTTTTGTGATGTTTTATATTTATGTTCAGTAAATATAATAAAAGATAAAACAATTAATTAGTTCAATCAAGTCCTGAATATTAGACTTAGAAATAATAATGTTTATGATTATTTTCATGAGTTTATATAATTATATGTTTGGTTTGTTAATCATACAAGTTATGATTATTTTTAAATAATTATGATTAACAATTCTTGGTGAATAAATCATAGTTTAAATCTTTTTGTAAATAATTATTAGTCAAACACATAATCATTCAAAGGTTTTAAATCACAGATCACAACGTTTAATCATTCAAACACATAATCATTCAAAGGTTTTAAAACAAGAATTTATTTTCTTTGCTCCATTTTATTTGTTTTAGTCATTTATGTCATAAATTACATATGTAATATTCTAGTCACTTTTAGTCATAATTTAACTTGTGCATAAATCTTTAAACAATGTTAAGAGATTTATTTGTTTATTATAACTTATTATAACATGTGACATGTCCTTTTAAACATAATATGGTTTATGATTAAATCAACTAACACATTTTGTGTTAGGATACAAATATAAAACAATCAACTAACACTTTGTGTTAGGACCATATATAAATAAAAATCAACTAACACATTTTAGTGTTAGGACAATAATTAAAATGCAATCTACTAACACTTTTCAAGTGTTAGGAGAATAAATAAATAAGAATCAACTAACACATTTGTGTTAGGACAAATTAACCATACAAGCATTTTATCATTTTATCATCTTAGTTAGTCATCTTTATGATTTTTATTAAGTTTGAAGAGGCTTGAGTTTTGTTAAACCAACTAACTATGAAATTAAGATTTCATAAACACAAGAATCTTGGTGCACACTTATTACTTTCTTTTTGATTTCACAAGTGTGTTTCACCACACCCTTTGGCTATTTTAAGTCATAAAGACACCAAAAAGGGTGTTTGATAGAAAAGAGGTAAAGAAGAGAGTTTTGTTAGTTGATCTAACAAGATGCAAGCATTCAAGTGTTTTTGGTTGTGAAGACTAGAGGGTTTCCTTGAGGGTGTAAATAGATAAGAAAAGTGAGTTTAGAGAACTCACAAGAAAAGAGGTTGGAAATCGATGATGGTGGAGGTGGTTCCCGGCGGCGATGGTGGTCCGGTAGGGTGGTCCGGCGGCAGCGGCAGGCGGTCGGCGGTGGCAGCAACCGGCGGCAGGGGTGGTTTGGGGTGGTGTTCGGCCGGCTAGGGAGGAGAGGGAGAGGATTGAGTGTTTGTTTGCTTGAGCTGCGGAGATCAAGTGGGTGGCCACCTCTTCTTATAATCAAAATTGGTTTGATTAACCATTGGTTAATAACCTTAATCTTTTCTAGACTAGGCTTGTTGTCAAGATGTCATGGCTCCCAACTTCTCTAATGTAGGAGGTTAATTCTTTTATAAACTTCCATGTGTTTTTATAAAATGGTAAGGGTTTTATAAAATATAAAGCGGTTAGTGATGATTAAAAATCTTAACATTTTAAATTATAGTCCCAGTATATTAAAACCACAAGGGTGGTGATTTTATAAAAAGTTAATGGACTAAAAGTTTATAAAAGTTATGGGCTAATGTTTTTATAAAATGTTATAGTGGGCTAATCTTTTATAAAACTTGTGGATTAGAAATAACATAAAAGTTTTGGGTTTAGGAAGTGGGCCGTAGCCCCTATGCATTTGGTTAAGGGATCGGGTCGAAGCCTAATAGGAATCGGAAAAGGGGAACTGGGCCGGGTTTCGGTTTGGGCCGCGAGAGGGAAAAGAGGCCGGCTTGAGCCGGTTCTCGAGTGGGCCGCAAGGGAGGAAAGGTCGGGTTCGGCCCAAGGCCGTTGGGCCGCCGGTCGGCCCTCCGGGTTGGGTCGGTTAATCAGTTGGTCGAGTCGGGTCACTGGGTAACGTTTTGGGTTCATCTGGGTCGTTTTGGGCTTATTGGGCCTAACCAGGCCCAATATGGTTAATGGTTTACTCGTTTGGCTAAGTCTTGACAACATAACATTTTTGATCATATTTTAAGTTCATAAAATGTTTTATCGGTTTGTATCGGTTTTGATAAAATATAAAATGTCGAATTTTATATTTAATTTCTTGTTATTAAAATTCCATATTTATTTTGTAAAATTACTCACAATTTATGGAATTCAGTTCTTAATACAAACGCGGGATTACGTCCTCAGTTATCAGTTATCAGTTAAAGCATAGGATCTAACAGTTAAATCATTTAATTAGAGCATGTAAACATTTAATTAAAAAGTCAAAGCAAGAGGTTTGACCTGGTTTTTGGACGAGGTGTCACAATTGGACTTTCTCTGCGTGTTCACAAGACCGACCTGATTGTTGTTCGTTTGAGGTTCTGCTTTATATTTCTTGGTGTTTCGTATAACTCATCAGACTTTCTCTGCGTGTACGGGAAACCGACCTGATTGTTGTTGGGTTATACAATTTCAACTTGTTATATTTTCTTATTTTGTTAAATCCGAGGCATTATCTACGTATCGAAAGATCGACCTTAAGGTAGACGATGTAACGTTCTTATTTCTTTTTGCATGGAACGAAGTTGACGATATCATGAATAAAAAATAAATAATTGCTATGTGTTAAATCACAAGTGAATTCACAAAGTGTGATAAGCTAATATATATCTGAGTATGTCTGATTGTGTGGGTTATACTGGTCAAAGCAAATCTAATCAATACCTTAACATATCGTATGATTCTACCAAAGTTTAAAGTTGGACAAATTATATCTACAATCGACATGGTTTATGAGCTACTATAATTGAAATTGAAGTGTAGTTCAGCACGTTGTGACCAATATGATCCAAGATAGTGATCTTTCTCAAATAAAAAATAGAGTGTGATTCAGTATTACATTTATGTTTCCTTTTAGGAAAAATCCAAAAAGATTTTAGGTGTGTTTTGATCTAAAGTTTTTAAAAGTCAAAAAGATTTTATTTCTTAATTGTTTTCGATCGATCAACACTTTATACAAAAACAAAATTTTCAAAATCAATATCGTGGATTCTCAAAAGAGAAATTTTGCACCAAGATTAAATTAATTTTGATAATTCAAAGGAAAAACTGCACTTTTGTCTTCTAAAGTTGCAGGTTTTGTGTGTGAAGACTCAAGCATGGTGAAAAGGGGAGTTTGTTATATCTTTTCACAAATGGATCTTGAAGTTCAAAGATTGTTCAAGTTTTGATCCAGCCATGCTAGCTGTATTTCTGACAAGATTTCAAGTTAAAGATCGGATGCAGCAATGTTGAAGATTGAAGACTAGAGATTTACTTAGAATAGATACACTACACGTTAAGGGGGAGTTTTTTAGAGCATATTCCATGCTACGTTGTGTCTCGTGTATTGTATCTATGTAATGAGCATGAGAGTTAGTCTTGCTCGCAGCGTACCAGGCTCCATACTAGTTGGTACGGACCAACGTACCAAATGGAACACTGGGTAGTACGCTAGCCAGAGTAAGTCACCTATAAATAGGTAGCTTGTGTAGAGAGCATCAGAACTTCTAGTCATTCATCTTATATTCTGTGTGTGTTACTGTGTGTATTCTCTCAAGCTTTATCAATACAAATCTCATTTGTATTTACATTTGATCTCGTTTTTATCTCGTTATCACTTGATTAGAAAACGATCCGTCGCTCCACGACTTTACACCATCGGTGTATAAGGTCCAGGCATCCGGGCTGGTGACTGGCGGCGGGGGTTTGTGTTCTGTTGCCGGCTTCGTGCTGCATGTTTCACCTGCATTCGGCTCGGTTATGAAGTCAGCGAGCACTTGGCCTTTGATAGCATTTCTCGACTTGAACTGTAGCTCGTGCTCACCTAGCTCGATTGCCCATTTGGCGAACCTACTAGACGTCTCCGGTCTATGTATGATTTGATGCAAAGGGAAATTAGTGAGCACTAAAATTTTGTACGCCTGGAAGTAATGGCGTAGCCGTCTGTATGTGTGTATTAAGGCGAGTAATAGTTTTTCAAGTTTTGAGTACCTTATTTTCGGTTCCTTCATTGCCCGGCTGACAAAGTAGACCGGTATTTGTCGACCGTCCCATTCGGTGCATAACACTGAGCTTATGGCTTCCGTCCCGACTGAGAGATAGAGGATGACTTCTTCTCCGGTTTCGTGTGCTGTGACCGAGGCTAAGCTTGCTATTGTGGTTTTGAGGTCCGTGACTGCTTTGTCGGCTTCCTCCATCCACATCAACTGTTTTGTTTCCATGTATCGCTTCAGTGTTCTAATGAATGGGAGGGATTTTCAACCGACTTTGAGATGAATCTATGTAGTGCCGCCAAGCGGCCATTAAGGCATTGTAGTTCCTCTAGGCTTTGCGGCTGCTTCAATATTGTCATGTCCTTTACTTTCTCGGATTTTGCCATGATGTTTTTGTCTGTGATGCAATGCCCCAAGAATTTTCCAGTTTTCATCCCGAACGAACACTTTGTCGGGTTCAGTTTCATGTTTATAAATCTCAGGCCGGCGAATGTTTCTTCTATGTATTTTATCATGCCTTCCTCTGTTTGGCTTTTGATAACCAGGTCATCAACATAGGCCTCCATGTTTCTCCCTATTTGTTTGTCAAAGGCTTAATTAATGAGCCTCTGATAGGTTGCTCCCGCGTTTTTGAGGCCGAAGGGCATTTTCTTATAACAGAATATGCCTTTGTTGGTGTGGAATGCAGTCTTGTCTTTGTCAGCTTTTGCCATTTTGATCTGATGGTACACCTTGTATGCATCTAGGAAGCATTTAAAAGTGAAGCACGACAGAGCGTCTACCTTTGCATCGATTGAAGGTAGTGGATAATAGTCCTTTGGGCAGGCGTCGTTTAGTTTGGTAAAATCGACACACATTCTCCATGATCCGTCCTTCTTTTTTACCATTACGGGGTTGGCAACCCAGGTGTGCCATTTAACCTCTCTGAGTATTCCTGCCTATACCAACTTTATGACATCCTCGCAGACGGCTTTGCTCCTATCCCGACCCATACTTCTTTTTCCTTGGACTACTGGTGGGCAGGTCGAGTCTACTTTGAGCAGGTGCTCAGTGATTTCTCTCGGAACCCCGGTCATGTCTGTCGGTGTCCAAGCGAAAATGTCTTGACTGTTCCGGATGAGGTTGTACAGCTTTTCTCTCACCGAGTTGGTTAAGTCGGGTCGGATTATGATAAGTTGGTCGGGATAGTTTTCATGGACATTCCACTTGTTTTGAATAGCTTCTTCAGTTACGTCAGCTGTCATATCACAATCCGCCTATCTTGATTGGATTGTGGGAATTCCCCTTTGTGTTGGGAATTTCATCATTCCTTGTGTTGTTGAGACCACGCAGCCGAATTGCAGGATGGTGGTTCGACCGAAGAGGATGTTGTATTCGACGGTCGCTTGATGACGAGGAATGTTATTCGCTCCCTTCTTTCGTACGACCCGTCTGTGATCGTTGTTGGTAATGTAATCTCCCCGGCTAGAAAGACCGTGTCTCCACTGAACCCGACCAGTGTGGTTTTGGTGCGCCGGATTGTAGCCTTGACTTCTACGGGTAGCCGGGATAAACAACTTTCATACATTATATCGCATGCGCTTCCCCCTTCTACAAATACCATGTGTATGTGACAATTATCGATTTGCAGCATGATGATCATAGGGCTGAGTGTTGGGGTTGCTTGTGCCAGCGGTGGGAAGTGGATAGACTGGTTGACCCATTCGTCCTTCCATAGCCGTGGTTTCTTGTGCTTTGAGTTGAGAGTCATGTTTATCACCAGCGGTTCGGCTTTCTTTTCTTTCTTTTGTTTTTGCTATTTGATTTCCTTCAACAGGTGGAGTAGCTGGCCTGTGTTAACTACTTGCATGATTTCCTTTTTCAACTGATGGCACTCCTCTGTGTCGTGCCCACGATCCAAATGAAAGGCGCAATATTTGTTTGTGTTTTTGTTTCTCGTATTTGGTCCGATGGGCCTGGGTTTGTTGAACTGCCTGCTTGCATCCTCCATCTGTAGGATTTCTTTCTGTGTCTTTTTCAGAAGCGGGTAGTCGTATTTGCGACCGTTCCGATGGTTTGCTGACCCGGGATGATCGTATGGTGTGAAACCCGACTGTTTTCTGTTGTCTTTTCTTGACCTGTCATTGCCCGACTACCATGGGCGTCTCCCGTCTCTTTAGTTGGACTGTTGGCTGTGGTTTTTGCCTTGTGTCTGTTATGTTTTGTCGCGCAGTTGCGGGCTGCTTCCTCTCCCCGGATAAATGCCTCTGTTCGATCGAAGGCTTCATCTTTCCTTGATTAACTGCCTCCTCTGGATCCCATGGATGAATCCGGATATTCTCTGTCTTTCGTCCGCCTGACCGATTATCAAAGATTATGTTTTGTATCTCTCTAGGAACGTTCAGAGGGACTATCGGTCTCCTTGCATGATGTTGTGGAGCTCAATCGGGTCTTTCGTGTATTTTCTCTACTGGCCAAAGTGTTGGAGAATAGTTTCTTGAGATGGACATAGCTAGTTATGGATTTACTGGGTAGGGCGTTAAACCACTGCCAGGTAGGTCCAGATAAAGTCTGAACAAACATCTTGCAACAGACTGCAAGTGGCCATTGTTAGATTCGGGCAGTTGACTTGATCATGTGCAAATAATCTTCCAGGTCATAGCTTCTGTCATATGTTTTGACTGTTGATGGAAGTTTGGTCTTTGGTGGGCATTCGAAGTTTTCAATTCTGTCTGTGAACTTGCTCTCCTCTTCTGGTATGTAGGGCAGTGCCAGGTTGTCTGGGATGTTACCGCGTGCTCCGAAGAAGGGAGCCGGCTGGGACGTGACGGGTGTAGTGCCCGCCTAGGAGTGTGCCCCTGTGTTGGGTGGCCGGTTTTGGAGATTGCCGACCGGCAGGAACTGCGGGGCCCCTGGTATTTGGAATGCTGGTGGTCTGTATGGGTAGTATACCGGGAAGAATTGCTATTGTGAGAAGGCCGGCTGGTACAGCTGGTATCCGTACATGTGGGGAAGCTCGCTGAAATATGTTGCTGCAAAGGAGGTGGCGACTTCAGATGTTCTTGGGTCGGTACTTGTATTGACCGACCCGGTTGTTACTTGGCAAGTACCGGCTGCTTCGTTCCCGGATGCGTTTGGCATGACTAAGACCCTGGTGTTGTCCGTGACTATTGCTATCGGTCGTGGAGTGTCAGTCGTGCCACTGAGAGTCGGAAAGGTTGGACCAATATCTAGGATCTCATCATCGTATGACAATTGTAAGCGTACCCCTTTCAAACGCTCTGCTGCAACGTATTCATTCATTACCTGTCTGAGGTGTATGAAATTTCTACGGACTATCTGTGGCATCGGAGTTAACGTTGCCAAGTCGGTTCCCTCTAACGATTCAGTGTTTGGTAGATTCCAGGTTGGGGTGGTGAAGCCCACCTCTACATCTGAAGTTCCTGACATGCTTTCTTGACGAAGTACCGTCCGGATGGCACCAATGTAGAATCAGGCTGCCCCGGACAGTCAGATAAGCTAGGCCTAGGACGGACCGCTCAAGCAGTTGACCTACCGGATGACTTTCTGGACGAGTCGGGACCCGAGTGGAATACTTGAAGCCTCTCGGTTACCCGTAAAAGAGAAAAGACCATTGTTCTTGGAGAGCGGGACAGGGAGTCCTGCGACCAAGCTCGGGCGTGAGAATCAGTATTCGTTATCGGATCAAGAGTAAGGGACGAGTGGTGTGCAATGAATGAATCTTTACCTGGTGGTTGGGGGTATTTACAGCCCCTAACCTTTGTCTTGGAGTGTAATTAATGTTGTATTACCTGAACAGGCGGTCTGTGCGGCTGACCTGGTGGTCGGGTCAGAGTGCCACAGTCACTATTTTAGGTAATCCCTTAATTAGAGTGTACATGTCAGATAGAGTGACGTTTGACTTGTATGCATGTTAAGCCTTGGTCTGTAAGTCTTTGTTAGACGGGTGTCATGCTGACCGTCCGGCATTGGGGTCGGTCGGTTGGCAAAGGCAGGTTGTTATTGCTTATCTATGAGGGGTGAGCGTGATGTCACCCTGACCGGATATACATCATCAATATGGGTGCAATTCAACCCATCATATATCCAAAGCAATCAAAATCAAACCAAATATCGTGTCTTTAAAATCAAAATTGAAATGGAGAAGGAGCTTGGTTCTTACCCGACAAAGCAGAATGCTAGGCTGAATGAAAATCATATAAGAAAACTAAGAAGGAAAAATCCTACAAATCTGGGTTCATCTGCACAAAACATGTGAAGCTTAGGTCTCAAGTGAGTAGAGAAAATAAAAAAGCACTTAGATTTAGCACAATCACAAAACTAAAAACTCAATATTGAGTTAACTGAGTACCTGATTTTTACTTGAAGCGACGTTGATGCAATTGAAGGCAGACGGTGAGGAGATTAGGAGGTTCTTTACGACCGTATGTTTAAACCTAAATAAACAAAAACCAAAGACAAAAATAAAATAAAAAACGAGGTTGGGTGGACGGAGTGGTGGGAGAAAGCAAAGTAGCATCCCCCAATCAATCTACTTGTGTCATATTAGTTTATAAAAGAGTTAATTTCTATTTGTTTTCATGAGATTCGCTCATTTTAACCACTTGAGTATCAACTTTTAATTATTATCAATTGAATTATCTATATTTTTTGATTATTTGAGTCCTTTTAACTAACGAGGTTAGATTTTTCTGTTAACTATAAGTGTATTTCAAGTATTTTACGCATAAGACTAATTATGTAAATTTTTACCTTTTTTAAAATAAGGACTATTTGTGTAATTACAAGTTTAACACTTATCCAGCAAAACTTATCTCCGTAGAATTCATCTCTGTCGCCCTTCTCTTCTCCAGCAGCACACATCTCCGCCACCACCATCTATCCATCGCCCCTCTCTTCTCCGACAAGAACTCATCTCCGTGATATGATTAAAATCATGGAATAGAAGTTTTATAGGTTTAGAATGGTGTAATAGAAGAAGAAGGGATGGAGTTAAGAGGGAGGACTGCTTAATTTCCAACTTGCCATTTCAATATGTAGTACAAAAGTTATATAGCCTTAGCATTTACATTGAGAACCCTTAACTATCATTATAGAACCCACAATAACCCCTCCAAAAATATAACCCATAATAACCCATTGCAAGGCATGGGACTTGTCCCATGTTGGTTGTATGGGCAACTAATGTGAGGTTTATAGGCCAAATGGGCTCTCTCACCCATTAGACTAGTCTTTTGGGTTGTGTTCTCCTGTTTGGTCTGTAACACTCCGTCACCACCATCTATTGCCCTCTTTTCTCTGTTTCATCACCCATGGACCCCCTATCAAGCTCATTATCTCTCTGGCCCTAAATTAGGGTTCGAACTAGCATCAAATTGTCAATAACACCATAGCTAAAACGCTGTAACTATGCCACCAAATAAATCATTGTAGCATCGGCTCATCATCTCTCTGGCACTAAACACCGTAGCTATGCCACCAAATCAAACCAGCATCTGGTTATCGAAACCCCTCGTAATCTCACTTACTATCTTCCTCTATCATCTTATAATTTGATTGATTCTCCCATAATTCTACATAGTTATCATGATTGAATGGCTTAACAACTTGAAATGAGTATTCATTTAGTTTTTTTTGAAGAGACAAGTGGACCTAAATGCCCAGTTACCAACATATCATTCCTCTTTGTGATCGATTTGTTATTGATACGATTTATGATTAGAAATCATCCCGATCGAAAAGTGTTCTTCTTTACTCTAGGTTTTTGGACCAGTCAGTGTTCATTATAAGGTTTCAAAGCTGCAAAATTGACTGAAAAAATCTAACCTCGTTAATCTAAAGGACTCAATGTGACAACTGGTAATTTCCAGGTTAACTCCATTAATAACTTCTATTATCTTTTAATAATGTTCGTTACCTTAGTTAACTAGAATAGTTATGAACACTGGACATGTCAGTCTAGACGTTTGTTAACTAACTTGAATAACATTTCCCATATTTATGTGTCAATGTATCACATAACCACATACGATTTTACGACTAAAACGCCGTTGGAATTACGCAGAGTAATCTATGATTTTATGTGAATCACTTTTATAATTATAAGTTTTATTTTATGATTTTATATAACGAATCAAGTTTATGCTTTATAAATGTCACACGTCAATTATATTAGGTCAAACTCACGTATTCGTTCGGTTAAGGTTATTTTCCGTTAACTTCGCTAGGGTTAACTAATGAATTTTAACTTCTAGGGGTTATTCCTGTAATTTGCTAGACCTCCTTTAGTTAACTAAACTCGAAGGGACTATTTCTGTTAAAAGCCAAACTTGACTCCCTATTGTGTAAAAACCAGAGGGGTTGGTATTATCAATTACATAAAGTCAATTTAAGACTCAAATTTAATAAACACGACGCCGCCGTTGATTCAATTCCGGTATCGCTATTTCTTCATTCAACCCTTCATCCGTTATATGCATCGATTGGCTACCACAACCTTAATGAGCTAAAACTCATTTCCTTCCCATCATTTGTGCATCGCTTGAACTCTCTCAATACTCAAAGGTGTTGTTTGTTTTTTTTTTATAAAAAAACCTCTTCTAACCTCTTATGTATGCGTCGCGCAGACCACGCGTAGACATTGCATTTAGCAGAGTGTTTGTTTTCTCGCAGACATTTCATTTGAAAACATCTGTGCGTCCTCTTTTTCATGCAGACCTGGACTTATCACTTCACACCTCTTCTTTACCTCTTCTTTGATAAAAAAAACGTCGCTCCCTCCCCCAAAAACAAATTACGCTCGCTGCTCCTCCTCCCAGAAACCCTAGACGCCCTTTGCCACTTCGCCGATCTTCTTCTTGCCGGACGGCGGTCTTTTTTCGGCCGTCTCCGGTGCCTTCTGCACCAGTCCGACCATCTCCCTGCTCTACTCCGTCCGTCTCCATCGTTTCTCAGTGGGTCGCCACACCGATTTCACCGTCGCCTTCTCCAAATCGCCCCTGCTCTAGTCCGACCATCTTCGGATGACGGTATGTTGTTTCCTTCACTGATTTGATACATAAATTGATAGTTTATTTCGATTTTCTTGTCTCTTGACCTGTGATTTTTTCTTGAAATTTTTGAGCTTTTGAGACCAATTTGTTACTGTGACTTTCTATATGGAATGTTGAGGTTTTGAGACCCATTTGTGACTGATTTTCTATATGAAATATTGAGGTTTTTAGATCTACTGTGTGACTTTGATTTTCTGGATTGTGGTTTCCCTTCAACAAAAATTGTTGTGATATTGTTCTAGTGAATATACACATCATGATTTTCTTGAATATACTACATAAATTGTTGAGACATTGTTCTAGTGAAATACATAGGATGATTTTGTTGAATATACTAGACAAATTATTGTTTAATTGTTCAATTCTCTATTGAGAAATGGTTGAGAATATGCACCAATTGATCGTTGAATATACTACAAAGATTGTTTATAGAATGCACTAGTAGTTGAATATACACTAGCTAATATTTATATAGTGATAGTTTGATTATTTGTTAAATACTAGAAATGGGAGAGAAACAACAATGGTCAAATGATCGTCTAAAATGCTTATTAGGGACTTGCATTGAAGAGATAACCACCGTGGGTGAAAAAGGATTGAGTTTGCACAAAGACTCATGGACCAAGTTAGGTAAAGTTCTTAAGGAAAAGTGTGGCGTGGACTTGTCTCAAAAGCAAATGAAAAATGCCTACGATAATCTTAAAGCCAAATACATAGGATGGGTTTATTTGAAAAACAAAACTGGCAACATATACGACCCTCGAACAAACACTTTTACCTTAACGGACGAGGAATGGGAAGAATTCAGGAAGGTATGTTCATATACATAATTTCTTAAACTCTGCCTTTAAACAAATAATCATACCATTTTTTTACTTAGGGGCATCCGAAGGCCGCATCATTGAAAACACTTCCATTACCTTTTCCAGAACTTTGTGCTCAATTGTTTGATGGTAATGCTGCCACAGGGAATGGTAAGTGGACATCAACCCAAAGATCAGGGGTTGGATCATCTTCTTGTCATCGTGTCCAACAACTTCTGACTTATAACCACCGAGGATTTCCAACCACCGTATCTAGTTTTGTTTTGGTTTAAGGCTGCTCATGTCGATGGACCTACACCGTCGAAACCACACCACCACTCCGTCGCACGCACAACAACAGTTGTTGGAAGCACCGCAGTTCCTTTGCCGGTGTCGTTCGAGTTCGGTTTTCCAATCGTGTTCATCGTTGTCCTTGTGTTTCAAGATAGTTCGCATCTGAGGTAATCCTACGAACATTATAGTGATTAAAAAACGTTCTTGGTTGTTTGTTAGTCATCTCTGTAAGTTCTGAAAGTCGTGATTGATTTTAATGGTGGTCGGACGTATTAGCATTCTTCAATGAAGAAGACACATGCTCCTTACTTATTATATATTTTCGTGGTGGCTTAAAAACTAGATAATTGGATGTTCCGAACGGTCAGGGTGTTAGTTGTCCAAAGATGAGGTCATGTGTTCGAACCCTGGCCATGCCCCCTCAAAATCGTTTTTGTTCCATTTATATCTACTATGCCATATGAACTTGTGCTCTTCACTGTTAAGGTATAAAATATCTAGGCGATGACCAACACAAACCAGCGTTTAGCCCAGTTGGTTGAGGCGCTATAATGTCAACCAGAGGTCACAGGTTCGAACTTTGTGATCTCCATTTTCTGTTGTATTATTTTTATTTATTCATACTTGGTCTTGTTTGATTCAAAGCCTTTCAACGATCGTCCCCTATGATGTTTTGGGCCCGTAGGTTCACGTTGAATTCGTTAAAAAACCATTCTCTCGCCTTTTCTGTTATAATTTAGTTTTGAACAAAAAGTAATAATAAATAATATGCACTTGGTTATTATCATGGATATGTGTATATTTATTTTAGAGACTATGAAAATATATATGCTTTGACAAATATAGTCATACGTTTTAAATACTCGAGCTCACGAACATATATTATGGGTAAATGATATATATTTTTATTAACTTTTAAAAATCCTTGTGATTTTGGTTAAATGTCGTCCTCGACTCATTTCGAATAAATGATTTTTATCGCGTGTCAAGTTTGAAAGTTATCACACACGTAACGTATGGAATTTACTTGACCATGAACTGTCGTCTAGGCTACGTTACGCATGTTCGGGTACCCACTTACACATGTAAACTCAATAGTTGCTCGGTAGATACACAAGACTTGGAGTCTTAATAAATTATTCCAGCGCACCCTAAGGTGAGTTCACGACTCTGTTTACGTTACATCCGGTTTGAGATGTTAACGTGCAATGATAAACTGTTTGCTTGATTAAAGTAAGTCCTTACAAATCAAACCGTTAATTGTGGATAGCGAGGTGATATTGAGTAGTACTTCTGGGGTTTGACAAACCCCACTCAGCTGGCACCAGATGCACCACCCGACTGGTAGTCGGACTGAGAACAATGTCACCCTAAACATACCGTTTCTCTGGTGGGCACGGGGAAGGCAAAACTCGTAGGTTGTACCTGCGTGTATTAGTTAGCTTTGGTTACGAACCATTTAGTGACATGAAAATTGGCTAGCTACTTATGATATGGATTATGCTTTAGTTCTTACATTACAATTTACGAACAATAACTATTGTGTTCATGGGATATTGCTATAAACGGATAAAGACTGTCGTATCCATGAAACATTACTATACACATGTGTATACATTACTTGCTTGAACTCACCAACCCTATTATGGTTTTTCCATACAAGTTACGTTATTTCGAATGACAATATTTTGTGTAAATACTAAATATTTTGTTTATGCTTCCGCATTGATAATGTTTTGTGTAAATACTAAATATTTTGTTTATGCTTCCGCATTTGTAAAACTCTGAATATATATTATATTTTAATATAATGTAAATATTTTGACATTTAATAGTTGTTTGGTATACCTAATGGACTGGGATCCTGGTTTGTCATGCCCCACACGGTAAAACTCCGTTAGTGAAATTTGGGGGTGTGACACTCAATTTGAAAGAAATCATAAAACACATGTAATCAATTAATAATAATTCAAGGTTAGTACTCAAGAGGTTAGAATGAACAAACCTTAAGGACTCAAATAGAAATTAACTCTTTTTAAAAAGATAGTTGAATGAAGATGGTGGTGATAGAAAACTAGTACCATATTTATGACATGTTGATACTTATTATAATGACATTTTGGTCAGTAATTGGAGGAATATTTTGCCCACATTCACGGCTACCATCGGCTACTTGTAGTCGCTCCATCTGACCGCAACATCAAGCTGCATTACCGACGGTTGTAGTTGTGTCAAAGCAACCCAAGGAGCGAAGTATGAGGGGGAAGCCGCTCCCACCCCCTCCACCCTTCGAGCGCAAGAAAAAATTAAGTCATCTAAACTATATATGAAGCACAGGAGTTAGCTGACATCACCAAGTGAAGCGCTTGGAGGGGGTTCTCGAGGTTCCCGCATTCGAACTCGCATTACGCTAGTGAAGTAACTAAAGGTGCACAAGAAAAACCGGTTGTTTTTTAACAGGGAACCGAACCCATTAATAAAAGTTTATTCCAAAACCGGTTTGTAACCGATGGTTCGTAACTGGTGGGGGAATATTTTGAAAGTTCCTATTAGAAATCGGTTAACCAAACCGGGTTTTTTTTGGTCCAATTAATAACTGGTTAACTGGGTATTTCCATTAACTTCAAATAACTAGTCATTGTTAAATGGCATTATAGTCGCTTATAGCCATTTAAACCAATTTTTTACCATTTTTACCCCATAAACAAGTATAAATAGATGGTGGATGTGCTAGGTTTATCACACCAATTCTCTATCTTCTTTAAACACTTCAAAAACACTCAAAATTATCGACAACAACAATGGTATCAAAAGAGCATGATGCAAAATTATAGTTTTTTTTATTAAAAACTGATTCCAACACCACTTTACATCATCATATTCGAAGACATGAAACTTCGAGTTCAATGCAATGATGTTGTCACACCCCGATGTTTCCGATTTCGTAGGCATATGTTGTCATGGGGTCATAGTCGTGGATACAAGGAACGACCTCTGTTAGTTTTGTTTACGTTTGAAAACCAAGTAGTTATCAAAGTTGCAGCGGATTACATAAAAGATAAAATTGTCTTACCATGCTGAAACGAGAACCATTATGATAGAAGCTACGATTGTTCATAATTCATTTTTAATAGAAAAAGGGTGACCATGACTCCATCCCTAATGCAAGCCCTAGTGGTTGATAGACTTCCCATTTGCACACCAAGAGTGGTCTTAGTTACCTAAGAGATACATGAGTTTAAAAGGTCAACGTAACATTGGTGAGTTCACAGGTTTAGGACTCTACAAAATGCATTTATAAAACAGTTAAAGATATACAAGATATTATAATGGTTACCCGTCGTTGCATTGATCTACCTGCACCTTGATTTTAAACACTAACAGATTTACCCACCTATGGTATCTCCCCAAAAATATACCAACGACATAGAATAACTAACATGTACCCCTTAACTATTATCGTGGAGTCAGAATTGGAGCTACCAATTAGGACAGGATTGTCAACCCAAATATATCTATTCACTAGTTATCGTTTCGCTATAGGAACTAATCGAAATCAATTGATGGTGGGATTTATAGCAATACGTTGTAACATTTAATACGAAAGTGGTATGAAAGAACAGATAATCAATAAGGCGTAATAGTTGTACCATAATATCAAGTAAAAAGATTTGTTTGATCACGATTTCTCCCCCATGGTATTTAAACAGTATTAAAAGAAAGGGGCTGTGAAACTCATCTGTTTAAGGTGAATGATCGTGATTGCTGATACGAGTTTAATATTAACCGATGTCCTAATATTAATAATAATAATAATAGAACAAGTATTAGGTCTTCCTTTCAATTGGATAACGTTCAGTAACCCAATTGATCATGGTCGAGTCTTGACAGTTTATTCTTGTTTGTGTGTTTGGAAAACCCCTTCGAAATGTTCATTATTCAAATAAATAATTTAGACGTTGTGATAGTATTTATAATTACATAAATATTGACGTGTGAATATGTCACACCCTAAACTTTTGGGAACGGATTCGTGTGACGTCATGGATTATAGTCGTGGATACATTTAAGGACCTCTAAATGATTAAACGTTTTGATTTATACACAATGTATTACAAGTTGCAGCGGAAAGAAGTGATAGTAAAATAATGATTGTGAAGTACGAAGGTTGAGTTTGAAAAGTATGATGATTCCAAATTGATAATATGTGATGAAGGCTCCAATTGTGCTAAGTGTTGACTATGACACCCAACAGAATGCAGGTCCTAATGATGTATGTCATTCCAAGCAAGTAGCAGCTAAGTGCCTAAGAATTCATGAGATTAATGTAGAGACCGTAATTTTGTAAGGCTTTTGCATTATAAAGTTTGTTGGGCTATGTAAACGTGGGTAGGGTGAGTCCGGTCGAACATAGGCCATGTGGGCCGAATTATTTTGGCTTGTTCATCAAGTTTAGGCTTTCCTATATAAGGAATAGCTAGCTACTTGTTTAGAGTTGCTTGTTGGGAGTTTTAATGTTCTAGTGTTTTTGAAATTCTCCTAGTAGAATTTCGACTTGTGTAAGGTGACTAGCAATCGGATTTATTCAAGCATTCTCAATCGGTTTGTCTTTAGTGTTTTTTCTATTCATTTGTTCTTGATTATCTCGTTTATACTTGAATCATCACTAATCACCGGATTCCGCACGGTGATTAGTCGACTTGATATCGCGTGAGAAGATATTTCGATCCTTACAATTAGTATCAAAGCCAAGAAACGCAAGTTTCGAGGCTCTCGCGATATCCGATTCAAGTCTTTGGTAAATAACGATTTGAGTGTTTGTGGTTTTTTTCAGCGTTAGCACTGTTCGGAAGTCTTTTTGCAGGTTTCAAGTTAAGACATAAGTTTTTGTGGCGTTTTGTTCGAGATTCGGTGACTTTTCGACCCAATTGAACGCTTTTCGATCGTCCTTCTAATCGAAAAGCTCATACTATTGCGCCATTCCGATCGAGGAAGTCCCTTTGAGACTTTTCGATCAGCACCAACTCTATCGAGAAGTCTCCTTTGTGACTTCTCGATCAACCATTTCGATCGGAAAGTCCCCCTGAGACTTTTCGATCAGCCCTCTTCCGATCGGAAAGTCCCCTTGTGACTTTTCGATCGGCCCTTTTTTGATCGGAAAGTCCCCCTTGTGACGTTTTGATCAGTTCATTTCGATCGGAAAGTTCCCCTGAGACTTTTCGATCGGGAAGTCCCCTCTGTGACTTTTCGATCCGCTCACACCTTTTCGATTGAGAAGTGTGCTTTTCGACTGTGACCCTGTCCGATCGAAAAGTGATTTCCGACCAGTTCTTCCGACCGAAAACCACTTTTCGACCCAACCTTTCTTCGATCAGAAATACCTATTTTTTGTCTCTCTGTTTGTTTTCTGTGGCTTTCGGCATGTCAAATCTGTCAAGTGCGACTCTAGAGATGGACACAAAGATAGGAACCAACGCCAGACCCCCTCGTCTGATGTCTGGGAGAGACTTCATGAGCTGGAAATACCAGTTTGTGAACTACGTGAACTATCATGATCCCAAGATCATGCGATCTGTTGAGGTGGGAAACTATGTTCCAAAGTATCTGTAGCAGCTGGTCAAGAACCTCAACCCAAAGAAAAATCAGAGTGAATGAGGATGATTGGGAGAAGGTAGAAAGTGATAGAAAGGCCCTGGCTGCTCTAACCATGGCCTTATCTCCAGAGGTAGCTGAAGCCGTCAAGGAGTACACGTCTGCTAAGATACTTTGGGATGCTCTTGTTGCGGCATATGAAGGAAATGACGACATGAAAGAATCTCGAATGGAAAACCTAAGAGAGTAGTTTAATGAATTTAATTACATGCCTAGTGAAAATATTGAGACTCAGCTTCAATGGTTCATCAAAATTTTGACAGGAATGAAAGATGCTGGGGTCACCTACAGACAGGTGGAGGTAAACAAGAAGCCGGTGAACTCACTTCCACCAAATTCGGATAGTGCCATTGAGTTAATAGAGAATACAGTGCAAATGAATACTTCATCATTAAGCGAGCTCATGTCAACCATTAGAGCTTATGAAGAGAAGAAGAAGAAGAGGGCCAGGAAATTGGGCAATGGAGGTTTTATAGAGCATATACCTATGCTATGATGTGTCTCGTGTATTGTATCTAGATTAGAGTGAGTCTGTGAGTTGTTGTGACAATATCATTGGTGCCGTACCAAATGGTACGTCGGACCATATGGTACGCCATACCAGATGGTGAACCATTTGGTACGCAGGCTGTTTGTCACTAAGTATAAATAGGTTGTGTTAGAATGATAGCTTAACACTCTGAGTCATTCTACACTTTCTGTGTGTGTTTTCTAAAGAGAGAAACTAGAGAGAATTTCTTTGTATCTTCAAGTGATTCAATAGAAATCTCTTATTTACATCCGTGTTTACTATGATTGATTGATACACGTAGTAGTAAGATCGTATCTCGGTTTTACAAGTGGTATAGAGTTTTAATGAACTAAGTTAATCAAGCTTTCATCTCACAACCAATTGTAGCTCCTAGGAAGTCACACACTAATCATATGGTTTTTATTGCACAAGCCACTGGGTCAAGCTCATCTGGATCATCTAACATTATTTCTGTGGATATGAATAATCTAACCAGAGACCCCAGTTTTGCTCTTGGTGCAGGTATCATGAGTTGCTATCAGGCACTCGTTGCAGGTTCTCTTCTACTTGCTGATTTAACTTCAGATGATGTGAATCAAGTTAACCCAGAAGACCTGGAGCATATGGACATTTCTTATCATATGGGAATGTCAGCCTTAAGAGCTAAGCAGTTCATAGCCAAGACAGGAAAGAAAGATTGGAATGGAGGAAAAGGGATAAAACTCAGTTTCAAAAAGGCAAATCTACGGTGCTACAACTGTAATTAGTATGGGCATTATGCGAGAGAGTGAACCAAGCCAAAGGTTGAAAGAGATGTCAGAACTGAGGACAGAAGTGAAGGTGTGAGATAGGAGACAGGGAAGAATGATAGGGGACTGGTGGTCCAGCACACACCAGGATATGACTGGACGAATCAAGTTGAAGAGTTGAGTCTAACACTTGATCATGTGGCCCTCCTTGCAGAAGAAGGAGCACATAAAGAAGCTACTGAAGTCTTTCACCATGCTTTCATGGCAGACATCACTTCAGTGTCTCAAGCCAGCAGTAATGAGGTATGTTCAAACTCTAAATGTCAAACTGTGTTTAATGAATGCAAAGACTGTGAACGTAAGTTCATCAATGAAACCCTAAATCATGACACAACTGCTAGAGATCTTAAGGAGTATAAAGATAAGAGTAGGATATTCAGAGAAAAACTAGAAGCTGCTAAATTCGATATTAAAAGTCTTCAAAATCAAATTTGTGATAAAATTGCATGTCTTAGAATTACTAACTCTAAAGTTGAAGAGTTAGCCAAAGATGTAGATGAACTTAAAGCAAAATTAGGAACCTCTCAAAATAATATTGAACGTTATGACAAGATTGTGTCTGAAATGCTGAAGGCGAGTTCTCTTTTTTACAATACATATACTAGATTGAGGCATGTTAAAGGGAACACATGATTAGGGTTTGGTGTTGATGATAACAATGAAAAATCCATACACTTTGTCCCAGTGCCTTTAATGCATGAAATTATTCCTGGTCATAAAATTTCTAAGATCACTTTAGAAGTTAAGGCAGATATTGACAAAAAAAACTTACTGCATGCCCTATTAAGATTTCTGGTCCTATTTCTAATATTACTAACAATTCTACTTGTTGTGCAGATAAAGACAATAAAGAAGCAGGGGTAGTGAATTGCAAGGAGTCCCCTAAGAGTCCCATGAAGTCTAATTATGATGATTTCTATAAAAATATGATTTTGAGAAACTTGAATTTTCTGTGTAGTTTAAGTCAAAAACTCATGAGTCTGTTTTGTGTGATAAAACTTCTGATTGTGGTGTGTTTACTTTTGGTATATATGATGCTAAACCTGTGAAACCCTTACGAACTGTTAAGATTTTAAGAAGGGGTAAGGGACCACAGGTTGCTGGTCCCAACCCCACAATTGATGGCTTGTCTGGTGTGATCATGACCAAAATGTGTGCAGAAAATGCAGAACATTAGACCTCATGATTTTGTCCCGTACCCAGAAATCAATTCTGCATATGACCAACTTAAGCCGGTTCAGCGGGAGTACATTTTAACCACAAAGCCACATGGTAAAACCCATTGGATCCACAAAAACTGTTCAAAACTAACTTGGATATCCACTAGGCGAAACCAACAACAGGCTCCCGCATACCCAAAGAAACAATCTTTGTCACACCCCCAAATTAACCACTAACGGAGTTTATACCGTTAAGGGGTGCGACTAGACCAGGACCACAACCATTAGTTACAAATACTAAACGAATCAGAGTAAAGTCCAAAACATTTATTTCAAACAGTTTCAAAAGTTACGCAGCGGA
>JBCNJP010000006.1:19814666-19832912 GCA_039602395.1 Deinandra increscens subsp. villosa | reverse complement strand
AACAACTACGTAATCAAATATCGAATGAATATAAATATACGTATTCTACGATATAAACATTCTAAATGCTAGATATGTATTTATATGAATGTTTACAAATATATAAGTATATTTTGAATACTTGTTATCAACGTAATTGTATATTTGGTGATATATATATATATATATACATACATATTTTATTATCCGATTTCATTGACGTATATTATTAGTTAATAATATACTTTTTGACGACTTTTGTAGTCGTCGTGATTTTTGGCTATGTGCCATCCTCGGCTCGTTTTGGACTCTATGATCTTCGTCATGTCATAGTTGACGTTGACTATCTTTCACCGTTGGTCTAGACTTAGTCGTTTCGATTGAACACACACAGGTATTTATGCTCGTTAGGTGTTCGGTAGAGTACACAAGACCTGCTAATTGTTACCTATTGTGGTTATTTATCTGGAATTCCTGTGCACCCAAAGGCGAGTTTCACGACCCCACTTTACTCTTTTCTTTTGGGGGGAGAGGACATGCAAAATTTCTTACTGTTTTTATACAGCTTTTATATTTCCAACATATCACATGTACTAGATTTGCTTCACACCAAAAACTAAGTCCTTACAAATCGAACCATTAATTATGAAAAGCAAGGTAATGTTGAGTAGTACTACTGGGGTTTGACAAACCCCTCTCAGCGGGCACGTGATGCACCACCTGACTGGCGGTCGGACTGAGAGCAATATTAGCCTAAACGTATCGTTGTTTCTGGTGGGACACGGGGAAGGCAAAACACGTAAGGATTATTCCTACAACTAATTAGTCAGCTTCGGTTGTGAACTATCTAGTGACATGAACTTTAGGCTAGCTACCTAATATATGGAAATATAGCAAAAATTTACAACTTATCTATGGACTTTAAACTATTGTGTCCATACGCGAAAAACTTGATTGTGAATATCAAAACCTGTGAACTCACCAACCTTTGGTTGACACTTTCTTTCAAACATGTTTCTCTCAGGTCGCATGTGTTCGAGTATCACGAGTACGCATGCATAAGTCCTTGAAACACTTTTAGTGTCTTTGGACAAGTCACGTCACCTTGGGTGACGATATTTTACTTGTTTTTACTTGTAATTACGCTTCCGCATTTGTAAAACTCTGAATTTATATTTTAATGAAATATGTAACGTTTTTAATTAACTATTGGTCGTTTGGTGTAATTAATGGACTGCGATAGTGGTTTGTCATGCTCCCTGCAGTGGTATTCTGCACGTGGGATATTTGAGGGTGTGACACGCCACCACCTAGTCGCCGAAAAACCGTCATTCACCACCATTTTTCTTCCTTATGAGTCTTCTTTTCTCTATGTTTTTATACATATTCTAGCACCCAAGAAACACCAACAAGTCTTGATAAAAAATCTCTAAAAAAATTCTACACATTCTCTCATCATCTCTTTTCTTTTCGATCTAAACATCCTTTGGTGTCTTTGGACTTAATGTTACCAAATGGATGGGTGAAACACACTCAAGAAATCTAAATGAAAGTATTAAGTGTGCACCATGATCTTATGTTCTTACATTTTAATTTTCATTTGATCTATTTGTCCTAACACATAAGTGTTAGCAGATTTACTTGAATCTAATAAAAATGGCTAACAAAATGGATAAATGCATAAAAAAATGGGTGTTAATATTCATGTTTATGTTCATAACTTGGTCATAACACACTAGTGTTAGTAGATTATGTATAAGTTTTATTTTGCTCATGTTTTTGGTCCTAACACATTTGTGTTAGTAGATCCGATCATATATATATATATATATATATATATATATATATATATATATATATATTGTTGCTAATAAATTTATATCTTGGACATCACTAGTAGTAATACTAGTCATGAAATAAATGGATAATTTAAAACATGGAAATGGACATATGGAAATTGATCTAAGTATATATATATTTTATGTCATAGAATTTTCTATTCAAAAAATGGCTAGACTCCAAGACATGGATTTTTAAAAGTTAAATATATTTCAACAATAATAACTTTATGGAAACATAATCAAAGCCATACATGGTTTCAAGTGTTTTTATAACTTTTATCATTACTTTGATGATTCAAAGTAATTGAAACAAAAAGACATTGCGTAGTAAGAAAATCGGGACCGATACGGCGATATACGCAAAAACGTCAATATTTGGATTTTAATCATGCTACATGTCTTGTGTTGCAAAATGATTTAAGAATTTGTACTAAGTATTTCTAAGTCCAAGCATCTTCAAAAATCCTATCTTTTCATATCATTGTTTAAACTTCTAAAAATAGAAATAAATATTTTTAGTTTATAAAATATTTGGACAATCTCTATTTTTATGACATAGCAATGAATAATTATTTTTGACAAATAATTATTTGCAAGAGTTTCTAAACTTAAGAATTGTTCAAACTCACTAAATTAGTTAGTTACAGTTATTGAAATAATAATTATAATTTTTTACTAAAGTCTTACATTTTTGCATAAGAACAGATAATGAAATATCTTTATTATTTAACTAACTTATGTAGTATTTAGAACCACTATGACTTGTAATAATTTGATAAAATTATTCCGATAAGTTAATATAATTATTTTGACAATAATTATAAGTTCATTTTCCAATAAAATTTAGTTATTATCATAACTTATCAATATTTGGAAATTTCATCAACTTGCAATATAAATCAATATGAACTTATAAGAATAATAATATATATTATTATTTAACACGATGTTCAAAACTTAGTTGATTTATTTTATATGAATCGTTTTCATTTATTCCACATTTTCATTATATTTACCTGAACATAAATATAATCATTAAACATATGAATTTATTTGAACAATAAATACTAACAACGGGCTTTCCAAACGTATACAAACGGGATTGTACGTCAAAACTTGACCGGTATCACTTGGGTGACTAATCGTTACTCAATTGATCGAGACCTTTATGCATTGTCTTATTATTAGGACGTTATGTACTTGCTATCATGTTCTGCACGACACGTTACTTCCACTCACCTTGATCAGGTGAGTCTCACGGCCCCTTTTCCTTACTGTTTTATCATATGGGGGAGAATTCATGAAATATTAAACTTTATACATTCTTTTGACTTATACGATGTCCCTTTCTTTTAAAATTGTTTTAAATATCTTGGGGGATCATTCCTGAATCAAACAAACACACTTTTACTTGACATTATGGTTAATTTACCGAGGTAATGGTTACATGTTCTTTTCTGTATCCCAAACTATGATACATTATCATTATAAATGATTGTACAACCGAATCCCACTATTAATTGAATTTGATTAGTTATGTACGAAACGATAACTAATGAATAGACCTATTTGGGTTGACAACCCTGCCCAGTTTGGTCGCTCTAATCCTAACACCGGTAATTATCAAGGGGTACATGTCAGTTATTCTGCTCTGTTCAGTATTTCTCGGGATAGAATGCCATGATTGGGTAAACCGTTAGTATTCGAATTTGAGGTTCATGTGAGACCATATCAACAACTACAATAGTAAGCTGAGTAATGAAAAACCATGCATACCTTGATCGTGCACAAGTCTTTCAACAAACCGTGTAAACCTTGATAGTGCACAAGCATTTCATCAAACTATGAAACTTTGACATGCACAAGTCTTTTATCAATCAGTGTAAAACTTGACTTGCACAAGACATTTTCAAAACTTGACTCACATGAGTCCAAAACATTGTATGCATTAAATTTTTTACAACTTATTATCAAGTCGATAAAACTTGTGAACTCACCAACATTATGTTGACTTTTTAAGTGTAAGGATCAAATCGAAATCTCTTCTCACGCGATATCAAGTCGACTAATCACCGTGTGGAATCCAGTGATTAGTGATGATTCAAGTATAAACGAGATAATCAAGAACAAATGAATAGAAAAAACACTAAAGAACACAAACCGATTGAGAATGCTTGAATAAATCCGATTGCTAGTCACCTTACACAAGTCGAAATTCTACTAGGAGAAATTTGAAAACACTAGAACACCAAAACTCCCAACAAGCAACTCTAAACAAGTAGCTAGAGATTCCTTATATAGGAAAGCCTAAACTTGATGAACAAGCCAAAATAATTCAACCCACATGGCCTATGTTCGACCGGACTCACCCAACCACATTAACCTACTTACTAATACCCAATTACATTTACATAGCCCAACAAACTTTCTAATGCAAAAGCCTTACAAAATTACGGTCTCTACAATCTTCCCCTAGGCTTTAGCATTAGACATTTTTCACATCTTGAACTTCATAGATGCCTGCACAGTAGACGGATCATACCACAGCTCTTCTTCAACAATCGTTTTCACTGCTCGAGTATAGCACTTGGCGTATTCTTCAGTTTCTTTAGAGCTCTCAATTTGATGCTTGTACAGCACTAGTATGTCCTTCTTATAAAACCGCAACAAATCATGAACTTCCATCACACTCATCGACTTTGACTTGCAAATGATTTTTGCTTCGCCGGAATAGTCACTGTAAGCCCACGTCTGGAAGTCATCCAAACATCCTTCAAGATGCTTCATCGGTAGAGGTATGATTTTAGTTTTCTTTGTAGGTGGATACAATGTGTTAGAGAAATTCTTCTTTCCATCCAGTTTAAACACACCCCTGTATTTCTTCGTGTAGGAATTCTTGTGTGGAAAGTCCTCAAATCTCTTCAAATTGCTAAGGACAACATTCCTTAACTTCTTGTAAAAATGATCAACATAGTCATTTCTAGACGGGTTGGAGAATGGTGCCTTGTATAGCATCGTCAGATCCACAGTTGTCCATGAGTAGAACTGAGTCCAACATTTGTAGTACTACAATGGGTACTGACCCTTCCTTCTAACAACAAACATATTCTTCTCTCCATCGAACATCCAGAACTTCACATCTGATTTGATTCCTCTTTTATCATGATAATGTTCACCCAGCTGAATCAAGTACCTTTCAGGAGGATAAGCCAAAGTCTATACCTCCCAACTTCCATCAAACTCAGTAGCAGGCACCGTCATGTAATCTCTATCTCTTGTGTCTGTGTCTTCATTGGCGCCTTCAGGCATCACAGGACCTGATGCATCTGGAATATCCGCTTCAAAATCAAACACAGGTGATTGTGAGGAACCACTGGCACCTGAACTGCCTTCTTTATTCCCTGGATATCCCTTATCATCTTTCTTTGAGTTTCCTTTAGCAGAATTCATCTGTCTGATCAACTGGTGTAATTCTTTAAACTACCTGGTAAATTCTCTGTTGATCTTTTTCTGATTTTCTAGCTCAGTATTGTGAACCTTTTGAATATCAATCAAATCTCCAATAAGTTCACTCTGAGTTGCATTCTGAGCTTTCAATTCAGCTATCTCTGCTCTGAGTTCTCTTTCTAACCTGAGTTCTGCTGTTTTTATAGCTTTCCCTTTGTCTTGCGCTGTGGGTTGTGATGATGATGATTGACCTGCACTTGTGCTGGTAGATGGAGGCACTCGTGGGTCCAATCGTTTCCTTCTTGGGTCACTTAGGGCTTCTGTAAGGTGTTGCGTAGCGATCTTCACTTTCTCAGTCAGATCTTCAGTAACTGAAGCACCGAGGGGAGGATCCTCCGTGGCTTTCCTTTTTCTTATCAGTGGTATCTCAACAGTCTCAGTCTCTACTTCCTCAACTTCTATGTTATCAAGATAAGAATCATAGTTTATAGTGTCAATTTCATCAAAATGCAGAGCTCCAATCTGCACGTCTTCCAGGTCAAAGTCTTCCCAATCAGTACTATCTGAAATTTCAGTCACTGGCTTCTGAGAGGCAGGCACATTGTGTTCTTCTTCAACAACAACATTTCTTTAAATAGGAACCTCCTGTCTTGCAGTCTCTGCAAATTCTCCAAATTTGTTGCCAAATGGGACTTTAGCCAGCATTCTCCAATAAGGTGGAAGGAGAGCCTTCATAGTAGGTGGAGACACTGTATGGTATCCCATTGCTTTAAACACTAGGTAACCATCTCTTTATCCAAAGCCATAGGATCAGCAGCAACATCTTTTAGTCTAAGAGCCTGTCTGAAATTCTCTTCAGTCAACACCACAGTTGTTCCTTGTATCTTGGCAATGATCTGCTTCCCATCATCAGACACAAAAGCAGTCTTCCAGAATTCATGTTGCATCCGCTTGCATATAACAGGATTTGCTGTGAGAGCATAGTGTAGACAACACCATTTCAAACCTTCAATCATCGACTTATACTTCTCTCTGTACTCAGCAGGCGGGCGCAACAAATAAGCCACTGTATTGTGATCCTTGATAAACTCTAAGTCCCTGCACTCACAAACACAGATAAAATCCAAAAACAAATAGAACTTCATTAGTCACAAGAATTTTCTCGAAAAACGGGCAGCATAACGGTTTAAAAATTGAAAGAAAACATTTGAAACACATCATCAGGTACCTTTCCGATCGAAAACTAGGTTCCCGATCGAAAAGCATCCATCCGATGGAAAAGTTACCCAATTTTGGAGTCCCTGATGGAAAAGACCGAGAGCTAATCGAAAAGTCGGACAGTCACCGAGATCACCGATCAAAAAGCCTATGTCTCGATTGAAAAGCCTAGGCTTTGATCGAGAAGCATAAGCTTTCGATCGAAAAGTGCTTGTGTCGATCGAAACGTCATGTATTACCGAGAATCTTCGATCGAGAAGCACCGAGACCAATCGAAAAGCTTTGCAGCCTAATCAAAAAGTCTCTATTTCGATCGAAAAGGAGTCATCTACTCCAAGTACCACCTGCAACTCTGATTAACATTCCATATTCGTGTGTTTTGAACACGATTTCAAGCACAAATACACCCAAACCATATTCCCTCCCAGTTACGACCAAATAATCACAAAAAATAACACATACTCGAGGCGGTCTTTGGTGGGTGTAGCCGCATGCTTCAAACGAGGAGCCATAGCTCAAAATCAACACTGCGATAGTGTTTAGTGACAGATTCCGATCAAGAAGGTGACGATGGATAACGGTTTTGGTGGCGACGGCGGCGAACGGAGAGGGGCAGTGGCGGCGGTGATGTAGGTAATCGGAGGGGTTTCAGTGGCTGGTTTTTGATGAGGGTGGTGGAGTTGAGTTCGTAGAGTGGTGGCGAGGGTCGTGGTGATGTGCGATGGTGGTGGCAGCGGTGGATTGTGGTGGTGGCCGGCGGTGAAGGTAATTAGGGTTTAGTGGGAGAAAGAGAGGGGGACAGAAGTGAGGGAGAAAGGCGTTCGACCCCTCTTTTGGTCAAATTTTTTTAAAAAAAAATTCATTATCAGCCCCCTCAAGTTTGAAAGATGACTCTTGACACAAAAACTTTAACAAGCCAATTTTTTTTCTTAATCAAACAGTCAAACTTAACCCCGTTCTTTACTGAAAGCTTCCCCTGAACTCAAGCCCGAGAGTTTTTTTTTTATATCTAACAACTTAACAATAAATCAAAAAAAAAAATAAAAAGATAAATAAAATAAGAGTAAACTAGAATGAAATAAAAAAATAAAAAATAAAATAAAATAAAATAAAATAAAAACTTATCAGCTCTGAGTTTTGAATGAAGAGGCATATAAGGGATCATACCAGATAGTCTATGACTGAGGAACCCTTTTCAGCTTTAGTTACTTCGCGTGTTCAGACGATTGCTGGTATTTTGGTGCATTTTAAACTCGTGCCGCTTTCGCTTACTCAGGCCGTTTCATCACATGATTTATATTCTAGGGTTTATTGATTATGAACATCTATCCAGGTCACACACATAAGTCCTAGGTATAAATTGTACACTCTATCAAGTACACCTGGTTTCCGTACAACATTTTTCACGACCACCTTTCCTTAAGCCAAACATCTCCAGACTGGGTTGAGAAAAGAAAGAATAGTTCACGGAGGTTTTGTTGGATAGTTTACAACGTCAACTGAATTTTTGAAACATTTTTGATAATGTTCTCATCAGTGACAAGGCTGAGGGTTTTGGACACTTGAGGGTCTCTTTTGATTGTGCACATAGGCATCTTTTGGGTATATAATGTATGTACAATGTGATCTTACGTACAACATTCCCAGGTCATTGCTTACGCAAAGCACGAAAGTTCCAAGTCTCTACTTTCGTAGAACAGAGGAGTCCTGACTCACGTACAACATTCCCAGGTCATTGCTTACGCAAAGCAGAGGGAATGGGAGTTTTTGAGCACGACATCAAAACTCAGAACCGGGCGTGTGTCTAAGGATTCTTGGTACACAGTCAAATAAAAATTGTACTAACCTAAGTGTGTGCTTCCTATCAAGCATCATGCGTTATCTTCAAGTGTTGTGATAAACCATACCTTTTGATTGATTGACATCAGAGCCTACCAAGCATATCACCCATGAATCACAGCTTTTCACATCCACCTTACACGTGTCAGTCAGCAAACACCTGAAAATTTATATCACTTCCCTACCTGGTCAAACAAACCCACTAAAAAAAATTTTAAGCACACAAAATTCAGAGGAGACATTAGACATTTATTTTATATTTTATATCTTCCCCTTGCTTTTAGATTTTTTCAAAACACAAACTAACAATAAAAACACTATTTTTGGTATTTTTGAATTTTTTTTTTTGGAAAATTGGATTTAAATAATCCCATGTTTTGCCTATTGGCAAATAATAATCCGTCTTTTAACATTGGCAACTAGCAGTCCCACGTTTACACTTATTTGTTTTCACAGGTCCCTCCGTTAAAAAAGTTAACTCCGTTAACTTTTTCATCCAACTTTTTTCAACCCCAATCTTTGATCCACCATAACTTCTTCAATTTTGATGAAAATTCAATCCGTAAGTTGCTATGAACTCGTGACGAAAAACCGAACAAAACTAGATCCACCTTACACGTGTCAGTCAGCAAACACCTGAAAATTTATATCACTTCCCTACCTGGTCAAACAAACCCACTAAAAAAAAATTTAAGCACATAAAATTCAGAGGAGACATTAGACATTTATTTTATATTTTATATCTTCCCCTTGCTTTTAGATTTTTTCAAAACACAAACTAACAATAAAAACACTATTTTTGGTATTTTTGAATTTTTTTCTTTGGTCCAATTAGTCCCAATAAAGTGTGTATATAACCAATAAGTTTTGTTTACGACCAGTTATGGCCCAATATGGTGTGTTTAGTTGGGACCAATGTGTCCCACTAATGTGTGTATATAACCAATACGTTGTGTTTAGGACCAATGATGGCACAATAAAGTGTGTTTAGGGACAATGAGGGTCAGTTGGCACCAATGAGTCCTAGTAAGGTGCCAACTGACCCTCATTGTCCCTAAACACACTTTATTGTGCCATCATTGGTCCTAAACACAACGTATTGGTTATATACACACATTAGTGGGACTCATTGGTCCCAACTAAACACACCATATTGGGCCATAACTGGCCGTAAACAAAACTTATTGGTTATATACACACTTTATTGGGACTCATTGGTCCCAACTGACCCTCATAGCCCTTAAACACACATTATTGGGCCATCATTGGTCCTAAACACAACTTATTGGTTATATACACACCTTACTAGGACTTATTTGTCCCAACCGACCCACATTGCCCTACTAAACACACCTTATTGGGCCATCATTGGTCCTAAACACAACTTATTGGTTATATACACACCTTAGTGGGACTCATTAGTCCCAACTAAACACACCATATTGGGCCATAATTGGTCGTAAACACAACTTATTGGTTATATACACACCTTATTAGGACTCATTGGTGCCAACTGACCCTCATTGTCCCTAAACACACTTTATTGTGCCATCATTGGTCCTAAACACAACGTATTGGTTATATACACACATTAGTGGGACTCATTGGTCCCAACTAAACACACCATATTGGGCCATAACTGGTCGTAAACCAAACTTATTGGTTATATACACACTTTATTGGGACTCATTGGTCCCAACTGACCCTCATAGCCCTTAAACACACATTATTGGGCCATCATTGGTCCTAAACACAGTATTGTTCGGTTTTTCATCACGAGTTCATAGCAACTTACGGATTTAATTTTCATCAAGAATTGAAGAAATTATGGTGGATCAAAAATTGGGGTTGTCAAAAGTTCGGTGAAAAAGTTAACGGAGTTATTTTTTTAACGGATGGACCAGTGAAAACAAATAAGTGTAAATGTGGGACTGCTAGTTGCCAATGTTAAAAGTCCGATTATTATTTGCCAATAGTCAAAACATAGGATTATTTAAATCCAATTTTCCTTTTTATTTTTCATTTTCATTATTAATAATTTTTTTATTTTTTTTAATTAGAAGAATAAATAACAGTTGTCAGATTACTCATCAAAGGCTATCATTCAGAGGCCTTTGAGACACATTTCAAAATTAGCACTGGGGAGGGGTTTTGTGAACAAGTCCGCCACATTGTCATCCGACTGCACCCGTTCTAAGTGTATGAGCCTGTGTTCATAGCAGTCACGAATGAAGTGCGTTTTTATGTCAATGTGCTTGGGTTTAGAGTGATGCACATGATTTTTAACAATTTGCAACGCAGCATTATTATCACAGTAAATGGGAGTGTCACAGAAAATCAAACCGTAATCTCCCAGTTGATGCTGCAACCATACCAACTGTGAGCAGCATGCAGAGGCATCCACGTATTCTGCTTCGGCTGTCGATTGTGACACCGTGTGCTGCTTCTTGCTTTGCCATGCCACCAGCCTGTCACCTAAGAATTGAGCTCCAGCAGATGTAGATTTCCTGTCAAGCTCATTACCACCATAATCACTGTCAGTACAAGCATACGGATTAAATCCTGACTCTTTAGGGTACCAAAGACCCAGCCTTGGCCGACCCTTCAAATATTTAAAAATACGTTTAACTGCAGATAAATGAGAGAGTTTAGGATTAGCCTGATAACGTGCACATTGGCACACAGCAAGCATGATGTCTGAGTGACTGGTTGTTAAGTACACTAGTGAACTGATCATTGACCGGTACATATCCTCGCTCACTTTCTGACCATCTGGATCATTGGTAAGAGCAGGCCTGGCCGCTATAGGTGTGGAAATAGGCTTTGAATCTGCCATCTTGTATTTCTCAAGAATCTCTGTGACGTACTTGGCTTGGTGAATGAGGATCCCGCTGTCACTCTGCTTCACTTGCAATGCTAGGAAGAATTCTATTTCCCCCATTTGGCTCATCTCAAATTTTGTCTACATCACCTTCTCAAACTCTTTACACAAGTCTTCGTTTGTTGACCCGAAGATGATGTCGTCCACATATACTTGAACCATGATTATATCATTTCCCACCTCCTTTCTGAATAGCGTCTGATCCACTATTCCTCTCATGTACCCATGTGCTAGAAGATGATCAGTCAAAGTCTTGTACCACGACCGAGGGGCCTGGTGTAAGCCATACAAGGCTTTGTCTAGCTTGTACACATGATAAGGGTCTTCTTCGTCAATGAACCCATGAGGTTGAGTAACATACACCTCTTCATCCATCTCAGCATAAAGAAAAGAAGTTTCCACATCCAGTTGGTAGACAGTGAAATTCATGTAGGATGCATAAGCAAGGAAAACTCTTATTGCCTCAAGTCAAGCCACGGGCGCATATACTTCATCATAATCAATCCCTTGGATCTGCTTATGCCCTTGAACCACCAACCTAGCCTTATTTCTAATAATAATACCATTATCATCCTTGTTATTCTTGTAAATCCATCGAGTTGTGATGACCTTTTTGTCAGCAGGCCTTTCCACTAACCTCCAAACTTGGAGCCTTGAGAATTGATTCAGCTCCTCATGCATGGCTTCTACCCAACTAGGATCGGTTAAAGCCATTCTGATATTTGGGGGTTCAATTTGTGAGATAAAGTAAGAATACATGCAATGATTAATATCTCCAGATTGACTTCTTGTTACCACCCCTGAAGCTAAAGGACCTATAATGTTGTCCAAGGGGTGATATTTGTGGATCCTTGTTTCAGCAACAACTTGAACAGGGATTTCCAGAGGTAGGTTGGTTTGATCTGGTTCTTCATCTGTGTCAGCTTCTCCTTCAGCATCAGCTACCTGAGATTGAACAGTATCTGTGCCGGGGTTGTTGTCTGCCTCATTATCAACATCAGCATCAACAGTTTCCTGTACTGGTGTAGTATCTGCATCAGAGGCAGCGACCGGAGATTTTGTAATGGAATGTGTTATTGACGGTCCTGAGATTGTGTCATCAAAAAGTTCTTTAGCTATGACTTGTTCCAATCCTAACGGAAGGAAAAAATTGATTGTAGTCAAAAGTTTGGGCAGGACCCACTCCACCATCTGATGGATTTTCTTCAAGCCAATCCACATTGGTAGACTCCATACAATCCCGGTTGTTTTGTTGAACACCCTAGAGGCTGAGCTAGCAGAGTAACCTATAAAATAACATTCATCAGATTTAGCAGCAAACTTTGGTAAATCAGTATTTACTATAACTAAGCAAAATGCACATCGGTTAAAGCTTAACATACTGACTGGACCAAAGAGGTCCATGTGAAGCAGCTCTAGTACTGATGAGATTCTATTGAACACCTTTGGCTTGTGTCGGCGTTTGTGCTGCTTCCCCTTAGCACATGCCACAGATTTCTCCTTGAGCACAAATTCTTTGATTAGAAGGTCATTAACAAGCCCTCCTCTTGCAAGTTGATTCTGATTCTTCAGATTCATGTGCCGCAATCGTCTATGCCACAACTTAGCATGATTCTCAGCTGTTTTGGAGAGGAGACATGCCACCTCAGTTGTGGGGGGTTTCTGCATGTTGAGAACATAGGAGTTGCCATATCTTGGTGTGCGCATTAACACCTAATCGTCAGGAATGGAGTACCCTGGTTTAAGAATCAGACATTCCTTGTTATTGAAAAGCACCGGGTACTCTCTATCACAATTTTAGGAAACACTTAACAAGCTGTGTTTCAACTGCTCTCCGTAGTTGACGTCATGGAAGCTGAGACATCCGTTTCTGATTGTTCCTTTCTGACTGTTCCTTTCTGACTGATATATCCACCTACTCCTACTGCAAACGATAAATATCCTCCGTCAAATTACTCCAAGTCTTGTAGTAGAGATATGTCACCCGTCATATGCCGAGAACAACCACTGTCAACATACCAAAGGTTGTTAACAGTCCTCCTTGGCTGTCCCTGCATTCAAAGGAGATTAGTTTAGTTTTGGGTACCCAGGCCTTAATATGTCCGGGTGAGAGTTGGTCAGTTTTGGCTGAACTTAAACTGTCCTTTGTGTTGTCTTGTCTGTGAAGGTGATTTTCTTTCTCAAGCTCATGATGCCCTTTTGGTGGAATTTTTTTTTTGTTTTGTTTTTGAAAATTCACCTCTTGGAAATAAGTGGAGTATTTTTTGTACAACCCAGTAGGCTTGAAGGACAGATTTACTAGTTTTGGAATGTTCCACCTGTCATCCTTCCTCCAACCATTTGATTTAGACAAACAAACTGGGTTCAGATGGATGGGTGATTTAGAAACAGATTTTAAAATAGATATTGAAACTGGTTTTGTGGATTCAACAGATTTTGGTCTCCAGACTGCTTTGACCGACTTCTGAGGCACTTTGTTTTCTTTAAAAATAGTCTTTGGCTGTTGCTTAGGAGCCTTGGGTTTTCGATGAACTCTGTGACTTTGAGGTGCCAGTTTCTGCACCTTGGGTTTTGAAGGATCGGGCCTTGGAGTTTAGTCACTTTGTTTGTGGTCCTTTGGAATGGGCGTCTGATGAACCCTTTTTAGATAGAAGGGTTCATATGGTGTAACACCCCGACCGATGGCGGAAACATCGAAGTGTCACGAAAAGAGTATAGAAGCACAAGGATATAAAAGAAATACCATATTTTATTAAAAACTTAAACGTCTATTACAAGGCCGAATACATTAATGACACTAAAGCCTAACTAGATCCACAAGCTTCCTAGCTACAAATATGCTTGATTTCCATAACCTGAAAAACACGCAAAAATGGGTCAACTATCTACATAGTTGGTGAGTCATAGGTTTATAAGCAAAACTGTTTTAGAAAACATTTGAACAGTTTTTGCAAGGTCATACTGTTAAATAAACAAATAAGCATGAGTCTTAGTACACACGCGTTTATCACATAACAAATATTTATCACATAAACAGTATGCCTGATTGAAGGTTCGCAACCCAACAATCGGTAAGAATGTTTGTCCACGTGTTCAATTCCCCTCTCGAGGAACCTCTACGATTACTGTTTAGTTCCTCTCAGGAATCTCAGCGTTGGGACCACGTTCAGTCCCTCGCAAGAACCTCAACGTCATCATGTTCAGTCCTTCGCAAGGAACCTCACGTTTGATGCTCCGGAGCCTTAAGAATAAAGTTTCCCCAAATAGCATACAATATCAAGCATGGCAAAATATATATTCACACGATATCACACACATACATACAAGTAAATTTATTCAACAGTATTTGACTTTGCATAGAAAGTATAAATGTTTGAATGAATAAAGTTTCGCAATGATTCACGATGGTAAGCATGATGAATAATATGATTTACTTGAAAATAAAGTAATTATAAATGAAAATGTTTATGCGTGTTTTCCACCCCAAAATGGTTTGGAAAATAAATACAAAAAGGAGCTATGAACTCACCTTAAGTAATTGATTACTAGCTTGACGAAACGAGAATGATTCAAGTTCAAGGACGTCCTAAACGAATGATGAAATTTGTTAACCTAAAGTTATGATGACGATGAGATTGGATTTCAAAATAGCCTAGGGTTTCGGTGGGTTTGATGACACTATAACGTGATATCTTGAAGCTTGTAGAAAATAAAATATGTATATATATATATATATATATATATATATATATATTCTAATAAACGAAAAGATTTTCAGATGAGGTGGCATCACCACAGCCCTCCCTTGAGTCACCGCTATGCCTCACTTTTCACCAACTAAGGACAAATTTAAAAATCCTTCACACCTCAACTAAATAAACGCGCGGATCTTAAAATTCTGGTCGGATCTTTATAACCCGATTAATGAACCGAACGCACTCTCAAAAGCTTAAACCTAATGCCAAAACCATCGATCCTCAAGGGACATTCACTCCATCTCCTCCGATCGCCGTCATCTTCATCATCAGAAGTTTATCTCGCATGTCTCTCCCTCATCTGTTTCTCATGAGAAATCGATCTCTGTTCATCAACGATCTAACCAAATCTGTTTTAGTTTCTCATCGAGATAACTAAGGTACGATTTATAGTAGATTTTCAACCTTTTAACCCGAATTTAGTAAATCGCAGATGGAAATTAGGGTTCATCGTATCTCACCAACCCGAATTTAGTAAACCGCAGCTGGCGAAATCGATTTGATCCAGGTATAGCAATTCTAAACTATGATTATGACTTTACTTATGTTAAACAATTAATTGACTTATATATAACAAAAAGACGGTTACAACTCAACATGAAGAACAAGGGAGGCGGGCAACAAGCTGCGCCGCCAAGCCCTTCTGAATAGCAAAGCCTAACCGAGTGAAAACCACATTCAAACCCCTAGGCATTGCCACGTTCCCATCCATGACCCTCTGGACGCGAGTCAAGGTATCCACAGCTTCCGGGGCAAGGTAACCGAAGGTGTCAAACGCAAAGGGCACAAACACATGTTGATTCATCAGACACGCTTCCTCATGTTTGCGCACTTTTCCTGCAGCAGCATTCGTGGCAGCCTGGCCTGCCCGGAACCCAGAGCCCTTGAACCCCACAAGAGGGGAGCCCCCAGTGAGGTCGACACAGGCATGTTTCCCGTGCTTCCATCCAAAGACAAGGACGTCCGCCGGACGGAGGGAGGAACGCCCGTCCGCTGGATCCGACAAGAAGTTAACCGGGGCCTCCTTCTTTGCAGATATCCCGGCTCTTCTGAAGATGTCAAAAAGGACGTCTCGGACCAGATCATGCCGATACTTATGTTAAAATTATTTTATACAAATTATGTAAAGATGATCATCAGCCTCTCGAAAGTTATGTTTTACTTATGTTAAAATTGTTTTTTTGTTTTTCTTTTTTTTTTTGTTTTTGTTTTTTTTTTTTGTATTTGTATTTGTTGCATGTAGTGTATTTTGTAGTTGATTGTTGTCGTGTTTTTTTTTTTAATTATAGTTGTGTTTTGTTGTTGATTGTTTGGGTCTACTTTGTTATATGAGTTTTTATAACAAATGACGCACGCCAGGTGTTTGTTGAAATGTATGTGTTTTTTTGGTTTGTGTGTTGTGAATATAGGTAGCGGAGATAAAAACTTTAAGTGAATTTAGTTTTTATTTTTGTTTGTCTAACTGGTGTATATTATGAAACTAGCCTTTGTTTGATATTTTTTTTGTTGTTTTGCAGGTGTTTGCTTCTCTGCTTATTTTAGATGGCATTGTCTCTTTCGTTGTGAGTAGATTAGCTAGCATGTTGTATGTTGTCTTTGGTTGTTTGAAATTTGTATTATATTTGTTTGTGGTGTATCTCTGTTTCTTATTAGTTTAGGGTTGTTAGTTTTAGTTGTTTTACTAATTTTTTTTTATATTGTAGTCATTAGTATATTTTTAGAATACTATTGTTTATGCCTTTATGTGTTAGCTAAGGTTTTAAAGATGGATTAATTTGTTTTAGAATATTATTGAAAAACATATACATGATAGCATAATGGTTAAACAGAAAGAGCATTCATCAACATTAGCCGCTATATGTTATAAAATAACATATGTATATGCATAAACAATGTATATGCTCTTTCTGTAGTATTCTAAAACAACCACCATGTACTTGATGCAATCAAAGAGAGTTTTACTCTCTAATGCATTCAACCAAGGTTAGATTCTCAAAATTGATTTCATATACGATTTCAATTTCTTATACTTAAGTTGTCTCATTTTTACAATTCAATTTAGTTTGAATAAATTACATATGATGTACTACTCGGATTCCTCTTCAGGACATAATGGATGATGCAAAACCGAGTTTCTGATTTATTTATATACTCCTATTTTATTTGTTTAATTAATTGGTTTTAAACATTTTCAGGAATTGAGTTTCTGATTCTATAACCAACAACTTTCAACTGATGGTTGTTGTTTTCTCTTTGGTTTTAATATCTTGGTCCGGTAAAAAATTATCCAACTTTTCCAACTTATTTTTATATCACAACTAAAATCAATTTCTAATTTTGTGTCTCCCTATGCAGGCAAGAGTTTTAGCACTAAATGCATCATATTTCTTGAAAGCAGGAGGCTACATTGTTATATCCATCAAGGTTTGTTAGTTTTTTCATGTTTTGTTACTGCTGCCACTGGTGTACGCACCTTCTTAGGCTTCAAATTGATTCGTTGATGTTTCTATTTACACATTTGTTCTCTCATGTGTCAATTTGTTGGTATCTTTTTCATATTCTTCCTTTGTTCATGACCTTTCCTTTTGACCGGTTGCATGAATTTGATTGTTTTCTATGTAATTTGGGTGTATATTTTCATTTTGTACTTGAGTTGTCATTCATTTGCAAGTTTCATATTCTGCATCTAATGTTCTGAATCTAGCCTTTGTTATTACATGTAAAAATCGTTGTATTTTGTTGTTGGGGATGTTATTTGGTCTCTCTTTAGTAAGTATTTAAAGTTTAAAATTAAGATTTTATAGTATTTTTTTCATGTATATGTAATTCATGTCCACTTTATTCTAATTTCTAAACCTATAGTTTTTAGAAAACATGTTTGTGAAATTTTCATCCTTTTCTATTTACTTTGAATGTTTATTTGCCTTTTAAACTTGACTTCTTCATTTTCTTTTGCAGGTGTGATCTTCTGCATCTGCTATTCTTTATTTATTGGTACACAAACTTTTTCTGTTGCATTTTTTGTTATATGTATGACTTTCTTTATCTATTGAATGACTCATGTTTGCAAGTGTTTTTGTATGTTTAATGTGTGTGTAATGAAAAAGTTTAAATCTGTTTTTTATAATTTGTAACGTTACATTTCTTTTTTAGTTTAAACATGTATTTCGTCTTTTTTTTAAACCTATTTGTTTAATAGAAATGTCTATATTCTCTATATTATTATTTTTAATTTTTTAAACGACGGCCATGCGATGCACGGGTTTCAAAGACTAGTATATATATA
>JBCNJP010000006.1:19791035-19814166 GCA_039602395.1 Deinandra increscens subsp. villosa | reverse complement strand
GATGTAAACTCCTTCGGTGTAATGATTCGACACAATAAATGATTAGATTTCTCCGTCTCTATCATTATATGATCTGGAAACGATCCGTATATGGTTTTACACCTCCCCTTACTAAGTGTTGAGTGGTTTTGCAGATTCTGAGAATCCTGATTAAGTTCTTTGGGTATATCCCCAGTTAGAGGCTGGCCACCTCTCCTTTGCTTAACGTGTCCTGCATACCTTCTAAGGTTTCACAGGCTGTCTCCTCTTCTCTATTTGGGTAATCGCCAGTAACGCACGACCCTCGCCAGGAGCGCACGTTGTCCACTAGTATGCTCAAGGTGGCTGGACCAGTCCATCCTTCGTGGTGGCTGACAATCTTGTCACTGTAGTTGGCTTTGTACCAAGTTTTTAGTGCTTGTCCCCAGAATTGGCTTAGCCCTAAGTACTCCGGGTTTATTCCCAGTTTAACTCTGCTTCGTAACTTATTTTAAGTTCAGGAATCCCATCAGTAATATACATAACCTACCCGCCAACCTACCACTGAGAATCCACACGAGAATCCCAACTGGGATGCTAACAAGGATACCGAGAAAAGGTAGTGAATTAACTTGAAAATTGCCTAAGGTAAAACTTATTGGTCAAGTACTTAGTATTTTCAAATTATATGTTATTGGCCTATAACCTATGACCTTATACCTTTCTCGTTTTATTTTGTTATAACTTCTTAATATTCCAAATTATTTTGCAAGTTACAGTTACACTTATAAGGTTTCTGCAAGTTAAATACTTGGAATAATTTTCATAAACGGAATTAGAAATTAAAATACACCATAATAATCAAAAGCCATGCCATAATATTATTAACAAAAGGGGTTAAGGTTGAGCTCCCCAAGTTTGGTCCTGGAAACTTCAGGATCCCTCCACTTGGGAAGCTCAGATGTCATTGTTTATTTTAGGAATCTGGGCTTCGTCTTGTAAAAAACAAGATCCCTCCACCCGGATCCCTACCATTGTTTGATGTTTGTTGTCCTAACACTGCTTGGAACAGGAAACCAGAAAAGAAAATTGTTTTTACATCAACACCACCATTCAAACTAAAAAACTGGGCTCAGACTGTTGCTTTGTCCTCATCGCCCGTTGCCTTCACCTCTTCACTAAGCTTCTCACCCTCGCCGACCGTCACCACATACGCCCCTGTCATCGCCTCTGGAGCATCCGGAGTCACTTTAGAGGAGCACCCTTCATTCCCATCCTTTCCAGTCTCGTCCTCTTTTCCTCACCTCCTCCTCAAGACTCCAGAATTGCCCTCCAAGCTCCTGCATCCCAGCCGTGGTATTCTCAGCATCAAAGGCTTGACGCTGATCTATGAGCTTCTGCTCATAGTTACAGGGTTTTCCCTTGGCAATTTCAGCTTGGGTCTTGATCTTGTCCTCGTCCTCGGCCAGCTTCTGCTCCATTTCCATGGCATAGGTGTTGAGCTTCTCAATGCCTTGTACAGAAAGACAGGAATCCAAAGCAGCAGCGACAAGTATGAAACTTATGAAATATTTTAGAATCTTTCCAGGTTCATCATGGTTTGTATGGAGAGAAACTTGTTGCAGACTTCTGCGGGAGCCAAACCGTCGAAGCTGTCTAGTTACACAACTGCCTCGGTACTCTTCCTCTTCTTAGAGGTTGTAGATTTGACCCGGCTGGGAAGCGGCTTCGAGGTGGCTTGAGATTCTAGTTTTTACTTCTTCACTGAGAGCATGGAGTCGAAGTCTTTGAGGGAGAAAGAGGAGCCGGATTTGGGAGCTGCAATAACAAAAATTATTTGGTAATCTCGAATAAAGTAAAAAAAAACTTGAAATCTGGCAATACTTACCAGACATCTCTTGGGTGTGATGGTCGGCTGAAAAGCTTTGTCTGCTGGCTTCTGCTTCAAGAATGAGAGCCCTCTATGTGACCGGAGTCTGATAGACTACCTTGAGCTTCTCGCAGGAATCCTGCTGTGGCTTGACGGGATTCTCGAACTACGGCGCTGCAAGAACAAAAAAAACATAAAAAGAAGTAAGTATAAGTTCAGAAGATCAGAATATCAATAGGGTCAGTATCCTACCCTTTTCAACCCATTTCATCGGCAAATATCTACCCCCTGGGATCGACTCACGCTTCACAAAGAAGAATCACTTCTTCTAGTCATGGTCATTATGGGAGGCCATAGGGATCAGTTGGGAGGTAAAGTTGCAAGCTTTAAGGACGATACGGCTGCTCTCGTGGGTACGAAGTTGGTAGGCTTTGCAAAGTTCGGTGAATCCCGATGTCAAGATTCCTCGTTTGGTTCATCTGGTCTATAGAGTACAGAATTCTCCAAACCATTGGCATGGTCAAGGAGTAACAAATTTTGGTGGCTTGAAAGAATTGATTCACGAGGTCAAGAAAAGGGAATTTCATACCCAACAAAAACGGGTAGTACATAAAGCATACCCAAGTGGTAGAGGTGAAGTCAGATTTGATTTGAGGGTCGAATGGTTGGAAAATTGTGTCGGGAGGGAAGATTCCAGAACTTTTCAGAGCTTCGATTTCATTATCATCAAAGGAGTGAGCTTCTTCTTCACATGGGATAATGTACCCCTAATCATGGGAATCTTCGATCTCCGGAGCAATCAATGAGGAAGACGACCGAGTGGTTTTCTTGGCCATGGCCGAAAACATAGATGATTAAAGAGAAGGGAGAAGGAGGAACAGACCTGCGTTGTAGAGAATCTCTAAGGGTTTTCGGAGGAAGGTGAAGGTAAATGGGGTTAATATGCTCATATTTAAAGAAGGTAATGATGGCTATCACATCATATGGGAGGCCCTAATAAACGTCCTTTCTTAACCAATTTTACCACCTTGACACCATCAAAGTGGAGAGTTTGAATTTCGACAGGTGCTGATCTTATCCACAACTATCAAAATTAAAGGGCAATTGTAAGGGGTTGTTTTTCAGGATGCTCACCAGGAAGCTCAGGCAGTTTAGGAATCCCGAAATAACTTGGGAATCCTACCGGCTCAGGTATTCTTATTTGTTATTAATCACTAATCCCTATTTTGCCTCGTGTATAATTGTTTGCAAGTAACGTTGGATGACCAACTAACTCTTGAAGAATCACTCTAGTTGTTGAAAGACGTGGACCAAGTGGACGCATATTGGTTTAACGGTCAAATTAGTTAGAGGATGAAATCCCGAGAATCCCGGAGAGTTTTTTTTTATCAATGTTATCGTTATATATCAGAGGTTATGATCGACATAGGGATACACAATTCACTCACACTTTAGCGCTGATAGTATACAATCGCTATAACACTTAGTTTGAATAATCATACCCCCAAAACTCTTGTAATATTCAGTTCATTATCAAAAAAGTACTAGGAAGCAGGCTCCTTAGGCCGGCTCCCAAGGTTTTTTTGCTAGGATTCCTAGAGGAATCTCGAAGGATTCTGGATTTTCACTCGTTACATCCTTATGCCGATATCCATACTTTGATATATTGTCTTCTTCATTATAAAGCACACTACCTCACTTACAAAGTTTGGATCACTTAATCAAAACAACTATCATTCAAGCAATGGTATGGCCCCGGTCAAAGCTCTCTATGGTCGTAAATTTCATTCACCTATCTGTTGGACCGAGGTTGGTGAATCTCAATTCACCGGTTCCGAGTTGATTCAGGACACGACTGATAAAATTTCTCAGAATAGTGATCATTTGCTTGCTGCTAGAAGTCGTTAAAAGAGTTATGCTAACAAACGGCATAGACCCCTTGAGTTTGAAAAAGACGACCTTGTTCTCCTAAAGGTATCTCCTTGGAAAGGCGTCTTCAAATTTGATAAAAGGTGGAAACTAGCACCTCGCTATGTCGGTCCATTCAAAATCGGAATAATGGCTTATCGGTTTGATCTACCTCCTGAATTGGCTAATATCCACTGTACGTTCCATGTTCCGTGTTTTGGTCAAAAATTATAAATCTAAATTAAGTAACCAAATTCATTTGTGAGGTATAGTGCCCTGGATGTAGGATACTAAAAATCAGATTAATTTGTTGAAAGTCAAGGTTTAGTTTATATGAATGAAAACACAAGTGAACACTTCCTTGGATGCAACTAGGAACAACAAGATTTGAAAGAGGGGAAAGCCCTTAATCCTTGAATGTCTTCAAGGATTACCGGCGTAAAAAACCCCTTCGGCAACGATAACACACATTGCCTATTAATTGCTAAGTAAAATATTCCGAGTACAATTGATTGCAGCTTGATTGCTATGTGGTAGTTTGAATATAGGTGATTGAGAGTGTGAAAAATGAAACCTATGATGCGTTAAAATACATAGATAAGCCTAACTAACATCCCGAGATTCCTATGATCTTCTTTCAACCACCTTTGACCGTTATTTGACCGAGTTTAACGGTGGGTCTTCTTTTCTACACGTGCTTCTGACCTTGACTAGGTCTATAAGACCGTAATCTTCCTTTTTGTTTCTGACTTAGACAAACGGAATCAAAGAGAAAGATTAGTGAAGTTTTCCTAGCATGCAGGGTACCCGTGCATGCTGTGATTACATAGATAAACAGATCCAGAGTGTATTAAATCTTGGGATAAAAATTAAATAAATCATAAGCAGACATCCTGGGTTAAGTTATCGAGAACGTGTTCCCTGTATGTTTGACATCCAGGGGTCTTAACCTGTCGGAGATCATTAGTAAGAGTTTGAGCGAAAATCCAGGGTATAACAATTGCCCCCAAAATTCGCTACTTGTTGATAAGATTTACAGCTGTGAATTTTTTGAATCGAGATGAGTCATCATCTTCGGTTTAATCTTGTCCGCTTAATTTGCTTTTTTTGTTTCAATCTGGTCCCTTGATGTCTTCTCACCTCTGTAACTTTTATCGCCCATAAATACCCGATTACTCGAGGGTTTTACCTCACCCAAGTCGAGAATTGTGAGCTCCGATCGCCTGTTTTACCCATCCTGGGCAGGTAATCTTCTCCTCTTCGATCTTTCTTTTCTTTTTCAAACCATGACAAAGCGTCGAATTCGTCGAGAGCCCACCGTTTCTCTCACCGGGGTGGAGGAATTTCTTGATCAAAAGTTCCTCCTCCATCCCGAGCAAGAAAGATGCACCTTCACCAATGACGAAATAGCATTGGTGAAGAACTCCGGTCTTCTACCTCCCTCTACAGTCATTTGGGCTTTCGACCCTATGTTGAGATCAGACTTCGTTTCTTCGACCTGGTTCTGCTTTCCGTTCAGCCCCTTTAGCATGGTTTTATCCTTTCCTATACCTGTTGTATGGCGCATCCTGGGTACCCTGGATCGCCTGAACAATTCCTTCGAACACATGGTCGTCCTGCCGAAGATAGCTATGGCCTATGAGCTGAAATCGCATGGTTCTAGCCGTTTCTTGTTCAAAGCCCTTTCTAAAGATGCAACTCATTCCTAATGCTACCCAACACAGTAAGCGTTCCAGCATCCCCGGTGGTTTCCAGCTTCCATAAACCTGGATTGTATAGGGTAGGCATACCTGCATTAGATGTTAGGATTTTATATTAATATCATACAATCTGACCTTGAATGTCGTTCTTTGCAGCAAAGAGTTTGAGAGAAATCGGTTCCGAGGAAGAAGAGACTGAGAGCAATTTGCAGAAATTCCTGGGTATCCCAGAGTTTGAGCGCGCATTCAAAGCATTTGAGCATCCAGGCCTTTCCGAGCCTTCTGTCAGCATGTCTAGTTGTAAGTTTCCCTGCATTCTTTTAATTTTTGCGTACCTGATTTGCTGACATCCAGAGTCATGTTTCTTTTTGCAGCTGCCCCCGCTTACGACATTCATGACCTCGAAGCCGCCCTCTACTCCAAGCTGGCCGACGACTAGGACCTTGTAATACTGAGCACTGTCAAGGCCGAGCCCACTCCAGCATCTAAGGCTACCATATCCAGGGAAACAGGTATAAAGAGGAAGACCCGAGGATTCAGCACCGTAACTGTCCAACACCCCCTGGCTGAGATGACTCCCTAGGAACTGGTGCAACATGCTGAGGTTGTCGCCCATCAGGTACCCCTGGTTGTTTCCGCTTTTCTTGTAATTCACAGTCTGTTACGGTATTAACTTCTATTCTGCACTTACCCTTTCGCAGGCCAACTGCCGACTTCTGGAGCTGCTCGAGGACTCCGAGAGGTGCGCCGCTGAATCCGACACCCTGAAATCCAGGGTGGCCCAGGCCAACAAAGAAACATCCAGGGCCAAGGTCCAGCATGAAAAGGTTCAGGAGCTGCTTCTTGAGAACGAGAAGAAGGCAGTGGAAACTCGGGAACAGTATGAGAAGACCCTGAGGGAGTATGTGGAGACGTCCAGGAACTCGGCCATGATCTCGGTGTTACAGACCAAACTAAAGATGGCCAAAGAAGCCAAGGATGAGGTTCACACCTGTGCCAACTGAACTATGCCTTTATGGCTCAAGCAGTTACGTGCCCTGGGTGGTTTAGTCCCCCAAGGGTACGAGACTGCTGAGACCTAGGGTGTTGAGATGACCCTGCTTGCTGGTGCATCCGGATCTGGGACTGGAGAAGGGCAGCCGATGGCTGAGGATGCTGGGGATGAGAAGGGTGCTGGTGATGAAGCCATGAAAGACGGAGGTGAAGGAGCCGATGATGTGGCAGTCGTGGATACTGTTCAATAATCCACGGTCTTTTATCTATTTCTTTGTTTATTGTGAAGCTTTTTCTGTTTTTTAAACAATGTCTTTTGTTTGGTTGCCGGATGTTTGATTCCCGACGTTACAATGCTCCACCCACGGGTTCATCACCTGAGGGTTGACTCGAAGCCACCCTGAGGTGGTTGGGCACTTTGTTCCAACCAAGGGGTGGTTTCTTTTTATATATATATATATCTACTTTTGAACTATGTGCTTGCGTGATATCTTTAACTTTTCTGCACAAACAAACACATAAGTACGTTATGAATGTTAAGCAATTAATCCATATCTTCTACATCCTGGGACAGTCTCTGAATGCTAAACTCTTTCTTGTGCAAGAAAATAATTTCTTCTGTCCCTAGTGCAATTCAACTTTTGGTTGCTCAGCAACAACCCGAAATGTTTCTTAATCGACACCGAAATCCTAGGATTTGGCACTATCGTGCCATCCTAGGGTATGATCATTCAGGTAGACCCTGCATAGGTTAGGAACAAATTTTAACAATTGGGATCAAACCCAAAAATCCTGGGGTCAAGCCAAAAAATCCTGGGGTCAAGCCCAAAAATCCTGGGGTCAAGCCCAAAAATGCTAGGGTCAAGCCCAAAAATCCTGGGGTCAAGCCCAAAAATGCTGGGGTTAAATCCGGTGCGGATCCGGCGAACTGGGGTCATGCCCAGTGCCGTACTGGCAAATTCTAAGGTCCACCTCGAGCCGAACCGGCGAACTAGGGTATTGCCTCGTGTGTCTTATGTTGGTGTGAAAACACCAAAAACCTTAAGGAACCCCCATATGTCCATTAACCACGAGGTTGTTGCCCATGCTGTCAACACAGGTCGATCACATGATCATGGGTCCAATATGTGGGTTAACGTGCGCTACAAGCGATTATCTAAACGTAGGATAGGTGATATCCTCTCAAACCTTAGAAGGTATACTAGATACCTTGAACGGAGGAGAGATGGCCAGTCTCTAACTTAGGAGAAACACATCCCTGGCTTCATGCATCTAGGGTTAGCTATCTGTTTTCATCCAAGTATCTCAACCAAAGGAGTTAGTAATTTTCATGGGAAATAATTAAAATAGGTAAAGTAAGAATATAGCAAAAGCATTTGATACTAATAAAAACTATAAGAGAAATATCTCGATCAATTCATTAGTTAGGAAACATACCTGACGTGCCGCATCCTGGGTGCTATACTTACATGAAATAAGCTTTCAAACGGATTGCATTCCACGGTCTCGGTAGTAACTCACCATCCATGTTGGCAAGCCAATATGCCCCTTTGCCTGCCTCTAAGTCGATTAAGTAGGGGCCTTCCCATTTGGGGGCCAACTTACCATCCCCTGGATTCGACGTGTTTTGGAATGCCTTCCTTAAAACCAAGTTTCCTACCCTGAGTCTTCTGATTCTCACATACTTGTTGTAGGTCTTAGATATTCTTTTGTGATACGCGGCCATTCTCCAAGCAACTTGTTTTCCTAGTTTATCCACGATGTCATGATCGTCAGCTACAGATTTATTATTCACATCCTGGGTCTGCCTGATGACCCTGAATGTTGGGACAACCATTTCCGTTGGAATGACTGCTTCTGTACCAAAAACCAAGGAAAAAGGGGTTTGGCCTGTAGCATTCTTGGATGTGGTTCTATCAGCCCATAATGTTAATGGTAGTTCCTCTGCCCATTTTCCGTTCTTCTCTTTGAGTCTTTTCTTCAAATTGTTGATGATAATATTGTTACTAGACTATGCCTGGCCATTAGCGTGAGGATGCACTGGTGTAGAGGTTATCATCTTTATTCCATAACTTTCACAGAATCCAGTAGTCCTCTTGCCAATGAATTTAGACCCATTATCACACACTATTTCAGAGGGTATACCGAATCTGGTTATGATATTTCTCTTGATGAATGAGATAACTTCCTTTTCTCTGACTTGCACATATGCTTCGGCCTCTATCCACTTCGAGAAGTAATAAGTCATAGCTTGCATGACGACTTTGCCTCCTTTGCCTCATAAAGGGCCACGATGTAGGGATAGGATGCAAGGGTTTAGCGGGTTGATGGGGAATGTTGGCGTGTCTTTGGAAAGCATCGCATCTAAGGGCAAAATCCTGGGCATCTTTTCTCAAGGATGGCCAGAAGTAACCTTTTCTCAAGATTTTAGACATTAAAGACCTGCCCCCTGTGTGGTTTCCACAGTCTCCTTCATGGATATCTTTGCGTACTTCCTGAGCTTCTTTATCCTCCAAGCATCTCAGGTATGTTCCTGCCATAGATTTTCTATATAATTCACCTTTAATGAGAACGTACCTAGCCATTTTGGTTCTGAATGCTTTGGTATCTTTTTCTTCTTTTGGGATGGAGCCGCTTTGTAGGTATTCTATGATAGGTCTAGTCTAGGATGACAAAATATCCCGGGACTTAGGACATTGTGCATCCTGGGTATCAGGGCACTGTGCATCCTGGGTATTGGGACACTGTGCATCCTGAGGCCACTGCGCATCCTGGATATTGGATGCCAAAACCATGCCCCCAGGATCAATGCCTTCCAAATTCTCTTGTTGATTGTTCGCTGGACTTAGTATGTGGATTATGGGGATATGTGTATCCTCTATTGCTTTGAATGCCGACCCCATGTTTGCTAGTGCATCTGCTTCAGCATTTTCATCCCTGGGATATGGCTTTCACGACTTCTAGTTACTTGGCCAGTTTCTCCCCTTTCACTGCATAAGTTCCATTAAAGTGGTTAGCTAAAAGTAGGGAATCGATGTATACCTGGATGTTCTGGATCCCAAGATGTAGAGCTAGTTATAGGCCAGCAATCAGGGCTTCATACTCTGCTTCATTATTGATTACTTGGAATCCACACCTAACAGCCTAGGGTATCATGTCCCCTTGTGGCGATTTTAGTATGATTCCAAAGTCTGTCCCCCTGACATTGGAGGCCCCATCTTGCTGTAAGCTCTGGAATTCTTGGTCCGCTTCGTCTTGGATATCATTACTGAAATCAGCCACAAAGTCTGCTAGAGCTTGTGATTTTATGGCTGTTCTTGCTTCATATACCAGGTTGTAAGCACTCAACTTCAGAGACCATTTTTCCATCCTCCCTAACATCTCATGCTTCCTTAAGACAGACTTTATAGGATAATTAGTTTTCACATGTATAGTATGAGTTTCAAAATAGTGTCTAAGTTTAGTAGAGGCCATACTTAGGGCTAATATAAGTTTCTCTAAATGCGAGTACCTGGATTCAGTATCAAGAAGACTTTTACTTATGTAATATACTGGGTGTTATTGACCTTCCGCATCCTTGGTTTTGGACTGCGCTTACTGTGTTTCTTGATACTGCAAGGTATAATGATAAAGGCTCCCCTGGATTCGGCTTCATTAGAAGGGGTGCCGAGGATAAATAAGTTTTCAAATCCTGGAAGGCTTGTTCATGTTGGGACGTCCATTCAAATTATTTATTTTTCCTCAAAATATCATAAAAATCCCGACTCCTCTCCTGGGATTTGGAAATGAATCTATTCAGGGCTGCAACACGACCTGTCAACCTTTGTACATCATTGGTTGACTCTGGTGACTTCAGGTTCATTATGGCACTAATCTATTCTGGGCTAGCTTCGATTCCTCTTTTGGTTACCATGTAACCCAGGAATTTGCCAGCACCCACTCCCAAGTGACACTTTTCTGGGTTTAGCTTCATATTGTACTTGTCCAAGATGTCAAAAGATTCTTTAACATCCTGGACATGGGTGCTGACATCCAAGGGCTTTACCAGCATGACATCTATGTATACCTCCATAGTCTCTCCTAGCTTCTCTTTGAACATCATATTCACCAATCTTTGGTAGGTTGCCCCTGCATTTTTCAATCCAAAAGGCATAACAATATAACGATAAATACCTGTTGGTGTAATGAAGGCTGTATCCTCTTGATCACCGGGTTCCATTTGAATTTGTTGAAATCCAGAGGTGACATCCATGAATGTTAGCATTTCATGACCTGCCGTTGCATCCACCATGGAGTCAATGTGTGGTAAAGGAAAAGGGTCTTTTGGACATGCACGGTTCAGGTCTGTATAATCCACACAGACCCTCAATTTTCCATTTTCTTTTCCACTACCACCACATTGGCCAACCATCTTATTCTTCAATAGACGGTCTACCTCCTCTTGGAGTATCACATGCTTCTCAGGAGTGTACTTTCTCCTCTTTTGATGCACGGGCCTGTAAGAAGGATCAATTTCAAGTTTATGTGTTATAACATTTTTGGATATACCTGTAATATCTTTAGTGTTCCTGCAAATGTCGACATTCTAGACCGGAGAAATTTCACCAATTCTTCTTCAATGGGGCCAGGGATGTTAGTGCCTATTGACACCTTCTTCCCAGGATGCAAGGGGTCTAGGACTACTTGCTTTACATCCTGCTCCCTTGCTTCTAGGATGTCCATATCCTTCTTCTTTAATTGCTATCCATGTCGGGCTTTGGCTAAAATCTTCATGGCTGAGGTGTAGCAGTCTTTGGCTTCCTGTTGGTCGCTATGGATGGTGTCCACTCCCCAGGGTGTTGGCAGCTTGACGCACTGATGATATGTAGAGGGGACAACTTTCATGTTGTGAATCCAGGGTCTACCCAGGATAATGTTGTATCCGGACGGAGCATCCATGACACAAAAGCGTTGTATCGAGTTCACCCCCTCAACATAAATTGGAAGCTTCACTTCACCTAGGGTATTCTTTGTTTCCCCACTGAAGCCCACGAGAACCGTGAATTTGGCGATAACTTCATCCTGGGGTATCCCCATCTTAGTCAATGTTTCAAGTTGAATAATGTTGACAGACCTGCCTCCGTAAATCAGGATCCTTTTCACAAAATGGGTGGCTATGTAGAGTGTGATCACGAGCCCATCATGGTGAGGGTCCATGACGTTGCATCTGTCATCTTCACTGAAGGTAACATCCTTTGCGTCTGTTTGTACTGAGGCTTTGACAGATTTCATGGGTACATCTGATTTGTTTTCCCTTGCGTGCCTTTTAGCTGCAGAATAAGAAGTACCACATATATCATATCCACCAGATATAAAATAAATTACCTTTGCATCCGGGGATGGAGATGCTACCCGTTCGGGATGCTCGCGCGATCTGTCTGTATCCTGGGTCTGATCAATGCCCCTGGATTTCGCAGACTGATCGACACCCTTGGATTTGTCTTTCTTCCTTCCTAAGAGTTCCTTCAGGAAGCATTTGCTCAGTAAATAAATGATTTCCTTCCGCATAGCTATGCAATCCTCGGTTACATGGCCAAAGTCCTCATGGTATGCACACCACTTGGACTTATCTTTCCAGGATGCTTGTTTGTCTGTCTTCCCGGGCCACCTTGCCTTGTCCCCCAGGGTCCTGCATAGCGTTAATCACACCTGCAACATCAGTAGCAAAACAAAACTCATTGAAAGTAGGATACTCTTCATCATCCTTGTCTTCACCCTGATCGACCCTATTAACCATTGGATTATCAGGTTTGGAATAGGGTTTAGGCCTCTGGGACCTTGGATGTGCCGATTCATGATTTTCTGTTGGAAGAGCCATATCCTGGGACAACGTCGGCCTTTTCCTGTATTTTCCTATCCTCCTCAAGTCTGATGAATCGTAGGGCCCTATGCCTTACTTCATCAAGTCTGTGACATGGATTCATTACAAGATCTTGATAGAAAGGGAATCCTTCTTGAGACCCATCTTGAATGCTTGGAATCAGTAGCCATGTCCATGTTGGGAATATCCAGGGTCTCCTTGCCGAACCTGTTTACATAATCCCTGATTGACTCGTTAGCATTCTGGGTAACCCTGTAAAGACCACTAGTTCGTTTTTCAAAACTGCGACTACAAGAAAATTGATTATTAAATAAATTAATTAAATGAGAAAAGGATGGGATAGAATAGGGGGGAATACTCAGCAACAATTTTAAGGTTGAACCTGTTAGTGTTGACCCAAAGCCCTTACATAATCATGCCTCCTTGATATCAGGGGGAATGTAGATAACCTCAATTCTTTCAATATACTGAGCCACGTGTTCCTCCGGATCAGTCGTGCCATCGTATAGTTTCATACTGGGAGTCTGAAACCTCTTGGGTATCTCCACGTCACATATTGGGGAAGTGAACCTCGAAAGTTGATGGCTCAATTGTGCTACTTCAGGGATAGGCTGGACCACCCCAGGTACACTCGAGATCATCTCCTTCAGTTTCTTGAGTTCCTTCGCCACTACCGGGCTTAAACCTGTATCCTGCACAGATTCATTAATATGAGCATTAAGGTTAGGAGTTCCAAGGATGTTACCAGCATCCTGGGTAGTGGTGCCCCCAGGATTCGAGGTGGACTCCCTGAATGTAGACATCCTGGGCCCGTCAGACAAGGTAGTATGGGCAACAGCATATGTAGGCCTCGGATCAATGATTTGAATGTCATATGCCAGACTGGATCCGTACCCAGGACTGCCGTATTATAGCCTCCTGGCCTGAACAGGGGACACGGGTTTATGATTCCACCCTGTTCATCTCTGACCTCAACTTGGCTACCTCTCCAAACATGTCCTGGTTCACCTTCTGTTGTTCCATATATTAATGTACTTTTGCGAACATGGTAAGGAGTTCATCGTAGGAGACCATTAGTGTACTTTCTCCAGTACGTCCTGTGCCCGTGACACCCTGGTTGGTAGCCCTGCTGGTATTGCGGTTCAGGGTAGTGGTTGTTGACGTGGTGATCCGTGGCGGTGGTGGAGGAAGAGCAGTGCTAGTACTAGTAGAAGTTCTTGCAGGGGTAGTTTCATTTGAGGTACTCGGTTGTGTTGTCATTTTTTGACAGATTTTCGTAAAGATCAAGTTGAGAATAAATCTAACAAGAGTTTGAAAAAATATTGACATCAATTTCCCCACGGTGGGCGCCAAATTGTTTTGGTCAAAAATTATGAAGCTAAATTAAGTAACCAAATTCGTTTGTCAGGTATGGTGCCCTGGATGTAGGATACTAAAAATAAGATTAAATTTGTTGAAATTCAAGGTTTAGTTTATATGAATAAAAATACAAGTGAACACTTCCCTGGATGCAACTAGGAATAACGAGATTTGAAAGGGGGAAAAGCCCTTAATCCTTGAATGTCTTCAAGGATTGCAGGCATAAAAAACCCCTCGGCAACGATAATACACGTTGCCTATTTATTGCTAAGTAAAATATTCTGAGTAGAATTGATTGCGGCTTGATTGCTATGTGGTAGTGTGAATACAGGTGATCGAGAGTGTGAAAAATGAAACCTATGTCGCATTTAAATACATAGATAAGCCTAACTAACATCCCGAGATTCCTGGGATCTTCTCTCAACTACCTTCGGCCGTTATTTGACCGAGTTTAACGGCGGGTCTTCTTTTCCACACGTGCTTCTGACCTTGACCAGGTCTGTATGACCGTTATCTTCCCTTTTGTTCCTGGCTTAGACACACGGAATCAAAGAGAAAGATTAGTAAAGTTTTCCTAGCATGCAGGGTACCCGTGCATGCTGGGATTACATTGATAAACAGATCCAGAGTGTATTATATCATGGGATAACAATTATATAAATCATAAGCAGACATCCTAGGTTAAGTTATCGAGAACGTGTTCCATGTATGTTTGATATCCAAGGATCTTAACCTGTCGAAGATCATTAGTAAGAGTTTGAGCGAAAATTCAGGGTATAACATTCGGAACCTTCGCAAATGTTTGGCTGATGAGAACCTCCATGTTCCACTTGATGGGACATATCTGTTAGAGCATGTTTCGGGTGTGGTCATTACTCTGCGAGTTATGTAATTGTCTGGATTGTTGAAATAGCTAGGTTGCCAACGTACCATGAAGCGTACCAAATGGTACGCTGTAGCATACCAAATGGTACGCTGGGTAGTCTGGTACGTTGGGCATGAACACCTATAAATAGGTGAAGCTTAGCTGTACAATTTAGATTTTCTGGTCATCTGTCTTCGTGTTGAGAGGAGAGGTTTGTCCAACCTCTCCCGAGCTTCATTGATCTATACTCCTTCGGTGTAACCATTTGACACAATAAATGACTAGATTTCTCCGTCTCTATCTTTCTTCTGATCTGGAAACGATCCGTATCGTGTTTTAACAATATCTTATATCATTTTGATTGGATTTAATGTAGTTAATATGATGGTAAACTTAATTTAGTAAAATTGGGTGAAAACAGAACTCGAAATGGAGTTATAACACGAAAAAAGGAAGAAACTGGTGCGTGCGACACCCTGGAGGGTGCCGTGGTACACGGAGCAAGGCTCGTAATACGCGCACCGACAATCGATGCTGAATTTTTTTTGCCCTAAAATTCGAGTATTTTAGATCTTATTATCCACCTAGCCTCCATATTTTCACCCCTAATCACTTTTAAAACCCTAAAACGGCTGGAGTGAGTCTAGATCAAGATCTTGGAGGTTTTGGAGATCAATTTTGGTGAAAACGAGTGAAGAAAAGTATCGGTTTTCAATTTTTGGTGCGTTTTTCTTCATCCCCGCTTCTACCCTTTTCTTCTTTTCCATGATCTCATCCTGATTAGTCCTTTAACATGTTTTTAACCTAGATTTAAGTCCTAGATCATAGATCTAGTGATTCTTCACAAAAAGATTGGATTTCTATTAATTTGCATGAACTTTTATGGAACATTTTGAGTATTTGTTAGATCTTGATAGATCTTGATGAATCATGGTAAGGGCCAAATAAAGATATCATTTATATGTATGTTTTAACACAATAAATCATCATACTTGATAGATCTGGGATCCTTGACCTAAAAACATTATTTTTATGACAAAAAGCTATCTTTTTCTTAATTTTCTCCATAGATGTTCATAGATCTTTGATTTTCTTGTTCACATTTGCTTGAATCTTGTTCAAAAGTATGAAAAGCATGAACTTGGATGTAGATCTAGGGTTAGATCTAGTTTATTCATCATTCTACCTTTAGATCTAGAGTTTTAATATATATGTTTAGATCTATGGAACAATTGTTGATTTAATGATATGGTATGCTTAGATCTAGGTTGTTAAATTCTTGAAATATCCTAAATATAATATTAGGAAATATTTGCATGCAAAAAGTAAAATCATGGTTGATTATTTAATTAAGATTGGTTTATGTTAGAACATGATCGGTTCGTCTTGTGAAGTATCTCAACAAGACAATGATGCAATGAGGCTATTACCCGAAGTCATCCGAAGTCACACGAAGTGAGTTCTGAACTCACACTTTGTGTCTTCACGAAGTGACCCGAATTGTCACTTTGGATGAGCTCCAGTTTGGACACATCAGCTACCATATAAATAGATATTGTTCTTTGTATTTTTTTAGTAGACTTTTGGAGAGAACTTTGAGAGCACCAGTTCTTAACTATGTGTTTTGAGTGTGTTTCTCTATTTGAGCTTATTAGAGTGTTTTTAATTGAGTCTTGGTGATTTCAATAAACAAACATTTATATTTACATCTCTTTCTCTCTCATACGATCAAGCAAACCAGTAGTAAGATCTGTTTCACGGTTTTACAAGTGGTATCAGAGCAAATCAAGGTTGCTCTATTGCGTTTGCTTTGATCATTTTTGTTTTTATGATAAAACCGAGTGTTTTTCTATCAAAAACAAGTCAAGTTTTGAACTTTCCGAGTCCAATTCATTCCTGAAACATTCCTGTTGTTAAAATCTTGCTGAGTGCTGCAAGATTCATTCAAAATCTTCCAAAATCGCAAAAATTTGAGTCAAAATACTCCATTTCATTCCAGTTCGCGTGAAGAACAATCTGTTGTGAAATAACCGTCACCTGAAGTGTCACTTCGCCTCAGTTCGCTCAACTGAAGTGTCACTTCGTATCACTTTGGTTCAGTTTGAGTCACTTCGGATAAGATTCAATTCGGATCACTTCAAAAAAATCCAGTTCGGATCACTTCGTTTTGTGTTACTTTGTATTCAGTTCGGACTAGCTCGTGTGATTTTGTATAGTGTCAGTTCGGACGAGTTCGGACGAGTTCGTATCACTTCGTGACAAGCCCAATTCGTCCATCAGTTTGAAAATCAAATTCTTTAATTGAGGTTTTTGGGTTGTTTCACTAAAACTGACGTAACTTGAGTTCCGTTAAGAATTACGGGAGCTAATACCGGCCAAAACAACCATCTCGGAGAGATCTACACTTTTATTCGCCTTATGGCTAGTACCCTCCATTTCGATACCCAAAATCCATTTCTAAGACCTCCATTTTTACATTTGAAGTTTTGATATCCAATTTCACAATTCTCAAAATTTATGAAATTGATGCATTTATTGTGGGTCATCGTCAGAATGTGCCGAAGTTGATAATCTTGGAGATTACCATAGTTTGGCAACGAATTTATAAGCATATATTGCTAATTTGGATAAAACTTTGTGGTTACCAATTATAGATGAATATAAGTATCCAACTTATGGTCGTGGAGATTTTAAGGAGAAACGGGATTTTTCTATTGAAGAAACGAAATCGTATGATCGAAATGAAAAAGTTGTTGCACTTCTTCTGATAGCTTTACCTACAACTCTGGTAGGTCAAGTCAGGCATTATCACGGAGCAAAAACAGATATGGGATAGTGCAAAGACAGATATGGGATAGTGCAAAGAGACAATGTGAAGAACATATGACTAATACTTCTCAGAAGATAGAAATAGTTGACCAAAGTTTGAAGTTTCAAGGTAAAATTAAGGAATTAGAGAAGAAAGAAGCGAAGTTATCTGAGGAAAATGGTATTTTGAGAAAAAGTTGGAATATTGAAAAATAAAATTGTGATGGTCATGAAGCAGAAATACAAAAAAGGTGTTTCTTCCTCATGTACAACGTGTTCTGAATTTGTCAAATTCAAGGATGATTGGTTGAAAGAGAAAGAGGAGTTAGTTGATGCTTGTAAAAAAGCAAAGGCTGCACAGAAAGATGCTGAAGAAACCTTTGATGCTTTATTTGAGAAATGTTATCCTCTTCAAGAAAAAGTATGAAAATATCAATAAAATTGTTGTCGAAGCTGCTGATAAAATAATTCGACTTCAGGAGGAACTCACAAGGTTGCGTGATGAAAATGGTGAGGTTCAAAGGCAAAATAACATTTTGAAACAAGATGTTGTCTATTATAAGAAACAGGTAGAAAAAGTTATTGCTGAATCTCTGGAAGAGTGTGATTTGAAACAACGTCATAAAAATTAATATAACAGATTGTTGGACAAATACATTGCTTCATAGAAAGAGTTGATGGAAGCTAATACAAAGATACTAGAACAAAAGATATAGATTTTCAATTTGCAAAGGATATTGAAATATTGTAATAATTCACTGACTTTTCTGAATTATTGTATAAGTTAGAAAAGAGTCAGGAAAATGGTAATGATGCAAATCTTCATCAAGTTCCTGCTCCTATAGATATTGAGATGTCGATACTAGCTATAGCATTTGGTTTTGAACAACATGATTATTCGAAATTTGCTGATACCAGTTCATGAAAGAAACAAAGTTAAAGTCTAAAAAGAAAAATAAAGAAAAGATTGATTACAGCAAAGGATCGAAATTTGATTCAAAATCTACATTTCTTAAAAAGGAAAAGGTGTTTGATAGAAATCCAAGCAAAGTGAAAGTTCACAAGTTTTCAGAAATTGTGATAGATGTTTCTTTGAATTCCGGGAAGTATGATCTAAAAGGAATCAAGTCTGAATTTAAAAAACTTGGCAAACAAGGTCATGAGATATCAAATTCCGTGCAAGATAAATTCAAACAGAAGAATGGTGTATTGAGATTTGAAGAAAAATAGGTTTCAGTGAAAAGTAACAACAAAAAGTTGTTCAAAGCTGAGAAGAAGAAGAGTTAGAAAGTGTTATCATATCCAAAGCCTCAAGTTTGGAAGAAGGTAGCGTCTCCTTCATATTCAAATGATAAGGTATCTACTGAAGAATCCTCATGCATATTTGATGCAACACCAAAAGGCAGAAAAAGTTCAGGTTCATTTTATTCCGCTAAATCTAATAGGTTTTATCGTCAAGTTAAATTCTGTGGCTTTGGAGAGTATTCTGGTTTTTATGATTCTCCAAAATGTTTTAAAAATTTTCAGATGCCATAGAAACTCAAACATATGTTTTCACGAGTTTATGATGAATGTTCAACTGACAGTTCAGAAAACCAATTTCAACTAATCTAACTAGTCGTCGACATTGTTATGTTTGTCTTCAGAAGTGTCATTATGCAAATAATTGTCCTATGACTACTAACAAATTATCATCAAATGACAAACATACGAAGTATGTTAATCTTGATGGCATTATTTTTAGTGAACCAAAGCCCAACACAAAATGTTTTTGGAAAAAGAAGGTCAATTGTAAAATGTTGGGTAGTAGTTCTGCTTGTCATTCATCCATCGACAATAGTTCATTAGAAATTTTAAAACCAAAACAAGAATGGAGACTGAAACGTGTCTCCATAGCCAACACAAATTTTGTTGAAGACACTGATCGACCCACAACCGTGGAGGGGGTCGGGTTTAAAAGACTTATTATTTTCCAGTGTATGCAGGTATATTAAGATAACCTGATAGTGATTGTCTAATTGTTGACAGTGAGATACTTGTGGTTGATTTGAGTTAAATTGAATCATTCCTATCTTTGAAACACTGTTTTTTCAGTAAAATCATTTTCAAAAATGTGTCAAGTGTTGATCGATCATTTTCATTTTTTTTTCGTTTTCTTTCATTCATATTTTTAGGGGGAGAAAAAGAAAAATGCAAAAAATAGAGTTTGTTGAATTTTAAGGGAAAGATTATGGAAAATATAAGAAAAGATGAAAAATTGAAGAAATTGATCCGACAAATGCGAGAAATGATAATACATCAACATATACGTTATTTGCCATGGATAGATTAAGTCTAAAAGGTTGTAAGTACTTTCATAATATGTGAATGTTCATGACTAATCTGAAATTTGCAAGTAAGATATAAACATAAAGCTTACCTGTTGAGCTCTGGTTATTTGCTTCTTGATGAATGATGTGTGATGATTCTGACAAAACTAGAATAAGAGATATCCTGATGAATGCATGTTTTCATGTTGAAAGATTTAAACTTGTTTGATTTTCTTTATTTTCTCAAATGATTAGACATTCTCTGCATATCAAAAGATAGACCTAATTGTTGTTCGTTTGAGGTTTTGCTTTATTTTTCATGGTGTTTCGTATAATTCACCAGACTTTCTCTACGTATACGGAAGTATCGACCTGATCGTTGTTGAACAACTTCAACTTCTTTTGCTTTCTTATTTTCTCAAATACTTGAGCTTTCTTTGCATGTCCATAAGACCGACCTGATTGCTAGGTACTTGAGGTTCTGCTTTATTTTTGCATGACTCATCAAAGATACTTATATCTCTAATAAAGTTTGCTTCTATATGATAAACATGATGATTTGCTGGCATTTCTGATAGACCGGAGGCCGAGTTATCAGTGCATGATAATATTACCTTAAATCATATCTGAAAACGATAAATATGATTGGTGCATGCTGAAAGAAATATAAATGTTGTATTTGCGATTATCTTGGCTTGCATGTTGACTAAGGCCAAAATTGAATGTGCTAGATGCATTATGTCTGATGTGATCTCGCGTCGTGGTCTTTCTCGCAAAATCATAAATAGAGTCTGATTCTGTATTGCATTTTATTTTTCATTTCAGAAAAAATTCCAAAAGATTTTTGGTGAGTTTTAGCATAAATTTTCTAAAAGCCAGAAAGATTTTATTTCTTGTTTATTTTCGATTGATCGACATAAGGTACAAAAAAAACAATTTTCAAAACATATATCTTAGAGACTCAAAGAGATGTTTTGCGCCACGACTTCAAGTTTTCTGAAGTTGTTGATAAGAATGCAACAATCGTCAAGTATTCAAGATCGGACTAACCATTAAGTTGAGGGGGAGTTTGATTGAAGATACAAGTCTATAAGATGAACCAGATACCACACACGTCGAGAGAAAGTTTGTTAGAACATGATCGGTTCGTCGTGTGAAGTATCTTAACAAGACAATGATGCAATGAGGCTATTACTCGAAGTCATCCGAAGTAACAAGAAGTGAGTTCCGAGCTCACACTTCATGTCTTCACAAAGTGACCCGAAGTGTCACTTCGGATGAGCTCCAGTTCGGATAGATCAGCTAGCATATAATTAGATTTTGTTCTTTGTATTTTTTGGTAGACTTTTTGAGAGAACTTTGAGAGCACCAGATCTTAATTGTGTGTTTTGAGTGTGTTTCTCTGTTTGAGCTTATTAGAGTGTTTGTAATTGAGTCTTGGTGATTTCAATAAACTAACATTTATATTTAAATCTCATTCTCTCTCATACGATCAAGCAAACCAGTAATACGATCCGTTTCATGGTGTTACAATTTAACTAGAATGTCGGGACTAAGAATAATTCATTTTGTATAATTAATCGGGTTAATACTTGATTCATGAGTTAAAATTTTATATGGCATATCTATATGTTTAGATCAGCTCATAATTAATTTTTGGAGACTAAATATGTTTTGGATGATTTTATAGAAAATAAACATGATTTGAGGTGTCGTAAAACTTTCTAGTTAAATAACTAATTAATTATCATTGTTTGACCTTGATTTAGGTTTGACCCTTTTATTTAAACCCTCATTTTATCATTTAAATAAATCACCAATGAGTCATGAATCCGATCATGTCCATCGTGTCGTTTCAAGTCACACGAATTAACTATTTGTTTACTTATATATTTATTTATTTGTCGGTGTTCCACTACCATGTTCAATCGTCAAAATGATCTCCGGGATTGATCTCGTGCCACTATCTCAGTTTCTCTATTTTTTGCTTCACCATCAGGTGAGTATCATAGCCTCTTTCTTTTTAAGTTTTGGGTCAATATCAGATGCACTTGGACTCGGAAGTGCACATGAAGGATCAGCAGATGCTGATGAGCGAAGCCCATACGGAAGTGCAAGTGATACAACTCCGAGAACGCAAGCGCAAGTGTCAAGATACAGTTACAGCTAATAGACTATAAATAGGTATTTATAGTCTCATAATAGAGGATCCCAGATTTTACACCTTTAACTAGGTGTTTTTACTTAGATCTCTTGTACTAATCCTTTTCACTTGTAACCTTGATTCACTGGATGAAATATAACATGATCTCGCTCTTTCCTCTCCAATTCTCTTAGTCTCTCTCTAATCATTGAAGGATCGAATCTTACCTCTACGGTGGGATTTTATTCTTCATCAGGGTGCAACATGTGCTGTACAAAATCATGTTATTATTTTCAAAACTGCATGCGAGTTCTATGTTGACCTATGTGCCTTGTATGTGAACTTGTGTGAATCATTTCTATTACTTTGGTTGCATGTGTTGTACTTATGTGTTGCTCATGTTCATGTTCATAGACGTATTCTCATTAACTTTGTTGACCTGGGGTTACAATAATGGATCTGTTGGTCTGGCAACCCACTTGGCCTGCCTCTGAAAAACCGTAAGACGTCTCTTACTAGAGGTTTGCTTGATTGAAGAGTGAGAAGGAGATGTAAATAAAGTTTGTTTTTATTGAAATCTCAGAAGACTTAATTACAAACTCTCAATGAAGCTCTCTAGAGAAACACTCTCAAAACACATAGTTAAGATCTAGTCTCTCTCTTCTCTATGTCCATGATTACAAGACAAAGTTCCTATATATATACGTCTGGGCCAAACCCTGTCTGAACTCCTGGTTTGGCTGGTCCGAACTCCAGGTTCGGACCTGGTTCAGCATGCAAGCCAAGATAATTGCAAATACAACATTTATGTTTATTTCAGCATGCACCAATCATTTTTATCATTTTCAAATGTGCTTATTATAAAAAATAAGAACGATGCATTTCATATGCTTATGTTTATTATCATGCACTGATAACTCGGCCTCCACTCTATCAGAAATACTAGCAAATCATCATGTTTATCATATGAAGTAACTTTTATTTGAGATTTAATCATCCGTGATGAGTCATGCAAAAATAAAACAGAACCTCAAATACCTAGCAATCAGGTCGGTCTTGTGGACACGTAGAGAAAACCCAAGTATTTGAGAAAATAAGAAAGCAAAACAAGTTAAAGTTGTATAATCCAACAACAATCAGGTCGATACTTCCATATATGCAGAGAAAGTCCGATGGATTATATGAAACACCAATGAAAATAAAGCAGAATGTCAAACGAACAATAATCAGGTCGATCTTTTGATACGCAGAGAAAGTCCAATCGTCTGACAAAATAAAGAAAATCAAACAAGTTTAAATCTTTCAAAATAAAAGCATGCATTCATCAGGATATCTCTTTATTCTATTTTTGTCGGAAT
>JBCNJP010000006.1:19774437-19790535 GCA_039602395.1 Deinandra increscens subsp. villosa | reverse complement strand
CTATCTTTCCTGCTTCCGTATGTGTAGGTATAAATGGTCCATTAATAACAGATCTCCACAGTCTCAGATCAACACTTTTCAAATGGTTCTAGAATCTGTATTTCCATTCAAGGAAGTTATCAGCCGAAGTAAGTCTAGGAGGACGTGTAGTAGATCCGATCTCAAAATCCAATTTCTGATACATGCTCGGTTCGAAATCCATCACGAAAGCTTAGGAAAACTTAAACTAAAAGTCCAAAAGTCCAATATATGAGTTTCCGATCGTAAACCCCTGTTTACGATTGAAATTACAGAGGACCGTAAACTCTGAGTCGTAAACTCACGATTCCGATTAAGGCTAATCGTAAACACGTTTTCGATAGGAATAAATCGTAAACTCCCAAAGTATCGAACTTGAAGTCGTAAACTTGATTTTGCTGATCGTAAACTGTCAAAAATCTCGTCTTGATGTCGTAAACACGTTTCCGATGAAGATCTTCAAGAACAGCCAGTCGTAAACACACCCTAAACCCAGAAAACTGATCGTAAACCTTCAAACACAGCAGCAGCCAGATCGTAAACTCGTAGAACAACTTCAAACCTTCAAAACTCGAACCTTTTTCCAGAAAATACTTGAATCCAATATCGTGAGAACCTCGAATCAGTGATTCTTGGCTCTGATACCAATTGTTGGTCCAGGATTAACAACCGTTCACGATATTTTGATCTCGAACAAGTGCGGAAACCTTGTACGAGATTGATTCAAGAGAAAGTAGATGATAAGAGACTTGATATGAGTGAGACACAACACCAAAAGATCAAATCTTGATTAAAGAACACAAATACTTTCTTGGATAGATGATTACGATCGGAAATTACAAGAAGGTGACTGTAAATCGTAAACAACTAGCAACTATAATCATAAACAACTTGGGTTTATATAGTACCCTTACACAAACCCTAAGCCCAATCATAAACTCATAAAGAACCGGCCCACTAAAGCCCTAAATCGTAACCTCTCTAAGCCCATTATCGTAAACTCCAAGCCCATTCCAAGTAAGCCCACTCTAATGTTCATGCCTCATAAAGTATAGCCCAACAAGTATCGAGATCAAGACAAAGCTATTGGATGGACGTTCATGAACTGGCCCGAAGTGGCAATTCGTGACCATCTGAAGGGGATCCGAAGTCACAATTCGGATGAGTTCTTACCATTTCGGGTCACCCCTAGTTCAGATAGTTTTGTCTTAGTATAAATAGCAATGTCTTGTATTGATAAATTAGCTCTTGATCAGATCAGTGTGTGTTTTCCTGTGTGTATTCTCTAAGTGGTTTTGCAATACAAATCTCATTTGTATTTACATCTCGTGTCTTTTCATACTCGTTTTACATGGATTTCGTATTGATCGAGTAGACGATCCGCCGCTCACGTACTTTCAAGTAGCATTATATGTCATGTTTGTTTTAGATGAACAAGGAAGCATCGGCTAAGGATTTAGTGAATCCAAAGCGTAGTAGAAAGTTGGTGAGTTCAATGTACCAAGCCTAAGGAGCTTGTTTGAGACCCTAGAGTGATTTCTTGGGTTTGCAAATGTGATTTGGGGATTGAGAGTGCTCATAACCGAGTGGTTGAACCATGTAGTCGGGGTCTCTTTCGAGAAAAGCGTTGCCCATAAATCCAATCAACCATTGGACCCGGACGCTCACCTAGGATGCCCCGACGAGAGCACTGAAACCTATTACGAAAAAGCATGTCTCTACCACTAGGGCCTGAAGTTGATTAGTCACCATTGTAGTGTCTCAATCGGGAGGTGAGAACCACTCCGATTATGATTTATCTCAATTGCTAGATTTTGTGATTTTCTCGCGTTTATGTTTGAAATAATTTTCGGAACTATATTGATCTGAGTCACACCACAACATGATTCACTAACACATATGTATTTCCATTTAAAACATCATGAACTCTAAAGCTGATTATCGATCACATCATTGAAATTGTTTCCTAATCTCGATTTTCTTTCCTTCTCAGAATGTCAATCCATTTCAAAGGGCGCCGTAAGGGCGAGAGCGGCTGGAAAATGGCCTCGGTTATCGTGAAACAAATGGTCGAGGTGCTTCCTAATATCGTGGTTCAGATCCAGCAAGGCCTAAATACCAACCCTGCCGATGTTGCTGCTTCAGTGTGCTCGTTTAAGTATTTCAAATCTTTTAATCCTCCAAAATTCAAGGGTAATGAGGGTCCGATTTGTTTACTCCTTTCGTTTGAAGACATGGAGAATACTTTTGTGAACAGTGCAACCATCACTCTGACCAAGAAGGCCCTCACCTGGTGAAAAGGTGAAAAGAGGATCCGTGGATCTGACGAAGCCCTAGCCTGACGAACTCAAAGAAGTCATGAGGGAAAAATACTGCCCCCGCAGTGAATTGAAGAAACTGGATGATGAATTTCGTGCACTGATGCAATATAGCGAGGAAAATCAGGAGTATACCGACCGCTTCTATGAACTGAAAATCTTGGTGCCCGAAATTGTCACTCCTGAATTCAGTCTATTGAATGTTATGCTGGTGGAATACCTGAGCAGATAAAGGATTCTATCTGGGCTAGCAATCTTGTGACACTTGATAGCGTTGTTTGCCTTGTTGCTCGTTTGATTGATAATCATGTCAAAGAGGGTACTCTGAAAAGGAGGGGTTCAAAGAAGGAGTCAGTATCTGAAAAGACCGAGCCCACGGTTGAAAAAGAATCCAAAGCCGAGTCTTTTGCTGGTAAAAGTAACAAGAAGAAGCGTAAGGGGCGAAACTTTGTTGTTACCGTTACTCCTACAGCACCTGCTGCTCCTGCAACCCAATGGCCTCCTCCAGCTAAGAAGCAGTATACTGGGCCTTATCCATTATGTGTTAGGTGCAACCGCCATCACCCGACCAATCTCCCTTGTTGGCAATTTAATATTTTTGGGCTGCTTGGTCACAATGCAAATAACATGTCGTCGTGTTGGTCGAGGCCAACCTTTGAGGACTCGGCCTATGGCCCAATATCCGTCCCAACCTTTGATAGCCGAAGCTCCTAATGTTCAAGTTCAAGTTAGGGCTTGCGACAATTGTGGGTCCACTACCCACCTTCCCAATGCATGCCCGCTCTCGCTGTGGTTGATCAGCCTGCCGCTAATGCTGCTCGTGGTGCCCCTGCTCGTGCCTCTAACATCAATGCAAATCAAGTTCACATTTGAATTCTTTTTCTATCAATTATCGATCTTTATTATTATTCATACCAGTATCACTAACTTAGATGGTCAATGCTTATTAGGCTCATGCGAACCATGAGATGGTCAATGATACGTTTCTTATCAATAATCGTTATGCATCTATATTATATGATTCTGGTGCCAATCGTAGCTTTGTATCGTTAAATTTTGAGCATTTACTTGCTTCTCCTCGTATTATGCTTGAACATCCTCTACCTGTTGAAATCACGGACGGGTAACCGATCGACCATGATTTGGTAATTCGTGACTGCAAATTAGACTTCAAGGGTCATATTTTCTCTATCGATCTTATTCCTATGCTTCTCGGGAGCTTTGATGTCATCATTGGTATAGATTAGTTGTCTAGAAATCGTTCTAAGCTTGTTTGTTCTGATAAAATCATTCGCATTCCTCGTCCGGGTGGTCAGTTTTTATTGATCCATGGTGATAAACCATCTGGTGGGCTTAATCTTATGTCTTGCACCAAAGCCCATAAGTACTTACGCAAGGATTATCCGGCATTCCTGGCTCATATTATGGAGGTTCAAGATAAAGAATTGGGAATCAAATGCATCGCAATCGTGTGAGACGTTCCTGAAGTTTTTCTTGATGAAATAACGGGTCTTCCTCTCGTTCACCGGTTAATATCCGTATCGAATCTCGTTCCGGGTGCCACTCCTGTTGCAAAGTCACCTTATCGCCTCGCACCCTCGGAAATGCAAGAAGTGGTAAAGCAACTTCAAGAGCTTTCTCATAAGGGCTTCATTCCATGGGGAGCACTTATTCTATTTGTCAAGAAAAAGGATGGTCTACTTCACATGTGCATCGATTATCGTGATCTTAACAAACTCACAATCAAAAACCGTTATCCTTTGCCTCATATTGATGATCTATTCGACTAGCTTCAAGGTGCTTCTTGTTTTTCTAAAATCGATCTTCATTACGTCTATCATCAGCTTCGAGTCGCGGAGGAGGATGTTCACAAAACCGTCTATCGCACTCGTTATGGTCACTTTGAGTTCACCGTTATGACTTTTGGTTTGACAAACGCTCCTGCTGTATTCATGTACCTCATGAATCGCATTTGTAAACCTTATCTTAATAAATTTGTGATCGCCTTCATCGACGATATCTTGATCTATTCTAACTCGAAAGCTGAGCATGAATCTCACCGCGTCTGATGCTGGAGCTCCTAAAGAAAGAATAGCTTTACGCCAAGTTCTCTAAATGTGAATTTTGGCAAATATAGGTTCAATTTTTGGGACATATCATCAACAACAAAGGTATCCATGTTGATGCTGCCAAAATCAAAGTCGTTAAGAGTTAGTGTGCCCCTACTACACCTACTGAAGTCCGCTTGTTTCTTGGGTTAGCAGGTTATTATCGGCGCCTCATTGCTAATTTCTCTCGTATCGCCGTTGTTGGGGGTAGATTTTCTAGGATGCTTTCTAGGAAGCTCAAATATTCTAGGATCCTTGTGTGACTTGGGAATCCTGCCAGTTCAGGTATCCTGATTATTTATTATTTACTAACCCCTTATTTTCCTCGTGTTTAATTATTTGCAGGAACTTTGGAAGATCAACCACCTCCTAAAGACTCGCTCAAACGGTTGAAGAACATGGACCAATTGGACGATAACGGTCAAGTTAGTCTCGAATAGGATCCCAAGAATCTCGGACAGTTTGTTATGTGTATTTCAGTTATTTAAGCAGACTTTGATCGACATAAGAACTCTCACATTTCTCACATTTAGCTCGGAATAGCATTCAATGATTGTAACACTTATATTGATCGATCAAGCCTTGCAAACACTTGTAATCTTTGGTTTATTATTAATAAAATTGCTAGGCAACATGCTCTTCAGGTCGGCTCCCGAGGTTTTTTTCCAGGATCCCTAGAGAAAATTCAAAGGATTCCGGATTTTCCCACGTTATATCATCGTGTCAACTTTACATTTTCTTGCATATTTTCACAAATCAATCAAGCACACTACGTCACAATCAAAGTTTCATCACTTAATAATTTCGGTGATTTTTTTACCAAAACAGTTTGGCACCCACCGTGGGGCAAGTGGTGCTTTAACCTTACCAAAATTCTCAATTTCCCTCACCTTATTCGATCCCTAATCCAAAGAATTTCGACTCAATCGAAGTCTGTTTCAGCCTCTGTTTCATCCTTTGTTCCTCCTCTTCCTCCTGTTCCAGGAAGCCAAAAGAAGACTGACGGACGCCAGAAGAAAATAGATTATCCGATATTCTCGGGATCCCAGGTTCAATCTATCGATCCCATTATAACTAACAGTAACATTTGTTCAAACATGTGAAGAACCAGATGGATGAGCAAACAAAGACTAATTAGACGGTGATGAAGGAAATTGCGGAGCTCAAGAAATCCAAAAAACCCATGGAGGAGCAAATCCCCTTATTCCCCAGGCATCTTGACTTTGATGTTTCAGGATTCTCATATCCACTTCGTTATAAACCAAGATCTTCGACTACAACAAACACGAGCTTTGCTACAGCCCTTATGTCCAGTTCTCAGGTTGTCAAACACGTAAAGTCACTGGCGGATTCTCGGAAGCCGTTCCAACAGAATTCTCGAAGTTGCACCTCAAAGATCCTCGGACTACACAGCTACTGGGATTCCCAGCTCCAGCGTCCCACGAATATTCATCTTTTGCAGGTTCCTGGGGTCAAGGTTCCCAGGGATATCGGCACTTTAACCCTTCTGACTCAACAGGAATATTTCAAACCAGCTCCTCAGAACTACATGATGGAGACTTTATTCCAATGCAGACGACATCAACTACAGAACCAAGCATTGCTACGAGCTATGTATATAGCCAAAGAATCCAGACTCATAATCTTAACCCATGTAATGTGTCTAACTCTATTCCTTTGGTTTCTAACCAGGATGTTTCTTATGATGCAGGTATCAGTCCAAGTGTCGCTAGGGAGCTCCAGAAACTAAAAGAAATGATATCATGTGTTCCCGAAATCATAAAGCCCATTCCTGAGGTCCCTCTAGGAAGCCACAAGATCTATAGGTTTACTTGGCCAATTTCTGAAGTTGAGATCCCCAAGCGTTTCTAGACTCCAAGCATGAAGCTATATGACGGAACTATGGATCCTGAGGAACACGTGGCGCATTACAGGGAGCCGATGGAAATCAACCCTATTCCACCGGATATCAAGGAAGCCTGTCTATGCAAAGCCTTCGGCTCCACTTTAACAGGCCCAACCATGAAATGGCTACTGAGTATCCCTCCTAACACCATTACTTCATTTTCTCATTTGGTTAATCTGTTAAATAATCAGTTTTCTTGCAGCAAAACCTTTGAGAAGCTTACAGGCGACTTATATCAGTTGGTTCAGAAGCCCAATGAGCCACTTAGAGACTATGATGCCAGATTTGGACGAGAATCCCTGGAGATTCACCATCTAGATATGGCAGTAGCTGTCGAAGCAGTCAAAATGGGGCTCCGTAAGGATTCACGTTTTTATGATGTCGTTGTCATGACTCCTTGTAGGAAACTTGATAAAGTACGCAGCAGAGCTCTAAGGTTCATTCATTTAGAAGATGATAAGAGGATTCATCAAAGGCGTGATGGTGTGCAGTGAGGTGTATATAAAAAAATAGTAGTTTTAGTGACACCTTTTGTTGCATCAAGCTTTTAAATTAATAAAACACGATTCACTCGCAACTACTATTTCACCACATAACACGGGCAAATGCAGCCATCGTGGAGCACTATAGTAGTGGTAAGTTGACCGAGATCGTTCAAGGACACAAGAAAAAGGAGGGCTCATGATACTTTATCTTTGTTAGCGTCTAACCAAATATATTAAGTATAAAAAGGGTTAGTTAAACTAATCTAAAAATAAGAAAAGGAAATAAAATAAAATAAGATGGTGTTTTTAGTTTTGTAAATCGAAGTTAATATTACTTGGGAGAACGTACCAATGGTTGAAGAAGGTTGAATGATTATTTATAATCCTTTCTTAAGATTAATTACTAGCAGGCAACTAGATCGCCTCTCAGCCTCAAATCTAGTATCACAACTCTCCCGGGCGATCATCTGCGAGGAGTACGAACACCAGGGACTGTGTCGCTAGTAAACAAATATAATGGTATAATGCCACATACTTACGGGACCCCCTCTCAGGCCAGTACTCCATACTTAACATGTCGTCATGAACCCGCAGGGCAACAACCCTGTGTGCTGGAAATATGATTATGAAAATGATCTTTTTAAGGGACTAAGGTCCGTTTCTTCCATGCACCGCTCTCACTCATGCACGTCCAGCGTAACAAGAGCACAATTCGCAAACACGTACCATCTTGGCTTCCGTGAAGTGCCAAAATATTACCAATCCCCACTTACAACCAAATACTTTCAGCTCGCACATGCGTGGCAGCCGGGTTTGCTTACATAGTCATAAGGACCTCGAACGTATCATGTAACATGGGACGCAAGTCACCCGAAGGATCATGCATCGTCTCCCGATCGGGTTTCATAAGTCTTGTCCTTGGGATTTCGACTCCCCAAATGGTTTGTGATACGTAGAGCACATTTGGTTCAGAAAATTAGTAATAAACTTTCAATAAAAAGGGTTTTCACAAAGTCATTAAACACACCTTAAGCGAGTTTATAAAGTCATTAACCAACCCACCAAAGATTTCTTACTTCCCAAGGAAGTATAAGAGTTTAGCCAAACATGGCTTTAAAGATTTGCTTAAGAGAAAGAGAAGAATTCATAGACAAAAACTAGCAAAATCTTACTTAAGTTAATGTTCTTATAAACTTAACTTACAAAAACATAAAGCCAAATGGCTCGAGAGAAAAACAAAGCTACACTAAAGAAAGGAGGAGAAGAATGAGCAAGTTGAAATGAAGGAGGTGGGGGGTATTTATAGGCAGCTGCGGAGTTTGGCACAGGGCATGCCATGCAGGGGCACGGGGCGTGCCTGTCAGATGAAATCCCTAGAAATATCCTTCTAACATCACACGGTATGTGTTTCTATGGCATGGGGTCGTGTTATGTCAGAGCTACAGTGGCACGGGGCCGTGCTTCAGTGGCACGGGGCCGTGCCATGTCATAAGGCATTTAGACCCAAAAAAGTCAATTTTAAGGCTTAACGCGAGGCGTGCCAAAGTATGGAACGGGGCGTGTTAAACTTAATCATGCCAATTTGACTTCAAAATCGTATTCCTCTCGTCGAGATACTTGAAATTCACTATTTATGGACCCCATAACTCATTTTTTAGCTCGAGATATGCTCCTGCTAACTTTTTAGCGGTTGCTTAGCACACGGTTGTCTTTCAGCAGTCGTGCTTCGAGATGTGGTTGAGTCTTGGGGTTACCACTTTTTCTTTACTTGAGAGAAGGTCATATGAGGGCATCATCTCCATCTTGCAAGCTCAGAGCTCGGTTCTTGGCACAAAATCACAAAGCCTTCATATTTTCTAAATTTTTCAGCGTTTCTGACTTCTTTTATGATTTTCACCTGAATCACACTGAAAAACTAAAAAGGTAACAATATCATACTGTTTTGATAATAGTTTGTCAGATATAACTCGAAATGTGAGGAATGTTTGATATAAAAATATGTATAATTCGGTGCACATCAAATATCCCCACACTTGAACTTTTGTTTGTCCTTAAGCAAAACTCTATAAATTAGGCCCGACACATGCCAAAAGTTCATCAATTCGTGGAATCAAGATTCCGGGCACTATAAACACCGTTCCTCCATTTAATTTCCAATTTGTCTTTCATTGAATTTTTTTATTTTTTTTTTCATTTGTTGAAATATATACAATTATGACAAGCCTACTTAAAAGTTTTATTTTTACACAAACTTATATACCTCACAAGTGATCACTTAACTCTCGGGGTATTGATTTGTATATTTTGCGGTGAAAACTTATACCTAGGTGAAAACAAGTAGAGAGCATAGGCTTGACACGCAATCGAACCTCCACAAATCTCACCAGAAATCACATAGCTATCATAAGGTTTTAAAAGGGTAGGCTTGAGGTTAGGGTATGGATATTTTACTTGAAAAGGGGTAAAAAGCATAAATAATGGTCTTTTTCAGATTTCTCATTTTTATGTAACTTTCTTCTAAAGAATCTTTTAAGAGATTCCGTGGATTGTTCTTAAGTGGTTTATCCCTTTATTTCATCACTTTCATTTTCTTTTTACAAGAGATTGCAAAATCCAGCACCTGTCTTGTATCTTTCACATTTTATTCAGTAGGAGAATAATAGTCACAGTTGGGTTTTTGAAACAAAAGAACCCCTTTTTACTAAAATAAGGTAGTGCAAAATAAGAAAGGCTATGGGGGGCTTTAGGGTATATTGCAAAGGAGGATTATTTTGCTAATTGATTTGGGTTGAAGAAACGAAAAGGTGGGCTCAAAGGGGTTTACGGGGGGTATTTTAAGGGTAAGAGGAGAGAGTAGTAGAAAGGTGAAATCCTAGGTGCCTCAATCCTTTAATTATGTGTAATGGCCTCTGATTTTGTCCATCTTGGGACGTATTACCGTGTCAAGTTTTACCTCTACTGAATTACCTAGGTTTCTCTCAAAATCAAAGAAGAAACGAGCATGTTTATAGGTGATCATGCTATATATAGGCTCAAATCCTCACTGAAAATGGGGGAAGGGGAATATATATGTTATATAAAAATAAACTTATTTTCTACTTGCCATAAAAGAAATATTTCAGTTTTTGAATTTTTTTTTATTCAATGGAATTTGAGCGTTTAATAAATGGATGGGTGGCTTTAATGTACACGGTTTCTTGAAGAAAAAATGAATTTTCAGAATTTTTTGGGCAGTACAGAGGCCATTTTTTCCAAACGAGTATTATGTAAGGCTTGCATATGGACAATCAAAATATTAAGACCTGCAGTATCCCATCCTCACACTTAAATTGCATATTGTCCTCAATTTGTCCGCGCGTAAGCAGAAAGAGAAACAATGAAAGATAAAGAGTGAAAGTGAAGGAGAAAGCGCACATGGCGTCCCCACACTTAGACTTTTCCAGGCGCCATGCTTTACATGACATTCCTGTACAAGATTATAAGTACCTTTACTTCCTTCATTTTTCTCAAAACATAACCCTACAAAAGAAATAAAAACATAATATCCTAATATTGGAGGTTTTGGTTGTTTGTCGTCGCTTTGTAGTAACATAAGTTTTAATACAAAGTTGCGTCTAACGAACAAAGACTTCCGACTTATTTATAAAAAAAAAACAAACAAATTGGTTTATTTACGGGTCCCAAGTGCAACCCGGTTGTTATATTACCATCTATCAGGTGGCTTTTCCTTGATCCGTTTCCCACTTGTTCCGGTTAATTTTTTTTCTTTCATTATCAGATAGGAAAAATCTGATAACAATTTCAAAGTAAGTTTTAAGATATTGGAACGAGTCGGGCCGACAAAACTTATACTTACCTGGACTAGATCTGGCGGTTAATTTGTCTTTTTCTTCCTTTGATGGGTGCGCAGAAACGATCACAGGCATCTTTGAGTGTGAAAACTCAAGGTGCTTGGGGAGCTCCTTGAGCTCAAGAGAAAGTGGTTCTTTCTCTCGATCAATGACTTTAGCTGGATGGATGGACTCCGAAGGGGTTCCTTTAGGAGTCCAAGCCTCCTCCTTCATGTTCTCCATGGGGATTACCCCGTCTTCTTCTGAGTGCCAAGGAGTGTCATCTTGAGAGGGATCTTAGAGTGCTATCTTTACCTCCATGGATAACTTGTTTCCTCCGAGTTGCAAGTTGATGCGCTGGTTCTTCTTGGATGGCATTCCATCACTTGAAGGGAGCTGAAGTTGTTGCATCCAACTCCTTCGTCTCTGAACAACTAGATGTCTTGGGAGCATTTTGAGGTTCCTCTTCTGGGATGACTTCTTGGTTTATACATTCCCGTGCTTCATCTTCTTCCGCCCATATTATTTTAAAGTATGCTTCTTTAACTTTGACGTGTTCTATCATTTTTTTGGTTGTTTCTTCAAGGTCACTTTTAGGAGGGGAAGAAGGTGTTTCTATTGTATTTGGTGAGTTGTTGTTTTTAATTCGTTCGAGATGTTCATCCCTGTAATGATGTTCACTACACCGTAAACAAAAGAATTATACACTTAGAAGGGGATGAACATGAATAACCCTCCTCCACAACCGACATTCTCATATTTTCTTGTTCATAAATGTGATACTGTCCATGGAAAAGGTCACACCTAATATGCGTTTTGTTCGGTCAATTGTGGTGGTGGAGACAAATGAGAAAGATGGCTTGGGCCTTCCTCTAGTGGTATATCATCTACTCGAAAGAATGCAGGTGATCTCACTAATATGTAACAGTCCCGAGAGTAATGAGCACCGCCACAGATTCTGCACCACACAGATTGGGACCATCCATCGTTGTCAGGACCAGATTTGAGCAACATTGTTCTCATATGATTCATCACACAAGTGCGGAAATCATGTGTGATGGTCGATTCCGGATGGATCAGCATCAATGCTCACCCATTGATGATTCCTAAAGCTCAAGAACACACACTAACACCAAGAACACACACACAAAGGCTCTCTGTAGGAATAATACTCCTTCTAGCGTTGCCAATAGGGTTTTCTCAATGGTATTTATACTACTAGAGAACCTGGGACAAAAAGAATGTTTGACACAACACAATCATTACCTAGAATTCAGCAAAATATTCTATCAGGAGAACAAGTTCGCTAAGACTTAAATGAAGTTCGCTAGCACTTAACAAGTCCGCTAACAAGTACGCTAAGTAGTAACAAGTCCGCTAACAAGTACGCTAAGTAGCAACAAGTTCGCTAACAAGTACGCTAAGCATTAACAAGTTCGCTAACATGAACAAGTACGCTAACAAGTTCGTTAAGAACAAATTAAGTACGTTAGGAACAAAACAAGTCTGCTAAGTCAACAAGTTCGCTAGGAATAAACAAGTCCGCTAAGATAACATTCAAACAAGTATGCTAAGAGTAAATCAAGTCCGCTAAGAGCATAAGTCACAAGTCCGCTAAGAAGCATAACAAGTACGCTAACATATACACAAAGTTCACCAAGTACATATCAAAAGACAATTACAAAATAAAGTATCAATTACAAGATAAGAAAACAATAAGTTTGTGTTGCTAACAAATAGGTTCTAACAATTCAACCCTTGTTGGCAATGCAAACTCTCGAGCTTCAAGCATCTTGACCGGTCAGCTTTAGTAGAAATCTCCAGTTCTCTCTGGCTGCAGGTTTGTCTTTATCAGACAGTACGTGAATACCCATATCATAGAGCCTAAAGAGATCTTGTCAAACGAGCTTCTTCAGGTCATTATAATTGTTCAGCTCGACCAATCGTCTTGACTTATCCAAAATGACACTTGAACCATGTTCTTCAACCAACCAACAAGTTGCTGTTCTTAGGAGTTCTGAATCAAGAGTGAGTCTACCTAATTCTGCTAGCCTTTTACACCACCAGTTTAAGAATATCAAAAAATAGTTGGCATCATAGCATTCATAAGGTCTCAACTGAACAGGTATGGTCCGCATCTTCTCGTAATACATTATCTTCAAGTAAGATCGAGAGAGAAGACGAAGTTCTATAGCAGCAAATATTCTGATAGCGTCAGCACCATCTCTTTCGATTACCAACTCATGATTCATCCCGTTATAGTACGAACTGATCATAGGAGCATTCTTCTGGTTTCCAGGGATAGTCTTTGCTTTCACTTCCTTTCCTATATCCTTAAACATACCTCGGTGAGGAGCACGAAGCCTTCTTTTCTCTTCTGCCAACTGAGCTTTTCTCTCTGCTTCTGGATTTTGACTGAATCTTTTATCATTATAAGCAGACTGGATCAATGCAGCATCCCTTATACCCTTTGGATGATTAGTGTGGTTCACCAAGTCCAGGTACTTGAGCTGTTTGAGTTCCCAAGAGAATAAGCTAGTGAGAGCTTTGAAGTCTCCAAATATTTGGACATAGCCATTTCTCCTCTTCACCATGAAAGCATCAAAGGCTTCATCATATTTCCAACCCAAGATCTTCATCCCATGATTAGCATTAGGGTTGCTAGGCATTTTCCTCAAGTTCTCGGCAGCAAATAATTGCATGGCCTTCAATTTAGGAGTTAGCTTTTCCCATTCGTCATAGATTTGGGGATTATCTTTTCTCTTGAGAGCCTCATCCCGTTCCTCTTCATTGATTCTGATTTGTTCCAACTTCGCCAACCGCTCTGTCTTCCGGTACTCACACACAAACTTTGACCAGTAAGTCTTTTCTTTTAGTATGCCTTCTTATCAATGTTCTTGAATTTATAGAAGTTGCGGAGTGCTTCGGAGTTCATACTGTTGGTGGTGGATTCAATGTAAGCTTTAGAGTCAGGAGGGTCAACGGACGAGTTCTCTGGAGGAGGAATGTATGTGTTGCCGATGTTAAGGGTAAGATCAGAGAGATGACCACGGATAGGAAGGAAATCCACAGTCTTGTTTGTGTCGGCAAAGATATCAGCTAGGAGATGAGATTGTGCTTCAACAGTTTGATTTTGAGGTAAGTGAGAATTCAACCTCTCCTCATCGGTGTATAACTTGGTCAACTCAGTGTCTATGAGACTCATCAGATATTTCAACGAGAAGTTGTCTTTCATCAGAGTTCTAACCATGTTGGCTGTAACAGAGTTGTTGAAAAACCGTTTACAGATCGATTCTATGGTAGATAGTAACGAGACGGAAGTTTTGTCATATATTGTGTTGAAAAGTTACATAAACCGAAGGAGTATAGAAACAGTTTAGCTCCGGGGGAGGTCGGACAGAACCTCCCCTCTCAACAAATTGATCGGAAAGACACTAGACAAAAACTTACAAAGAAATACAAAGACGAATCTATTTATACTTCTTCATAAGGTCCGAACTAGGCACCTCCGAACTCTGTCCGAGCTTCCTCCGAACCTGAGGTTCAGACCACCTTCGGACACCGCCGAACACAGAGTTCGGCGGGAGTTCGGAGCACAGTTCTTGTCTTCAACAACTCAGTCTGTTTGACAATTCGAACAGTAACGGCCACACAAGGTTCATGCATCAACAAATTCCCCCTTGGACGTTACTGTCGAATCCAGACATTGATCTTCTAGCAATCTTCAGTCAGCTTGCTGCAGACGCCTCTATCTTTAGCAAACTTCCCTTGACCGAATCATCAGATATGCAGGAAATAGCTTGCAATCTTGTACAATCACAACAACCAACAAAATTCCCCCTTTCTTCAAGCACATCCACTGTGAGAACTTATCAATCACATAGAAAGATACTTCAAACCACCGGATATGACATCAAGATGCAGGATCACTTCATTTAATCGTCATGAATAAAAAACAAAATCCACAACCATCACTGCATTTGACAGAAATCTTCAATCTTCACTGAATTGTAATACATTCTGATCTTTATGAAAACAGACACGATCAGCATCTTCAATCACGGAAATTCCCCCTCAGCATCAAATCCATCCCAATATATTACGCCGGTAAACGTATATCTCGTTGCAGACTGGAATATGACCAAGTCTTCACAACTCAAGAAAGTATCGGCATGTGACAGAGAGTTCCAAACCATAACCAAAAACTTTGACATATCAGTTTGCACGAACATCATAATACACCACCTTTACACGAAGATCAAAAATTACCATCAACCCTGAACTGATTGCTCTTGAATATTCACTTTTTCAATTATGAAACTTTGAATGTTTTAGGGGTCCCCAAATTTCCCCCTAAATAAGTGACATATTCAAATCTTCAATATTCTTCAGTTTGTGTAGACAAATAAACTCTGATAAACGCCATCACAAAGACTTAATTTCTCAGAATTCAAACAATCGCCTCAAAGTAATCATATCCATGTCTCCGAATCTATGTCCATCATCAGAAACACCCGTTCATGAATCTCTGTCCATCATCAAGAACAATGACTACCCATAAACTCATTTCTTGAAATTCGATCACTAACTCGTAACAAATATCGTGATCTGGATTTTCTTGCATCCGAGCTCGTCCGAACCTTGTCCGATCTACCTCCGAACCCGATCCTCCGAACCCTCTCCGAACCTGACCTTCGGAGCCATCTCCGAACCTGACCTTCGGAGTCATCTCCGAACCTGATCTTCGGACCTCCGAACCTGGAGTTCGGAGCGGTTATGCCGAGCAAACTCCGAACCTGGAGTTCGGAGCGGTTACACCGAACGTGGAGTTCGGCCGAACGCGAAAAACCAAAAAAAAATTCGGAAAAACTCACTAGATTCAGAATTTGATCAAATTTGAACATCCGGATGCTTCTGTTAGGTAAAAACATGACTCAGGAAGACTCGATTGATTAAAAGCCAAACATAAACACTTCCAATCACCCCTAACCGAAGGTTTAACGTCTCGAAATGAAGAAAAACAATAAATTTCAACCATAGAAAGAGCCAACAGCTCTGATACCACTTGAAAATGCGTGAGCATCGGATCGTCTACTCGATCTAGCTAATCGGACATCGAAATGTAAATAACCGATTGTTTTATTGATCAAACGAGAACAATTACAACCAGTAAACCACAGAGAATTGACACAGAGATTACACACTCAGAAACACACACTTAAGATTCTCTCACACGCTCAGAACCCCTAAACACAAAGACCAAACAACTATATATACCCGATCGGCCGAACTCCCACCGAACCCCAGGTTCGGCCGGTCCGAACTTCAGGTTCGGACCAGGTTCGGCCAACCCTATATTGGCTTGAACTTGGTCTTCGTTCGATACTTCACACGACGCACATTTCAGGTATCAACAGTTGTCATCAACATCCA
>JBCNJP010000006.1:19741199-19773937 GCA_039602395.1 Deinandra increscens subsp. villosa | reverse complement strand
TACAATCATCTTACCTGAATTCATCATAAGATGTGCAGAGTCATATGTAATAGAGGTCAGAAACTTGCTCAGTATACTAATAATCAAGCCTAAAAGCAATTGAAACATAATTAAAGTAAACCTAAGAGACCAAGCTTGATTTTGTTTTCTTTGATTTCTTTTAATCAGCAACTTATTTCTGATGCTAAACATCGAACCTCTATTATATATCTAAACTCTAACGCTTTGATTATGCTTCAACTCCGTAAGAGACTATAATCTAAGAGTAAGACAAACTTAGCCCAACATTCCTTCAATCAGCGAGCACCATCTCAATTTGATTTTCATAATACAGTTCGGAAGGAACTGATACATTCTTCAAAAGGTTCAACATTTACATCATCTCTGAATCTCCTACTCAACATGAAACAAAAAAAATAGATCAGAATTTTGCTCTTAACAACAAATCAGAAGTTTCCAGGCCGGAAAACCCTAACCATCACAAATCGAACAAAGAAAACCAGATCTAATCGCTTAAACTATCAAATCACCTATTGATTTTGTCTTTGTGTGCGGGAAACAGAAAAAACATCACAGAAAGCAAAGAAAAAAATGAAACTTACTAAGCAACAACGGAAGAAGCAGCGGCGAGAATATTGTTTCTTCTTCATCGCTGGTTCATCGTCATCTGATTGATTTTTTTTGTGTGCGACGAGAGGACAAACGGTTGTGTATTCTATATGGAATGCCTGTGCGATGGGAGGAAACAAGAACGAATGAACATGTTGTGTTGTTCAGATAAATTTGGGGTTTTTCAAATTTGAGGGTAAGGGTTTTTCAAACCAGAGGAAGGGGTGTCTGCGAGATGTTCAAACGGTGAATAACAAAAGCATGTAAAAACCTTCCCCGAAATGGAGATTCTCTGTTATCTGAAAAAGTAGTCAATAGAAGCCAAATCTACTTTTTGAACTTAGCCATTTGATATTTGTAAGACCAAAATAGGTTTAAAAGAAGGGTGGAGATGGGCTGTTCACAAAAGTATACTGTGGGCTTGGACACTCAGTTTAAGATCGGTTCAAGCAAGATGTCATTCACATGCTTCATATACTTGTACACAATGCTAGTTGAGGTGTACAACTCTTAAATTTCAACAATTCAATCTTCACTCTCTAATATATATATATTATAGTATTATAGATATATATATATATATATACTAGCCGTGTGCCTGCGCGTTGCGGCGACGACAGTGTATAGCATGTTATTCATCTTCTGTTCGTGCGTTATGGCGGCACGAAAATTAACATCGAGGTATTCATTTTTTAGAACTCAAACAAATAACAACAAACACCCGAATTGAAATATATATTGGTCACAAACATATTAACTTAAAACCAAATGAGTTGTAATATAGAAGTCATCAACATAGTTTTAAGATATCAGTAATAACATAGTACTTTTTAAATCAAAATCCGAAGGTCAATGAATTCCATAGTGAGGACATCAATCCGTGTCGTGCGCTATGCAATCAGTCATAAACGGTGTTTAAGTTGAATTCATTAACGTAATAGTTTTGATGAGGTCACATTAAGAGGGCCTCATAAAACATAACCATTTCAATGACCTCGTGACCATAAAGATCCCACCACTCTTCATCGCTAAGAATACTAGGAAACTCTCCATTGTTCTCAACCGGAACAACGTTTGCCACTGATTTTATGATCTTTCCAATTAATGTAAAAAAAAACAAATATGTTAGTATTTTAACATAAAAGAAATAATAATCTAACATATTCAAATATAAAAAAATATTTTAACATATATTACCAAGTAATGTTAGTATTTTACGAAGTATTTTAACATAATAAAATATTTAGGGTACACACATATTCAAACAAAACATCCAATGTCCACTAATACCTAGGGATAGAAGCGTCTCGGTGTATGCTGCTCCTTAAATTACATTAAAGTACTTAGAAGGATATGAGTAAATAAAATGTTCATACTAAAGTCCAACACATAAGCATCATCATAATTTGTCATAAGAAGCCATTTGTCTCCAGCCAAGGGCTCCGCCCCTTGGACCGCGCTTCTCTCAGGGACGCTGCTCCCAAACCCCTATTAGTCTTGATTTTTTTACCACCACTACTAAACTTTTTTCTAGATCCGCCCCTGACTACACGACTCATACAAAGGGAAAAGGACATTGTCATAAAGAAAATATTCACAAGTAACTTTTGTTTAATTTAAAGCTAACAAGTAAGAAGCGACCAAACATGAACCCTTTACAGGTTTATTCCAAATGTTAAACACTTTTTGTTTCAGTGCTGCAAATGTAAAATAAAACTAAAACTGAATCAAAATAATGTGCCTATTTTGTTGCTCATTTAAACTAAAATGGCAGATGGTTAAGAACCATAAGAAATCAACATATTTTCCTTGAAAATAGTAAAAACTTGATTTGTTGATTTAATGGATTTAACCTCCTTTGCTTGAACTATCTCTTTTAGCAATAGTGTTCCTTATAAAGCCATAATTGCCTCGACTCCAAAGCTTATCATGTGATCAAAAGTAATGAATTAAATAATACGGAATTATGGGTAGATAAAAATACGATGTAAAAAATATCTTAAATAAGTGTGTTATTTAGACAACTACCCGTATTAAACATTTATGGAAGAAAATTAAAGCATATCTTAATTTCGAGTGAAGAGATTCCATCTATTTTTTCCAACACTCGAAACTGCAAACAATATATATGTGGTTAATGTCTTAATACAACAAGAATATCACATAAATACATTAATCTCTATGTTTCTGGGCATAATTGATTTTAAGTAAAGCAATAGTCACCACCATACCCACTAAAGCACTTCTATAATATCAAAAAATACAAAATAGTACCACTTTGCTCTTTTTTTAACTTGCATGTAAAGTTATGTAAATCTCTTATTATATATAGTACCACTTTGCTAGTAGCATTCTGTTACATAAACAACAACTGATTTACTTTCTATAACTTTCTGTTGGTAAATGCTCTAATGCATACTATTTAATCTAAGTTGTTAAAATCTGGTGTTAGTTAAGAAATCAAACAACACAATTTGATTCAAAAATACAAAATTCAGCCAAGAAAAAACAAATATAACACACTGAATTACATTTTTTTTCTCTTAAAAGCATTAACTATCCAATGGAACATAAGTAAACAAAGCAAAAAAAAAGTGAGCAATTAGATTTCATTCAAAAGGAGATCAGTGAATTCAGGCAAATAACCGAAACGCAACTATGAATTTAAACATAATTACACAGCCAAAGGACCAGTTCAACCCAATTCACTTGGAACAACCCTTGTGAAAAAGGTTGATTTGGTTATGTTCTATCTCGGGTCGGATGTGTAAAAAAAATTAATGAATACCTGAATTAGAACAAATTATTTTGTTATTATAAGATTAAAAGTTCATATTCCATTTAAATAAAAACAAATAGAGCAAAATAAAATGAATACCTGAATTAGGACAAATCAATAACAATGGCAGAAACTACAAGTTGAGCCACCAAGTCATAGTTGACCCACATCAAGAGAAAGCAGAAGTTAATACAATGAGCAATGCTTTCACAGTTATAGTATTTCTCATATTTAATAGGAATGTAATATTACATGTGACCAGTGTTATAAAACAATAACTTTATGAAAACTTAGAGCGTCTACCCATGTTTTTCGAATATATCAATATCAACTATACCCTAGAGATTCCAGCTCACCACCCTTAGCATTGGCTAACCATCTGTATCATATTAATATGATGCAAGTCAATTTAAGGGTAAAAACCAATTAAAAAGAGCACTACATACAGAAAATTAAACCTAAAAATAAGCAAAAAGAACTGTATTGTAAGATTTCATAGTAAAGTTAGCAATATTAATAAGCTAAAATTTCCTTGATGGAGGTATGTGCATTGTAGCACAGCAGAAAGAAATTTTACATCTGACAACATAACTATTCTTTAACAGTAATCCTAAATGCAATGTTAAAATATATTCAGTACATGATAGCATTATAGAATCTTAAGTCTCTTCCAGTATATGCGTTAGAAGAGAAAACTCAACGCGTTTACTTAATAACAAGTCAATAGAAAGAAAAAAAATAGTTAGAAGCAAACACTGAGTCATTTAAAAAGGCACCCAAAGTTTATTTTCAATGTTGTAACATTAATTTTAAGTAATCAAATCTTTATTAAAAGTAATTTTCAGTGACCCGTAGCTCACACGTTTTAACCGGTACCAAAAAATTACATACTATCGACCCATCTGTTTAGCCACCTGTTACGTCATCTTGTCATTTACAATCAAATTATTTGGTTATGTGTATCATATTAAATTTAATAGGCATAATGACATATACCCTTAACTGCATGATCAAGTTGACATAATTATTTAACAACATCACCAGAATCTGAACCAAAAAAACATAAGTTTTTAACAAAAAATTAACCAAAATACCTCAAGCAATCAAGTAAGACTTGGAACGGTTTGGTTTTCTAAATAAATTTATATATCTGTACCTATCGGCTCTTCAACTAACAGAAAACAAAAAGAAAAAAATATAATATAGATAAACTGATCTTCAAAATAGCCAAGGGGAAACATTAACATCCCATTGTACCATAACCTAGGTATATACAACCAGGTTATTCAAACATAATGGGAATGACATATCTGGTGTTAATAACAAAACTTCCAAATCCGGCCGAAGTCTATTAACAAAACCATAGAGAAACCGATTAACAATAAATATCTAGATCTACTAACCATATGTTCTTTAAATCCCCAAACTTCATTATCTAAACACGAAGAAGAATACAACGAGCAAACATCAACAACACTATAATGAAACGAATCTGAATACGAAGAACAATAAAAAACGATTAAGAACTCACAAGATTTTGTTTCTGAGAAAGAATCAAGGATTTGCGAGTGGTGTTTCAATTTTATGTTGTTGCTGCAACCGATTTTAATCCTATCATCAAAGGCTCAACCTGCACCACCATCATCTTCTACATACCGGGTTTAGATTTGAAGCAAGAAGGAGAGAATATTGAGTTTAGATCTGAAGAAGAAAGACAGTGAAGATAACATATTCGAATTTCAAATTTGAAAAGAAAAAGTAGTGCTGCAGAATAGTACCTGTAAGAAAGAAGAAAAGAGGAGTAGGGTGAGAGCGACAGGGAGAAATTTGTTTTGACATATGGAAATGAGGTGTGAGATTAGGGTTTTGAATGGCAGAACAGAGGATCCGATCCGTGTGAGATCATTTTACTGGTCTAAATTTTCTTTCCTCTCTTTTAATTTGTACAGAATAAAACTTGTACATATGCTTAACTATTTGTACATTTTAAAACGTTCAACATCTTGCAATAAACTCTTGTACACCATGCTATAAAACTTGTAAAACTCTTAAATTTCAACATGTTGAACTTTCTCTCTCTTATATGTATATTATAGTATTATATATATATATATATATATATATATATATACTAAAAACCTTTTTCCCTAAAAGATAGAATTTGATTAAATGTAAACAAAGGTTGAGTATTGGGAGCCCTCATTTTCCATTGTGTCCTGATCGACCCCGATTCAATTTACCATTACTATACTGCCCACGATGGGTGCACATGCCCGTGTAACGTGGTGAAATTGTAGTTCTCAAGTAAATCAGGTATTATAGATTTAAAGGTTTCAGCTGCTACACATGTATGAGAAAATTGCCATATTTCTAGTACACCTCAGCACACGTTAATAGCCAAGATCGTATCCATTTGAAAGCATAAAATGAATACATTTTTTTTAATATTTTAGGAGTACATCATTTAATTAAAGTAAAATAGTACAACATCTAAGAAATAAAGTAAATCTAGGGTAGAAGCTAAAGTCTTCAACATTTGTATTCATGCGCACGCGAGCAAATCTACTTCATGGTCTTCTCTTTCGACTTATCCAAAGCTAGGTACCTGATACATACTCAAAAAGGATTTGTGTCAACTAGAAAGTTGAGTGAGTTCACAAGGTTAGTAAAAGTAATCATTGTACGAAAAATGAGTTTCCTTTAGCTTTGCCAAAAAGGTTTTGTTTTGTCAAAAATAATGTTTGAGTTTGACAAAAGTATGAAAATAGTTGTATTTGCCAAAAAAAAGTATAGTTTATTGTACATAGTTCAAAATATAAGTTTATCGTACGTTGTGACAATAGAATTGAATTAGATCACCCGTCGTCCATGGGATGTTATGGTTTGAAAATGAATATAGTTCCACAATCAACCATTCTCTATCCGTCGTGGTCATACCGGATAGTTACGTGCGCAAGATCACTCGCCAATAGAGACTTCCCGTATAAATAAATAAAGTGAACCCAACCATGGGGTTTTGATGTGCCAAAGGCCAAAATGTTGCTACTTGTGAGGGCGTGACGAAATAGCATGGCACAAGGACGTGGGGGCATTATCCCCAAAAAGCGCTACCCAGTTTACCTGCGGTCCTATACCAAGGACGAAGATTGTGTACGTGTGGGACTAGTCGTAGTAAGTATCACTAGTCCAAACATATAGCAACGAGCATCCAAATATAATCAAGTAAGACATGTAAATAAAGAAAGTACGATAAATGAAATAAATACATATGAAATAAAGAGAGTATGTATCACCCCAATATAGTAAAAAGAAAAAGGGGAATTAGTAGTGAAAACTCACCTAAGCACATGCACTTCCCAAGTAGTTTGGGTTTCCTTGACTTCCGATATTTGGCGTCTAAAGTAATAAGTTATGACCAATTAAGTTATAGGTTCGGGTAATTAACCCGTTGTTTTCTTTTCCATGTTCGATTGAGATTCCTAGTTGGTTTTATGGTTAAGTGTTTGTGTTTGTATTGTGTGATTTCCTATCTAATATGAATATGTGTATGCATGTGTAAAGGTGTATTTGGGCCTTTCCTTAGTTATGGGCTTTGACTTAGCTATGGGCTTTGACCCGGTTTGCATAGTGTTTGGTTTTGGTCCGTAGGCCCAAAGGTGTTTAGGATGGTTTTGTGAAATATGGTTTTAGAATATGTATGGAGTTTGTAAAATAATCAAAGTTAAGACTTTTAGGTTATATGATACCACATATTTAGTAGCAAAACACTTATGAACTATATTAAGTATTTGGAACAAAATAGATACATAGATATAGGTTTGTTAGATAGTTGTGAAAACTAATTTATTAGCATAAATTAATATTTAGGAAAATGATTTTAAATATTTTATAGAAATTCTAGTTGGTTTCGAAATGTGGGTGCATGTGTGTGTATTACCTGAGTGCCCATGGGCGTGACCCGACCCATATAGATTTCTGGATCGTATCCGGTTACCCGTTTACACTTACTAGGCTCTTACTTGTAAAGGCGTTGGGCATGTTCTTAACCCGCAACCCAACTGATTACGAATGGGGCTTCTGGTCCAGACTGTTCACTGGCCCAACAGTGGGTTTAGTCCAACTGTGATGACTTGGGCTTCCGTTAAGCTGATCTGGTGGCCCAGTCGATTAAAACAGTGGGCTTTAGTCCGACTACTGTAATACCCGAAAGGGTTTTCTAGGCCCAAATAGTTTACCCGATGAGCTACAGCTATACCCGGTTATGTTGGTTTGTGGATATGACCCGACCGGTATATGGGAACTCAGTTTGACCCGTTGTGTGCCATTTACCCAACTGTCCTGGACCGACCTGGTGGTTCGCCGAGTTTTTGATCTGGTTCAGTGGACCGACCTGGTGGTTCACCGAGAGAGGGGGGGTGGGATTGGCGAAGTCGCTAAGCCTACTCGAGGCACCAGGGGTTGGTGAGATCGCCGAAGGATGGAGCAAGGGCGAGGTTGCCAAGGGCTTTTGGCGAGATCGCCAAGTAGAAATCCAGATCGCCAAGCACACTGGTGAGATCGCCAAGCACACTGGCGCGATCGCCAAGTGTGGTTCCTAAATCGCCAAGTATACTTGGCGAGATTGCCAAGCACATGACCAAATCGCCAAGGGCAAGGTGAAATCGCCAAGTGGACCAAAATCGCCAAGAACAATTTCCAGACCTCCAAGAACACCGAGAGATCTCCAAGAACAAAACGAGATCTCCAAGAATGATTTTCAATAACTAAGTGGGAAAACAAGAAAAAATACTATGTATGGATCCATTCATTCACAAAACTGTAAATTTAAGGTTTACATCATGTATGCATACTCTTACAAAGACATAAACATATGAATTAAGTGAGGATCGTCTTCAGCACGCGTAGCAATACTTTTAGGAAAAAGTTGTAACCAAAGCCTTAAAAAAAGTTACAGTTCATAAAACACTTTTGAAATGTTCTGGTTCGCTGTAATCAAGGGCTCTGATACCAATCTGTCACACCCCCAATTTCCACTAATGGAGATAACCATGTGGGGTGTGATCCAGACCAGGATCCAAGTCTTTAGTTACAATCAAGCCATAATTGAAAGTTTAAATTAGTTTCATATTACACTTTACAAAACAGAGTTTACATTACAGTTTAGCGGAAACGTTTAAAAGTCTACAAAGTTATTGTTTTTCCAGAATAGGATGTAAAAATGTTGAAGTGCATTTCCTAAAGTATTTTACAAAATTGAGTATTGCCAACGCCCGTGCCTCCTTGATCCTCCGAGTGACCTGAAAAGCTGGTGAGTTCACAAAAGCAGTCTACAATTACGTGTGTAGACCAAATATGCATACGAATAACGAAAGACCAATTCATTAGTTTACAAGTAATATCCATATCATTAGGTAGCTAGCCTATGCTTATGTTCACCTGAATATTTGAAACCGAAGCTGACTATGCGTCACAGGTTTTAGCCTGTGCGATTTGCCTTCCCCGTGTCTTTCCCGATCACGATAGTTCTAGGCTAATATTGTTCTCAGTCCGACCGCCAGTCGGGAGGGTGCATCACGTGCGCCGCTGAGCGGGGGTGTCAATCCCTAGTAGTACTACTCAACATTACCTCGCTATTCTATATTAACGGTCCGAGAAAGTAAGGACTTTTTGTGATTAAAATGCATTCAGTGAAACATTGTGATATGTGTTGGATAATTACTAAAACAGACAAAATACCTTTGTCTTTACATTGCCATCCTTTACCGGATGCAACTAGTTGTGTGTTATCATCCTCAACCGGATATAACTAAATAGAGTAGTGAAACTCACCTTAGGTTGCACTGGTACACAGCACTTGACTTTATATGTTGGTTAGGATTGACCTATTTTAGTGAATACGGTCTAACCAAATTAGAGGTTGTCGCTAGGAAGAATTGCTTATCAATTAAAAAAATATTTCATCAAGCATTCACAGTGGTTCTAACACTTAAACACAAGTCCTAAACTTGTAGGAAAACATAGATACACAATTTCAAGTCAAATTGCATAAAAAGTCAAACTAAAAAGTCAAACGCAAGCATACATGAGGTGGCATGTCTAATTTTCTCTATGCTTGGAGTTAGCCTCTAAATTTTTACAGGTACGAACTACTCAACATTTAGGGAATGTTGCAAAAAGAGTCAACTTAAAAGGTTAAGAAATGAGAAAGTTATGCATGTCGGAAGTTGGCAAAAATCAAAATTATTGTCTTTGACACACCATTTGGTGGCATGCCTAATTTGCTCCATACTTGGAGTTAGGTTCTAAAATTTTGCAGGAACGAACTAATCAACATTTAGGGAATGTTGCAAAAAGAAACAACTTAAAAAGGTAAGTAACGAGAAAGTTACGCGCGTCGGAAGTTGGCAATTTCAGCTTTTTGCAAAATAGTCAAAGAAGGTTTCAAATTTGCATAACTCATTCAAAACTTTGATTTTAAGCACGAAACATTCCAGATCTTACTTTTATTATATAAAACTCATTTTTATTTAACAAACCCCTCATTTTTTAAGGTTATCATGCCCGACCAAAATGTAAAGTATACTTTTCACAGAAAAATACAGCTCTGCACACCTAACTTGCATCAGCCTTTTGGGTGACCAAACGGAGGTTTTAGAAAGCGTGCGAGTAGCCCAGTTAAAGATAAGACATGGAAATTTACTACGGAAAAATAATCAACTGATTTCGATAAAAATTGAGAAAGTTATGACCTGCGCAAGTCGACCCATTAACTTAGACAGAATCTGTCCTAATGGGTGAAAATGCATAAATTTCATTTTGACGGTTTTGGCCAATCTTGTGATAATCAAACTTCATGTAAAGACTTTTAACACATTAGATATCATATTATCATGCATTCCAAGTTGTCATAACAACCATACAACAATCATAGCAAAATTCAAGCATGCCACTAGCATATAAGCATATATTCTTCCATTTCAAGTACCCATATACCCAAATTCTTCAAGAACACATCTAATCATCTACCCACATGAAAATCACAGCCATGATAGCATCTCAAATCTTTCCAAACTCATAAACTTACTTCTCCTAACATGAAACATGATTCAAGCACATATTCACACACCAAAATGCACAAAATCACAAGACTAACACATGAATTTAACCAATTTCATGTTAGTGATTTTTAGGGTTACGAGGGTGAAGAAGAAAAGGGGCAGATGATGATGGTGACGCAGAAATGGAGCTTCCCCTAGCTTTCTTGAAGCTTGAATGAGCTTATGAAGCCCAAATCTTGCTTGCTTGATGCTTGATTTTGAAAATTTCTCAAGTGTGTGTGCGTGTGTGAGTAAACCGTAAGGAAGAAAGGGAAGAAGAGAGAAATGCATGAGAATGGGGAGGAGGAGGGGAGTTAGGGCAGATTTTTTAGATTTGAAGAATGACACAATTGGTCCCTCAAGCTTTCCTTTTGACATATAAAGCACAAAAATCATTTTAAATGGGTTTTTACTAAAACTTGAAAAGTAAAACATTTAAAATGTTTTCTAAGTGTTTTTAACTCATTTAACATGCAATGTTTAGTCGGGGATAGGTATATTTACCATTTACACATAGAAAATTTTAAATTTCGCACGAAGTCCAGTTTTACCCGAAAACGCGAATTTTTCAAGTAACACATAAAGTTACGAAATGAATTCACGAATCAAGTTATTAAAATTAATTAAACATTAACACTTATGCAATTATTCAACTAACGGGTCACGGGATCGCTAACGGAACTAACGAAACTAACAAAAAGAGTTAAAGGCTTCAACAGTTGTATTCATGCGCACGCGAGCAAATGTACTTCATGGTCTTCTCTTTCGACTTATCCAAAGCGAGGTACCTGATACATACTCAAAAAGGATTTGTGTCAACTAGAAAGTTGAGTGAGTTCACAAGGTTAGTAAAAGTAATCATCGTACGAAAATGAGTTTCCTTTACCTTTGCCAAAAAGGTTTTGTTTTGTCAAAAACAGTGTTTGAGTTTGATAAAAGTATGAAAATAGTTGTATTTGCCAAAAAAGTATAGTTTTTGTACATAGTTCAAAATATAAGTTTATCGTACGTTGTGACAATAGAATTGAATTAGATCACCCGTCGGCCATGGGATGTTATGGTTTGAAAATGAATATAGTTCCACAATCAACCATTCTCTTTCCGTCGTGGTCATACCGGATAGTGACGTGCGCAAGATCACTCACCAATAGAGACTTCCCATATAAATAAATAAAGTGAACCCAACCATGGGGTTTTGATGTGCCAAAGGCCAAAATGTTGTTCCTTGTGAGGGCGTGACGAAATAGCATGGGCACAAGGACGTGGGGGCATTATCCCCAAAAAGCGCTACCCATTTTACCTGCGGTCCTATACCAAGGACGAAGATTGTGTACGTGTGGGACTAGTCGGGGTAAGTATCACTAGTCCAAACATATGAGCATCGAGCATCCAAATATAATCAAGTAAGACATGTAAATAAAGAAAGTACGATAAATGAAATAAATACATGTATGAAATAAAGAGAGTATGTATCACACCAAAATAGTAAAAAGAAAAAGGGGAATTAGTAGTGAAAACTCACCTAACCACGTGCACTTCCCAAGTAGTTTGGGTTTCCTTGGCTTCCGATATTTGGCACCTAAAGTAATAAGTTATGACCAATTAAGTTATAGGTTTGGGTGATTAACCCGTTGTTTTCTTTTCCATGTTCGATTGAGATTCCTAGTTGGTTTTATGGTTAAGTGTTTGTGTTCGTGTTGTGTGATTGCCTATCTAATATGAATATGTGTATGCATGTGTAAAGGTGTTTATGGGCCTTGCCTTAGTTATGGGCCTTAACTTAGCTATGGGTGTAGAGGTTAGATTATGAGGCTTGTAATATTAAATATGTTGGGCTAGGGCTTAGAGGGTTTAATTAGAATCATAGGCTAGTTTGATTATTGTTTAGGCTAGTTTATGATTGGGCTTGGGTTTACTATTGGGTTTATGATCCAAAAGGGGCCCAATAGTAAACCCAATGGTGGTCTATATATAGACCACTTGACCTCCTTGTTGAGGGTTGCTGATTACGATTCTTGAGGGCTGCCTTTTAGTGTTTACGATCGTAATCGTAAACCCGAGATTAGAGAGTGATTACGATTTCCTGTTTTTGTACCCGACAAGCTTTCTTGTGTGCAAAGATCAAGTTTTCTTCGTGTTTTCTCTTCTTCTCTTCTTGAATCAGTCACCCACGAGGATTCCGCACTCGTTTGTGATAGAAATATCGTGACTTGGTAGATTTTCTGGACCTACAATTGGTATCAGAGCCAAGAAACAAGTGTTTCGAGGTTCTCACGGTATTGGATTCAAGTTTTTGTTGGAAAAAGTTCGGGTTTTTGAAGGTTCGAAGCTGTTTGGGGAGTTCACGATCAAGCTACTGCTGTTTCCGAGTGTTTACGACATTTTTCTGGGTAGAGTTTGGTGTTTGCGACCTGCTGCTGTTGAAGATCTGGTGTGTTCTTGTGTTTACGACTTCAAGATCACGTTTTTAGGTGTTTACGATCGTGATTTCTGGGTTTGGGTTGAAGATTGCCTGTTTACGACCCGGCAAAAAGTGTTTACGATTGTACTTGTTGGTCGTACTTGTGTTTACGATATTGCAGAATCGTAAAGGGTGTTTACGACTTTTTCAAATCGGAAACAGGTGTTTACGACTCCGGTGGTCGTAATCGTAATCGTAATCTGTGTTTACGATTGTTTCAGGCGGTTAACTGTTTACGACTGTGACGTGTGATCGGAAACGGTGTTCACGATCGTAATCGCTATTTACGATCGTAATCAGGTGGTTTTGATCGGAAACCCTTCTTTTGCGGCAAAAAGTCACTATTTCACACTGTTACGGAACGGGCGTAACTTTTGACTCATTTGGAGTTAGAGGCTCAAATTTTAACACGACGTTCGTGACATCGAGCCCCAGATTTACCCCAGACTAACGTCCAGGGGAGCTCGTTTCGACCCCCAAATTCCACTCCGAAGGCCTCCGTTTTTCAGTTTTAAGTTTTTGACACTATTCTTTGAATAGTACTTTTGCCGATTTTGCCGTTTTTGCCGATTTTCAAGATTTTCAGAAGTTGCATACCTAAAGAAAGAAAATGAGTTCAGTGGTTGAAGAAAAGAATATATTTGAGGACGAAGATGCTGAGATATGCCCCAATCCTACTTGTGCTCGGATAATTCCTGAACTTAAAGAAATGTGTAGAAATTTTCAGTCAGAATTGTTTGAGACAAAGTGCGAGAAGAGTTCCTTTAAGGGTAGATGGCAAAAGAATGAAGAGAAGGTAAAAGCTCAGAAATTAGATATAGCAAAATATAGGAACCTTGCAACTGAGAACGCCTATCTGTATGACAACGCTAAATTAGAAATAGCTGAGCTAAGTAAGCAGATAGATGACCTGAAGCATAAGAACAATGAGATGCAGGTTAAGCTTGATATGAATCAAATGAGGAGCAAAAGAATGCTTGATGCTGGAAAGGAATTGTCACATGCTGTTGTGACTGGTCAAGTTGGGAAACACACACCTGGATTTGGATCAGAAAAGACTGATAAGGCCTTGGCTGCAAACAGCATCATACCTCCACCAGTTCCCAGAGACATTATCGGAATACTTCTTAGTGAGGATCAAGTTGTACGAACCGAGTCTGATTATAAAGAAGCTGCTCCTCCTGTTGATAGTGTCTTGGTTGGAACTACACCATTGACACAAGAAGAAATTGATAATGAAGCAAATATGACTTATGGTGAAGGGAGGGTAAAGGATATATCAGAAAATGATGCTGAGTGCCGAGAATACAACAGGTGTCATAATTCCAAGTCTGATGAAGTTGGGGTAGAGTTAAAACCATACCCTAAAATTGAAACCCCATGCTTGAAAGTTGTTGACGAAGTCAAAAGGGAAAAGGTGATCTTGACGACACAGCCTGGGGGGAAGATCTTTATGACATCTGGATCTATGTTTGACCAAGAACCAGATGTTGGGTATGACTTACCATCCTTCTCCTCTGGTTCCTCTGGTTCATCATCAGTAACCACAAAAGCATGCTCCTTTTCATCCTCATCATCATCCAAAGTTGTCATCATAGCATGTGTCAAACTCAGATCCTTCAGCTGTGGGGTCCAGTCATAGCCACCACCTTCTTGCACAACTAAAGCACTTGTCTCTGCCTTTCCCTTCCCATCAGCTGGCTTCTTCATCTCTGCTCTCTCCTTCCTTGGTTTGCTGCATTCCCTAGCAAAGTGCCCATATTCATCACAATTGTAGCACCTAAGCTTCGTCTTATCAAACCCCATCCTGATCTTATCTTGATCCTTCCAAACATTTCGCCCCGTAGTAGCCATGAACTTTTTAGCCCTGAACACTGCCATAGCCATTTGCCAAGAGACGTCCAGCATTTCCACGTCTTCTGGATTAATCTGATTAAGCTCCCCCGAAAGAATCTCAGAAGGTATTAGTGTTCCAGCCATTAACGCATGATAACTATTCATGAATCCCATACCCAGAGCAAAATTGGGATCGTTGTTAGCTTCAGAAGTATCGCCTCCACTTGAACCTGATTGGGGTTGTGCCACAAATGCCTTCGTTTGACTCATTGAACTTGATCCACCTGCTACAGCCTTTCCTTTCTGCTTCTCATCAACCTCTTCAGACAACAAAGCTTGATTCAACTTCCCCGCCAAACTTAGTGAACTTATATGATTCAACTCACGCTGCTTATCATCAATCATCTTGGACTTCAATTGTTGATCATTTCATCCAAAGACAGTTCACTTAGTTTGTTGTTGTCCTTAATGATTGAAATGTTGGTGTTCCATGACTTAGGCAAACTGTTTAGGAGCTTCAAATTTTTATCTTCCAATTCCGGTTCCACTCCATAACTTGACATCTCAGCCATTAGAGAGACAAATCTTTGCACTTGTGCTTCAAAGGATTCACCCTGGATATGATTAAACAAATTGAACTTTTGCTTCAACATCTGCTTTCGACTTGCCTTGATGTCTGGGTTTCCCTCATAAGCCACTATCAATGCATTCCACAGTTCCTTTGCCGTTTTGCAATGCTTAAACCCTTGAGCAATGTCCGGTGTCAATGCCATGGTCATTATCGCAAAGGCCCTCTCAGCCTTGTTACACCTCTCCCAGTCATCATCCTCAAATTCATCTTCAGTCTTTTTCTTTCCTGATTTAGGTCCTGCTTGATGAATAGGTATATGTGGTCCATTTAGAACTGCTCTCCACAACCTTAAATCAACACTCTTCAAATGGTTCTCGAATCTATATTTCCACTCTAAGAAGTTATCTGCTGAAGTTAGTCTTGGTGGACGAGTTATAGATCCGATCTCAAAGTCCAATTTCTGGTACATACTTGGTTCAAAGTCCATCCCGATAGCTTAGGAAACTTAAAACTAAAGTCCAAATGTCCAACAAACACTGATTACGATTGAAAATACTCGATTACGATTGAAAATACTTGATTACGATCCGCTCAAGACGCAAACACCAATTACGATTGAATGAATCGTAAACACCCGATTACGATAACAGATTACGACTCCGTTAGTCGTAAACACAAATTCCGATTAGAAATAGTCGTAAACTCCAATTACGATCAGATTTGATCGTAAACAACGATTCCGATCACGCGATTCCGATGGGCAGTATCGTAAACACCGATTACGACAAGGAAAAGTCGTAAACACCACTTGTACGACTCGTAAACGCCAATCTCCGGGTCGTAAACACGTAAAAAACCAATCTTGAACTCGTAAACGTAATTCCGATGCAAATCTTCAAACAGTAGCAGTCGTAAACCTTCAAACCAACCCAGAAACTTGTCGTAAACACCCAGAAACAGCAGTAGCAGCAATCGTAAACCACAAAAACCTTCGAATCTTCAAGAAAACTCGAACACAAACCCAGAAAAACAGAAACCTTCTTGAATCTATATCGTGTGAGCCTCGAATCGATGATTCTTGGCTCTGATACCAATTATAGAAAACCCGTAATCTATATTAGGGTTTTTGGTTAAAATTATGTTAATTTGAATCAACTGAACAGATGATAATTATCCTCCTAACCCAAAGACCAGTCATCACATGTCTGGTAGTGTATATTTGTAAAAAATGTGTGTCAGACAGGTTGATGATAGAAAAGATGTTGCTGCTGCTCAAGTTAAAGAACCACCCGGACAAGACTTCCATCTGAAAAGCAACTGTTCAGGGGAAGTTGTTGGTATCTTTACAAATATCCAAAAGCTTCAAAAGTTTTTCAAAGAAAATGCTCACAAGTTTAGGGGAAGCTGAAGATTTCAAGTCAAATCTTTGAAAAAGAAAGTGATGCAGAGAGCAGTCAGAGATCATAAAGTTTGAAGATCAACAATCAAGTTCTCCAAAGTTAGGAGGTTTTCAAAATTTACCCTCTAATTTTTGGAGATTCAAGACAGTTACCGAAGATTCAGCAAGAACCAGTTCTTTCAAAAGAAGCAAGTCAATGAGAGTCCTCCATTTCATTGCTTGTTCATTTCAAGAAGTTAGAGCTGATGCTGATCAAGAGAAAGTCCCAAGTGCCCGTCACGAAACCCAATGAAGATTTCTGCGGAAAGAATCTTCATCAATATCTATGCCAGCCAGTCAAATAGAAGAATTTCAAAGATTGAAGACGGATTAATATCACAAGCCTAGGGGAAGATTGTAGAGGCTAGATTATGAGGCTTGTAATATTAAATATGTTGGGCTAGGGCTTAGAGGGTTTAATTAGAATCATAGGCTAGTTTGATTATTGTTTAGGCTAGTTTATGATTGGGCTTGGGTTTACTATTGGGTTTATGATCCAAAAGGGGCCCAATAGTAAACCCAATGGTGGTCTATATATAGACCACTTGACCTCCTTGTTGAGGGTTGCTGATTACGATTCTTGAGGGCTGCCTTTTAGTGTTTACGATCGTAATCGTAAACCCGAGATTAGAGAGTGATTACGATTTCCTGTTTTTGTACCCGACAAGCTTTCTTGTGTGCAAAGATCAAGTTTTCTTCGTGTTTTCTCTTCTTCTCTTCTTGAATCAGTCACCCACGAGGATTCCGCACTCGTTTGTGATAGAAATATCGTGACTTGGTAGATTTTCTGGACCTACAATGGGCTTTGACCCGGTTTGCATAGTGTTTCGTTTTGGTCCGTAGGCCCAAACGTGTTTAGGATGGTTTTGTGAAATATGGTTTTAGAATATGTATGGAGTTTGTAAAATAATCAAGTTAAGACTTTTAGGTTATATGTTACCACATGTTTAGTTGCAAAACACTTATGAACTATATTAAGTATTTGGAACAAAATAGATACATAGATATAGGTTTGTTAGATAGTTGTGAAAACTAATTTATTAGCATAAATTAATATTTAGGAAAATGATTTTAAATATTTTATAGAAATTGTAGTTGGTTTCGAAATGTGGGTACATGTTTGTGTATTACCTGAGTGCCCATGGGCGTGACCCGACCCATATAGATTTCTGGATCGTATCCGGTTACCCGTTTACACTTACTGGGCTCTTACTTGTGACCCGAAGCCTAATAGTAAAGTCGTTGGGCCTGTTCTTAACCCGCAGCCCAACTGATTGCGAATGGGGCTTCTGGTCCAGACTGTTCAATGGCCCAACAGTGGGTTTAGCCCAACTGTGGTGACTTGGGCTTCCGTTAAACTGATCTGGTGGCCCAGTCGATTAAAACAGTGGGCTTTAGCCCGACTACTGTAATACCCGAAAGGGTTTTCTAGGCCCAAATAGTTTACCTAATGAGCTATACCCGGTTAGGTTGGTTTATGGATCCGACCCGACCGGTATATGGGAACTCAGTTTGACCCGTTGTGTGCCACTTACCCAACTGTCCTGGACCAACCTGGTGGTTCGCCGAGTTTTTGATTTGGTTCAATGGGCCTATTGGGCATGTGATGCTTGTTTGGCTTATCATGACCCGATTCCCATATGTGGTTTGAATATTTTAATTGGTTTTGTTTAAGTGACAACTAGTGGTTTTTAATATATAGCATTATAGACAAAAGTGAGGTTTATGCATATAAATATATACATATATGAAATTGCCTGAGCGTGTGGATCTTCTACTTAGTCGTAATGAAATCAATGTAAACAAGTAAAACACAGAGAGTAAATACAAATATGCTTTGTATTAACCACAGAGTACACAGAGAAGATATGACGCGGAGCTACTGAATTCAATACAAGACATCCTATTTATACAAGCTGAAACACGACTGGCCGAACCTCAAGTTCGGCCACAAGTTCGGAGCTGTCCGAACTCCAGGTTCGCTGGGAGTTCGGACCTCAGCAGTCTTGTGTGAATCGTCTTGTATTCGATACTTCATGTGACGATCAGGACTATGTATCAACAAACTCCCCCTCGGCATGTGCAGTATCATCTCCTCTATTTAAACTTGTTTCTTGTATCTTCAATCAAACTCTTCCTCGATCTTGACGATGAGTTCAATCTTGAATACTTGATATTGCATCGTGTATACACTCTTTATCAACAATCTTTAGAAGACTTGAAGTTGTGATGTTCTCTTCCCACTTAGAAACCTGCCAACATAAATAATCTTGGTGCAAAATGTCTCTTCGAGACTCCAAGATATTTTGATTTTGAAAATTGATTTTGTATTTCGTGTTGATCAATCGAAAACAAATAAGAAACAAAATCTTTTTGGCTTTTAAAAACTTTATATTAAAACACACCTAAAATCTTTTTGGTATTTTCTTGATAAGAAAAGTAAAACAATACAGAATTAGACACTATTTTTGCCTTTTGTGAGAAAGATCACAATTTGGGATCATATTGGTCATAACATGCTGAACTACATTTCAATTTCAAATTATTGAAGCACATAAGCCATGCCGATTGCAGATATACTTTGTCAAACTTTAAACTCTGGCAGAATCATACTCATAACATCTGGATATGTTAAGGTATAGATTGAGTTTGCATTGACCAGTGTACCCCACACTATCAAACATACTCAGATATGTTTTTGCTTATCACAATTTGTGATTTCATTTGTGATTTTAATCACATAATGATTGTAACCATGATATAGTCAACTGTGTTCCATGCAAAAAGAAATAAGAATGTTAAATCGTCTACCTTAAGGTCGATCTTTCGATACGCAGATAAGGCCTCAGATTTAACAAAATAAGAAAATAAAACAAGTTGAAATTGTATAACTCAACAACAATCAGGTCGGTACTCCCGTACACACAGAGAAAGTCCGATTAGTTATACGAAACACCAAAGAAAATAAAGCAGAATGTCAAATGAACAACGATCAGGTCGGTCTTTCGACACGCAGAGAAAGTCCGATCGTTTGACAAAAATAAAGAAAATCAAACAAGTTTAAATCTTTGCAAAATGAACGCATGTATACACAGTGACTTCTCATTTTATATTTCTCATATCTTTTTCTTGATATATCATGAGATATGCATCAAGATGTTGTCCACTAGGTCAAGCAACAGATTTAGTGTATATCACATTTGTATACTTTCTGATTTGCCAAGCCTACCTTACACATCGATCAAATGGTCTTATGGCTTCTTCATCTACTTTATCCATGAGTCAGACACTGTCAGCCAATGTACCATCATTTCCCAATCATGTCGGATACGATTCCTCATTTTTCAATGTTTTTGGCTTTTTGCATTTTTTAATGTTTTTGTCTTTTTCAAATTTCTCCCCCTAAAAAGGACAACTCTATGTTATAGATTTTCATTTTTACTATTTGAAAAACAACACACTATTTTTGTATTTTAGCAAAAACAAACTCCCCCTCAGAATGAGACGAAGTGAAAAACAAGAAAAATTGATCAACCAACATGAATACTAGTAGTTAAGCATTTTGAAAAACCAAATTGATTTTGAAATTCAATTTAATTAGAACAGATATTTCACAATCAGTAATTTCCCAATCACCGAAAGGTCTTCCTGAAATATCTGCTGACACCAAATAAATCATTAGTCGCTCTGGGATCGACCCGATTCAACATCGTCGGGTCGCCCGGTGTCTTCCACAAAGTCATCGTTGGCCTTGGAAACAACTTTCGGTTTCCAAATTTGTAAAAATTTTAATTTTTGATCGGAACCTGATTCAGAATCAACCGACGTACTCGAGTGAGACGAAGACGATTTACGAGTTGAGTTAATCTTTGGAGACCAAGGTTCATCAAAAATTTGACCTTTGTTATCCACATATTTAGCAGTTTTATGGATATATGCAGTCGTCGGATAATCAGCAGCTAGATGTCCCGGTTGACGACATACATAACAAAGTCGTTCTCTAAAATTGTTTAAAAATTGTTTTGATTTTTGAGAATCAGATGAATGTTCAGAATGAAAGTTATCAAAGAAACCATCAGAAGAATCATACCTAGGAGATGGACTCCTTGAAGATGAAGATCTTCCAGAATAATAAGAAAATTCCTTCTGAGATGGTGCTTCTTTCACTTCGTAACCCAAACCTTTATGTTTGAATCCTTGAGTCTTTGAAGAACTAGACGAAGAACCTGAAGCAACTCTTGACTTAGCGTCACTAGTGAATTTATCTTTGATATTTTTCAGCTTGTTCTTCTCAATCAACTCTTTTTCTTCTTCGGTTTCAGATGAAGAACTTGAAGCAACCTTATCAAAAACATTTTCATTCTCTAACAAAACAGATTTTGAAACAAATTTTGGAGCTTCTCCCAATGGCTTTTCCTTCTTCTTAGATTTAGACTTGATCTTCTTGGATGGAGTGGCAAACTTGGAATAGTCATGCAATTCATTGTTTGGATCAATCTGAGCAGAAGTAACTTCAATCAAATCCACTGGTTGAGGTACCAAGTGAATATTCTCTTCCTTAGACTTCTCTGAACTCTGATCCTGCTTGTATAAGAAATTTAGCAATGTCGGTGACAAATTGCAATTCTTAACTTGCCTTTTCAATTCCAAAATCTCCAATTTCAAGTCATTAATTTTTTGTTGACCTTCAAACACCTCTTGTTGTGACTTGATGAATTTTGCATTGAGATCATCATAGTCATAATTTTGTAGCTTCCAGATCTCACATTCAGCATATAATTCTTCAAGCACATTTTCTCTATTTTGCTTGTAGATCTCAACATCTTTAGTTAGCACTTCATTCTTGTCTTTGTAAAGAACATTTTCATCTTGAAGCATAGAGATCTTATTTTGAAGCTTCTCAACGGTAACAGCAGTTTTTGCAATAAGAACAGTAGCCTCTTCATATTTTTGCTGAACCGAATAACTCTTCTCAAACAGATTTTCAAAGTCTTGAGCTGCATCTAAAGCTTCAGCTTTAGCCTTCGCACACTCTTCACCCAGTTGAGCCTTTTCTTTCAAAACATCTTCATGAACATGAACTAATTCATAATACTTCTTTTGAAAATCTTCCACCTCTTTCTTGAGCACCACAATTTCTTCAGTTGATAGTTGACATCTTTGTTCAAAACCTGCAACCTGCTGAAGCAATCTTTTACATTTAAGACATTCAAACTCGTCAACCTTTGAACTTGTAGAAACTTTAGGTAATTCTTCTTGAACCAAAGATACACTTGAAGAAGTATCAGACTCAGTTAAAAAGCTGTCATCATCAGTATGCTGAACAGTTAAAGCAATTGAGATTGGAGTATGATTCTTTTTAACTGTTGAATCTGCATTCCAAGCAAATTCATTTGAGTGTACAAATGTATCAGTCCAATCATGAGCAAGAGTAGCATATTTCTTCTCAACCTTTTTAGCTTCATTTGATGGATGAAAAACTAAATGTGCATGTTGACCAGTCTTCAATTTACTATCCACAGAATTTGGACATTCTCGAGCAAAGTGACCATAAACTGAACACTTATAACATTTCACCTTAGACTTATCCAAACCAATCTTTCCCTCCTGATTCAGTCTCTTCTTGCCAGTTCTATTGAAAAACTTCTTTGTTCTTCGAACCAACATAGCATACTGCCAATTTAGATCCATTTCCTCCAAATGATCAATTTCCTCCAAATGATCATAATCAATCTGATCGTAATCTTCATTTGCTAACTCAGCATTACTCACAGCACCCGTTATAACACCAAAGTATGAAGATACCAACGCAGACATCAACGCATTATAATCATCAACAGTTTGAACACACAATGCACTTTGAGTCGAAGAACTCGGAATTGAAACAGGACAACCAGCAGAACAATAACTAGAAGTTTCAGATTTACCTGCCAGAAATGCTGTAGGAGGTGCAGAACTAAGAATATTAGATTTTCCAGCATTCAAAGTTGAATCATTGTTTCCATAATACACTGCCGGATTTTGAATTTGCTCAGGAAGTGACTTGTTCACTTTTAACTCCATATCCCTAGCTTGGATTCTTTGAATCACATCATTAAAAGACAACTTTGGATAATCCTTATCATTAGTAATAATCATCACAGAATTTTCCCACTTCTCTGGTAGAGCTTCCATGATCTTTTCTTTCTTATCAGCTTCATCTTTTGTGAGATTCACCAACTTCATTTCACTCATTAAATGTGCAGATCTTGCAATCAGATTTGGAATCGATTCATTTTGATAATGCTTGAAACTATGAAATTCCTTTTTCAACACTTTTTGTCGACTCTTCTTGTATTGGTCATTTCCTTCACATCTCTTTTCTAGAGCATCCCACAAACTCTTTGCGGTATAGTTGCTTGAAAATTAATGTAGTAAATCAGTAGGCAATGCCATTGTTAAAGTGCCATAAGCCTTTTTCTCAGCTTGATATGCTTTCTTTTGGTCACCGGAAAGCTTCCTTTGAAGAATGGGTTCCCCATCCTCACCTTTAGGATATATATATATGGTTCAGAGTATGATAACCACATATCGATATCATTTGCGGAAATAAACGCTTCAAATCGTGTCACCCAACTATGATAATCTTCCAATGTGAGCAATTTAGGAACTTTCTGACTTGTTCCGATTTCATTATCATATTTAATCATTGTTTGCATCGTTGCTTGAACCGAATTTTGAATAGCCGCGAACGCTTGAAAATCGGACATTTTAGAAAAGCCGGTTACTGTTCACTCCGAACCTCGTCTGAACTTCCTCCGAACTTAGTCCGAACTTAGCTACACCGAACTCTCTCCGAACCTGACCTTCGGAAGAACAAAAACCAAACAAATCCGAACAATCACCGAACTATGTCCGAACGTTGACCGATCCCTCACCGAACCACGATAATGACCAAACGTTGTCCGAACCTCGAGTTCAGAGCGGTTATGCCGAACTTGTCCGAACCTCAAATGAGACAGATTTCTCTTGACGTCATTTTCTCGATTTTCAACGTTTTTTACTGGAATTTTTGACAAGAATTCAAGCAAACTTGATAGAAACAACTCAGGAATGAATTTTGAATGAAAAGCACACTCGAAACAATCAAACGAACTCAAAAATGATTGATATTTTCGCAAAATCGTGAATTTGAACTCAAAAACTCCGAGAAACATTGATTTCCGACTAGTAGAGCAAACCAAAAGCTCTGATACCACTTGAAATTGCCTGAGCGTGTGGATCTTCTACTTAGTCGTAATGAAATCAATGTAAACAAGTAAAACACAGAGAGTAAATACAAATATGCTTTGTATTAACCACAGAGATGACCACAAAGTACACAGAGAAGATATGACGCGGAGCTACTGAATTTAATACAAGACATCCTATTTATATAAGCTGAAACACGACTAGCCGAACCTCAAGTTCGGCCACAAGTTCGGAGATGTCCGAACTCCAGGTTCGCTGGGAGTTCGGACATCAGCAGTCTTGTGCGAATCGTCTTGTATTCGATACTTCACATGACGATCAGGACTATGTATCAACAATATATACATATACGGATTTGTGATAGTGATTATATGCCTAACTCAATTATATCAAAGTTATTAGCTAATGGGGTTTACATCGTGATTAAGGGATTGATTTAGTGTCAGGACCATATTTGAGCACAAGTTTCTCATATGATTCATCACACAAGTGCGGAAATCATGTGTGATGCTCGTTTTCGGTTGAATCTACATCAATGCTCACCCATTGATGATTTTTAAAGCTTAAGAACACACACTACACCAAGAACACACACACAAAAATGCTCTCTCTGTAGAATAAACCAGGAGTGGCGTATTCCATATAGGGTTTTCTCAACAGTATTTATACTACTAGAGAGAGCATATGACAAAAGGAATGTTTGACACAACAAACATTACATAGATTTCAGCAATGAATATTCCATCAGACAGACAAGTTCGCTAAGCATTAAACAAGTTCGCAGCTAACAAGTCCGCTAAACAATAACAAGTTCGCTAACAAGTTCGCTAAACACAAACAAGTCTGCTAACAAGTTCGCTAAGCAATAACAAGTTCGCTAAACACAAACAAGTCTTCTAACAAGTTCGCTAAGCAATATTAAGTTCGCTAAGAACAAAACAGGTTCGCTAAGATCATGAACAAATCTGCTAAGTAAACAAGTCCGCTAGGAATAAATTAAGTTCGCTAAGACATGTATATTGAAAAATCTACAAGTACGCTAAAAGTAAAACAAGTCCGCTAAGTACAAGATTAGAAGTTCGCTAAGAAAAAATACAAGTCCGCTAATACAGGAAACATAATTATACTAAGTACAAACCCAAAATCTATTACAAAAGCAAAGTATCAATTCTAGTTAAGGCATCAAGAGGTCTTCATCAGCAATACTCAACGGTGAACGGTTTGTGTTGCCAACAACCAAAATGGGTTCCAAGAAATTGTACCCTTGTTGGCAATGCAAACACTTTGAGCTTCAAGCCACCTGACCGAGTAGTTTGAGCAGAAATCTCCAGTTTTCTCTTGTGGCTTCTTTGTCTTTATCAGAAAGCACAGTAATTCCAAGATCGTACAGCTTCTAAATATCTTGCCAGACAAGCTTCTTTAGATCATTGTAGTTGTTCATCTCTACTAATCTCTTTTCCTTATCAAGGATGACACTTGATCCATGATCTTCTATCAACTAGTAGGTTGTTGTTCTTATGACTTCCTTATCAATTGTAAGTTTACCCATACCTGCAAGTCTAGTACACCACTAATTTAAAAACATTAAAAAGTAGTTGGCGTCATAGCATTCGTATGGTCTTATTTGAACAGGAATGGTTCGCATCTTCTCATAGTAGATCATCTTCAAATAGGATATTGAAGGAAGTCGGAGTTCTATTGCTGCAAAGATTCTGATAGACTCAGAACTGACTCTTTCAATCACCAATTCATGAGTCTTTCCATTTTAGTACCAGCTGACTATTGGAGCATGTTTCTGATTCCGCGGTATAATCTTCACTTTCACCTCCTTCCAACGTCCTTGAACATTCCACGTTGAGGGGCGCGGAGACGCCTTTTCTCTGCAAGCAGCTGAGCTTTCTTCTCCTCTTCAGGAGTTTACTTGTTCTTCTTGTGCTCATAAGCAGCATTGATTAGTGAAACAGCTTTCACACCTTTTTCATGATTGGTGTGATTCACCAGATCAAGGTATTTTAGCTGTTTGAGCTCCCGTGAGAATAAGCTGCGGAGAGCTCTGAAGTCTGCAAAGATTTGAACATATCCGTTTCGCCTCTTCACTAGAAATGCATCAAAGGCCTCATCATACTTCCATCCAAGGATTTTCATCCCATAATTGACATTTGGGTTGGTAGGCATCTTTCTTAGGTCTTTGGCAGTGAATTGCTGCATAGCCTTTTGATATGGAGCCATCTTTTCCCATTCGTCATAGATGGGAGGGTTGTCTTTCCTCTTGAGAGCCTCAGCTCGTTCCTGCTCTCTAAGTCTGATCTGTTCTAACTTTGCCAAACGTTCAGTCTTTCGGTACTCACACACAAACTCTCGTAGACCTTTAAGTCGCTTCTTATTGTAAGCCTTTTTATCCACATTCTTGAATCTACAATAGTTGCGGAGTTCCTCGAAAGTCATCCTGTTGGTAGTGGATTTGATGTATTCTTTAGTATCAGGATCTTTATCAGAAGAGTTTTCAGGAGGAGGAAGATATGTGTTGCCAATGTCAAGTACAAGATCAGAAAGATGGTCGCAGATAGGAATAAAATCGACCGTTTTGTTGGTGTCAGCAAAGACATCCTAGAGGGGATCAGATTCAGCTTCAATAATTTGGTTTTGAGGAAGGTATGAATTCAATCTTTCCTCATCAGTGTACAGCTTGGTTAACTCAATTTCGGTAAGACTCATCAGATACTCTAATGAAAAGTTGTCACTCATTAGAGTTCTCACCATGTGAGCTATTTCAGATGTATCTTCTTCATCTACATTCGTGCCCTCTAAGTTAGTGACGATGCGGATCCTTGGTTCATCTGTTCTGGCTGACTCAGAACGATCCGGCAAAGTACTTAAGCCTTTTCCGTATACGACAGCAGGAAGATGTCCTGATTCATATCTTTTTAGTGCATTGGCTTTTTCTTCAATCAGTCGGTTCTATTCACTGTATGTTTCTACAATGAGTGCTCGACGAGACCTATCTTTTTCAGCTTCCCTTCTCAGCTGCTCCTCTGCTATTTCCTCAGGAGTCAATTTTCTCTTTCCCTTATCCTTGTCGGAAGGTCTGGGTTGCTCTGTGACAGCAGGTTCTTGAACTGCCGTCAAATTGGCATCAACTTCCTCCCTTTCAGAGTCAAAGGAGAAATGCATAAAAGAGGCTTCAAAGATCTGTTCATGAAGGTCTTGCTCAGCAGATACTACAGGATCAGTTTGACTTTGAGATTCTTGACCAGCACTTATTTCAAGGTTTATGAATTCAGCGTCTGTTAGGATAAAACCTGGAACATGTGGGGTGATGTCCAAGGCAAGAGTCTCTCCTGTAGACATGACAGATGATAGAGGCGCACTCACATATTCATCGTCTACTTCCATCTTTACTTGGATTGGAGTAGGAAAAAGAGGTTCCTCTTCATCATCATCTTCACTAACGATCGTATCCAGATCAATGTAGTTCAATGGATTAGCTTCATTCTTGAGCACGTTCATTCTCTGACTTAGCTCATTCATGTCATCTTTGTCTCCAAAGTCTACAAAGTACGGATGTTCTTCATATGATGTTTCTTCACCATCATCAAGATTCTCAATTAGGATTCCACAAGAGTTTCTTCTTGAGTAGATTTTCTCCGCATAGTATTCCCTGAAATTTGTCATTTCAAAGTCTAAGAAGGCTGAGTCGACGTGCATTTGATAGACACCTTCAGTCACGGGAACTATGGTAGAGGAGGTAGAGATTTCAGCATGAATGGTGGGAACAATGGATAGTTGAAGAGGGTTGTCAAGTTCAGCTTCAGACTCTGCACTTATGGATCCCTCAATAGCAAGAGCTTTATTTGCCAGTGCAAATCTTGGAAGTTTCAGATTTTCAGGTACCAAGGCAAGCTTCTTGATTGAGTCCCGTGTTTCATCAACAGGTTTGTCATAAAGGAGGCTGTTGACGAAAGATTCTTCGTCATCCGAGAAGTTCAGCTCATCTCCTTCAATGACCGTATCAGCATCAACCTCAAAATCGCTGTCATTCATAGGGCTTAAAGTATCTTGAATGCCAGATGAGTCTTTGCCAGCAAGAACAGTAGTAGAAGATATAGAATCTTGAGAATTACCTCCTTCACTTCTTTGATCAGTTTGAGGTTGTTCTTCTGGTAGCTCAGTCTCTTGATCACCAGTATCATCATTTGGTTTGTCGCTTGATTGTTTGTCTTCATTTGATTTGGCTAACAAATCTTTGAGTCTCAGAATTTCTGTTTCATGTTCAGCAATTACTTATGACTGATCATTAATCTTTTGATTTGCCACTTGTAGAAAAAAAGTGAGGTGACCATTCTGACTCTGAAGATTGACAATTTCAGCTTGAAGTTCCATTACCTTTTCAGATTCAGAAACTGTTGGGCTAGTAGGAACAATACCAGCAGTGTCAGTGGTGGTAACAACAGCTTCAGCTAGCTCCTCCAGTGGTCTCATATCCATATCAAACCTCTCAATTTGTTCAGTAGGAGACGGAGAGACGGTTGTTGTAGCTAAGGTTGTATCAGATTGAGTGCCAAATGAACCCACAACTTCATAATCATTTAGTGAGCCGGGCTTTCTCCTGACTTTGTGTTTTTCTGTACAGGACTTGCTTCTCTCAGCTCTGATCATGATGAACTCAGAGGATATATCTCTGTCTTCAGCAGTTCTTGTTAGATTTTCTAAGATTGTCTTAGGAGGAAACTGAGGAGGGTTGTCAGGCTCATCGAGATCATAAGTCAGATCGACTTGATCGAGAGACACTGAAGTCTCATCATCGTCTTGTTCATCCTGTGACGGACTATAGATTTCATCAGAGGATGATTGTTGTGTCTGAACGGTAGAGGCCCGGAATAATCTCCAGTCCTCTGTCTTTTCCGAGGATGAATGCCATAAGGTTGTGCAGGACTGTCATCAGAGTCTGAAGAGTCAGACTCTTCATCATTATCACCATCGTCTCCTTCTTCTTTTTCAGACAAGTTCACTAGTACAGGACTTGAGGTACGTTCAGTAGGCTCGGAAGCTTTAGGAGTTGTACCCTGGAGATTCCCAAGGTCTTCAGCAGCAGCAGGATCAGTAATAACTGGTGCATTCAAATCCAGTTGAGGTTGGACTTGAGCAGCTTCAGCATTTTCTTCTTGTTCTTTGACAGCCGCTTCACCCATTTGGATATCTCCTTCAGCACCAGCAGGAGCAATCCGAGCGATCATCTCGGGAAAGAATGGTACAACAATCCCTTGATATTTACCTTTATGGTACTTGCTGTATGAGCCAGTGTTCATTGAGCTTGTGGAGAAGGTCTCTCCTTGCTTGATCAAGTTAGGGTAATAATGATCCAGTATAGCTTGAATAAAGCGAGGATACATCAGAAACTTCTTTGCTCTTCCAGTAGGGTGTAGGTTAGCAATCATCCACTTGAGGAGTTGGTGAGATAGATTGAAACCCTCATTAGTGATAAACCCATGTAAAGCCCATGCGGTTTCTTTAATGAAATCATCTGGAGCTGCCTTTCTGTGTCCAAAGGCAGCAATGAAGAAGCTGATTATAAACTTCCAATTGGTTGGAAATAAGGTCTTGAGTATCTTGTTGCTGACATATGGGAGAAGACGCCATAATATACCATCCTTGTGATTGTTGATTGCCACTGAGTCCTTGTGAAAGACTTGGGCATGCCAGCATCTTGCAAGTTCAGGACCATTCTGATCTTCTCCTGAGTAATTTCAACATCAATTTTCTGGATCCTGGACCTTAATACACTTAAATCATCATCAAGCTCAGCAGATTGAGCATTTTTCCAGAAAGCTTCAATGATACCCTTGTAGATAACAGGGTTAATCTGAATTGATGTTACCCATGTTGATTGTTGCAATAGGTCAATGGCTTGCTCATCAGCACCTTCCCAGTTTTTTGTTAAAAATGCACCTTCCGTTGTGCAAGCGACCATACTCCAAAGCTTCTACAGCTTGCCTGGGATGTATCAACACATATAGAATTACAAGATTATATCTAAGTTGACACCAAATGAATGTCATGTCACACTAGACTCGTGATAGTGACAGAGCTTTTCATATTAGAATCAATGACATAAACTAAATCACATAGTGCATATACTCCAAAATGATCACAAGCAACCGGAATATCATGATTAACAATAGCAAGTATCTTAGGATGTAAAAAAGTTGTGTGTGATAAATTAAAATCTGGAAAACAAGGAGCCAGATCTAAATCTCCATTAATTTTAGCATAATTAAAAGTTTTGCATGATAACAACAAATTGACCCAAAAACTTAGTCCGAATCACCCAAATTTTGACTTGTTGTTGAGTCAAGGATAAATTTATTGAAAAGTCTACTACTTAGACTCAACAACAGTCAGAAACATCAAATCTAGGAAGTTTTGACAGTCTGGGATCAAAAACCAAGGTCTTTAAGTTCAATTGGTATAAAATGAGGTTTTAGGATTCCAGTTTGTCAAATCAGTTCAGGGAAAGTCACATTTGGGACTTGGTTCCACCCGAGCTTGTGAATCCATTGATTTGGTGTCTTACAATGGAGAACAGGAACAACTTAGTCTAAATCAGCACATTTACGTATAGGAAAGGGAAGTTAGGATATAACAGGTCTGTCCTATTTCAAAAGCCAATTAGATGCATGCAATAAGTGTAACACTGACTTGTCAAACTACCAGAACAATCCTAGTATATTAGAAATCCAAATACTGATCTATTGGTATGAGGAATTCACTCCGGTCCGCTAAGATCAGTAGGATTTCACATGCAAATTCATAACACTTAGAACTTACTATGAAGTGTCTAGATCACATTTCAACAACAACTGAGATTGTTTAAAAACAACAAAGTCAAGTTAACACACATGAGCTTGCCAAGTGTCCTAATGGGTCAAAAAGTTTAATTTTGAACATTGAAGGACATAATGTGGTAATCTATGCTTAACAGATTAGATGGTGTCTTTAGCATGTTAAATTCAATCCAAACACAAAAATTTATGCACATAAGGATCAAGAAGCACACAACTAAGTCACCAAATTCTCATTTAAGCAAAATAACCACATATGTCTCATAAAGTCCATTTCATGCAAAATTTGACTTATCAAAGTCAAAATGACCAAGTAAGTGTTCAAACAGAGCTTAATTACCTGAGATAGTTCATATGAACCTTAGAGGTGTCATAGATCACATCCTTTGTATTATGCTCACAATTGATCACAAAGATGATTAAATTAACTTAGATAGGTCAAAATAGTCAAATAATTTTAACTTTGTGTCAAATAGGTCCAAGATCATTTCACCTGAGTTATTGACTAGTTCCAGACACATGTGGATCCTAACCAGACTAAACCACCAGTGTTGGGATCAATTGGATGTTAATTAACACAAAGAAAGACATTTATTCAAGTAATAATGAAAGGATAAAGTTCTACCTGATTAATAATCTAAAAGCTTTTATTGAGAAACACATAACTTTGTGAAGATCTATGAGTGACTAAGATCTAAACTAAGGTGTAGAGAGTTCTCAATTGACTCAGTGATTAATCTGCTGGGATCAAGCAATTTGTATTAGACATTGGATAAGCTTCAATTGTAACAATCAAAATAAGGATTTGCCCCTGTGTAGCCTAGTTTGAGCCTTAACTCAATTGCCATTTGTTAGAACAACATACCTCTTTGATGATCTATATTTTTCTAAGATCACTTGACAGAGATGCAATGATCTCGAACAATATCACAACAGTTTCTGTTATAGGATCAGGCAAAGTAAGTTAAATTCAAGAAACAGATATACACAGTAAATATAGGAAAATGATTTAATCAAATAGAGTTAAAGACTTAATTGAGAAAAATTAACTTAAACCATCAATTTTACTAATGATCAAACCAATCAGGAGTTATCAACAGTTTATGTGTTCTTGATTCATCATTCAGTCAGTAACTAACAAGATTAAGGAAATATGATAGAAGACAAGGTGAATTCAAAACAATGTGAAATTCTCTATGTCAATCCTATCATGAGAGTCGGAAAAATCAAGGAACTTCAAAGTTGTCAACTTAGGACACATGGGCACATCTCAATAAACTGATTTGCAAATCTCATATAAGATAGCAGCAGCCACAGTGATACTTAGTTGCTTAACCAAAGTCCCACAATTTTAGAGAACAGAGAAATTTCTAAGTTACCAACTTCAGCAGTGGTTGTATCAAATAGCATAGATTCAAACATTATAAGTAACTTATAACATTCAAACCACTATTTAATACAAGTTTACCAATAGTTATCAAAATTTAAATAAATATAAAGTTCATCCACATTTAAACCGAATCCCCTGTACTCAAACCTTTCGGTTTCAAGGGAAAAATTGATAGATTGAGATTCTCATACCTTAAATGCGTTCACAAGAGAAGTATGAACAAGAAAAAGCAGAGGAATATGTTTAATCACCAAAATTTCAATATTAGAACCCTAGAAATTGATCTCGCATACTCACAGCTCAAGAACATCAACAACCGATCCTAATCGAGTCAAAATAACCTAACAAGACTGAGAAATCAAACCTGTAATCACAATAGGAGTGAGTGGATCAACCCTAAATATTGAATGTATTACAGATTCAAGAGCGAGATAGGAGATTTTGATCGAACAGTGATGAAGTTGAGTCACCGGTTTGAGATAGTGAGC
>JBCNJP010000006.1:19599270-19740699 GCA_039602395.1 Deinandra increscens subsp. villosa | reverse complement strand
GCAAAGTTTATTAAGTCACAAAAGGAAGTGTTTGATGCTCAACATAAAATCAATGATTTGAAGTTAGAAATTTTGGAGTTAAAAAGGCAAGTGAAGAATTGCAATTTGTCACCAACATTGTTAAATTTCTTATATAAACAGGATCAAAGTGAAGATAGTTCTAAGAAAGATGATATTCACATGGTTCCTTCACCGGTGGATTTATCTGAAGTTACATCTGCTCCGCTTGATCCTAAGGACGAATTGCATGATTATTCGAAGTTTGCCATTTCATCCAAGAAAAAGAAATCAAAATCTGAGAAAAAGCACAAACCATTGGGTGAAGCTCCAAAATTTACTTCAAACTCTGTTCTCCTGGAAAATGAACAAATTTTGATTAAAGTTTTTTCAAGTACTTCTTCTGCAACTGATGAAGGAAAAGTGTGGATTGCAAAGAATAAACTGAAGGACATCAAAGAAAAATTCACTAGAGAAGCTAAAGGGAGAGATGCTTCTGGTTCTTCGTCTGTATTTACAAAGGGTTCTGGATTACAAGTATAAAGGTTTGGGTTATGAAGTCAAGGATGTATTAGTGCAACAGACAACAAAGAAACCAAAGAAAGTTGTTGTTCAGCATGTTCCTCGACTTCAGCAACAATCAAAGAAACAATCTGTTCAGACTCAGCAAAAACAAGCTCATCAGAAAAAGCTGAATAGTTCTACATCAAGAAATCGATGTTATCATTCTGGAGGTTCATCGAGTGATTCATATTCTTTACCACAAAGATCTCCTAGGTATGATTCATCTGACAATTTCTTTGATTCATTTGCTTCTGATCATTCTTTTGGTTACTATGGTTCTCCTACTACGAATCATAGTTGGAAACCAAATACTGTTTCCAAGTTCTTTTCAAAATTTCGTGAAAGAATTTGCTATGCATGTCGTCGACCTGGACATATGGCTGCAAATTGTTCGACGATTGCATATGTTCACAAAAATGCAAAATATGTGGATAATAATGGTAAAATTTTTGATGAACCATGGTTTTCTAAATCTAAAACAACTAGTAAGTCGTCTTCGTCAAAGACGCCAGTTGAAACATTTTCAGATTCTGATCAAACATTAAAATCTTCAATGCAATGGAAACCGAAAGTTGTTTCCAAGGCCAACAGCGACTATGTGGAAGACACCGGGCGACCCGATGTTGTTAAATCGGGTCGATCCCAAAGCATCTAATGTTTTATTTGGTGTCAAGCAGGTATTTCAGGAAGACCTTTCGGTGATTGGGAAATTGCTGACTGTGAAATATCTGTTCTAATTAAACTGAATTTCCAAGTCATTTTTGTTTTCACAACGCTACACTGCAAGTATTTGTGTTGGTTGATCAATTTTTCTTGTTTTTCACTCCGTCTCATTCTGAGGGGGAGTTTGTTTTTGCAAAAATATAAAAATAGTGTCTTGTTTTTCAAATAGTAAAAATGAAAATCTATAAATAGAGTTGTCATTTTTAGGGGGAGAAATTTGGAAAAGACAAAAACAATGAAAAATGCAAAAAAAAAATCCAAAAACATTGAAAAATGAGAATTTGTATCTGATATGAATGGGAAATGATGGTACATTGGCTGACAGTGTCTGACTCATGGATAAAGTAAGTGAAAAAGCCATAAGACCATTTGATCGATGTGCAAGGAAGGCTCGGCAAATCAGAAAGTATACGTATGTGATATACACTAAATCTGATGCTTGACCTAGTGGACAACATCTTGATGCATATCTCATGATATATCAAGAAAAAGATATGTGAAAAGTAAAATGAGAAGTCACTGTGTATACATGTGTTCATTTTGCAAAGATTTAAACTTGTTTGATTTTCTTTATTTTGTCAAACGATCGGACTTTCTCTGCGTGTCGAAAGACCGACCTGATCGTTGTTCGTTTGACGTTCTGCTTTATTTTCTTTGGTGTTTCATATAACTCATCGGACTTTCTCTGCGTGTACGGGAGTACCGACCTGATTGTTGTTGAGTTATACAATGTCAACTTGTTTTATTTTCTTTTTTTTGTTAAATCCGAGGCCTTATCTGCGTATCGAAAGATCGACCTTAAGGTAGACGATTTAACGTTCTTATTTCTTTTTGCATGGAACACAGTTGACTATATCATGAATACAATCATTATGTGATTAATATCACAAGTGAAATCACAAAATGTAATAAACAAAGCATATCTGAGTATGTCTGATAGTGTGGGGTACACTGGTCAATGCAAATCTAATAAATACCTTAACATATCCAGATGTTATGAGTATGATTGTGCCAGAGTTTAAATTTGGACAAATTATATCTGCAATCGGCATGGCTTATGTGCTACAATAATCGAAATTGAAGTGTAGTTCAGCATGTTATGACCAATATGATCCAAAGTTGTGATCTTTCTCACTAAAGACAAAAATAGTGTCTGTTTCTGTACTGCATTTAGTTTTCATTTTCAGAAAATACCAAAAAGATTTTAGGTGTGTTTTGATATAAAATTTCTAAAAGCCAAAAAAATTTTGTTTCTGTTTTATTTTAGATTGATCAACACGAAATATGAAATCATTTTCAAAATCAAAATATCTTGGAGTCTCGAAGAGACGTTTTGCGCCAAGATTATTTATGTTGGCAGGTTTCTAAGTGGAAGAGAACATCACAACTTCAAGTCTTCTGAAGGTTGTTGATAAAGAGGCTATACACGTTGCAATATCAAGTATTCAAGTTTGAACTCATCGTCTAGATCGAGGAGGAGTTTGATTAAAGATACAAGATACAATTTTTGTTAATAGAAGATGATACTGCACATGCCGAGGGGGAGTTTGTTGATACATGGTTCCTGATCGTCATGTGAAGTATCGAGAACAAGACGGAACGTGCAAGTTTAGGTCTGGCCGAACCTTGGCCGAACTCCAGGTTCGGAGCCGCCGAAGCTTGGCCGAACCTGAGGTTCGGCCAGTCGTGATTTCAGCCTATAAATATATTTGTCTTGTATAGACTTGGCAGCTTCCGTGTTATAACTTTCTCTAAGTGTACTCTGTGGTCTCTGTGGTTAATACAAGTCTCATTTGTATTTACTCTCTGCGTTTTACTTGTTTACATTGATTTCTATACGACTAAGTAGAAGATCCTCACGCTCACGCACTTTCATATCTGAGCAGCAGTAACTTCAGTTAAATCCACTGGTTGAGGAACCAAGTGAACATCAGCCTTCTGAGAACTTTCTGAACTCTGATCCTGCTTGTATAAGAAATTTAGCATTGTTGGTGACAAATTGCAATTCTTCACTTGCCGTTTCAACTCCAAAATCTCCAGTTTTAAATCATTAATCGTTTGTTGAGTTTCAAAAACTTCTTTCTGTGACTTGATGAACTTTGCATTAAGATCATCATATTCATAAGTTTGTAACTTTCGTATCTCACATTCAGCAAATAATTCTTCAAGAACACTTTCTCTCTTTTTCTTGTAAATTTCAACATCTTTAGTCAAAACTTCATTCTTGTCACGATAGAGAGTATTTTCATCTTGAAGCATAGAAATTTTGTTCTGAAGCTTTTCAATAGTAACAGCAGTTGTAGCAATAAGAGCTGTAGCGTCTTCATACTTTTTCTGAACCGGATAACTTTTCTCAAACAGATTTTCAAAATCTTGAGCTGCATCTAAAGCTTCTGCTTTTGCTTTCTCACACTCTTCAGCCAATGTTGCTTTCTCTTTTAAAACATCTTCATGAACATGAACCAACTCATAATACTTCTTTTGAAAATCTTCCAATTCTTGCTTTAACACCACTATCTCTTCAGTCGATATTGAACGAATTTGTTTAAAAGTTGCAATCTCCTGAAGAAATTTCTTACATTTAAGACATTCAGTCTCTTCAACCTTTGAACTCTCAGAGACTCTAGGTAATTCTTCTTGAACCAAAGATACACTAGAATAAGAATCAGAATCAGTTAAAATGCTATCATCATCAATATGACGAACAGTCAAAGAAATTGAAGGTTTATTTTGATTCTTTTTAACGTCAGTATCTGCATTCCACGCAAATTCACTTGAATATGGAAAAGTATTGGTCCAATCATGAACAAGATTAGCAGACTTCAGCTCAACCTTCTCAGCTTTAGTTGATGGATGATAAACTAAATGTGCGTGTTGACCAGTCTTCAATTTATGGTCTGCAGAACTTGGACATTCTCGAGCAAAGTGACCATAATTTGCACACTTGTAACATTTTACCTTAGATTTATCCAAACCAATCTTACCCTCCTGATTCAATCTCTTCTTCCCAGTTCTGTTGAAAAATTTCTTCGTTCGTCGAACCAGCATTGCATACTGCCAATTTAGATCCATTTCCTCCAAATGATCATAATCAATCTGATCATAATCTTCATTTGCTAACTCAGCATTACTCACAGCACCCGTGATAACACCAAAATACGAAGATACCAAAGCAGACATTAATGCATTATAATCATCAACAGTTTAAGCAGATAATGCACTAGGAGTCGAAGAACTCGGAATTGAAACAGTACAACCAGCAGATGAATAACTTGAAGATTCAGATTTACCTGCCAGAAAGGCTGTTGGGGGTGTAGAATTAAGAATATTCGATTTCCCAGCATTCATTGTAGAATCATTTTCACCATGATACACTGCAGGATTCTGAATTTGTGTAGGAAGAGACTTGTTCACCATCAATTCCATATCCCTAGCCTGAATTCTTTGAACTAAATCATTGAAAGACAATCCTTGAAAATCCTTGTCATGAGTAATCATCATAACATAATTCTCCCATTTTTCAGGTAGAGCTTCCAAAATCTTCTCTTTCATATCAGCTTCGTCTTTAGTAAGATTCACCAAGCGCATTTCACTCATCAGATGAGCAAATCTTGCAATCAGATTGGGAATCGTTTCATTCTGATAATGTTTGAAACTATCAAACTCTTTCTTCAAAACCTTTTGTCGAATTTTCTTGTACTGGTCATTGCCTTCACATCTTTTCTCTAAAGCATCCCATAGACCTTTCGATGTGTAATTACCAGCAAATTGATGAAGTAACTCTTTAGGCAAAGCCATCGTTAAAGTACCATAAGCCTTTTTCTCTGCTTGAAATTGCTCTGATACCACTTGAAATTGCTTGATAAGCTTTCTTTTGCTCAGATGTCATTTTTCGTTGAAGAACAGGTTCACCGGTTTCATCTTTAGGATAAACATATTGATCAGTAAATGATAACCACATATCAATGTCATTCGTGTCAACATATGCTTCGAACCGTTTAACCCAACTATGATAATCTTCCAACTTTAGCAATTTGGGAACTTTCTGACTTGTTCCAATTTCATTATCATAGTTCATCATCGTTTGCATAGTCGCTTGAACTGAGTTTTGAATAGCCGCAAACGCTTGAAAATCGGACATTTTCGAAACACTGGTTACTGTTCACTCCGAACCTCGTCCGAACTTAATATACCCTCCGAACGTTCTCCGAACTTGACCGAACTCAGAAATACAGTCCGAACTATCTCCGAACTCTCACCGAACCTTGTTAACTCCGAAACCCTCCGAACCTAGTCCGAACACACACCGAACGAACAATATGGTCCGAACGCTCACCGAACAAACTCCGAACGAACTCCGAACTATAGAAGACTCTCCGAACAAATTCCGAACCTGGCGTTCGGAGCAGTTAGACCGAGCTTACTCCGAGCTTGAAATGCGGAGCAGTTACGCCGAACCTAGAGTTCGGCCGAACGCGAATTTTCGGAAAAAATTGGAGAAACACACTGAAATCGACACATCTCGAGCAGTAAACACTCAATCAACTGAAAATGAGCAACCACATACATATTTGACGTGAATCATGATGTTTTGAACGATAATTTTGAGAAATGAAGATGATAAACGAATTTTGAAACTCAAAAATGTGAATTTGAACTCGAAAACACGAACAAACACTAATCTCCGACTAGTAGAACAAACCAAAAGCTCTGATACCACTTGAAATTGCTTGAGCGTGTGGATCTTCTACTTAGCCGTATAGATATCAATGTAAACGAGTAAAACACAGAGAGTAAATACAACTGAGACTTGTATTAACCACAGAGACCACAAAGTACACTCAGAGAAAGTTATGACACGGAAGCTCTCCAATTCTATACAAGACGAACATATTTATAGGCTGAAAACACGACTGGCCGAACCTCAGGTTCGGCCAAGCTTCGGCGGCTCCGAACCTGGAGTTCGGCCAAGGTTCGGCCAGACCTAAACTTGCACGTTCCGTCTTGTTCTCGATACTTCACATGACGATCAGGAACCATGTACCAACAAAATAGCTAGCTTATAAGCTAGCTTATGGCGCGCCAAACACAGTCTTAGAATGGTTCTTTTTAGTTCTCAAACCCAATTGGTTCTCAAATAATCCTCTCCCTATATATATATATATATATATATATATATATATATATATATATATAATGGATCTTTGATCTCAAGTATGATAGGGTTAATATTGATTGGAGTAACGACACTGAAAACTCAATCAAGTGGTGATTTTATAACCTTACCTCAAGATTGTTCACTGACAGAAAGTCGACCGCCTTTCGGCCCACCTGGTCAACCACCATCCAACTGCTAATCATCTGCGAGGAGTACGAATGCTGATGGAAGGTGTTGTCAGTGATCAAATGAAGTGGTATAATGCCATTTAGTCGTAGGGCTCCTTGGTCGGGCAACCATTACGCTCGACACGCTGTTATGAACCAGCAGGGGAACAACCATGCGTGCCAGATTATTTTATTATAAAAATGACCTTTTTAAGGGACTAAGGGCCGTTTCTTCCGTGTACCGCTCTTACGCATGCACGTCCGGCGTGACCAGAGCCAAGTTCACAAACACGTACCTTTCGACTTCTGTGAAGTGACAAAATATTACCAACCCCCATTCCCAACCAAATACTTTCAGCCCGCAGATGCATGGTCAGCCAAGTTTGCTTACATAGACATAAGGACCTCGAACGTATCATGTAGCATGGGACGCGAGTCACCTTTCGGATCATACATCGTCCCTCGACCGGGTGTCACATGTCCGGCCTTTGGGATTTCGACTCCCCAAATGGTATGTGATACGTAAAGCACGCTTGGTTCAGAAAACCAACAATACACTTTCAATAAAAAGGGTATTTATAAAGTCACCAGACACACCTTAAAATAGTGTTATAAAAGCAACTTGAAAACTTGTTAAAAGCATGTTATCTATAATCAAGTGTAAGAGTTTGGCCAATCATGGCTTAAAGATTTTCTAGTTAGTAAAAGAAGACTTTATAGACAAAATACTTTCATTAATAAACTGGTTGTGTTTCTTACAAACCTTACATACTTGAAGATACAAAGGAACCAAGTGGCTCGTTAACTAATTTACAAGTGAGGGGGAGAGGAAAGAATTGAGCAATTTGTCAAGTGGAGGAAGGCAAGCTTTTATAGGAAAAAGCTGCAGATCGGCACGGGGCGTGCCCACCTAGGCACGGGGCGTGCCATGTCAGACAATCAGACTTTTGTCTTTTTCTGTGTCTGTGGCACGAGGCGTGTTAGGTTGGGCACGAGCCATGCCATGTCAGGGAGGTCAGAGGCATGGGGCGTGCTGATCAGAAGTCAATCCGGGTCTGGCACGGGGCGTGCTCCATGGGGCACAGGTCGTACTAGAGCAACATTTTCCAAACTGTTGCATTCTCTTTGCTTTTTCTACTAGATAATGCTCCTTTTTTGTATTTTGGCTCTAGAAAGCCTGACAAAATAATAAGAAAACAAAATTGCTTTGTTTTGATGTTAGTAAATAGGTTTTGTCCTGATTTGCAAGAATATTTCTATCATTAAATATGTATATTTTAGCGTACATTAGCTATCTTGGCCTCCCAAGGGCCGGGGTGTTACACAATATCTAGCATGCATGACTATCGAAATTGGGTTTCTATCATAGATCTCACGTAAAGTTAGCAACTTTATTGCACAAAAACACTAGATTTATCATTATCAAGCAATTAAAACATAGATCTTGCATCAATTTTCAAACTGTATCCACATACAACCATGTATAACCATCCTAAACCCTAGATCTAGAATGGATCATCATATCTTGCATAAAAATCACATTTTTGATCCAAAGATGCAAACTTTATCATCACAAACCTTAGAACTATGCATGAAAACACTATATCATCACAAATCAGCCCTAGATCTAGCATAAAGCTCAGATCTTGGCAACTTTTGAACAAGCAAATCAAGATAGAACACTTATCGATGAATAGAGGATGATAAAGGATGATATCGGGACTTGATTCTTGAAGAAAAGCAACAATCTTGATGGATTTTTAGTAGAAAAGGGTTTGGAGACGTAATGGCAGCTGATAGGGCCTTTTAGGAGAGCACAAATGGGATGGTTGGGGCGAAATGTGCTTAAATAGGGAGAATTAGAGTTTTTGATGGAAAATGGCCTCCAAGCGTATTGCTAGGAGCCACTGGTAGCTCTAGGCGATATGCCTAGAGCCTTCATCCGGCAGCCCCTTTGACTTTTGTTGACCGCAACTCGTTTTGTCATTTTTTTTGCGATTTTGGTCTCAGTTTTCTACGTTTTCTCCCATTTTTAATTTACCATCATTTTTATCACTTCAAATCCAATAATATTAAGTATCAACATGCCATATATTAATTTATAATCATGCAATTTAATTCACGTATCAGTTTGCACGTATTTCACGACACATATCTGTTTTCAGTTTATCACCAATGTTTCGAGACTCCAACTTGTGTGTGATGTTTGTGAAGTTCTTTAAGGCTACTAGACTCTTTTAGTACCTTAATTGACATACTACATCTATATATGCATCTCCCAATTTGATTAGTTTTATCCGTTTCTATGCTCGGTTTCCACCCGAAGGGCCAGAATGTCACATCCTTCCTTCGTAAAAGTATTTTCATCCCGAAAATTAATATTACAACCACATTGTTAAGCGTATAAGTTTCATGAGTTTAACCATTGCAACTTCATTGTAAGTGGTGAGAAATCAAGTTATAGCATTTTACTCAACCGTAAAATAACGTTTCACGCTTTACTCAACAGTAAAAGATAATAGTTTTCAGATTAACACAAAAGATTTTTTTTCTTCAGATTATCACCTAAGTTTTCAGATTATCACATCATCCCTTCCTTTAAGGAAATTTTTTCCTGGATTTCAAGAAGTAGTCCCGACCATCGGTACACGTTGTCTAAACAATTTTGGATATTTGCTCATTATCTGATCCTTACGTTCCCAGGGTAAACTCTGGTCCATGCTTTGAGTTACACCAAACTTGGACAATCAGAATTTTGCTTTGCTTGAGCTGTTTGGTTTCTCGATCCATTATATCTGGTGGCTCCTCTACGAAACGCGATTGCTAGTCAATCTCCAACTCCTCAAGTGGAACTATGAGCGATTCGTCCGATAGACATTTCTTCAGATTAGATACATGGAATACGTTATGCACTGAATTTAGCTCCTCGGAAATATTCAATCTTAAGCGACTGAACCAATGCATTCGACAATCTTGAATGGTCTAACGTATCTCGGATTTAGCTTTCCTCGTTACCCAAAACGAATAACTCCTTTCCAAGGAGAAACTTTCAGAAGAACACGATCCTCCTTCTGAAATTTTAATGGCTTTCTACGCTTATCAGCGTAGCTTTTCTGTCTGTAACGAGCTGCTGCTAAGCGATTCGGATTTGAATGATTCTCTCTATCGTCTCATGAATGATTTCAGGACCAGTAAGCTGACTGTCACCCACCTATGCCCAGCAGGTCGGTGACCTACACTTACGTCCATACAATGCCTCGAATGGTGTCGCTCCAATACTTGTGTGATAACTATGGTTATAGGAAAACTCCACCAACGGTAGGTGAGATTCCCAACTGTTACCAAAATCTATCACCTAGGCTCTGAGCATGTCCTCCAGCGTCTAAATAGTCCTTTCGCTCTGACCTTCAGCCTGAAGATGATAAGCCGTACTCATGTCGAGATGGGTTCCCAGTGCCTTTTACAAGGACTTCCAAAAGTGCGATGTGAATTGCGTATCTTGTTCAGATATAATAGATAAGGGAACATCGTAACGTGAGATAAATTCTTTCATGTATATGCGGGTCAACTTATCCATCTTGTCAGTCTCCCATATTGGCAAGAAATGAGCTGATTTCATCAATCGATCAACAATCACCCACATCGTATCATATAGACTTGGAGTCTTAGGCAACTTTGTTATGACTTCCATTGTTATGTTCTCCCATTTCCACCATGGGATCTTGGTTGCTGAAGCAAACCTGACGGTTTTTGATACTCGATTTCGACCTTCGAACATGTCAAGCATTTGCCAACATAAGTGGCGATATCATCTTTCAACTTCGGCCAACAATAAACAGCCTTTAAATCGTTGTAACAGCCTTTAAATAGTTGTACATCTTATCCAAACCCCGATGTATAGAATACCGAGACTTATGAGTCTCGTCCATAATTAGTTGCCTTAAATTCCCATACTAAGGCACCCATAGCCTACTAGAAAAGTATCGAGCTCCATCTGACCGGATCTCGAACTGTTTGTCTATGCCACACAAAGATTTAGATTCCAAGTTCTCGTCTCTCAACGCTTCAAGCTGAGCGTTCCAAATATGATCTGGCAAACTTAAGTGAATTGTCATTTGCAAAGCACGAACAAACTCCGACTTTGTTTCTTTTCGGCTCAGAGTATCTAGCAATGAAGGGATAGGTGCACTGCAAAGCTTTTGCTTCAAAAGCTGAAACGCTGCATCCTGTTTTGCATCCCATTTATACACAATGCCTTTATACATTAACGCTGTCAAAGGTTGCACGATTTAAGGAAAACCCCTCAGTGAATCATCTGTAATAGCCTGCTAAAACGAGTAATTGGTGTACTTTGGTCGGCGTCTTTGGTACATGCCAACTCTTAATCGCCTTAATCATTGACGGATTAACTTGAATCCCTGATTCATTTACGTTATGACCCGAGAATTTCACTTCCCAAATCCAAATATCGCACTTTGAGAATTTAGCGTACAACTACTCTTTTCTTAGCAGATCTAGAATGACATGAAGATGTTCAGCGTGATCTTCTTTCGTCCTGGAATAGATGAGAATATCATCGATAAACACTATGACGAACTGATACAGATACGGCTTGCAGACCTGATTCATTAAATCCATGAAAAGGCAGGCACATTGGTTAGCCCAAACGACATAACCAAAAACTCGTAGTGACCGTACCTGGTCATGAAAGCTGTTTTTGCAATATCTTCATCTCGAACTCGTAGCTAATGATACCTGGATCTCAAATCAATCTTCGAATAATAACTCGAACCTTGAAGCTGATCGAATAAATCGTCAATGAGCAAAAGAGGATACAGATTCTTTACGGTAACCTTATTCAACTCACGGTAATCGATACACATTCGAAAAGTACCGTCTTTCATATTGATAAACAAAACAGGCGCTCCCCACGGTGACGAATTAGGTCTAATAAAACCCTTCTCTAGCAGATCCTGCAACTAAGGATACAACTCTTAGAGTTCACTTGGGGCTAATCGATAAGGTGCGTGAGAAATCGGCGATGTTCCTGGTGCCAAATCGATCTGAAATTCTATCTGCCTATGCGGAGGTAGACCTGGCAGATCTTCAGGAATACCTTAGGGAAACCATGAATGACAGGAATATCTTCCAGAAGCGGTTCTTCCACTGGCTTCTCGATGACGTGTGCTAAAATAGCTACGTGACGCTTTTGTTAGAGCATGTTTTGGATGTCTAATTCTAGGTCTAGGTGTGTGTCATTCGTATTGTAATTTTGTGTATTCTGGATCCAACATAGCATGGGGCGGACCGCCAGGTACGCCACACCGTACCAACTCGTACGTTGACTTAAGTGGTACACTGGCTAGCTTAATTATAAATAGGTTGAAGTGTTTAGACAGAGTAGAAGAGTGAGAGCATTTAGTCTGAGTGTGTGAAATATGTGTTGTTTCTCTCTCTGGTTTTCTCTCTGTACTTTGCCTATTGCATCAATCAAAGAAAGCATTATTTACCTTCATGTTTACCATATCAATTGAATCATGCAGTAGTAAGATCGGCTCGTGTCTTTTCAAGTGGTATCAGAGTACTTCAGGTTGCTCTACTACTGTGATTTGGTCGTTTTTGTGTTATGTAGTGAGAGAAAGTAGGTTTTTGGATCATTTTTCTTCATTTCTTGTCAATTACAAGTGTTTTGATATAAAAAATGATTCCAAAATGTTCCTAGAGTGTGTTAGTTGATTCCTGTGTTAGATTCCAGTTAAAAAAGCCCAAAATTTGAAAAATAAGTCAATTTCATGATGGTACGCTGCTGGTACACCGGTTGAACATCTTGGTACGCCGGTTTAATATTCTGGTAAGCAAGGCAATCTTCATCGGTGGTACGTGACGGTTACTGGTTGGTACGCAAGCGGTTATGCTGCATTCCTTGGCATGCTGAGTGATTTGGTCCGTTTGTTGGTACGCGTGAGTTTATTGGGTACGGCGTTGGTCCGGTAGAAGCAGTTGGTACGGAGATCGATTGATTAGTACGAAGGTCGATAGTTTGGTTCGCTGAGTCAGTTTTTTACAACTTTCGTCATGGATCCGTTTCAAGCGTTCACTGCTATGTCATTATCTGTTCAAGCTTTGCTCAATTACGATAACAAAATTGGGACTACGAGCAAGGGTCCCAAGTTTATGAAATTTGAAGATATTAACAATTGGAAAATGCGATATAAATCATACATTGGTGTCACCGATGTAAGTGATTGGGGACCGATGTTAGATGGTTATGTATTTCCAAAGATCAATGGTGAAGACAAGACGTATAGTAAAATGAATGAAGAGGAAAAAGAGGCAAAGAAAGGCGTATGCTACATTGTCCATGGCATTGCCAAAATACATTCTTCATCAATTTAAAATGCATACGACTTCTAAATCCTTGTGGGAAGCTTTATGTAACAGGTGTTGCTTAATATAAAAAGAGTAAGAAGAAAGTCTTAGTGAGAGAATATGACAATTTTTGTCATGTGCTAAATGAAACTATCAATGATTTGATTTCAAGACTTTCACATTTGGTAAGCGAGCTTGAGATTGTTGGAGTAAAGAAAGAAGCCAACGAGTTGAAGGAAAAACTATTAGATGATTTACCCGCTAAGTGGGAAGGTTATATCTTGTTTTTAACTCATGGCAAGGGATTTGATGATGTGTCTTATGATGAATTGACAAGGAATCTGCTAGCAAGAGAACTAGACATGATGAGGGTTAAGACTTTACCAGCAAAAATACAAAACTCGGATGTGTATTTTGGGGAAAATGCTTCCACCATACATGCTAAGGTGGTAAAAAGTTCAAATCCATCTCCTACTGCTTTGTATGTGGAAAACTCTTCAACTGGGTATTCAAATGTATCTAGACCATCCATAGGAACTTATACTCAAAATGCTGCAATTACATATCTAGTTCACTCAAATCAATCTGCATTTATTTCAAATCAAAGTCAATTTTCTTCAAAAAAAAAAAACCAATGATTTTATGGCATTGTTTTCTGCTATGGTATCATCGTATGATGGTGTGATTGTGGGGAAATTGACAAGTGCTGAGTTGACTGATGAGGATTATGAATAGGTTGATGCCGATGATTTAGAATTGATGGATATTAACTGGTCTATGGTAATGTTGGTTCAAAGAGGAAAGAAGTTCATGCAAAGAACAGGAAGAAAAGATCTGAATCCTAAAGGGAAGCTTGGGTTTGATAAAGCCAAAGTTCGTTGTTACAATTGTCAAAATTATTCCCATTTTGTAAAGAAGTGCAACAATAGCAAAAAGCAAGAAACTTCTAAGTTGTATTAGAAATATGCTGCTAAGAATCTAGGGAGTAACTCTAATCCTTCTACTTCTAATGAAAATCTAATGCTTCAAGCTCAGAAACTAAAGCTTTAGTCTCTCAAGCTTGTGAAGGTTATGATTGGAGTGCTGATTTTCCTGATGAATCTGCTTTTTTGTGCAGTTCTATATTTGAAAATATGGTGGTTGAAGACAGTTTTGAACTTCCTGGAGATGATTTTCTTGGAGATGCCCATCAAGCATTTATGGCTGATATACAGGTTGATTCTAAACTTTGTGATCATTGTGCTTCAACTGCTAACCAATTGAAAAAACTTTCTGATGAGAAAGTGTAGTATCATGACAAATACCTGTTAGCAGAGGAACATACCAAAATTTTCAAACAAAGGTGGGAGGTTGTTAAAGCGAATCCGAAAAAGGAACATGCCATGACTCTTAACACTAAAGTTGAACTGAATAACAAAACTAAGGAATTTATCTTTTTTGAGAAAAAGCTTGTAGAAGCTACTACTAAGATTTCAGAATTAAACATTGAGGTTCTTTGCAAGTTATATTTGCAAACATGACACATTGAAAGATGTGTTCAAAGAGTCTGGGTGTAATTCAGTTCTGTCACACCCTCAAAATCCACCTGCAAGGTTTATACCGCGAGGCGTGTGACAAACCAGGATCCGAGTCATTAGTCATACCAAACCATGCAAACACACCAAAACAATTTAAGAAATGCGGAAGCGTAACATGTAAGTAAAAAGTGTTGCGCAAAACACGCGCCCTCAAAACCAAACACAAAAGAAAATAAATCCAACTGTAAAAGTTGAAATGCAAATCAAAATGTTCAAACTTTCATGCAATGTGCGTCCTAGTGTGCTCGTACCTCAAAGAACTGCGAAAGACATGCTATGTGGGTCATCGCAAAGCTGGTGAGTTCATAATGTCAATGCAAGAAAAAAAATTAAATGTTTGTAAAGATGTTTGTAAAATGTTCGTGCCATGGTAATCATAATAGTAATTGTAGCTAGCAAGGCCAATAATGCTATCACTATGTGGTTCGTAACCGAAGCGTTACTGTTTGTGTTTGTAATGCCTTCCACCATCGCCTAACAGGGACGATAATGATACTGTGTAGGCTAATTTTACACCCGTTCGACATCCAGTTGAGTTAGACCTACTAACGCGGGAGGGGTTTGTCAAACCCAGTAGTACTACCAAAGATTACCTCGCTTTCTCATAAACTAACGGTTCTAAATGTAAGGACTTGTAATTAGTGTTATGTGTGCACATACGTGATCATCCAATACAATTATATTACCAGAATGTTTGTAGCGTGCTCCTTTCTCTAACTGAAATATTTAGAGAAAATGTTCGAGAACTCACCTTTGGGAGATCGGCAAAAAAGTTAACTGAAAGTGTTGATAAATTCCTATGAATCACCTATATGTTTGTAATCGTATAAGACTACAGTGCATGAACAACGGGACTGAGTCAATCGACCCTGACGACTCGTTGGTGACTTATTAATAATTGAATTTGTTTGTTTAATTAGTTGGGTCTCCAAATAAGGCAGATAATCACACGTCATTCGTTTCTAGCATGCACTTAAGTAGTTTGCGAGCATTTAACAAGAAGCACGTTGGTTTCCACGCTTATACATGTTTGGCACACAAGAAATTTTAAATGCTCTAGCTTAACTATCGAGATTTCATAAGATCAACAATTTCCTGATCATTTATCATGCAAGATATGTCGTAATGCCATTAGGTCGTTTAGTAAAATAAATACGCAAGTTATAGAAATCTAAAAGTGTAGTTATATATTTTGTGTGTCATGCTTTACATCAAAGGTAACACTTTTACGAAAATATCATGTAACACATGTATTATATTAATACAAGGAAGGAGTATGAGATGTTAAATGAACAAGAAAGCAAAGAAAGAAAAATATAATAAAAAGCTGCTAGGCGCTGGGTTTGAACCCGGGACCCTTCAGTCCACAATGACACCTACTACCAACTGGGCTAGGTTCATGTTTGTTTATTTAGTCCTGTCCCTAATTTATTAATCAGAATTCTGGTGTGAACTTCCTACTAATGAAACAAAATTAAAAAGACAAATAATTGTCGTAGTGCGGTGGGCTAGAACTCGCGACCTCTAAGTCACCAAACCAAAGCCTTAACCATTAGGCCAACTCCTGATTTGTTGTTAACAGCCAATTCTTATGTTGCGAACATACGGATCGAGTTCTACATAAATCATGAATAGCATCAATAAACATACATGTGTGACGCCCACTCCCAGTCTTGGTTCCAGGAGGGGTCACGTGTCGGATTTACTCATGAACACATGGTACAACAGAGATAACTAAGCAGTGGAAATTAAAAACTTTTCATTTATATATATAACAAGTTACAATAGTAAGGAAGATAACAACATAATCTAATAACTAAATCTTATCTATTACTATGCCAGTCTACTACCGAGTCTTTCCTGATAGCTTGCCCATCTAATCTGCCCTTGCTAGAGCCCTTCCCTTGCTACTTTAAACATCACCGATACCTGACATACATGCTTTTAAAGGTCAGCTTGCGCTGGTGAGTTCTAAAAACTTTTACCTTTCCTTGAAAGGTTTACCTCAAACATTTGGGCCTAACAGCCCCTTCTTTAAAAACATTAATCAGTTATAAAACATAACAGAGTTATACCAAAACATATAGGGTAGCCTAATTATAAATCCCACCGGAGTTCGCTTCGAATTTCTTAAAGTTGAAATTTATCGCGAAGCTTCTTCCATTCTGTTTTAACCTTTTGCGTACGTTAAACATTTATCTGTATGCTATAAGATTTTTGAACTTCTCTTCTGGACATCAACAGTCCCTCAGTCACTTGTTAGTAAGTGATATATATTCATGAATGCTACTTATTTGTTTTCCACGGTGGCCCGTAATATCTACCTGCACGAGACTAATTCTAGTGCCACTTCTGGTTGTACCTTAGGTGTATATATATAGGATGTACCAGCGGCGTATCCACCACACCCTGGATACAACTAGAGGCGTACTATTACTAGTCTGGTGTAGGGCGATATTACTATTCTAACCACAACAAAATCAGTATAATTCATGACTATCTATTACTTACTTAAAAAACTAATTTGGACATTCTGCGTACAACCTCGTTTGTTGTTTGCATCTCTTGAGTGTAAATACTTTTGCTGCAATTTCCCTTTTCCATTAGGCCTAATCGGTAATGATCGTAATGATGCCCAAGTTAATTCGTTCATTACTTCATTTCATGCCTGCTACTGATTCCAAAAGGACTTGACATCTTCTTAGTCAACCTAATGGTGTTACATCCTTGGAAAGTCTTAGCGACTTCAGATGTATTAGCATAGCCTTTCTCTTTTCCTGATCCTCAGTTCTTCCTTCCAATGCTTCATGCACTCTTCACCATCCTTTAGAACTTTTAGAACATCATTTGTCAGCATGCTCAGTTACGAGATTTCCTGGGATTGAAGGAGTGTTCGTCATTCCAATCAACACTACTAATCACTTGTAATGATTATTTTGCTTCCGAAAAGCCATTCTCTTACAATTTCATTCTTACTCCTTTAGCTGGTGCTAATCTGATCTCAGATCATCTTTAGGGAATCGTCTTGCTCCTTGTAGTTGTTTGAATAGTTTGTTGATCCTTAACAAAGGATACCTGCTTCTTACTGACAGCTTCTTCTTGCAGTCTATGCATATCCTTGGCTTCCATCCTTTGTCTTGAAATTGGTGGAGTATCCTAAGGCGATATATTTGGTCTAAAGAAATCTTCTGGCTTCTGTTGGAGATAACTGGTACGGTGTTTCTACTTCTAGCGTTGTTGCTTCTAATGTTGTTGTTGCTGGCGTTGTTGCTTCTAGCGTTGCTCTTGACGTTGCTTTTAGTGTTGCTGCTTCTGGCGTTGCTTTCAGCGTCGAGTTGATTGTGGAACCCCATTTCTTGATCTGACGAGTTGCTAATTGGATTCACTGGTACGTTCTTCGGCTTCTTGGTTTTGCCTCTGAGTCAATGGCATACATCGAGTATGACTTACCTCTTGACCCACGTACTTACACGTTTCGTAATCTTTACTGCCAAGTCATTACGATCCTTGCATATGAAGTTGAGTCTTCCTCCCGTTACAGATGAGTTACGTGTAGCATCTCGCGAGTCAATTCATTGAACATCTAAATTTACGTTATCATTACCCTTAGCTGGGAATTGATTTTAAGAAGAACATTTGTCAAATACTGATCATTTACTCGCATCGTTGTAATACACTGTGTGACAATTCCTAATATCGAATTCAAACCTCTAAGTTTGCCTATGCTGCTAATTTCGAATCGTCAGGCTCGTCTGCACATCAACATTCGTCTTGAGGTCATTTATCTTGACGTCTTTGCATTTGTCCTAAGGAATACGTAATCTTAAGCTTTCTAAGGTAGCTTGACTACGGGATTCCTTGACAATGTTTTTCCTCTCCTTATGTTGGAATTCTTCTTCGTGTAGCTCATCCAATCATCGCGTGCTTTCATCCTGCCATTTGAAGAAACAACATCCGTAAGTTCTTCTTGGCCTACTCTGGATCTCCATACTCCTAAGCTTGTGGATTCTCGATCCAGCTTGTGGTAACCTTCGTCATCTCTCTTTGAGCCATCCTAAACTGCTAGCTTTTGCTTTGAGCCTTCCGACCTATCACTTATAGTGATGGTCTTCTGAAGGTAGCAACGTAGCTTGGAACGTCGTTTCCACTATTCTTGCCATAGCAACTTTCATTTCTCCTTTACCGTGACAACGTCTATTGCGTATACGATTTCCTTGCTTAAAGGCAACATTTAGGTTTGTCTAGACCTCTTTTCATCTTGAACGGTTCCTGAGTTCTTCCATGTAATTCCTATGATGACGTTTCTCGCACATCTGGCATATCGGCCTTCTTTGTTCAGAAGCTCCCTTAGCCTTCTTGTGGAATTCGTCGTCATTGTATTCAAGATCTGTTTCATCCTCGTACCGTTTCCGTTTACCTTTCATCGGGAGTCTATTTCTACCAGAAGCTTCCTCGGGACTAGCTTCACTAGCGGTCGCTTTATTGGACATTCTCCTCGTCAAAGCTTCCGGAAATTGATTAACAATCGATAGCAACGTAACCTTCAATGCTTCTGCCACTATTTCTAACATAACGGCTTTCATTTCTTTGCTGAAGGTACTAGTCTTTATTGACATCAGATTTCGTATCGGATGTCCTATTCGCATTCCTATCATGACTATGATTTCTAATCTTCTGATCTTACGATCAAAATAGTCTGACACTTTAGAACTCATGTGACGTGAAGTCTCCAAATTTTGAATTCATGATAATTATAAATGTGCACTTATATAATTATGATGCGTTCAAAACCCAGTTATTCTCATCACAGTCATCCCTTGTGTTCGTACTATTCCTTTCTTCATTTACCGAATATTTTAAAACCGGTCCTTTAAAACTACCTTTCTCTAGACATTCTTTACAAGTTATTGACCACGTATCTCACTGTCCATTAACCTACCCCGCACTAGGCCACACAACAGTTAGAACCTATGATATGTTTATTTGGGTATAATACCAAATTGCAGGAGCTAATTACAATCGGGTATTCCCCGTACTTGCATATCCTAAGTTCTACCTCCAATGTTCCTCGTGCAACATTTTTCCTATGGGCATGACTATCCTGACTGGCATTTACATTCCCTATCTTACCTTACTTTGTTTACCAAGAGTTCTAGTTTAAGTCTAGATACCGTGCTAGTATCTAAATCTCTTAAACCAAGACTCTGATACCAACTTGTGGCGCCCACTCCCAGTCTTGGTTCCAGGAGGGGTCACGTGTCGGATTTACTCATGAACACATAGTACAATAGAGATAACTAAGCAGCGGAAATTAAAAACTTTTCATTTATATATATAACAAGTTACAACAGTAAGGAAGATAACAACATAATCTAATAACTAAATCTTATCTATTACTATGCCAGTCTACTACCGAGTCTTTCCTGATAGCTTGCCCATCTAATCGGCCCTTGCTAGAGCCCTTCCCTTGCTACTTTAAACATCACCGATACCTGACATACATGCTTTTAAAGGTCAGCTTACGCTGGTGAGTTCTAAAAACTTTTACCTTTCCTTGAAAGGTTTACCTCAAACATTTGGGCCTAACGGCCCCTTCTTTAAAAACATTTATCAGGTATAAAACATAACAGAGTTATACCAAAACATTTAACCATTCATTCTACTAAGCATTGTCTATTGGAACCACGTTAGTTACTCGGGCAACCGTCGCCACCCGAAACCTTTCATAGAGTAACCGTCGTTACCCCGGGAACTGTCATTCCCCGCTTCTAGTTGCACAACCACCTTTTCCCTTTTCACTAGACAATATCTGCTTAGATTAAAACCTTTTCAACCTTTTAAACCTTTTCATTCTTTTCGAAAGTCCATTTAAATAACTCTTGTATTTGGACTCATAACCGTTTCAACACCAGCCCATTACCCGTATATGGAAATAAGCGTTTCATAAATATAATGTTATGGGTCTTGCATAACAAGGCTACTAAGATCATATTTACCCGACACTTAGTCCTATACATAGGCTTAGACCAAACATTCACATTTTTCATTTCTCAAAGCTTTATATAAAAGTTTCATCCTTTCTATTACCCGTTTATTATAACCTTCCCGAAAAAGTAATAACAGGTAATAATAACTTTAAAATAGTTATAAGTATTATAACTTTTCCACGTATGTGTATCAACACAAAACAAGTAAAGGCATCTCAAATACTTTGCAAGTAAACAGTTTGAATATATATCATTGCATGTATATCAGCCCGAAAACATTAAAACATTTAAAAGTGGGCTCATAGAACTCACCTTATTCTCTTAAGCAGTTAATTCAGAGAAAACCTCCGCAATGCTTTCCAATTAAACCTAATCGTGTATTGTACGGCGTTAACGCAAGGTTTAATATAATAAACATTTACTATGTTTATTTTAACCCTTAATTAACTTAATAATACTTAGTTATTAAGTTTATTCCTTTTAAAGGTCAGAATGACCAAAATGCCCTTTAGGCCATTATCCTTTTCTTTTGTTAATAATATGAAGACACGCATTCCTATAAGTAAACGCTCACTCCGGGATCGCCCAATAAGGGATGCCATTTCCCAGTTGGGATTTATGCGACACCCTTGCTTTTGCCAGAAACCCCAGTGTACAGGCGTCTACCCTTCCGGTCCGCGTGAACTTCTAAATATCCGATTAACTCAGTATCTTAAATACTTTACCATTTATCCATTTTAACTTTATATATACTTATTGTATATATAAACATAGTTCTATGTCAAAAATCAAGTCTCTATACCCTTCGGATTATTTTATATTAAACAATCATATTCCGAAACCCTAATTTTCCGTTTTTCTCATTTCTTTATCAAAATCCATTTATATTCAAAACTAACTTAGGGTATTATCCGTTATAACATTTTATAACATGCTTTAAAATTTCAAAGCTTAGTTCATTACCGTTTACTCGGGTTTGATAGAACAGCGGCTAGAAAACCCTAATTTCAATATTAAACACTTTATATATATTTTTCAATATATGTTAAACATTCTTTAACACGATAATTACTTTGTCATTATCGTTAACATTCGTATTAAATATATATATATATTTATATATATATATATATTTAATCTTTAAACAAATATTCTTTTAATTAATTTTATTTAAATAAAATCAATTAATGTCTATATATATATATATATATGTATATATATATTCATATATCTATATATATATATCTTTATTCGTCGTAAATACTTTTTATATCATTTAACTTAATAATGATATTTGTAATAATCACAAATTAAATAATCTAACGTGATTACCTCTTGACGGGTCGTGAAACGGGTCCAAAATAACCGAATAATAAAGTTGTCTGATTTGGACAAATAACTAGTCCTTCCCAACTAGTTTCTCGCCACGAGCATTTCCCCGTTGTCCGCTTGTCGTTTGGACCTCGTTACGCCACCGAAATATTGACCGAAAGTATAGACGGGTTTTATTAACGTCAATAGTTTACGCCCCGTTTGCCGCCATCGTGGACCACCGTCAACGACCGTCGACCACCGCAATCATTCTCTGCCACCCCGGGTGTTCACCGTTGTTGTCGTTGCCACCCGTCGTTAACCGAGCGTCGCCGAAAATCATCTGAAAGATAGGACAGTAAACCGGGTTTTGAGTCGGGTTAACTCGTCGTCCCTTTTCTAACTCGAATCATGGCCACCTACGACTTCCGTTAACAACCGCCAATCACCGCCACCATTCTTCGTCATCCCGGTAGCTCAGTACCATTGCCGCCTTTACCCGTAGTCGACCGTATGTTACCGAAAGTTAACCGAAAGAGAGCACGGTGGTGTCGGGTTTACCGGGTGTAATCCCGTTTTATTTTGTTTGGACGTTACCACCACCGTCACCTTCACCTTCCACCACCCTTTCCGCCATGTTGTTAGCCGGTGCTTGGTCACTGTCGGAGGAAGCAGAGGTCGCCGACATCGTTTGTAGGAGGAGAAGGTCGTCGTAGTTTGATCGAACAGAAGTGGGGCTGCGTTGCTGGTTCAAAGTGACGAGAAAAGAAGGCGAGGTGGTTGTTGGGCTGCCGGAGGTCGTCGAGTGGAGAAGGTGGGTGTTTGCTGGCCGGAGAAACGAACAGAGAGGGGAGGCGGGTTCCGGCGTAATTTCGAACGGAGAGGCAGGTCGCCCGCTGCTACTGATCTCTCTCTCCCTCATTCTTTCCTTTAACTGAATTTAAATGTGTTTGTGTGTGCTTGTATATGACTTGTGATTGCATGTGTTGTGTATGAAAATTATATTCGTTTGTATGTGTATATATATAGTACAATGAATTGAAGATATAGTTTACACGTACGTGCATGACTAACATTATTTTTTGATGAATCATGTCAAAGTTTTCGACAACTCTTAAGCAGTAAAGTAAGGAACAAGCAATGGATAGATAAGATAGTTCTTGTGGTGTAAGATTAAATATACAGGTATTATACCCGTATTCTGAACCTGCTAAATAGCTTAATATTTTATAAACGGTTTATAAAAATTTTCGAACATCTAAAATATTACGGGAGTCCACTAAATTTAATTATTATATTTATTCTCTGGTTATAACGTAAACCGCTAAACGTTTAGTTAATTTATTCGGTAGAGGGCTCGTGTCCAATCAATGTTGCGATCACGGCCGTTTCATAAACCGAATACATCTTCTCGACTGAAATTATTAATAGATATTATAATAATTATTTATACTTTGCCGAGGCGTTACAATCATTTCGAACGGCTAACCGAATCGATTTTAGTTAATATCGCGTAACAACACCGGTTACCGATTTCATCGTTTTTCATGCCGAACGTCGTAATTATATTTTATAATGATTATAAATCAAGTATTTAACAATACCTGATATTCTAATTTTGCCTCGGTGTTAATTTAGTGACGTTCGTGCTTAAATACGGTTTATTACAAACCGGGCTCAAATCACTATTTTGCGTTTTTCAGCTTCGTTGTAACTCGGATTTAAGATCCGTCTGCGCCCATGACCTTTATTTTTCGTTATCTATCATATTCTATAATTTCGCCTCTTGACATTTCCTCGAATTCCGTACTGAATATTTGTACGTGAATCGTGACGTTTTTCTTATTATACGTATATATCTATACTACTATATAATACATATTGAAAAAAAGGGCATTTTCGTAATTATAGGCGTCTTAAAAATTAAGACGCTTTCCTCTTTATACAGTGATCTCACCATCGATCCGGTGTTCATCCCTCTTTTCTTTCCGGTTCCGGTAATCCCAAACCCTTGTTCCCCTCTTTGAACTGAAAGCGCGGTGACCCTTTTTACTTTTGCAGAGCAATTCTCCCCTTTGAGGGGTGATATCAGTTCTCTTTAGACGCGCCAGGGATTCAGAGATCCGCTTTGATGAAACCATGAATTTACACACCCCTTGCCTTTTCAGAATACGCAAAGCAGGAGCAGACGACTTGCCTTTTCATTGTACGCAAAGCAGGAGCAGATGATGCAGACGAATCTCTTTATTTGAGGCTGATTTCAGAGTTCTTTTCACGCAACCCAGAGATGTAGAATCGGGTAATCCATTTTCAGTATCTTTTTCACTTCTTCTTTCACGCAACAATGAACTTACACAACCCTTTCTTTGATTCTTTGGGTAATCGGCGGTCTGGGATTTCGATGAGAGTAAAATACAGACACCCACTTCTTGAATTCCTTGATAATCCAGTTCTTGGCGCTCAATTCAAATTTCAAGTGATAATTGGCCTTTATAAATACACCGGTAAACCTCTCCATTGAAATCGCAATTCAAAGTGACGTTGAGGTACGTATTCCGTTTCTTTGTATTGTTGTCAAAATAAGCTTGATTTTAGAACCTAATTGTGTGTATAATTCATGTTGTAGCTTAGGGTTTTGGATCATCAATTGTTTTCATCTCTGTAAAAGGTCAGCACTTTTTTTTATTCAAAGAATGTATCAGATTCATGTTTTGATTGAATTTTGTTGCTCCTGTTAGAATTTTGTTCAAAGGAAGTACATATTTTGAGTAGCTTTATGAATTTTGTTGTGTATTTATGAATGGAATCTGATATTTTGAATAGCTTTATGATAGACCTTAACACTTATGATCTGTTATGAATTTTGTTGCTCCTGTTATGAGTTTAGATATCTTATTCAAATAATTGTTTACACGTTAAGGTCTATCCAAAGTATTAAGGTGTATCCAAAGTGTTAAAGCTGAGGTTAAGGTCTATCCAAATTGTTAAAAGAGTTCTGTTACTATCAACTGAATATTAAAGTTGAATATTAAAAGAGTTCTGTTTTGAGTTCTGTTTTATCAACTGAATATCTAAAGTGTTGAAAGAGAGTAATCTTTAGATTTCAGTTCAAAATTTTGTTTGCTTGTCTGTATGCATCATGAGAATGATATAGTTGATGATGTTTGTTTGTTTGTATGCATCATGAACAGATTTGAGTTTATACAACACCTTTGCTTATGAGTTTAGATGTATTATGATTAGATTTTAAAAAAACAGATTTGTGTTATGACTTATGATCATTGATTTCCATGCTAAGTAAAAGAATAAAATAAAAGAGTTTTGTTTTGAGTTCTGTTTTATCAACTGAATATTAAATTGTTTTATCCAAAGTGTTGAAATAGAGCAATCTTTAGATTTCAGTTCAGAATTTTTATGATCAAGTGAGACCCATGGTGGTATTAATCAAGTGAGACCCATGGTTGTTTCTTTGCATTATGAATCATCTTACTTGCAAAATGCTTAAAATAACCCAATGTTTCTGTAAAATTTGAACTAGACATCTTTTTTTTTGGGTTAAATGATTTAACTATGGTGGTAGTGTGGCACATAAGGGAGAAGAAAAATGAGTTATTAACATAGTATTTCCTTAATCAGTTGCACTATATAATCTGCAAAATCTTTCTTAATAAGTTGCACTATATAATCTGCATAATATTTCCTTAATCAACATAATATTTCCAGCTCCAATATCAGTTCACTATATAACCAGCTCCAATATCAGTTGCACTATATAGCCATTGCATAATATTTCCTTAATCAGTTGCACCATCTTCCATCTCTAGCTGCACTATATAATCTACATAGTATTTCCTTAATCAGTTTTTACAATTTCAATATCATAGTGTGAATGCTGTTATTTTCAATCAGGCTACACATAACTTGGTTAGTTAGGTTTGCACTGATTTAGTTACAAGGATGGATACACAAACTCTATGGTTTTACCTACACCCTTAGTGTGTGTCAAAGGAAAGATCCTCACCTCCACACTTGATCTACTGGACCAGTAGCTGCACATGCTTAAACCAACAATTTAGACAGGTGGTAGGCTCTCTAATTCATATACATATGAAGAGGTTTATTTGGTTGTGTTGTATCTTAGTAAATGGATTAAATAAAAATATGTTAGGTTGTCAAAATTATTGGAAAACCAGGTTTATGAACTTCAATCTTTTTAGAATATATATATAATGGAAGAAGTTAAACGGTATGAGTACCGCAAACAAAAAGCTGTTTGATCTTGAACTCCTGTTTGATGATAATAGTGACCATGAACACGAGGAAATCGAATGTACACAAGCATCTAAGGAATCACGTTCTAATTCATCTGCTCATCAGTAAGTGAATTGAATAACCACAGGAAAAGAAGCAATTTTGATTATCATAAGCTTTGTTGTTATAATATTCAAGTCTCAAACCCTATGTCTTCTCTGCAGATTTCAAGATCTTTTGGTGATGTATACTTAAAAGCTGAATTTGCTTCAGATCCGTAGGTAATTTTGAAGACTGATATTTATTTTTTCCTTTGTTGATCATTAATTTTTATGTTTGCCGTTTTTTTATTAGCTGTTTTTTGTGCAGATTTTTGGCTGTTTTTATGGTGCTGTTTTGGATTGTTTTTGTGTGCAGTTTTTGCTATAATTTTGTTGTTTTTGACATGTTATTTATTGTGCAAGAAATGTGGCGGCATCGTGTTTGAGGTACAAGATGGATAGGGCAAGGGCAATGTGTTTGAGGTACACGATGGATACGAAGCCTATATTTAGGTGATTTCATTCTCTCCCATCTAAATTAGATTCATATATGTATAAAGCTCTTGGCCATATGGTTAATGACCATGAAAAAAAGTTATGAAAGTTTGATAGTGTTGTCTAGACGATCACTATTGAAGAACTATGGCTATGTTTTATTTCTAACGGGTCAAAGGCGTATAATAGAAAACTAGAGAAAAGGAAACATGTCAAAGACACCTAAACTGTATATTTAAAGCGTAAATAATATTTTTTCTTCAAAACGGTAGCTGTTTTTCGAATTAGTTTGAGTGATTTATGTTTGAATCTTTTAGAATCCATAAGACTAATGGGATTTGCAATATTTTAATTGTAGATATGCATTACAAGTATCTCTGTTGGTTTAGAGTTATACTATTTTTTATAGAGTTTCCGATACAAAAAAGGTAGGCTGGTTTTCACTACAGAACATTTGTATTACTGATTGTTAATTATGAAGCATCCTGAGCATGTACAACATCTAATTTTGGTAAGACCTGCTGGATTTACATCAGAAACTGATCATCAATCAGCCGGACTAGAAAATATCAGCATATCTAATAGGTGAACTTTGCAGCCAAGTCATACTACCATTAATAAAACATGGGCTAGCTATAAATCTAAGGATGATGTGATGGGGACAGATATGCGTTCACTTGTATCAACAGAAGGTGGAGTAAGTAAGGCGAATTTTGGTTAGAATATATTATTTTCTCCACATATTTTGGGCGAATAGATTTAAACATTACAATAGGTTTTTGATCATGAACTGAAGTGAGTGTGATACACAGACTGGGGTTCTCTTTTGAAGAGGCATAGCTTTCTGAACATTCTGCATTCATTGTCTTATAAGTTTTGACCTAGCGAAATGTTTCTAATTGTTTATGTAGTTGGACTTGGAGAACGGAATGATGGACCGCTTATGTGCTAAATGCCTAAATGTAAGTTCTTATTCTATTCTTATTTTAAACCATCATTGTAGATTAAGAATATAATTAGTTATTCAACAGTTCTAACTGGTCTAATCATGTGACCAAATACATTCATATGGAAATATTGCTTCACTCAGTTTGCCTTTCGTTGCAATTTATGTGACTAAATGCATTTATCTTCTAAATTTCTTTGTTTCTGTTATGATACTTCAGAATTTGGTTCAGTCCACTCGGTCTGTTGGGGTTCTCTTTTGAAGGGCAGGGATTGTGAAAGTATGGAGATGCAAAGTTTCTCTTGGATGTGGCCCAAAGGGGCAATTTATGTAACGTGTCAAAATGGGTCGGGCTGAACCCATTGAAGCTTTTCTTTCATCTAATTATTATGTTTTGTAAATTATGAATGGCATACTATTAAACTGAATTCTTTGCTTCAATTTCTTGCTTCCACTTTTGAAGTGAATTCTTTGCTTTAGTTGCCTAAAGCTGTAGAGATGGAGTTCACAAATTTACCCTAATGTATGTCATTGGCTGCTGCAAATGTCTATTTCCTTTTATTTTGTAGCTAACATGGTTAAATTACTATCCTGTAAGTTTGCATCCGTACTGAATTATCGAAATAATAACTTTGAAGCAATTATGTTAACACAAAAGTGAGGATCGTCAACAAAAAAAATAAAAAATAACTTTAAGGTATAAATCTTCATGCCTCTTAAGTGGTGAGCAGTCCTACTTAGAAGTGAGGATCGTCAAAGTGTTTTTTTATTAGCAGGTTACGAATATCTAAAATAGTTAATCCGGATGAATCCGAATGAAGCCAGTGTTGTGAGTTCTGTCAACCATGTTTAAGGTTTTTGAGATGACTCGCATATAAAATCTAGAATTGAAGTTTTAACAAGTTTTAGAATTGATTGGCCGAATGGTTAAAATTTGGTTTTCAAATTGATAGAACTTGATTCGTTTGCACATCCAGAAGAAAAAATAACTTATATAAATAAATAATCAAATGCTTGACAAAAATGAAGCCGCACACAAAACTAGACTGGAGAAAATGATGCTACGAATGAATGAGAAAACTAACAGACAAACAATCCTATTATTACGAGAGGATTAATAAACTAACAGAAACAAAACAAGAACCTGTTACCAAAGTTCGTTATATACAAGGCATCGTCATGCAGGTTGCACTCTAAGTCACGAGTCTTGCAAATTGTCTGCACCTTCGAATGTGCATGTACCACATCGCAAAACAAGAACCTGTTACCAAAGTTCATTATATTAGCGCCACCTCGCACTAATAGAAACGAATATCACGTTGTAAATTGTCGTCGCCGCCGAACGCGTGAACAGGAGACAAATAAAGCACTATAAACTGTCGTCCGCCGCAACGCGCGGGTACCCCACTATGTTGATGACTTCTATCTTACAACTCATTTGGTTTTAAATTACTATGTTTGTGACCAATATATATTTCAATTCGAGTGTTTGTTGTTATTTGTTTGAGTTTTAAAAAAACGAATACCTCGATGTAAATTGTCGTGCCGCCATAACAAGCGAACAAAAGACGAATAACATGCTATACACTGTTGCCGCCGCAACGCGCGGGCACAAGGCTAGTGTTATATAATATATATTTCAGCCACTTAACAAATATAGCACACGTATATAATCTAAGTCATAAAATTTTAGGGTGTTACAACATGTGTGGCTATATCTTCTAAGTATATGATCAACATAAGAAGTTCTTCATAGCCCCAGCCCAAAGCATAATATATTGCTATAACACACAAGATCAGCGGACTAAAACCCGCAAAGCTTTCGAACATGGAAGGATTTAGACCTACAATCAGTGGTTTCGATAGAAAGCTTTCGAAATTGACTTACTTTGAAGTTGGGATTTGGGTTCAGTGTCTGTGGCCTTCACTGTTTGCTCCGACTCGCTTAGTATTGTTCCTTGGGACTGTGTGGCGTACAAGAATGATGAGAGGGTCTGCAACAAATCGTGAAGTAGGGAGAGAGATCGGAGGGATTTTTGGAGGGAGTAACCGAATGTGAGGCTAGCAGAGGTGATATATATTATGGACCCAAAGGAAAAGGGAATGAGTGTTTTTAGGTAGAGTTGGTATTTGAATCAAAGATGACCCTTATCTCTAATCCCATTCAAATTATAAGGATAAATTAATTTTTTTTACCTTTTCTTTTGACATCTCAAAAACTCGTATAAGAGTCCCATGGAAACCGACTTTCGTACCCGGTCTAACCATTACTTAAAGTTATAGTTTTCCTAATCCACCAATTTGATCGAATAAGCATACGTTGGTAATTCATTAAAAACTAACGAACCAACGGAATAACATGATATTTTACACATAAGATATGGTTATCATAGACGAGGTCACATAAAATTATAACCTTATGAGCTCCACCATTTGTGTTTCTTCATTAGTTTTAGTGTTTAGTTAATTTGTCACCAACAATCAGAACCGACTCGACTCATGTGTGACTGTTCGTGGACTCGATGACCCATCTAAAATTCCTATTAGATATATGAATGCATGCGTGTTTGATATAAATAATTGTTCGTGTTCGTCTAGAAAATCACCTGAATTTGCCGGGTGTCATAAGTTCCACCACCAATTTCTCATGGTTTGGGACCAAATGAGATTGAAAGCAAGCCAGCTATTGTGTTTGATTATTCTAAGTTCACTGAGAACTTGCTTGGGTCGTCTAACCGACATAGGGGCACATATAAGAAAAAGCCTGGCAAACATGAAGAAAAACCAAATCATGTTGTTTCCAAACAATCAGAATTCAGTGACCCTACAGTTGAAAGACCTGTCACTGAGATTAAGACTAAAGGTGGTGTTAAACCGACGCCTTTAGAGGCAGCAATGAAGATTGTGGAAACTGAAAAGAAAATGAAAGAGTTTGAAAAAGGAAATTTTGCAAAAGGTGCTGATTTGTTTTTATGAAAAAGATAACATAATTGAGAGCAATCAAACCAGTCCTGATATCAACACGATTCCAGTTCCTATTCCTAAATCTGTTAAATTTGTTGGAATCGGTTTTGGATCCAATGCTGAAAATTTTGAGGTCAATCAAAAGAAATCTCAGAAATTTCAGAAGAATGATAACAAAAGTGTCAAATCTGTTGACACAAAATCTGAGAAAGTTGATATTAAGCTGAAAGGCAAGTCTGAGGTTGGTGAATCTTCCACCAATTAGAAAATGTGTTGTTTGAAGGGAAGTGATACTATTTTATCCGATGCAATGTTTCCAATTGGTAGTGTTGATCCTACACATATTGAAAACGTTTTTTATGTTGCATCTGGTGTAAGGATCGAAAAGAACCCAAACACGATATCACGATCTCTAGTGAGTGTGCGGAATCCAAACACTAGAGTGATTCAAGGTTAATCGAGAATAATATGAAAAAGCAATAACAATATGAATAAGAACACAAACCGATTGACGAAAAGCACCTTACTATTAACCTTGATTGCTACACACTGATCGAAATTCTCTCTGAGAATTTTGTGAACACCAAAATCGCAAAACACAATTGAGCAACCAACCCTACTCTCCTAAATAAGCTATCCTTATATAGGGATGCTTATGCTTGTAAAACAAGCTACTAAATTCAGAATAGGGCAAGCTCACCCAATTCGACCAACCAACAACCCACACAACCCATTTACACAATTATAGCCCAATTACATTTAACTAGCCCACAAGTAATTCTAATGCAAAAGCCTTATAAAATTCTAGACTCTACAATCTTCCCCTAGGCTTTAGCATTAGACAGCAGTCACATCCTGAACTTCTTTGACAGATTTACTGTTGCTGGATCATACCACAGCTCCTTTGCCACGATCTCAGCTACAGCTCTAGTATAACACTTGGCATATTCTTCAATGTCTTGATTACACTCAATTTGATGCTTGGCAAGTACCATTATATCCTTCTTATGAAACCTCATCAAATCATGAACTTCCATGACATCTATTTTCTTTGTTTTGCAGAGAATTTTGGCTTCATCAGAGTAATCACTATACGCCCAAGTTTGAAAATCATGCAAGAAATCTTCAGGATGTCTCATTGGCAAAGGTATTGTCTTTGTCTTTTCTGTTGGTGGATACAGAACATTTGTAAACTTCTTCGCTGTTACACTCTCCTTTCCTGGGATACTCTTCTTTCCGTCCCATTTGAACACACCTATGTACTTCTTCACATATGATTTCTTGTGAGGAAAATCTTCAAATCTCTTGAACTTGCTTCGCACTGCATTTTCCAGTTTCTTGTAAAAATACTTAGCTTGCTCATTGTTTGATGGATTTGTAAACGGTGCCTGGTAAAGCATTGTCAGATCTACATTTGTCCAGGAGTAAAACTGGGTCCAGCTTTTGTAGTATTCCAACGGATATTGACCCTTTCTTCGCACAACGAACATATTCTTCTCTTCATCAAACATCCAGGCTTTAATATCTGCATGGATTCCCCTCTTATCATGATAATGCTCTCCCAGCTGAATTAGAGACCCCTTCAGGGAGATAAGCAAATGTCTGAGCCTTCCAACCTCCGTCAAACTCAGAAGCTGGTACTGTCATATAATCTCTATCCCTGGTATCTTTATCTTCAGTGGAGGCTTCGGGTAATACAGTTTGAGTTTCCTCAGGGATATCTGCTTCAAAGTCAAATGCTGGTGATTGAGAGGAATCACCTGCACCTGAACCTCCTTCTGTGTTACCTGGATCACCCTTATCACCTTGGCTAGGGTTTGACCTGCTTGATTTTTCCGAGTTAAGCTGCCTGATCAGCTTATGAAGATCTCTGAATTGTCTTGTAAACTCTCGGTTTATCTTCTTCTGATTCTCCAACTCAGTATTGTGGATCTTCTGGATATCAATCAAGTCTCCAATTATTTCACTTTGGGCTGCATTCTGGGCTTTCAAACCTTCAATTTCTTCTCTAAGTTCCTTTTGCAGTCTGTATTCAGGGGTTTCCACCGCTTTCCCCTTCTCTTGGGTAGTGGGTTGAGAAGATGATTGACCAGCACTAGTACTGGTGACTGGTGGCACACGAGGATCTAATCTTCTTCTTCTGGGGTCACTTAGGCTTTCTCTATGGTGTTGTGTAGCAATCGTCTCAGTCTCAGTCATTTCTTCGGTAACAGAAGCATTGAGGGGAGGATCCTCTGTGGCTTACCGTTTTCTAATCAGTGGCGTCTCATCAGTTTCTGTCTCAACTTCCTCGATATTGATGTCATCAAGATATGTGTCATAATTGATACTATCTTCACCTTCAATATTCAGTGCACCAATCTGCACATCTTCTAAATCAAAATCTTCCCAATCTGAACTATCTGTGAGTTTAGTAACAGGCTTCTTAGAGGCAGGCACATTGTGTTCTTCATCAATAACTGCATTTCTTTCCACCGGTACCTCCTCCCTTGTAATCTCAGCAAATTCACCAAACTTGTTACCAAATGGTACCTTGTCAGTCAGCTTCTTCTTTGGGTTAATCATCAGGAAAACCTCAATGCACATAGGCTTTGTATCATGAGTATCATTGGTCTTCCTCAATGCTGGGTATCTAGAATCCAGAGCTAACTGGATGAACCTCGGAACGGGTGCAAACTTTTTATCTCTGGTCACCACAGCCTTCACATCATCAAATATCAACCTGGACCAGTTGAATCGAACTCCTCTAACTAGTGACACCATAGCATGGGTGTGTACTTGGTTCAGTTGCTATGTCGAGCTCTTTTTGGCAATCACACACTTCTGCAAGTAATGGGCCAGCATTCTCCAATATGGTGGAAGGAGAGCCTTCATAGTAGGAGGAGATAGTGTGTGATAACCCATTTCCTTTAGACATTGAGAAACCATTTCTTTATCCAGAGTGATTGGATCTGCGACAACATCTTGAAGCCCGAGAGCTTGTCTGAAATTTTCTTCTGATAAGACCACTACTGTTGATTGTATCTTAGCTATTATCTGCTTTCCATCATCAGACACGTATGCCGTCTTCCAAAATTCCTGTTGCATACGCTTGCAGATAACAGGGTTTGCTGTAAGAGCATAGTGTAAACAGCATTTCTTCAGTCCTGCAATCATCGACTGGTACTTCTCACGATACTCTGCTGGTGGATCCAGCAAGTAAGCCACTGTGTTGTGATCTTTGATAAATTCTAAGTCCCTGCACTCACAAGCACAGATAAACATCCAAAACAAACAAGAATTCATTAGTTTTACAGATTTATCGACAAACGGACAGCATAACGGCTTAACAATAACTAAAAAACCATTGAAAACATCATCTCGTACCTTTCCGATCGAAAAGCAGGGTTTTCGATTGGAAAGCATCCGTCCGATCAAGAAGTCACATGTTACCGGGAACTCTGATCGAAAAGCATTGGTTGTGATCGAGAAGTCCAGGCTCCGATCGGAAAGCCCAGTTCCTCGATCGAGAAGTCAGATCACCGATAACTGGTGATCGAAAAGTACCAGGTTCGGATCGAAAAGTTTAAGTCTCGATTGAAAAGTCCAAGCTCCGATCGGAAAGCATAGCTTACGATCGGACAGCTTGGTTTCTCGATCGAGAAGTCCCAAATCATCGATGATAAGCGATCGATAAGTGCCAGGGGCTGATTGAAAAGCTTTTCAGCCTGATCGAGAAGCCCCTGAATCGATCGAAAAGTCCTTCCTCTTCAATATGCACCTGCAACTTAGTCAAACAGTCGATATTTGTGTGTTTTGAACTCGATCTCAAGCAAACCATGTACCCAAACCATTATCCCTTCCATTCCCAACCAAAAAATCACAAGAAATTAAAACCTACTCGAGCCGGTCTTGAGTGGGTCGAGCCGCACGCTTCAATCGAGGCCGCATAGTTCAAAATTAACCACGGGAGAGTAATCGGATGGGGATTCCGACCGGGACAGTGGTTTCGGATGATGTGCGACGGTGGCGGAGGCGGTGGATTGTGAGGAACAGTGGCGGCGGGGATGCGAGTAATTGGAGGGGTTTCGGTGGTCGATTCTCGATGAGGGAGGTCGAGGTGAGGTGCGAAGTGGTGGCGATGGCAGTGGTGGTGTGCGATGATGGTGGCAGTCGGTGGTGATGGTGATCGGAGATGGTGGTTGAGGCGGTTAGGGTTAGAGGAGAAAGGGAGGTGGATGGGTTAGGTAAAAGAAAAAAGGAGCCGGTCTCCTTTTTGTTTCAAAATTTTTTTAAAAAATTTTTTCATTCCAGCCCCTCCACATTTAAAGATGATCAATTGAAACTCAAATCCTTAACTCAAACACATAAAAACAAGAACACTCACCCAACATCAATCTCGTTCATTTTAGAAAGCTTCCCCTGAAGTCAAGCCCGAGAGTTTTATTATCTGGCAACTTTTACTAAAAATAAATAAAATAGAACAAAACAAAACAAAATTAGAAGTTAAGATTAAATTAAAAAAAATCAAACAAAAATCTTAACTAACTGAGTTTTTAGTGAGAAGGCATTACAAGGGATCATACCAGACAGTCTGTGACCGAGGAACCCTTTTCAGCTTCTGTTACTTCACATGTTCAGGCAATTGCCGGTATTATTGGTCCAAATTTTTTTTAAACTCATGCCGCTTTCGCTTACTCAGGTAGTTTCATCACTTTAATTTATATTTTAAGGTTTATTAATTATGAAAATCTATCCAGATCACACACATAAGTCCTAGGTATCATTTGTACACTCTATCAGGTGCATCTGGCTTCCTTAAAACATTTTTTTCACGACACCTTTCCTTAAGCCCAACGTCATGCTCCAGACTGGGTTGAGAAAAGAAAGAATAGATCACGGAGGTTTTGTTGGATAATATACAAAGTCAACTGAATTATTGAAACATTTTAATAATGTTCTCATCAGTGACAAAGGCTGAGGGTTTTGGACGCTTGAGGGTCTCTTTTGATTGTGTACATTGGCATCTTTTTGGTTTATCATATATATACAATGTGATCTTAAACGTACGTGGATCAGGGTGGTTCCAGGTCTCCGCTTACACAGAACAGAGGAGTCCTGACTCACGTACAACATTCCCAGGTCATTGCTTACGCAAAGCAGAGGGAATGGGATTTTTGAGTATGACATTAAAACTCAGACCCGGGCGTGTGTCTCAGGATACCTAATGCACAGTCAAATAGAAATTGTACTAACCTAAGTGTGTGTTTCCTTTCAAGCATCATACGTTATCTTCAAGTGTTGTGATAAAACATACCTTTTGATTGATTGTCAGCAGAGCCTACCTAGCATATCGACCATGAATCACTCCTTTTCACATCCACCTTACACGTGTTAGTCAGCAAACACCTGGAAATTTATATCACTTCCCTTCCTAGTCAACCAAAACCGGTAAAAAAAATTAAAAGCACACACTTTAGAGGAAATGTATATCTCATATCTTCCCCTTGCTTTTAGATTTTTTAAGAACAAAAACACTATATTTGTTTTGTTTTTTTTTGTTTTTTTTAAGATAAAATGCAAATTAAAAAAAAAAAACCAAAGTAGTTGCCAGATTACTCATCAAAGGCTATCATCCGGAGGGCTTTGAGACACATTTCAAAATTGGCATTCGGCAGGGGTTTTGTGAACATATCCGCCACATTGTCAGCCGACGCCACCCGTTCTAGGTGAATGAGCCTTCGTTCATAGCAGTCCCGAATGAAGTGCGTTTTGATATCAATGTGTTTGGTTTTGGAGTGTTGTACAGGATTTTTCACAATTTGCAACGCAACATTATTATCACAAAAAATGGGAGTATCGAAGAAATTCAAACCGTAATCTCCCAGCTGATGCTGCAACCATACGACCTGTGAGCAGCAAGCAGATGCAGCCACATATTCTGCTTCGGCCGTCGACTGGGACACCGTGTGCTACTTCTTGCTCTGCCAAGATACCAGCCTGTCACCTAAAAATTGAGCTCCAGCAGATGTGGATTTCCTGTCAAGCTCATTACCGCCATAATCGCTGTCAGAAAAAGCATACAGATTAAATCCTGATTCTTTAGGGTACCAGAGGCCTAGTCGAGGCCGACCCTTCAAATATTTAAAAATACGTTTAACAGCAGAGAGATGAGAGAGTTTAGGATTAGCCTGATAGCGTGCACATTGGCACACAGCTAGCATGATATCTGGACGGCTGGCGGTTAAGTACATCAAAGACCCAATCATAGACCAGTACATGTGTTCGCTCACCGGTTGACCGTCTGGATCCCTGGTAATTGCTGGTTTGGCCGCCATAGGTGTGGAGACAGGCTTTGCATCCATCATTTTGTATTTCTCCAAAATTTCTGTGACATATTTGGTCTGATGGATAAGTATCCCATTGTCACTTTGCTTTACCTGTAAGGCGAGGAAAAGCTCCATCTCGCCCATCTAACTCATCTCAAACTTTGTGCGCATTACCTTCTCAAACTCTTTGCACAAGTCTTCATTGGTAGAACCGAAGATGATGTCATCAACATATACTTGCACCATGATTATGTCATTCCCATCCTCCTTCCTGAAAAGTGTTTGATCCACTATGCCTCTTGTGTACCCGTGTGCTAGAAGATGATCAGTCAGAGTCTTGTACCAAGACCGAGTGGCCTGGTGTAAGCCATACAAGGCCTTGTCTAGCTTGAACACATGATACGGGTGATCCTCATCAATGAAGCCAGGAGGTTGAGTGACATATACCTCTTCATCCATTTCGGCATATAAAAAGGCTGTTTTCACGTCCAACTGGTAGACAGTGAAATTCATGTAGGATGCATAGGCTTGGAAAACTCGTCATTGCCTCTAAACGGGCAACTGGTGCATATACTTCATCATAATCCATTCCTTGAATCTGTTCGTGGCCTTGAACCACCAACTTGGCCTTGTTTCTGACAATGATGCTGTTGTCATCCTTTTTGTTCTTATACAGCCACCGAGTAGTGATGACCTTTTTGTCAGCAGGCCGTTCTACTAACCTCCAAACTTGAAGCCGTGAGAATTGGTTTAGTTCTTCATGCATAGCCTCTACCCAACTAGGGTCTGTCAAGGCCATAGTGATGTTGTGGGGCTCAATTTGTGAGATGAAACAGGACTACATACAATGATTGATGTCACCTGACTGGCTTCATGTTACCACCACTGATGCTAACGGACCAATGATGTTGTCCAAGGGATGATATTTATGGATACTAGGTTCGGCAACAGCTTGAACAGGAATTTTAGGGGGCAGATTTGATTGATCAGGTGCATCGGTTGTTTCAGGCGCAACTTCTACCTCAAATCCCTGTGTTTGAGCTGTGTCTGACCCGGGGTTGAAGTCTGCTTCATCATCCTTTTCAGAAGCAGCTGGATCTTCTACATCGGCTCCCTGTGATAGCAGTGTGGTTTCTGTTTCTGGGGCAGTGATTGGAGCCTTTGTGATGGAGTGTGTTACTGACGGGCCTGAAACTGTATCTTCAAAGAGTTCTTCAGCTATGACAGGATCCAATCCCAATGGGCGGAAGAATTGATTGTAGTAAAAAGCTTGAGGAGGACCCACTCCACCATCAGATGGATTTTCTTCCAGCCAATCTACATTCGTGGATTCCATCACAGTCCCGGTTGATTTGTTGAACACTCTGTAAGCAGAGCTAGCAGAGTAACCTACAAAATAACATTCATCCGATTTAGCAGCAAATTTAGGCACGTCAAAATTTACTAAAACTGTACAAAGACACCCAAACGCCCGAAGGTGCCCAATTCTGGGCTTGTCATGGTAAATCAGCTCATATGGGGTTTTATGCTGCCGCTTATTGATGAGCACCCGATTTTGGACATAGCACGCAGTGTTGACTGCCTCTGCCCAAAACATGGTTGGTAGCTTTGAATCACACAGCATAGTGCGAGCAGCTTCAATTAGGGTCCTATTGCGTCGTTCTACGACGCCATTCTGTTGAGGGGTGTAGGGGGCACTATATTGTTGTTCAATTCCCTTTTCAGCACAAAAATCATCAATACTTCTATTCTTGAACTCTGTTCCGTTATCGCTCCTAATAGCCTTCACTTTCAGCTTTAATTTGTTTTCGATGAGCTTGATAAACGCGATCAGTATTCCTGCAACATCACTTTTCTTTGACAAGAAAAACACCCAAGTGAAATGAGAAAAATCATCAGTAATAACCAAACAGAATGCACATCAGTTAAGGCTTAACATACTGACTGGACCAAATAGGTCCATGTGAAGCAGCTCCAGTGCAGATGAAATTCTGTTGAACACCTTCGGTTTATATGGACGTTTGTGCTGCTTCCCCTTAGCACAAGCCACACATTTATCCTTGAGCACAAATTCTTTGATTGGAAGGTCTTTAACAAGCCCTCCTCTAGCAAGCTGATTTAGATTCTTCAGATTCATGTGCCCCAACCGTCTGTGCCACAACTGAGCGTGGTTCTCAGCCGTTTTAGAAAGCAGACAAGCCACCTCAGACGAGGGGGGCTTCTGCATGTTGAGCACATAGGAATTACCATATCTCGGTGTTCTCATTAACACCCAATCGTCAGGGATGGAGTATCCAGGTTTAAGAATGAGACATTCTTTATTGTTGAAAAGGACTGGATACTCCTGATCACATATCTGTGAAACACTTAACAAATTGTGCTTTAACTGCTCCACATAATTGACATCGTGGAAGCTGAGACAACCATTGCGAACTGTGCCTTTCTGACTGATATATCCTCCAACTCCTCCAGCGAACGACACATATCCTTCATCAAATTTCTCCAAGTCTTACAGTAGAGATATGTCGTCCGTCATGTGCCTGGAAAAACCACTGTCAACGTACCATAGGTTAGCTGACAGTCCTCCTTGGCTGTTCCTGCATTCAAGGAAATTAGTCAGATTTTGGTACCCAGGCCTTAACTGGTCTGGGTGGTGCAGGTGTGTCCTTTCTTGTTGACATCTCTGGAATGATTTTCCTTGCCAAGCCACTGTTGGTTATGCTTATGAATTTTTGAGCTTTTAACCTCTTGAAAAGACATGGAGTGTTTTTTATACACTCCAGTGGGCTTGAAGGACAAATTCACAACTTTCGGGACATTCAACCTATCATCATCCCCCCACTTGGTTGATTTTGTGAGTCCTACAGGTTTTGGTTGACAAGGTGTTTTTGAAAAGCTTTTAAAATTAGATTTTAAACAGGTTGAGGACGAACCAGTGATTTTGAAAAGGTATCCTGCTTTGGGCGAGAAACAATTTTTGTAGGTTCAACAACATTTGGAGCCCTAACAGGTGAATGCTTTGGAGTTTTCTTAGCATTTTATCTCACTTTACGTTTCACAGTTGTTGGTTCCTGTTTAATTGACTTGGGCTTTGGTCTCCCTTTTTGGACATTGGGATGATATGGTGTGGCCTGCTGCACCTTTCGGTTTGAGGGTGCAGCCTTTGCTGTAGGTCCTGCACGGGCCTTTGTTTGAGAAGGTCCAAATTTAGGTTTTGGGCCAAATGGGACATTCTGCTGTTGGACCTTCTTGGGAAAGTAAGGCTCATAAGGGCGGTGCAGGCAGTTTCTTGCCACGTGTCCTGCTTGGCCACACACATGGCAGGACTGTTTCTTTGGATACACGAGAGCTGGTTGTTGGTTACGCCCAGTGGATATCCACGTTGGATTTGAAGAGTTTTTATGGATCCAAAGGGCCTTACAATGAGGCTTTGTGGTCAGAATGTACTCCCGTTGTATCGGCTTGAATTGGTCAAAAGCAGAGTTAACTACTGGGTACGGGACAAACTCATGGGGTCTTGTGTCCCGTACTTTCTGCACATTTTGAGTAGGATATTTCATATTATCCTCAGAAATTTTCACATTTCCTGTGGGTTTGGGACCATCAACCTGCGGTCCCTTACCCCTTCTTAAGATTTTAACTGTTCTTAGGGGTTTCACAGGTTTTAAATCACATTTACCAAAATTAAACACACCACATTCAGACTGTGGGTTGTTTGGAGCAACAGCTGGCTGTGAGATAAATGCTTGATTCAGTTGATTCATTAAAGCCCCGTTGCCCATTTTTCTGTCCCTCTTCTGTTTTTTTTCTTCATATGCTCTAATGGTAGACATGAGCTCGCTTAGCGGTGACGTTTTCATTTACACCGTCTTTTCTATTAATTTAATAGTGATGTCCCAGTTTGGCGGAAGAGAGTTTACTAGCTTTCTATTGACCTCCACCTACGTATATGTGACTACAACATCTTTCATTCGAGTGACTATCTTGATGAAGCGTTGAAGCTGAGTCTCGATATTTTCACCAGGGATGTGGCTAAACTCATTAAACTGTTCTCTTAAATTTTCTTTTCGAGATTCCTTCATATCATCATTTCCTTCTTAGGCCGCCACAAGAGCATCCCAAAGGGTCTTTGCGGAGGTGTACTCCTTGAATGTTTCAGCCACTTCAGGCGATAGGGCCATGGTTAGAGCCGCCAGAGCCTTTCTATCTCGTTCCACCTTTTCCCTGTCTCATCCAGCCATTCAGATTTTTCTTTAGGTTTGGGTGGCTGACCCTGTGCTCCAGCTGTCGATGGGACAAAGTCTCCCACTTCAACCGATCGCATGATCTTGGGATCATGGTAGTTTATGTAATTCACAAATCGGTACTTCCAGCTCATGAAATCCTTGCCAGACATCAGACGGGGTGGTCTGGCATTGGTTTCGATTTTGGCATCCATTTCAAGAGTGGCACTTGACATGGTAGACATGTCAAAGGCCATTGCTAGCACAGAGAGGCAAGGGATATGGATTAAAAAAAAGGGTCGAAAAGGGGTTTTCGATCGTGCAAGGCTGGATCGAAAAGTGCTTTTCGATCGAAGAGTAGCTGGTCGAAAAGGGTAGGTCGATCGAGAAGTAGGGTGTGGATCGAAAAGTCTCTAAGGGGACTTTTCGATCGAAGAGCACAGTGGATCGAAAAGTCACAGGGGACTTTTCGATCGAAGAGCATAGTGGATTGAAAAGTCACAGGGGACTTTTCGATCAAGGTAACGGATCGAGAAGTCTCGAGGGGACTTCTCGATTGACAGGTGACTGATCGAAAAGTCACTGGGGACTTTCCGATCGAAGATGCTGATCTAGAAGTCTCAAAGTGGGACTTCTCGATTGGGAGCTGCTGGTCGAAAAGTCACTGGAGGGGACTTTCCGACTGAAACTATCTGATCAAAAAGCCACAGGGGGGGCTTTCTCGATTGAAAGGAGGCCACAGGAAAGGGTTTTCGATCAACCCGTCTGATCGAAAAGTCACTATTTGGGTCGAAAAGTGCCAAAATCACGAGCAGTTGATCACAATCACTTCAGTCTCTATTCGAAACCTGCAAAAAACAAAATCCTTCCGAGCCTTGCTAATGCTGAAAATCACCAAAAACTCAAACGGCTAGTTATCAAAAACTTCGGATATCGCGAGAGCCTCGAAACTTGCGTTTCTTGGCTCTGATACCAATTGTAAGGATCGAAAAGAACCCAAACACGATATCACGATCTCTAGTGAGTGTGCGGAAACCAAACACTAGAGTGATTCAAGGTTAATCGAGAATAATATGAAAAAGCAATAACAATACGAATAAGAACACAAACCGATTGACGAAAAGCACTTTACTATTAACCTTGATTGCTACACACTGATCGAAATTCTCTCTGTGAATTTCGTGAACACCAAAATCGCAAAACACAATTGAGCAACCAACCCTAATCTCCTAAATAAGCTATCCTTATATAGGGATGCTTATGCTTGTAAAACAAGCTACTAAATTCGGAATACGGCAAGCCCACCCAATTCGACCAACCTACAACCCACACAACCCATTTACACAATTATAGCCTAATTACATTTAACTAGCCAACAAGTAATTCTAATGCAAAAGCCTTATAAAATTCTAGACTCTACATCTGGAATGAAAATAGTACCTGATAATGAGAATGTCTATCAACTCAAGTCCCTATCCAGATCAAATGATCAGAGATCTCAATCTAGGTCCAAATCTCCAAATGATCAGAGATCTTAATCAAGATCAAATTCACCAAATAATCAGAGATCTAAGTCCAAATTAAAATCACCAAAGTACTCACCAAAGAGTTCTTTTATAACTCTGATCGTCAGTTTTCTTCAAAATCAAATTCATTTGAGTATGAGTCATATGGTTTTTGTGATGATTACAATTTTTATGATGACTTTGGTGAAGACTCTTCATATGGGCAGTTTGGACAGATCAAAAACACTAAACCAAAACGTTATTCTGAAAAGTGTAGTTTTGATGATTATGGGTTTTATAATGAATTTGGGTATATTGGTCCATTGTTTAAACCTCTTCCTAAGTTTCATTCAAGAAGGTTTAAGACCAACAAACCTAAGGAATTTATTCAGCCCATGTATGATAATGATTCGACGGATGAATTTGGAAACTCCATTGGTATGGTCATTTTTGATCGTTGAAGGTGTTATCATTGTTATCAACGTGGTCACTTACGTAATTGGTGTCCTATTTTTGCTAATAAAAAGAGAGCTTCCACTGTGAAAAATGAGAAATCAGAAAATTCTGATTCTGATTCAAAGTCTGTTGCACAAGACAAGATGGTAGATGAGAAGATGGTAACCAAAAATCACTTTAAACGTGATTTTTTTTTCAAACATATAACAAGTACTTTTGGTAATTCATCAAATTATGCTTCCACATCTGACTCATCTATTCCATCGTTGAAACAAAAGTGGCTTCCAAAGTTATAATCTAAAGCCACTGAAGATTTTTCTGAGGATACCGGTCGACCCAAAGCTGAAAGCTTGGATCTAGTTTTAAATTAATTATCTGCTGATTTGTGCAGGGAGCTCGGAAAAAGGCTGTCAATAACTTTTGGGTGGTTGATAGTGGAGCTTCCCGGCACATGACGGATAACATCTCCCTGCTGTCTGAAGTGAAACCAATTAATGGTGGGAATGTTACTTTCGCTGGAAAAAGGGTGGCAGAATAACCGGTGAGGGAAAAATGGGAAATGAGAGTGTCACTTTTGATCGTGTACAATTTGGGGAAGAGTTGCAACACAACCTGCTAAGCGTGTCTTAGATTTGTGACAAACAGTTTACAACTGCGTTCACAAGTTCTGAGTGCTTAATCTTGAAGCCTGGAATCGAATTCCCGGATGAGTGGATAGTTATGCGTGCACCACGGTTTAGCGATATCTATGTTCGGAATATGAATTCTAAGTCTTCGTCTGCGGTTCCTGCAACGTGTTTCATTTCGAAAGCCACTGAAAAAGAGTCTGTTTTGTGGCATCGCTGTATGGGAAAGCAATGGAAGAAATCGCATCCTACCAAACGTATCAATACGATTGTTACACCATTGGAGCTACTTCACATGGATTTATTCGGTCTTTTGAATGTTCGTAGCATCGATGGTAAATACTATTGTTCGGTGATCACGGATGATTTCTCTCGTTTCTCATGGGTGGCGTTTATGACTACGAAAGATGAAACTCCAGGTATACTTCAAAATTTGTTGTCAACGTTTGAATCTGCATATAAGAAAAGAATCTATCGCATTCGGAGTGATAATGGAACCGAATTAAAAAATGCACGTATGATAGAGTTTTGTGAGTCGAAGGGTATTATTCAAGAGTTTTGTGCTCCGTATACTCCTCAACAAAATGGAGTGGCTGAGAGAAAGAACCAAACGATAATAGAAACAACACGAACAATGTTAGCTGATGCACAGTTACCAATTAACTTTTGTATTGAGGCTGTTGCTATGGCTTGTTACATGCTCAATCGGGTTCTTATTTTCAAATGGTTGGATAAAAGAAGTTATCATTTGCTTAAAGGTCATAAAACTAATTTGAGCTATTTGGAACCATTTAGGTGTAAGTGTACCCTTCTCAAGGAATTTGGCAAGTTTGATGAAAAAGTTTTTGAAGGCATTTTTGTTGGATACAAACATCCAATGAAAAGAGTTTATAATCATGCTTCCAAGAAGGTTGAGAATTATCTACATGTTGATTGTCAACGACATTCGTTTACACCAGCCAAATCGGTTCTAAGTCGACGTTTTGATTATGATGCTTTTTATAATTCTTTCTCTACAGCAAGCGCTGTTTCTAATGATGAAACTTCACAAGAAGATTTATTTGTTGCTATTCATCATACAATGTCTCAGCGTGGATCGAATATTCCGAAGTTCCTATTGTTCCTGCTGCCTCTTCATCTAGTCAGAATGTTTCTAATTTCGAAACTGTTAGTTCGTCTGATGATGATGAAAGTGATTTTCATGAAGCTGAATCGGGACCAGTTGACGATCCAATTACATTGCCGAGCACTAGTTCTTCTATTCCGAATACATTTTTAATTGATGATCCTTCTAGTTCGGAGGTTGCAGACGAGAATTTTACTTATCTTGAAGATAATGTGGTGGTTCTTGATACTAATACTCTTAGAATGCATAACATACATCCACAAGATAATATTATCGGTGATCCTAATTCTGGTGTTCGCACACGTCATCAATTATCCAATTGCGTTGATGCACTCATTGCTGAGAATTTTGATTCGGGGATTCAAGATGAGGATTTTCACTCTTGCTTCTTATCTTAAGTTGAGCCTGACACTGTTGATCAAGCATTACAAGACTCTTCTTGGGTGGACGCGATGCAGGAGGAGTTGCAACAATTTCAAAAATTGGGTGTGTGGGATCTTGTTGATTTACCCAAGAATTCAAAAGAACCTTGTGGAACATGCTGGGTGTTTAAATGTAAAAAGGACGATCCAGGAATCGACTTTAATGAAGTTTACGCTTCGGTAGCTAGAATTGAAGCGATTCGCATTTTCTAGTCTTTCGCTCCATACAAAGGATTTAAGGTGTATCAGATGGATGTTAAAAGTGCTTTTCTGAACGGGAAGATTCGTGAAGAAGTGTATGTCAAGAAGCCACTTGGTTTTTATGATCTTGACTTTCAAGAGCATGTTTACAAGTTGGATAAAGCTTTGTATGGTATTCATCAAGCTCCACGGGCTTGGTATGAGACGTTATCTACTCATCTACTTGAGAATGGTTTCAAACGCAGGAAAGTTGACTGCACACTGTTCTCGAAGAAAATGGGGAACGATCTGCTTCTAGTACAGGTTTATGTCGATGACATTATTTTCGGGAGTACAAACGATAAGCTCTGCAAAGAATTTAAGCTTGTGATGCAAATGAAGTTTGAAATGGGTTCAATGGGAGAGATGAATTTCTTTTTGGGTCTGCAAGTGAATGAGTCGGCGAAAGGCATTTTCTTGCATCAGACTAAATATGTTCATGATGTCCTGGCCAGATTCAAGATTGGAGATGTCCGAATTCCCAATACTCTCATACAGATTAATCATGGTCTTGCGCCACATGATTCTGGTGACAGTGTTGATTCAACACTGTATCGAGCCATGGTTGGGTCCTTAATGTATCTTACTGCTTCTAGACCTGATATAATGTTTGTCGTTTGTCTGTGTGCTAGGTATCAAGCGGATCCCAAGGTTTCTCATTAGGCGGTAGTGAAGAGGATCATGGCTTATTTGAACGGTTGTCTGGATCTTGGCATCTGGTATCCTAATGATAATAAGTTCGAGTTATCAGCCTACTCATTTTCGGATTACGGCGAGTGTAAAATTAATTACAAATCCACTACTGCCGGTTATTAATTTCTAGGCTAGAGGCTTGTATCGTGGCAATGCAAGAAACAAACCTCAGTCGCGACGTCTATTGTGGAGGCGGAGTATGTTGTTGCTTTTCGTTGTCGTTCACAGGTTTTGTGGATTTAACAGCAGTTGCGCGATTATGGTTTGAACTTTCTGACCACTCCTATCTTTATTAATAACTCAGTTGCGATATGCATCACGAAAGCACATTGACATTCGATACCATTTTATTCGTGATTACTTTGAAAAGAAGCTAATTGATTTGCAGAAAATTCACACTGATTTTCAAAGGGCTGATTTGTTTACCAAAGCGTTTGATAAAACAAGCTTTCAATTTCTCTTGCAAATCAATGGTGTTACTTGCTTAAAAGCCAAGTAATATGTTTCGGTTGATCATTTTTGCTGTTTTTTTTATTTCAATTCTGTTTTTTCTTTTTAGGGGAGAATTATGGAAAATACAAAAAGATTGTGATTTCTTGTATTCAAAATAGAAAAGCATAAAAATTGAAAAATTCCAAAATTGAGAAATGTGATCTAACCTCTGTGATAAATGATAGTACATCAGAATATGATACTGACCATGAAAAAAATAGGAAGAAAGGCTGTAGGTACTTGTCTGTGTTAATGAATGTGTTAATCAAATATGATATATGCAAGTATGATATAAAGATAAAGTTAGCCTGAAATCTGTTATGAAACATGATTCTTGTTTTTGTGTAATCTGATCTTACCTGAAAATACAAAAATAGAATAAGAGAATGTTCTAGTGTATGCATGCTTTCTTTTGAAAGATTTAAACTTGTTTGATTTGTTTATTTTGTCAAACGATCGGACTTTCTCTGCGTATCGAAAGATCGACCTGATCATTGTTCGTTTGACATTCTACTTTATTTTTCTTGGTGTTTCGTATAATTCATCGGGCTTTCTCTGCGTATACATGAGTATCAACCTGATTGCTGTTGAATTATACAATTTCAACTTGTTTTCTCTTTCTTATTTTGTTAAATCCAAGGTCTTATCTGCGTATCGAAAGAGTGACCTTAAGGTAGACGATTTAAGGTTCTGATTTATATAAATTCTATGATGAATAAGAGAAAAATAAAAAATATAATAAGTCGGGTTATCAATTACTTGAATATGTGGGTTCCATGATTTCTGTGCTTGATAAATAAATATCTAATGCATATCAGAACGCTATAGAAATTAATTTGATTTGGCTGAAATAAACATGAAAATATTGTATTCGTGACCAACTTGGCTTGCATGCTGATTATTCTGAAATTGAAATGAGTATGGTACATATGTCTGATATGTCTCACGTTGCGATCTTTCTCACAAAAATGTAAATTATCGCATTTTAATTTTGTTCTGTTGATTTGGTACATTTTAGAAAATCTCAAAAAGATTTTAGGTGTGTTTTAGCATAAATTTGAAAAATCTAAAAGATTTTGGTGTATTTTGATATAAATTTACTAAAATTCAAAAAGATTTTGTGTCTGCGTTAATTTAGATCAACTGAATACGGAAAATGGCAAATTTCTATTTTCTAAACCACAATCGAAGTGTGAATCAGCTCATCATCATTTAAGTGTCTAAAATTGGAAAAATATAACTTTTGGGTGAAAACTAGGGGTGAGCATAATATCGGGTACCCGATAATTCCCGAGAACCCGACCCGAAAAATCCCGAGTACCGTACTGAATTAATCTATGTCTTATTTTTTTCGGTCCCTAGATCTAACGGAAATCGGTTTCGGTCTCGGTTTGACCGAAGATATCCCGAGATTACCGACAAAAACCGAATTTGAACTAAAATTGATGGCCAATTTAAAGCCCAACAAAATTAATTAAAGTCTTCGTTGTAATCAATGATCGGCGACCCTAGAATCATTCAAAAAAAGAGACCACAGGCAGGAGTTGACGATCGATTTGGTTGCACGACTCACCTCCACAACGTTTAACCACAGGAGTTGACGATCGATTTGGTTGCACGACTCACCTCCACGACGTTTAACCACACCACCAGTATTTTCACATTTATGCCCTTCATATTCTTCAGCCTCCTTTTCTCTATCACGTCACTAATCGGCCTATCAGAAAATGGTACTCCAGAAGCTCGTTATATGCCGTTGGTATGTTGGCGACGGTGGAGGAAAGTAGGTGGAGAAGGAGAAACAATGACGGAAGGAGAACAAAATGAGTCGCCGGAGAAGATGAGTCGCCGAAGAAGATGAGCATGTTGTTCGCCAGAAAAGATTTGATCGCATCTTGATTTGGTAAACTTCTTATGATTTATTTTTCGTTTAACATACACTATTTGTTGCTCAGAATGTATCTGGGATGAATCATAAGAGCAGGCCCCAAGTCGGTCTCGGGTATTTTTTTAATCCCGACAAAACCGATCGAACATAGACTGATACCCGATTTCCTTTTTCTTGGTCGGTCTTCGGTCAATAAATGGGTAAAACTCGGGATTCAGGTCGGGTCGGGATTTACTATAGTCGGGTCGGGAAACCGACTTTGAGCAAGCCTAGTGAAAACTGACAAAATAGAAAAGTTTGGGGATGAAAATTGAATATTTCATTGGTACGCCCGTACCAAATGGTATGCCGGGCCGCACCAAGGCACTTATAAAAGGGGTAAAGTGGTACGGGAACTACATAACCACCGTACCACATAAAAAGTTTTCAGAGAGAAACCCTTGAACCCGAACTCGTTTTTAATTGATTTTTCACTTGTTACTGAACCTTTGCTCCTGATTTTTGTTGCTACCAGTAGAGAATTGAATTGCGCACACATTGGTGGTTTTGATTTTGCATTTGATTCATAAAATCTATCGATTTTTAGGATTAAAGGCTTGGTTTTTCGCGAAACTTAACACTTGTTGGTTAACTTGGTTTTCGAACATGTTAATGAGTTTGGCATACACCTTTAGAATCGTTTTTAGTGTAGAATCAAACCACGGTGACCAATTTCTCGTATTAAGTATATTTTGGGCTTAAAATCGAAGAGACCATTCGGCGACTATTCTACCGTCGTACCAGTTGGTACGCCCGTACCAACATGGTATGCATGCCCATTGTGGTACGGCGATGGTACGCTTGTCTCTCTGGTACGCCCGTACCAGTGTGGTACGTTTGACCAAACTTGATACGGTCAACGGTCTTCATTCGAATGGTACGCCCGTACCACCATGGTACGGTCATTGCTACGCTGACTAGGTTTTTTACAAAGTTAAAAGTTTAAGCGTTTCGAGTCAAATTTGAGTCAATCATTAGCATTTTTGATTATTCAAAACAAATTTAACGTTACTTGCTTTTGTGAATTTTCAGAAATGGTGGTTATGTTACCTTCTAATGATGATCACAACATTTGTGCATATGTCGGAGTGTCTGCTAAGTGGAGATCTCAATTTGGAAATATTTTTGAGTTTATGCAATGATCAAGGATTTATTATGCAGCCACACATGATTCCACACTGTATAAGAACATTCTGAATATGTTCTGGAATGCAGCTCAAGTAGATTGTACCGTGGCTCCACCGGTTATCAGATTGAGAATTCATAAGACTGATATTGTGATTTCTGAAAACGATGTTCATCGAATTCTTCAATTCCATGATCGTGCTGATTGTAAAATCGATTTTTCCCGATCTAGTGATTTTATACACCAAAATTAGACCGAAAGTTTACCCGAACTCAAGAACACGAAAATGTAAATTAAACTTTGTTTATAGCTCCAATCGGAACGATGTTTACATGAATCATCTCGTTAATAGACACTAAACATGATCCTAACAATGAATATCTCTGAAAATCAAGATGAAAAATTCCTCCCCACAGATTTGAACTTCAAAGAAATGGTTATTGTGAAGGTTGTTATTCATCCGAACTGAAATTGATATATATATAGTGAGATTCGGTTTGGCCCCACTTCGGATCTTGTTCGGATGTAGGCTAAACCTTCACTTCGCCCAGTTCGATTGCACTTTGTTTCCAGTTTCGTGAAATTAGTTAAATTCTCAGACTTCTTATTGAATGAAATATAATCATTTATTTACGCCATTTTAAATCCCTTAACTATAATGTAATTACACAAACTACCCTAGACATGACTTAACAATTCTAACCAACTCAACTAACGAAACGTATCAAAGATATCGAGATATACACACGTCACACATATTTTGCACTAACACGATTCTAGACTCAAATCTCTCTGAAAAACAAGATCAAAAGCTCCTCCCTCAAGAAATGGACTCTCTGGAAAACGGTTATGGAGACTTGTTTTATTAATCTGAACTAAAATTGATACATATAGTGAGATTCGGTTCGGCCCCACTTCAGATCTTGTTCGGATGCAACCTAATCCTTCACTTCGCCCAGTTCGGTTACACTTTGTTTTGAGTTTCGTGAAATTAGTTAAATTCTCAGACTTCTTAATGAATGAAATTTAACCATTCATTTATGCCATTTCAAGTCCCCTAACTATAATGTAATTACACAAACTACCCTGGATATGATTTAACAATTCTAACCAAACTAACTAACGACAATAACTGAAATACATCACACGTCACACATATTTTACACTAAGACTGATTATCCAATGGAATTTGATAATGCAGACCTTATCGGGTTATTTAGACAAATCAAGTATGATGGAAATCTGACGGTGAAATGGTTTACAAATTCCAATTTATGTACACCATACAGGTATTTGCTACATGTAATCATCTGATGTTTTGGTAATAGGCTGAGAGGGAATGAAGAGTTCAATATTAAGATTTTATCTTTCTCTACAACCTTGGTTATGAACAGAAATTTCAACTTTTCTTGTTGGGTGTTTGCATATATGAAAGAAAACATCCTGGTGAAGCAAAAGAAAAGCTTAATGTATCTGAGGTTCATTCAAATGATTCTTAATGCTTCGTATCCCACACTTTCAAACAATGAAGCTTTTGCTATGACATTGAAACACATGAATCAGGCAGCTGTTAGCAAATCGGTCTATTAAAAGCGTAAAGGTGCAAACATTGCTCCACCAGTTAAATGGTTAATTAGACACCTTGCAAAGCCAGACTATGTGGCTCCTACAGATGGTGCTCCACGTCATGCTGATAGTTCAGATGATGAATTGGAATATGATGATAACGGTGAGCTAGGGAAATTGTTTAAAATCAAGCTGAAAATCCTGAACGACAAAATCAAGAATCTGTCGTGCAAGAACAAGCAATTTAAGAACCTGTCCAGCAATAACAACATCAAGAGCTAATTGTTCAAGTTCCAGTTATGCAAGATGAGAGGGTTATGTATGTAGCTGTAAATGCTTAGGATGATGAACTAATGGATGATGCTGATGCTAATGTTTCTGATAACGATGATGATGACTCGAGTTCGTTTGATAGAAATTCTGATTCTGGTGAGTATGTGACAATTTTGCATAATACCAGAGGTGTTCAAGTAAAGAAAGGTTCAAAGCAACATATTGCCTATCTAAAGTCTAATAACAAAGACACTTCGAAGTATGAACAACCAAGAGATCAGCCTGATGATTCTGAAACCGATACTGATCCATTATACAATCCTGCTATAGAAGAATCCGGTTCAAGAGCCGAGGTTACTGGGAAAGGCAAAGCTCCGATGCAAGCTACTGGTAAAAGATTTAAGACCGTGTCGAGACCCAAGATGTTAGTCAAACGCGGTACATTTCTTGCTGACTCAAGGATAGCTTATATGGGGCCCTCACCACATAAGAAGCAAAAGACTACTGGTACACAGTCTTTAGTTCCAAAACCAACCACACAATCAATCACTTCTGCTAGTACTCCAAGTTCTACAAATCCACCTATTCAACCAAGAAGAATCATATTCAAAGCTCCTGCAGTTACTACTTCTGCTACTACAACATCTTCTTCTGACAGTGTTTCTGTTGACCATCAGCTTGCGTAACTGAAAACTCAAGTTGCTCTATTTCAAGAGTCCGACCATCAACGATCAATAAAAATTCACGACTTAAGAGAAATAGTGAAGGTATTGAAAGAAAGAGATGTTGCTAAAGACCGGGAAATTGGGTGGTTATTACAAATTTGAAGAACTTTGGGTGAGCAGTTAAGCCTTGTGCTAAAGTCCCTTTCTACTTAGGGGGAGAACACTGACGATACTTGCAAGGGAGATGGGTTAGAATATCTGAATGATGAAGAAGAGGACCCGGAAGGAGGTGTTGGTGGTGTCGGTACTAGCAGGTTTGGTACTTCAGGCACTTCCACTGCAGTTGGTACTTCTACAACTGGTACATCTCAGGGGGAGAGAGTTCTAGGGGGAGATGAGTATGATGTTATCCCGATATTAAAGAGTATGATTGAAGACATAGAATTTATTCATGAGTATTCAAAGGAACAACTTGCTGCAATCTATGCTTTAAATGTTGAGGAAGTTGATGATGTGCCTCTTAGTGAACCATATAATGAAAATGATTCAGATGATGATTTAGAGTTTAAGGAGGAACATGTTGATGTAGAAGCCATGACTGCTGAAGAATATCCAAACGATCCAAAGGTGTATGGAAATTTTATAGATGATGATACTTATGCTGGATTTAACTTCTTTGGTAAAGATGATGAGGAGGAAATTGAAAAGGAGTTGAAAACGAAAGAGGCTAAGAAACAAAATGAAAAGAGTGAATCTGATAAAGGCTCAGAGAAACAAGAGAAAAGAAGATTGTTCGATGAGTGGATGAAGGAGTAAAGGGAAAATAAAGTACCTTCAGTGAAACCTGTCAATCAAAAGCGTTATTTTGGACAATAAAGGTGAAGCTGCTAGGAAGATTATCAGTTAGATGTATGACTCTCAACTTAAATGCTATGCTATCAAGAAAGAGTTTGGGATTATCTATCTGAGGGGTGCAAAAAGATTTGATACTTTTCCAGTATGTGATGTAAGGGAATTGACCAGGAAATCGTTCTTAAATTATGTTCAAAACGCCCTTGCCGAATTCTTCAAAGAGAGGTTGTATAAAGAATGTCAAGGAAGATTATGTATCCTACCAAAGTTCATTCCAAGATTGGCAAGGCACTGATTGTGTTAAAATACAAAAAACTAGTACAGCTAAAGAAGATTCATCTGAAGAAGTTAGAGCAGGATTTTATTAAGACATTGAAATGGTGGTATTATGATGAAAGAACTGGAGAGGTAGTGATTGTGATAAAGGAGAACAACAAGGTTATGAGGATTTTTGATCCGATGTGGTTGATTAATCTGTTAGAGGCTGACATAGACAAGCTCTATCATAACAATATCTTGTATCATATTGAAGATGTATATCAAGCTTTACAATTCCAGAAAGTGATACGAGTATGTTATGCATTCGAGATTCATTCTGGAAACAACCGACATAGATTTTGGAAGAAGACTGCAGAAAAAGCTTCTGAAGACTAGCATGAGATAAGGGGGGAGTCTGTTAGAGCATGTTTTGGATGTCTAATGCTAGGTCTAGGTGTGTGTCATTCGTATTGTAATTTTGTGTATTCTAGATCCATCGTACCATGGGGCGGACCAGTTGGTACGCTGCACCGTACCAACTGGTACGTTGACTTAAGTGGTACACTGGCCAGCTTAACTATAAATAGATTGAAGTGTTTAGACAGAGTAGAAGAGTGAGAGCATTTAGTTTGAGTGTGTGAAATCTGTGTTGTTTCTCTCTCTGGTTTTCTCTCTGTACTTTGCCTATTGAATCAATCAAAGAAAGCATTATTTACCTTCGTGTTTACCATATCGATTGAATCATGCAGTAGTAAGATCGGCTTGTGTCTTTTCACCTTTCGCAGACACTTCTGCGCCTTGAGAAATGAAATGATCCCAACTGCATATCCACTTCACTCGCCTTGAATCATCAGAATTTCTCCATTCGGAAGAGGAATTCGAACCACTTTCTCCTGACATAGAATCTCAGCCTGCTGCTTAGATAGCCAATCCATATGAATAATAACATCAAAGCTTCCCAAATTTGTTGGCAAAAAATCTATGCTCATTTGATGACTAGACAAATCCAATACGCAATTTCGGACGATACTATGGATTTCAATCAGCTTTTCATTTGCGAGCTCTATCGAATACTTAACCTCCAACTGGCCTTCTACGGAATTAATCATTTTGCTAAATTTACTTAATATTAAAACTCCTATCGACGCGGTATCGAACAATATGGAAGCAAAATAGCCATTAATAGAAAAATTACCGTTCACCTCGTTAGCGTCATTTCCTACTCCTGTCGCTCCAATCATGAGTGCTTGTTCTTTTCTGTTTTCCCCATTGTTGTCTCCTTATTCAGCCTCTTCGTGTTTTCCGCTCATGATCCCCTTCATCTTAGAGTATTTCTTCTTAAGGTGTCCCACCTGTCCGCATCGGTAGCATCCCATCTCGGTTGCTGGCTTGCTTCGATTTCCTTGTTTCCCTTGACAGTTTCTGCAATCTTTTGACTTGTGCCCGCCTTTACCACACTTGCGGCACTTCACACTGTCACAGTTTCCCTGGTTGAAACTCACACTTTCCACACTTGGTTAGGGTTCCCTGATATCCTTTAATAGGAACATTCGAACACTAACCCTTCTACCATTTAACCTTGCAATGCATGGCCATGTGTCCAGTGTCCCCACACTTGTTACACGTCAGCTTATCACAGCTTCTTCGATGGTTATACTTACATTTGCGGCATTTTGGGTAGTTTCCTGGTACCCACTGGCAGGATTACTCAAACCTTGACTGATCTACCTCTTTATGTAGTTACCATCCTCTGGAGTCGGACTTCGATTGACTTGATTTGCTTGGGTTAGCGCGGTATAAGCAGCCACACTTCGTTCGATGATAGATCCCAGTTCCTCTGTTGATATTGAGAAGGTACCATCCCATTCTCGACCATGTCCAGCTGTTTCTTCCTTATTCATAGCATACAAAAAATGATTATATAGTACAAATATCAAATGATCGACATTCATAATACATAACAAATTTAACTATAACTTTAAATAAAATAAAATCACAAATGACTTGCAATTTTGTTAAATTTTAAATCAGGTTCAAATATTTACATGTCATAAGATAGATAAAGACTACTAATCTTTATGCAATGCTTCATAAAAGCGTCTAAGATAGATACTAACTACTACTAACACGTACTATGAGCTAACCAAATGATTCCCTCAATCGGAGATGACCGAACTGTCACTCTCCGCATCATCATGGTCCATGGGTGCTAGAACTGTATCTAGCCCTGGGTCTCCAGGCTCCTCATGCGGCTCCAACTCCGCCTCCACTGCTACAACCCGAGCAGTCAACTGCTGAGCCCGGAAGAGTAACTGCTGAATGAGATCTCCCTGTGCTTCGATCCTTGCACTCCGGACAGAGAACCTTATTTGTATGTCCTCATGCTGTCGTGTTAGACTAGCCAGGCGCTCCTCGCTCTGTCGCCACTGAGCGATAGCACCCTTAAGTCGGTAATCGACATCACCTACTCCAACCTGAAGATTGGCGATGTCTCTTACTGCACGAGTGACGTGATCTAGATGTGCAGAATGGTCGGCCACCAGTGCCGCTACAGCTCTCTCCGTCGGGTAGGGTAGGGCCGGTAGGACTAGCGTAGCCCTCATCCGTGCTGTAGTGTGAGCGATGGCAGGTGCAGGTACACGGTGGACTCTCACCATATAGTTAACGTAAGCAGGGTATGTCGTCCAGTCCCTAGTATCCAACCATCTCTCAGAGATAGTTGGTGCAGATGCCCTAGACTCTCTCAATGGCTATCTCCCTCTGCTCCCTATGGGTGATGCCGGTGCTGACGAGTCTGATGATGCTGAGTCTCTCGATGCCATGCCTGCAATAGTGCAATATACCATTAATGTATATTACAGTGAGTAGCTACTTTTTGAATAACTAAACAGTTAATTCAAACAAGCACTACGGAAGGTAGATGCGATGATGTGATAAGAGTAAAGATAGAAATAACAGTACCACAGATAGGCAATATAGTATATACATATACTCATATATATATATATATATATATATATATATATATATATATATATATATATATATATATACTAGCATGGTGCCCGCGCGTTGCGGCGGTGACAGTTTATAGCGTGTTATTCGTCATTTGTTAGCGCGTTATGACGACACGACAATTTACAACTTGATATTCATTACTATTAGCGCGATGTGACGCGACGCCAATTTATAATGCGATACATCTACGTTCAGCAACGACAACAATTTCTAATGGAAATATTGGCTTCTCCAACCAGAAACTTAAACCAAGACATGTAAATGGACATCTAATAATTCTACATCATTATATGCAAACTAACTGAAAAGAAAGTCATCAATGAAGAACTATGTTTTTCTTCTTCAACTTAATTTCTATTCAACACATGTTGAAAATATAAATGAATAAAGTGATAGATCAAGTTTCAAAGCATTATGACCGAGCACTTCACGTTACTGTATATTACTTCAATACAAAAACATCACACCATTTTGATTCAGAAACCACGATCTCTTCATCAACCCGCCAATAATTACTTTTGTTATCGCTCTCCTTTTCACCCCCGGATGTTGTTACCTTTCTTTTTAGGGTTCCCACTTCCCCCCACAATTCCCTCTGAAGTGATGACAATCACCCAACATAATTCTTGTTTTCTAGCCCCACCCCTACCTCTCCCAACGTAATTCTTGTTTTCGAGCCCCACCCCTACCTTGTTTTAAATTTGGCAGAAAAGTCTCAATGATGAGATTTTAAAATTTTGTAGGGAAAAGCCACACATATAACGTAATTCTTGTTTTCGAGCCCCACCCCTACCTTGTTTTAAATTTGGCAGAAAAGTCTCAATGATGAGCTTTTAAAATTTTGTAGGGAAAAGCCACACATATGACTTGTATAACTTTTAAAATCGATTATTTTCATACTTTGGTATAGGGGCAAGACTTTATGATTTCGAATATTTAGATTGTTTTCTCGATTGTGTAATTGACCATAGTAATTCGTTTTGCTTCAATCTATAGAGAAACACGTTTTCCTTCTATATGTTCATGTAGCCTCTTTGTTTCAAAGAATAAATGTCGTACCTATAAAATATAGGTATAGTTGTTCTAGATAGAATAAAAGTGTATTTATTCTTCTCTTCATTTACAAAATTAGCAGAAGCTTAGAATAAAATTCCCATAAGAATATTTCGTACAACTCTAAATAAAAAATAAATAGACAAAAGTGTACATCATAAAATTAATATGACAACTCAATTAATGTAAACCTCAAAAGCATCATCAAATTCAGTTTCTCTGAACGGAGAGTGCATGCATAGTGCTAAAAATATGTCAACTATGCATATCTAGTTGCTTCCCGTTCAAGGTCACTTTTTCATTTTGCTTATGCAGCAGGTTCAGCCTCGAGTCGTCTTTGCGCATCTTCTGCTGCTTTGACTTCTGCTTGTAGAGCTTTTTTTCTGGAGAATACATAAAAGTGGGATGCATTTGATTCTTCAAAAGGTCAAAAACTGTGTTTTATTAACAATGTTGAACTATGACTAACCTTTTCTTATATGATTTTCAAGTTGTTCTTTCTCATGACGTAGTTTCATCTCTGTTCTGTTTTTTCATCCTGTAAACTAAAAATCACAGCATAAGATTGGTGGAAATATTGGAGGATTTATAGCAACTGGTGATTGTTAAAAGACAAGTGCACATGTTCCAGAGGAAATACTCCTTTTTATGGCGGTACTGGTCGTGCGCCTCGGTTCCCTCCAAATGCTCCACCTAAAAGATATTGAAATAATGTTTAATGTCACTACCTTACATATTAAACAAAAATTGGAAAATTTATGCAAAGAGGGACCGGTAAATGGTTGTATAAACTATAACCACTGTCACAATTTCAAGTATTCCCAATCAGAAAATCTAAAGTTCAAGGACCAATTAAAGAGGTTCGGGTTCAATTTTTTGTAGTTATGAACTATGTTTTCAGATGAATTGAAGAATTAAAACAAACGATAAAGATAATAAGTAGTTACCATAACCCATTGGAGCTCCATGTGGTCTCAAAGACCGATGAAGCAAAAAGGGTGGTCGGACAAATCACCAGACATAGCATTAGCTTCATAAGCACGCAACTTCTCATTATCAATCTCACTGTCGCTATCGTTGTTGTCACAATCACTATCATTTTTAACTTTGCCATTAAACAAACTGGACCATGCACCGCCTCCTCTTCAATATGTTTCGAGTCCAAACTCATATATGGATATTAAGATGCTGACAAATCTGGCATGTTTTGGGCAGAAATGACCTTAACATAACAAACAGGTCCTCCTTTCACTGAAGTCCTAAATATGTGCACAAATCAAGTCGAATGTCGGGTGGCATCTAACCACCCAATTGCTCAGTTGGTGGCTATATATAAATATACATACATGTGTGTGCATATACGCATATATGTATGCATATATGATCATTTGAAATGTGTGAATATGATCTCAAACCTGAGCTTTAACAGGCTTTTGAATAATCATGTCCCTTCATGATGTGACCTACAACTTGAAAATTAAAAGCGAAGGATTCTTCAAAAACCAACTGAAATCATAAAATCATTAGCATTAACCTAGTAAAGAAGAGGTATAAAGCAAAGGATAGATGCAACCAAAGGTAAGAAGAATAATACATGCAGTCAATACTCGCTGCATATTTTTTTGCCCATAAAACTACTTAAATCATTATATTAAAAAACTTAGATTACCATTGGAGTAAAGTAGTATAACTTTTTTAATTACTAATTATTGACGAAAAATCTAAATTTCTTTGGCAAAAAGGTTTTCTGCTCAACCCGACTTGATTGACGGAAAAAGTACCCATTTTGAGCCCCACCACACCCACACACACATTTGACCACCTTTAATATGTTGAATTTTGTGTTTGGTGTAATGCCGGTCTACATTTTTCTTACATGGGCTGGCCATCTTACTGCCAAAAAAAAAAGTGAATTTTTCTGTAGGAATATGGCTGATGAATCTTCACCATCACATCATGATATCGTTCAATGCCCATTTTTGTGTAACATTAATGTACCATCCAATGGGTCAAATATAACTAATCTATGATGATATGTAGATTCAAAAAAAAGAAAAAAGAAACTAACCTCTGACGATATATAGATTCTTGAGCTTTTCCATGAATGGCCTTCATTTGCATGTTGTGTGAATTCACGGACTCGTAGAAGACCATGTCTATAAGACAGCTGAAAAGGTCAACAAAAGTTGATTTCAAAAATACTAATTCGAAGATATTGAAAAGCTTAATATAGTAGTAGAGCAATAATATACGGTGAAGGTGAAATAAACCAAGAAGAACATGCGTATGAGATACGCAACACTTAAACATACGCTTTTACAACATTTGAGTTACAAACACATGGGGGACCAACCAAATGAAGAGAGAAGGATGAGAAAAAAAACTAGTTAATGTTATTGATTCACATGTGTTTGCATCTCAAATGATGTTAAAGTATATAATATTGGGGTTTAGATTCATTTGACCAATCTCATATTTCCATCCTTGATCATTTGACACATTGTAAATAAATAAATGTGACCATGACCGGACAAATCATAAGTAAATGAAAAACACACCATAAATGGTTACTAACGTTATAGAAGTAGGTGTTTCATTGTGTTTCTGAGGAGATGAAGCTATATGGATTCCATAATATTATCAACCTATAAACAGAACCCAAAATAAGGATATTGTGTTTTGATAAACCACTTTGACTGCTACCAAAGTGTCACAACAATCATATAATTAATCAGATAAGAGGTGAAGGTAGCGATAATAAGCAAAAAACTAACCATGGAACATATGCCCCAAATAAAATTTGATCTGCATTTTTAACACTTACAATCTCCTAAACTTTTATTAAAATATTTAGATTAATTGCAATACCAACTTGCACGTTAAAAGTTTAAAAGGAACTCAAAAAGGAGAAAAAGTATATGTAGGTCAGCCCAACCTGAGATAGACTACAATATGAAATTATACATTTTATCTTTTTAGTTATGATATATAACAAAATAGTTCAACTATTTACAGTTAAGAATAAGAAAAATCAGTAAAAGCCCCTTTGTATGCATCAAGAAATAAGGAAATAAGCAGAAACAAATCCTTTGACCTTTGGTTAAACCAATCGTAATTCACAGAGGACACTTGAGAACCTAACCTAGGAAATAGAACCAGACATATGTACACCTGGAAACCCAAATTATGAACCTAAACAGATATATGTACCTTTAATGAAGCAGGTTCACGTGTAGGTAACAGAACATCCGCCAATGAATCTTGTAAACCAACCTGTATAGTCTTACACAACTTAGAGTTATGAGAAACCTAGATAAACCCGAATTTCTTAAAGGTCACAATGGAAAAACAAAACAAAAGAAAGATATTACCTGTGAGATGAAAGTGTTAATAAGTGAAGATGAAGAAAACGAAACAGGCTACTTCTTAGGATCCTATAAAATCGAGACCCAACGTCAAAGCACAAAGTATGAACAGGGTTTGTATGGTGTAGGAACAATCGATATTTATGTTTAACAGCAACGAAAATGAGGTTCTGTGAAGGTATCTGATTAGAATTAAAGAATGATCATTAATAAGCCATAATATGTGGATACATCGAAAATAGAACTTTAACATAAATTCATAACTTCACACACGTTAACATTAGCAAATTTGTTCACGGAAACACAAAACTAAAGCAAGAGACATACACGGTATAATGGTTTTCAAGAATCATTAGACGATATGTAATTATGTATTCCAGTTTTGAATGATCTGCAACAACCACTTTGAATTACAAACGAAAGATGAGTTTCAACCAAAATAAATAAAGTGGTAAAATCTAATTAATGACCATATATACGTGGAATTTACAATGACAAACTTCAAATTGATCTTAAAAGATTTACAGAAGCAATATAAGCACTACAAAAGGACTAATTTCAAATTGATCGTAAAAGATTTGAAGAACTATATAAGAAATATGAATACGTATAGGAACGAATACATATAAGAATGAAAATAGGGAATGTTGATAGTAAAAGATTTATAGAAATAATATATTCACTCGAAAAGGAATCATTTCAAATTGCTAGTAGAAGATTTACAGAAACATTATAAGTTGAAAATCGGGAATAAGATATGAATAAACATAAGAACGAATGTATAGGAACGAAAATAGGAAATACCGTAGGAGGGGAAAATATGATTTTGCTTGTATTGGTTGATGATAACCAATCTGCGATGGAAAACATTGGAATGAGAATTTAGCAAATCAGAAATAAGGAAGATGAATAGAGTTATATGAATGAAAAGATAGAAGAAATTTACCAGTGCAGATTGAAGAACCGTATGACACCTAAAGGATATGAATTTGGCGAATGAAGCACGGGGAAACGGAGAAATGGAATTGAAGGAGAGACGGGGACTAAATAGTTGGAACTGATGATGAAGACGGTTTACGTGATAGTTGCAATAGAGGGGTTTGACGGTGGCAGTTGCAATAGGTGGGTCCGACGGAGTAATTTTGAAATGAAAGCCGTTTAGCGGAAGTGAGACGGTGTAATTTGGTTAAATGGTTAATGAGCCAACTGCTTTAATATGGCAGTTGCATGCAAAAAGCAAAAGAAACTACATACACATAACAATATTTAGAGAATTGGAAAACATACATGATTGAAGACTTAACTTTTTTCATGACCCTGGCCCAAAGCAGAATCAAGCCTGCAAAGAAGCCAAATTGCTGCAACAAAGGGGAAAAACTGGTAAAATAAAAACAGAGACCACCTAACATTATTAAACTAACACATAAACATTTCATGAGAACACCTCATTCATATACCATGAAAACTAAAGCAGTTTATCACTGTGCTTATATATAGTGTTTATGAAGTGTTAGATTGAGTACATTTCTACTTCATTTATTTTTTGTAACCACTATATTTTGAGCTCAGAATGTAAATGGAGCAAACACACTAAACTCCAGTGAGATGTTAAGGCTAGGCTCCATAAGCAAACACAGATAATGTTAAAGTACCCGTATATACCAAGAGTTTTTGAGGGTTTTGACATGGTCATTGTTTCTTAACTTCCAAAAACAGAGTTCACTGCTCTATTTTGTTGTGTTAAAACTGACATTCAAACCTTACCATGTACATGCATACAAATATATTACATCCTCCTGTTTTGCACATGAATTTTTTTAGAAAAACAACCGAAATAAATGCTTAATTATTTATATATTGGTATGTGGTCATGGTATATGAGGTGTTGAAGCTAATTCACTTTATCATCAGCCCAGAACTGCAGTCTTTTTTCGTAAAGTTTTATTATTTATATAATAATATATGTTTCTGGTATTCAACTACAACTATCATATGGAGCTTCCAAAACATGATGTCCACATTTAGGCATGGGACTTGCTGACCCATTCGAAATACAAACCAGTCATAAGTCAAACCATTACAAAAGAATACATATTAAGAAGACAGTTTGGTGGGCATGGAATTCCTCCTAAACTAACAAAACCCACAAAAAAATGTTTGTTTTCATCATGAAAGTTTTTAACTATCCATTTCTTTTGTGAGTGATAATGATGTATGTCACACCCCCAAATAACCACTAACGGAGTTTATACCGTTAAGGGGTGCGAGCAAACCAGGACCACAACCATTAGTTACAAATACTAAACGAATCAGAGTAAGTCCAAATATATATATCATAATATAAAGTCTCAAAATACGCAGCGGAAAATATTGTCTTAGCACTAACCACGTGCTTTACAAACCATTGTTTAAAATTCCCTATTTAATTTAAATAAAAGAAAAACGTCTTCGTGTGCCATGCCAACCCGCTCCGGATACTCCTCAGCGATCTGCAAAAGTTTAAACCACGCAAGTGTCAACCTAACGGTTGGTGAGTTCACGGTGGGCTTGTCATGCAGTGGCCCGGTCTCATAATCATAATCGTGTGAACATATACTTATGAAATATTTATTTGTGAAAAGCAATGCTTAGTGATATCTATAATCATAGTTTTATGGTTTAGCAAAAGTATTTTCCGTAACCTACGTTATCGGGTATGTACTAGTTTTGTATAGTTAAAGTGCTCAACCGATATCGCGGGTAGCTAATCCGTTGTTCCATGCACTAAGGAAGTTTGTACCAAAGCTGACTGATAATTGTAGTGGCAGCGCCATCATCTATTTTGTTTTGCGGACCTACGTCATCGCGGCTTTACCTCCCCCGGGTCCTCTCGGGACCACGGTCAGATAGGCTGATATTGTACCTCCGTGCACTTCCCGTGTCACGAGGCGGAGTTTGTCAAACTCCAGTAGATCTACCCAACATCCCCTCGCTTTACAATTAATGGTACAATTAAGTTGAGGATTATTTCAGTTATAAGGCAATCCTTAGAAATCATGTGATATCATGTGGTTTAGACTTTAACCTACACTAGCCATATTAAAATGGTTTACTTTGGGTTCTCATGAATCCCGTAAACATTTTCAGTTTCGTTTTAGAAATAGTTGTTTGAGTATTTCACAAGTGTCTCCCATAAAACACTTCAAGTTCATCAAGTGGGTGCCAAGCACTCCTAAGCTCAAGTTCATCAGAGAGGTGCATAGCACTCATAAGGTTGTCAGCATTGTTTTTCATTAAGTTATTCAGTGTGACCCAATCGGGTTCACGGTAAATGGGTTAGTGACACTCACCTTTGGTTGCACTGCTACACTTGCTAAATAATCCAAGTATTGTTTGCTTATCGAAGACCTATGAACACGTTTAGGTCTTAAGTATTAGTTTTGTGTCTAATCTTTAACTTACGTCACTATGGCCCATAACATAGCACGTTGGAACTATGACACGACATACCGACACACGACACCGATGGTTGATCATAACAAGGGTTAGAAATCAAGGCATGTTTCATTATTGTATAATCATGTAAGTCATAGCATAACATTCAAACAAGTTGCACAAGTTGGGTTTTGGTCAGATCATAGTTTCGCTACTTAGTGTCGCTACATAGTTTCGCTAGGCGCACGGGCAGCACTTTCGCTAGGGATTACCCGATGACATAGTTTCGCTAGCTAGTTTCGCCCGAAACTGCTGACGCAGTTTCGCTAGCCTAGTTTCGCTTGAAACTGGTTTGAACTTTCGTTCAGGGTGGTTCGTTCGGTAGTTTCGTTCGAGCAGGTCTACTTAGTTTCGCGGGCGACACTATAGTTTCGCCACATAGTATCGCTGGATGAAGATATATATAGTTTCGCTATATAGTTTCGCCCAGAGAACAACTCAGTTTCGCTGGTCGCGAAAAACACATAAATCAGCCTAAAAATCAATCCAACAGCTTCCATACATCATGTGATTCAACATTTAGCATGCATAAACATTTACCAGCATCAAACAACAAGTTTTAACACCTTAAACATGGGTTTTCACATTCAAATCACCAAAAACACATTTTTAAACCTTAAATGACCTAACTTGCATGAATCTTCATTATGGTTTGATTTCAAACGTAAAGTTACAGACTTTATGGTAGATCTAGCATTCCTAAGCATCATATCAGAAGATCTAATGATTCTATGGAGATCTAGGCATGCTTTATAGTAAAACACATAGAAAATGCATAAAGTATGGTTTTGGGACTCACGATTTGATCTAGGATCGATGGATGGTCTCTACCAACAGAGATGATAGCAGGAAATGGTGATTTCTCAGCTGGTCCAGAAGTTTCAGGAGAGTGTGTGTGTGTTTAGTGTGGAGATGATGCAAATGGGATGTAATTAGGGTTTAATAGACTTTATATCAGGAGCTAGTTTCGCTGGCCAAGCGAAACTGGCTCTGAACACATGTGAGTCAAACAGTTTAGCCGGCTACCGAGCGAATCTACAGTTTCGCCCGGTAGTTTCGCTGGAAACCAAAAGTGGCCAATTTACATTCTATTATCAATACTAAATCATGCGTTTAAATCACGTTGCACATAATGACAATAAATAAATAAACACATAACACATATGGACGGGTTCGGTGATCAACCAAAGGTCGTGGACGTATTCGGCCTAGTTAAGCATTAGTTACTAAGTTAACACTTATAACGTAACTAACGGAGATTGTCTAACGGAAGTTAACCTTGGAATTCTCGGATGTCACATCATCCCCTTGTAAATGGAATTTTCGTCCCAAAAATTAGTCTTGCATTGTAGCGTTCGCAGCCTCGGCTGTCGTCGTTGCTGTTGTTGCTGGGGAAAGAAAGCAAAAGTTTTAGGGTCGCCGCATCCTCCTCCTGTTAAAGGAATTTTGGTCCCCAAAATTAAATCATACCTTGAGTTTCCGTGGAACCTTGACGATCGGAATCTTGCTACGTTTGAGGGCTTTCTCCTCGCGTCCCATGATTTCTACCGGTTGTTCAATAAATCTCAGATGTTCATCAATTTCCAATTCCTCCAAAGGAATTATTTCGGTGTTTTCAGCCAGACATTTCTTCAGGTTAGAAACATGAAACACGTTGTGAACTCCATCGAGTTCCGCAGGGAGTCGTAATCGATAGGCCACCGGGCCTACTTCCCCGATGATTTCAAATGGACCGATATAGCGAGGATTCAGCTTTCCGCGCTTTCCGAAGCGTATCACTCCTTTCCAGGGAGATACCTTCAATAGTACCTTGTCGCCTACCTCGAACTTCAAAGGTTTACGGCGTTTGTCGGCACAGCTCTTTTGTCTGTCACGCGCTGTGGCTATCCGCTTTCTGATTTGAATAATTCGTTCCGTTGTATCATGAATGATTTCTGGTCCGGTGAGTCCCTTCTCACCCGTTTCGGCCCAACACACGGGCGATCTACATTTTCTGCCATAAAGAGATTCAAAAGGTGCTGCACCAATGCTCGTATGATAACTGTTGTTGTAGGAGAACTCCACCAACGGAAGATGAGCCTCCCAATCTTTACCGAAGTCGAGAACGCAGGCTCGGAGCATGTCTTCTAAAGTCTGAATAGTTCGTTCCGTCTGACCATCGGTCTGCGGGTGATAAGTTGTACTCATATCCAGTCGGGTTCCCAGTTCTTCTTGCATAGATTGCCACAATCGGGAAGTAAATCGAGGATCTCGATCAGAGATAATGGTCTTAGGCACTCCATGACGTGCCACAATTCGGTCAACATACAGCTTTGTTAACTTATCCATATTGTCATTTTCCCTCATTGGAATAAAGTGTGCAGATTTGGTTAGGCGATCAATGATAACCCAAATCGCATCCGGTCGATTCGATCGATGGGGTAATCCTGTTACGAAATCCATGGAGATATCCTCCCATTTCCATTCTAGGATCTTTGGTTGTTGCAATAATCCAGAAGGCTTCTGGTACTCGATCTTAACTCTCGAGCAGGTTAAACACTTAGCCACATATCGCGCAATGTCGGCTTTCATATTCGGCCACCAATATAAGTTCTTCAAATCTTGGTACATCTTATCCGATCCAGGGTGCACCGAATACCTTGACTTGTGAGCCTCATCCATCACGAGCTCACGAAGATTTCCCAGTAAAGGAACCCAAATTCTGTCATTGTAGTACCTGAGTCCATCGAACTTAACTTCGGAGTTACCATCTACCCCTCGCAGTGCTTCAGCTGCGAAATTTTCTTCTTTCAAAGCTTCTCGTTGGGCATCGCGGATCCGATCCGGCAATCCCGTGTGAATGGTAAGTTGCAGCGCTCGTACTCGTCGAGGCTTTTCGTATTCCTTTCGGCTTAAGGCATCAGCCACAACATTGGCTTTTCCCGGGTGATACTTAATCGCCAAGTCATAATCATTCAGTAGCTCGACCCACCATCGTTGTCGCATGTTGAGGTCCTTTTGTTCAAAGATGTGTTGTAAGCTTTTGTGGTCGGTAAATATCGTGCACTTTGTTCCGTAGAGGTAATGTCTCCAAATCTTGAGTGCAAATACCACGGCTCCTAATTCTAAATCATGTGTTGTATAATTCTTCTCAGTATCCTTCAGTTGCCTGGACCCGAAGGCAATCACTTTGTCTCGTTGCATCAACACGCAACCAAGTCCTTGAATAGATGCATCGCAATAGACCACGAAGTCGTCAACCCCTTCGGGTAACGAGAGAATCGGAGCTGAACATAACATGCCCTTAAGAGTTTGAAACGCGTGTTCTTCTTTTTCACCCCATCTGTATTGCACTCCTTTGTGCGTTAAAGCTGTTAAGGGTTGAGCCAATTGCGAGAAACCCTTGATGAATCTTCGGTAATATCCGGCAAGTCCTAAAAATTGTCGGATTTCGGTCGGCGCTCTTGGGGTAGGCCAATTCTTGATAGCTTCCACTTTAGCTGGGTCGACATGAATTCCATTCTGATCAACAATGTGTCCAAGAAACTGGACTTCGCGAATCCAAAAATCGCACTTCGAAAACTTAGCGTATAGCTGTTCCTTGCGGAGTAATTCCAAGATAAGTCGTAGATGTCTCTCGTGTTCTTCCTTTGTCTTGGAGTAGATCAAAATATCGTCAATGAAAACTATCACAAACTGATCGAGGTACGGCTTGCACACTCGATTCATGAGATCCATAAATACAGCAGGCGCATTAGTTAGCCCAAACGGCATAACTAAAAACTCGTAGTGACCATACCGAGTTCTGAAAGCAGTCTTGGGAACATCCTCATCACGAACGCGTAGTTGGTGATATCCAGACCGTAGATCAATCTTTGAAAAGTAGCTCGAACCTTGCAGTTGGTCGAAGAGATCGTCGATTCGAGGAAGTGGATACCGATTATTGATCGTAACCTTGTTAAGCTCTCGGTAGTCGATACACATGCGGAACGTTCCATCTTTCTTCTTAACAAACAATACCGGTGCTCCCCATGGAGACGAACTTGGACGAATAAACCCTTTGTCGAGTAGCTCTTGAAGTTGTGCGGAGAGTTCATTGAGTTCGCTTACCACCAAACGGTAAGGTGCGCGTGCAATCGGAGCGGCTCCAGGAGCTAAATCGATTCCAAACTCGACTTGTCGAAATGGAGGCAAACCAGGCAATTCATCAGGAAATACATCTTGGAAGTCGCGGACTATCGGGTAGTCGTCGATTTTACGTTCGGGAAGTGTCGTGTCGGTGACGTTTGCAAGGATCGCGAAGTGACCTTTACGAAGGCACTTTTGAGCTTTAGAAACGAGATAATACCGGTGACAGTTCCACCCTTTTCACCTTGAACTGTTAACACTTCACCTCCTTCGAGTGGGATACGAACCACTTTTTCTTGGCATAAAATTTCAGCTCGGTTTTCAGATAACCAATCCATTCCTACTATGACATCAAAACTACCAATCGGGAAAGGCATAAGATCGATTCCTAACGTGTGGCCAGCTAGTTCTAACTTACAGTCCTTAACTATCTGAGTCGTATCATGAAGTTTACCATTTGCTAGCTCTACCACATACTTAGCATCTAAGTCAATCGGTTTAGCATTAATTAGTCTAGCAAACTTAGTAGAAATAAAACTTCTTTCAGCACCAGAATCAAACAATACAGTAGCAAAGAAACCATTAAGGATGAATTTACCGTTAATCACGTTGGCGTCGTTGCGAGCTTCACCTTGACCCATGACAATAGCTCTTCCTCTGCCATTTCCACCATTCCCGTTGTTACCATTCCCGTTGCCATTACCTCCACCATTACCATTCCCACCATTGTTTCCTTGATTACCATTTCCCTGTCTTCTCAACTGCGGGCAGTCCCTTTTTATGTGGCCTTGAGCCCACATTCATAGCAGTTCCCATTACCATTTCCCCTGGGAGCTTCATTGTTGTTGTTACGGTTCTAACCATTGTTGTTTTCATTTCCTCGGTTGTTTCCATAGTTGTTGTTGCCATGATTGTTGTTGTTTTTCCTTAGGCGGTTTTGTTGCTCGGGAAGAATCGTCCAACAGTCCTTCGCCTCATGGCTTTTCTTGCCACACCTTTCACAGCTTAAATTCCTTCTACAAATACCAGTGTGATGCTTCCCACACTTGTTACACATGGGCAGGTTACCCTTGTAGTTACTTTGACCATTACCGCCTTGGCGGTTGTTTCCACTGTTGTTCCCAGACCTTTTGCTTTGACCTTGGGAGTTGTAGGACCTCCCAGTGCTGTTCCCAACACTTTGATTGTTCATGGAGTTTTCAGGAGCTTCATCATCAGCTTTTCTTTTGCCACTTAAGGCAGTCTTCTCTGTGGCCTTAGCAGGAAGTGTACCCTTTTTAACTTCCTGATCGGTAAGCTTGTGAGCCAAACGGATGGCTTGCTGCACGGTTGTGGGGTTGCTGGCAGTCACTAGTCCCTTGATTTGAGGCGCGAGGCCTTCCAGATAACGCTCGATGCGTTTGAACTCAACATCAACCATTGTGGGGCACAAGACCGCGTACTCATGGTAACGCGCAGTATACTGTTCGACTTCAGACCCATTCATTTTCAGATTCAAGAATTCGCCCTCTAACTTCTTCACTTGGTCACGGGGACAGTACTCCTCCATAATCAGTTCCTTAAACGCTTCCCATTCCATGTTATTAGCCGCATCAATCCCAATCATCTGGATTTCGGCATTCCACCAGGAGAGAGCAGCTCCCTCGAAGGTACCAGTAGCATACTTCACTTTGCTCTCAACAGGGCAGTTGCACATAGAGAAGACCTTTTCAGACTTCTCGATCCACCTGAGAAGTCCTACCGCTCCTTCTTCGCCGGAAAACGTCATTGGCTTACAATCCATGAAGGACTTAAACGTGCAGTGATGGTGGTTTCCTGATGCAATAATAGTTCGGGTTTTAAGTTTAAACAGGTCAAAATATAATCACTTTGTGCCTTAACCGGCATAATAATTACCCTGTGCGGCGTATGCAGCTTGGACGACTGCCATTGCGGCTTGCACGTGTTCCTTAATCATAGCTTGCAGTTGCGCAGGTGTCATGTTAATGTTGCTCCTTCCGTGTCCTCTTCCAGACATTTTGCTGGACAGTTAAAGTAGCCAGTGTTCAGTCACAGTTATACTTTATACATATCCCATAATATGTATATTAACATTTTCCCATTATCCCACTATTAGTCCAGAAAAGTTTTCGTGCAAAATTGAAGCGTCGTCGAAGAACGTCGTAAGTCGTAAGTACTATCGTCGAAAGTCGGCTTTCCCATAAAAGTCACCGTCGGCGTAGTCATCGTAGTAGAAATCAGGACATAGCGTGTAGCAGAGTTTCATTGTCGCTTTCCCCCAGAATAGTGTGCGTATTAGCGTTCGCATTTCGTTTTCGTGTGTGAAAGTTTTCCCTAAGGTTTTTCCGTTAGACTACCTAGACACGGTCTATATATATATTTATATATATATATATATATACATACATACGTACTAAGCTTTTACTTACACAGCAGAGCGAGTATCCCAGGTTGGCACGTAAATATTTTGTTTTGGGAATTTGTTTGTTCGTTTGTAACTAAGGTTTTCAAGTTGCAGTTTCCAAATCGTTTTTCAAAAATGATTCCAGTTCTCTGCAACTTATGGCTCTGATACCAATCTGTCACACCCCCAAATAACCACTAACGGAGTTTATACTGTTAAGGGGTGCGAGCAAACCAGGACCACAACCATTAGTTACAAATACTAAACGAATCAGAGTAAGTCCAAATATATATATCATAAAATAAAGTCTCAAAATACGCAGCGGAAAATATTGTCTTAGCACTAACCACGTGCTTTACAAACCATTGTTTAAAATTCCCAATTTAATTTAAATAAAAGAAAAACGTCTTCGTGTGCCATGCCAACCCGCTCTGGATACTCCTCAGCGATCTGCAAAAGTTTAAACCACGCAAGTGTCAACCTAACGGTTGGTGAGTTCACGGTGGGCTTGTCATGCAGTGGCCCGGTCTCATAATCATAATCGTGTCAACATATACTTATGAAATATTTATTTGTGAAAAGCAATGCTTAGTGATATCTATAATCACAGTTTTATGGTTTAGCAAAAGTATTGTCCGTAACCTACGTTATCGGGTATGTACTAGTTTTGTATAGTTAAAGTGCTCAACCGATATCGCGGGTAGCTAATCCGTTGTTCCATGCACTAAGGAAGTTTGTACCAAAGCTGACTGATAATTGTAGTGGCAGCGCCATCATCTATTTTGTTTTGCGGACCTACGTCATCGCGGCTTTGCCTCCCCCGTGTCCTCTCGGGACCACGGTCAGATAGGCTGATATTGTACCTCCGTGCACTTCCCGTGTCACGAGGCGGAGTTTGTCAAACTCCAGTAGATCTACCCAACATCCCCTCGCTTTACAATTAATGGTACAATTAAGTTGAGGACTTTTTCAGTTATAAGGCAATCCTTAGAAATCATGTGATATCATGTGGTTTAGACTTTAACCTACACTAGCCATATTAAAATGGTTTACTTTGGGTTCTCATGAATCCCGAAAACATTTTCAGTTTCGTTTTAGAAATAGTTGTTTGAGTATTTCACAAGTGTCTCCCATAAAACACTTCAAGATCATCAAGTAGGTGCCAAGCACTCCTAAGCTCAAGTTCATCAGAGAGGTGCATAGCACTCATAAGGTTGTCAGCATTGTTTTTCATTAAGTTATTCAGTGTGACCCAATCGGGTTCACGGTAAATGGGTTAGTGACACTCACCTTTGGTTGCACTGCTACACTTGCTAAATAATCCAAGTATTGTTTGCTTATCGAAGACCTATGAACACGTTTAGGTCTTAAGTATTAGTTTTGTGTCTAATCTTTAACTTACGTCACTATGGCCCATAACATAGCACGTTGGAACTATGACACGACATACCGACACACGACACCGATGGTTGATCATAACAAGGGTTCATATAATTCAGAATTCAAGGCATGTTTCATTATTGTATAATCATGTAAGTCATAGCATAACATTCAAAAAAGTTGCACAAGTTGGGTTTTGGTCAGATCATAGTTTCACTACTTAGTGTCGCTACATAGTTTCGCTAGGCGCACGGGCAGCACTTTCGCTAGGGATTACCCGATGACACAGTTTCGCTAGCTAGTTTCGCCCGAAACTGCTGACGCAGTTTCGCTAGCCTAGTTTCGCTTGAAACTGGTTTGAACTTTCGTTCAGGGTGGTTCGTTCGGTAGTTTCGTTCGAGCAGGTCTACTTAGTTTCGCGGGCGACACTATAGTTTCGCCACATAGTATCGCTGGATGAAGATATATATAGTTTCGCTATATAGTTTCGCCCAGAGAACATCTCAGTTTCGCTGGTCGCGAAAAACACATAAATCAGCCTAAAAATCAATCCAACAGCTTCCATACATCATGTGATTCAACATTTAGCATACATAAACATTTACCAGCATCAAACAACAAGTTTTAACACCTTAAACATGGGTTTTCACATTCAAATCACCAAAAACACATTTTTAAACCTAAAATGACCTAACTAGCATGAATCTTCATTATGGTTTGATTTCAAACGTAAAGTTACAGACTTTATGGTAGATCTAGCATTCCTAAGCATCATATCAGAAGTTCTAATGATTCTATGGAGATCTAGGCATGCTTTATAGTAAAACACATAGAAAATGCATAAAGTATGGTTTTGGGACTCACGATTTGATCTAGGATCGATGGATGGTCTCTACCAACAGAGATGATAGCAGCAAATGGTGATTTCTCAGCTGGTCCAGAAGTTTCAGGAGAGTGTGTGTGTGTTTAGTGTGGAGATGATGCAAATGGGATGTAATTAGGGTTTAATAGACTTTATATCAGGAGCTAGTTTCGCTGGCAGTTTCGCTGGCCAAGCGAAACTGGCTCTGAACACATGTGAGTCAAACAGTTTAGCCGGCTACCGAGCGAATCTACAGTTTCGCCCGGTAGTTTCGCTGGAAACCAAAAGTGGCCAATTTACATTCTATTATCAATACGAAATCATGCGTTTAAATCACGTTGCACATAATGACAATAAATAAATAAACACATAACACATATGGACGAGTTCGGTGATCAACCAAAGGTCGTGGACGTATTCGGCCTAGTTAAGCATTAGTTACTAAGTTAACACTTATAACGTAACTAACGGAGATTGTCTAACGGAAGTTAACCTTGGAATTCTCGGATGTCACAATGTAAATGGTGGAGATTTATAAAACAATCTTATATAAATACAGAACTAATGCCCTATCATAGTTGAGTATGGGTAAAAACGTTTGGTTCTTAACAATGTTTCTCATCATAAATCAAACATGATACATCTAAACTGCCTCAGAAAGCACAGCCCAGGTTAAACGTAGCCATACTATATATTTATTTATTCCTACCCAACCAAGAGTAAAAAACCACAACACATGCCAACAAACTAACTAATTGAAGACAAATAGTGTATGAAACTTACCTCAAATCACATGACATAATGACCACATACCAATTTCAACACCTGCACCCAAAAAATAAGAAGAAATCAACTTCAACAAAATAACTGACAAAAGCCAAATCATATAGTAATTTACACAAACACCTACAACACAAAAGAAAATCACAAAAACCACTAACAGAGCCATCAGAACATACACAGCACACAACGACAATCATAAGCCAAATAGCACAATGTACAACCCAATGACTCTCGCAAAAACAAACACAACTAACGCCACACAGAGGCTAACAAATTGGCAGAAAAAGAAAACCGACGCAACAGATTCTCCAAATACAACTCGAGGTTTATGAAACCCAGAAAAACAGCGACTAACTTACCTCGATGGAGACATCGTTCGATTCAGGTTTGAAGAGAAACCCTAGAACAAAATCAGCGATTACTTCAAACCCTCGATGGAGACATCGTTCGAGCTGGTGGTGTCGTGGTCGCTGGAAGTTCAACGATCTCTCTGGTGTGTGATGGAACCGAGAGAGGGTAGACGGGAGTGTGCTAGAGGAGGCCGGCGGTGAAATGAGAGAAAAAAGGATTATATACCTAGGGTTTGGTCATGTTGGCAGCGAGTTTTAAGAAGGGAATTCAAAGTTTGTGCTTAGAAGACTTGTACATAATGCATTATAGTTTGTACGCGTCTTAAAATTAAGACACCCCACTTTCTCTCTCCAATATGCATTATATATAGTAATATATATATATATATATATATATATATATATATATAATAGTAAGATGGGCAAACTGCGTATATGTGCGTCTAAGTGTGTGTCTAACCAACTCTAGTCATAGTTAGATCTAATGTAATCCTAAATTCGCTATGACTTAGGGCTTTAATACCAATCTATCACACCCCCGTAAAACCACCCGCGTAATGCCCACGAGCGGAGGCGTGAGCCAGACCAGGATCTGAGTCATCAGACATTTCGAATATCCTACATGCTCGACTCAACGTTTTTAAACCACGTTCGGATACCAAAGTATCAAAAGATTTATCAGAGTTATAAAAGTCTTAAAGTTCTAGCGGAAGCATTTCAACAAAGTTTTAAGAAGTCATAAGCGAAAGCAACAATCATAAGAAAACAGTTTAAAAAGTGTCATTTCGCCCAAGGCGACAAAGTTATCATGCAAATACAAACCATGCATAATGACCATATGAATGATCCAAACGTGCTCCTAAGCTACTCTTAAGGACCTGATAAGAACATACTAAAAAGTGTCAACACTAGGTTGGTGAGTTCATAAGTTTAAGAAGATAAATAACATTTATCAAGACAGTTCGTGAACCAGTTACTCACAACGAGGCATAACTCAAGCAGGGACCCCCACCATGAAAAATATGATATTTATACCCGTGGGTAGCTAGCCCATAAGATTTTTATAACACCATAGGGTTTCGTGACACCATTACTGATCGCTACTTTGCCTTCCAGCCATACTGTTTGCAAGTATGACAGTGCTAGAGACAATATAATACCCGTCCCACTTCCAGCGGTCGAGTAGGGCTTCTCTTCTCAGGCCTAGTAGATCTACCTTATAATTCCCCGCTATAAATTATTCATTGTTCACCTCAGTGGAAGGAATTTCAGTAAACGTATCATTCATGGTTTATAAAGTGTTGGTATAAATCATAAAGTTAAGTTATAAAACAAGTTACCATATGTCTTCTCCCCTGAAAGCGTAAACAGTTAAAAAGTGGGGCATGAACGCACCTTAGGGTGCAATTTAGTATTTCCAACAACCAACCAAACAATAGTAGTGAATCTTCTTAGACTTCACCTATGACACGTAGCAGTGTGAGTGCTGACTGGGTTGACCAACCATCATAACAATGCGTGGACAACAGACAAGTGGACTTAAGTACACATTGGTGATTAAATTTAGGTTTTCTATATTTAACCTAACACGTATATCACATATAACACGTTGTACGATGATAAACATAACGCGTCATAATTATTTACAACATTATCACGCGTATACGATGTACAATTGACGGGGTAATCGTACAAAGTCTTGTCATTCCCACCGAGGTAGGAGACTTAGGACTTGTACACTAGTATAACTCATAACTAATTTGACTAATAACATGCAAAAACTCAATCAAGTAATCCCATGATCATAAACATGCATTTACATAGTTATTTATTTTCCGGTAAATATATATTTACCACATGTAGGCTAATCCCATGATAAAACCACATCATCATCTCACGTAAGTCCCATAGATCATCAATTAACATATTTCAAGCCATGTCATAAGTTCCTAACTACATGCATGCATTCCACTTTGACCTAATAGGCCATTTTCACCATAATTTCACGTAAATATTTTTTATAAATTAATCCTCATGCAACCTGACATCAAGTTGGCAACTTTATAGACTATCATGCATCCATTAACCTAGATTAAGTAATTTATTGTAGATCTAACACAAATCAAGCACCTTTATTCAATATCTAGCATGCATGACTACCCAAATCGGGTTTCTATCATAGATCTCACGTACAGTCAGCAACTTTATTGCACAACAACCCTAGATTTATCATTATCAAGCAATTAGAACATAGATCTTGCATCAATCTTCAAAATTTATCCACATGAAACAATGTATAACCATGCAAAACCCTAGATCTAACATGGTTCATCATATCTTGCATAAACATCACGTTTTTGATCCAACGATGCAAAATTTATCATCATAAACTTGATGTGTTGCATGGTTAGTTAAGACTTTTGTTTTAGAGAGTATGAGATAGGAGCGGAATTTATCAAACGCGTAGACCACAACAAGCAGCTCCTTCTTAGTAGTGGTGTAGTACTCTTGGGAATAATCAAGGGTTTTACTAGCGTAATAGATCAGATGGAAACGTTTATCCTTATGCTGCCCAAGGACTGCTCCAATGGCATGGTCGCTTGCATCGCACATGAGCTCGAATGGCAAAGACCAATCAGGTGCCATCATGATGGGAGCATTCACCAATTTCTCTTTAATCAGATTGTAGGCACGAATGCAGTCAGCGGAGCAGTTGAATGGGACGTCTTTTTCAAGAAATTAGGTTATTGGGCGAGTGATTTTAGAGAAATCTTTAATGAAGTGGCGATAGAATCCCGCATGACCCAGGAAACTCCTGACAGCTTTGACATTGGTAGGGTGAGGGATTTTGCTGATTGTTTCAATCTTCGCTCTATCAACCTCAATCCCTGCTTTGGAGATTTTGTGACCAAGCACGATGCCCTCAATGACCATGAAATGGCACTTCTCCCAATTAAGCACCAGATTTGTTTCCTCGCACCTGGCCATCATTCTGTCAAGGTTTTTTAAGCATGTCTCAAGTGAGTCCCCATAGACTGAAAAGTCATCCATGAAGACCTCCATGGAATCCTCGATCATTTCACTGTAAATGGCGACCATACATCGTTAAAAGGTTGCAGGCGTATTGCAGAGCCCAAAGGGCATATGCCTATATGCAAAGGTTCCAACAGGGCATGTGAACATTGTCTTTTATTGATTCTCTAGAGCAATGGGGATCTGAAAGTACCCTGAGAACCCATCAAGAAAAAAGTAATATTACTTTCCAGACAACCTTTCCAACATCTGGTCGATGAAGGGGAGAGGGAAGTGGTCTTTACGAGTAGCGTCGTTTAACTTTCTATAGTCAATGCATACTCGCCACCCAGTCATGGTGTGGGTGGGGACCAATTCATTCTTTTCATTGGTGACTACCGTCATACCACCCTTTTTTGGCACGACTTGCACTAGACTCACCCATTTGGAGTCTGAGATAGGGTAGATAAGTCCTGCATCCATGAGCTTGATTACTTCTATCTTCACGACTTCTGCATGTTAGGGTTCAATCTCTGTTGATGCTGTGCCACAGATTTAACATCATCCTCCATTATAATTTTGTGAGTGCAAAAGTCTGGATTAATCCCTTTGATGTCTGATATCTTCCAAGCGATGGCTTGCTGATGCTTTTTCAGAACCTCCAGAAGATTTTGCTTTTGGTTGGCTTCGAGGTGGGAGGCTATAATCACAGGCCGCTTGCCTTGGTCGTCTAGAAAGGCATATTCCAAATGCGATGGAAGTGGTTTTAGCTCGAGTAGAGCCTCTTCTACGACCGCTTCCTTGTGCTTTTGATCTGATCCTACTTCACTATTGAAATTGACAGCTGCTATCATCTCTAATTCTTGATAAACGGTGTTAAGGGCTTGGGAGTCCTCTTGATATTTTCCACATATATTGTGTAGCATGCTGCTAACGGTGGTCATGATAGATTTAAGGAAATAGCATGTGTCATCTTGGCTGGCTGGGCGTTTCATGGAGTCTTGGATGTTGAGAGTGACAGCCTGATTGCCCATTCTTAGTGTGAGCTTCCTATTATAGACCTCGATGATAGAACGAGATGTAGCAAAAAATGGCCTTCCTAATATTAGCGGAATGTGCTCATCCTCGTCCGTATCCAGGATGACAAAGTCGATCGGGAAGACGAAATTGCCGACTTTTACCAACATGTTCTCCACTATGCCCCTGGGGTACTTCACTGATCGATCAGCGAGTAGGCGTGGGTTTCTCCAGGTCTAGTCTCTTGTAGACTGAATATGGCATTAGATTGATATTGGCTCCCAAATCAGCTAGGGCGTTACAAACCAATGTGTTACCTATTAAGCAAGGAATTGTGAAACTCCCTGGGTCTCGTATTTTCGCAGGTAACTTCTATTGGAGAACCGCGGAGCACTGTTCATCGAGAGTTACTGTTGATAGCTCTTCAAGTTTCTCTTTATTGCTAAGAAGGATTTTTAGGAACTTGGCATATTTGGGCATTGATGCCAGAGCTTCCACGAAAGGAAGGTTGATGTGGAGCTGCTTGAATAACGAAAGGAATTTACCATGCTGCTCTTCCATCTTTTCCTTCTTAAGCCTCTCAGGATATGGTATCCTAGGCTTGTATTATCTTTGCTTCGGCTGTACTGCTGTGGCTTGTGGCTCTTCAGGTTCAGGAGTGGCATCAGTGGCTTCCTTTGGGTCCTCTACAAGCATGTCTTGATTCACTGGTGTTTCTTGAGTCGTCTTTCCGCTTTGTTTCGTGACTGCATTTGCGAACCCCTTAGGGTTTCCTTCAGTATTTGATGGCAGTCCGCCTTGTGGTCTCCCTGAGATTGATTGCACGATTTGACCCACTTTACAATCTAGTGCCTTCTGGGATGCCAGTTGATTCTGCAGTTGTTGGTTGATCTTTGCCATCTCTTGGTCGTGCTTTTGGAACTGAGAGTTGATTTCTTGATCCCTTTAAATGGTGTAGGTGTACATTTTAGTCATCATCTCTCTCATTGTGGGCTCCCGTTCCTGCCCTTGAGGCTGTTGGTTTTTAGGTGCAAACCCCAGTGGGTTTGAGCTTCCTGCCTGGTTCTTGTAGCTGAACACTGCGTGATTCTTCTAGGAGGAGTTGTATTGATCCCCATAAACTGGACCGCTATGTCATTGACCCACAAATTCGACCATCTGTGTGTTGTGCGGGCAAATAGCAGTACTATGCACTTCTCCGCATATCTCACAATCATGTGGCTCTGTCGTCTGTGGCAAGACTACCTTGCAGAGAGTGTCGAACTACTTTGACAATGTTTCTAATTGAGCGGCCACCATAGTTTCTTGACTAACCTGATGCACCCCTGCCTTTAATGGAACGCTTCTTTGAATAGAGGGGTATTGGTAGTCAGTGAGAGCCATTTCTTCCAGTAGTGTATCGGCTTCTTCAGCAGTCTTCTCGCTGAGTGCTACTCCAGCTGTAATGTCCACTAACTGACAGGTTTGTGGGCGAAGCCCATTATAGAATGTTTGGATCTGCTGATGTTGCTCTAACCCGTGGTTAGGACATTTTCTCAATAGCTCCTTGAAATGCTCTCAAGTTTCAAAGAACGATTCTCCATAATCCTGCTGATACGCGTATATCTTCAGTCAGGAGGGAAGAATCGGTAGAGTAACTTCTCTGCTAGGTCATTCCAGTTGGTGATCGAACCAGCAGGTTGTCCATCGAGCCACGCCTTGGCTTTTGATCGGAGAGAGAATGGGAACAGGCGTAGCTTGGCCGCATCACCGCTTAGGCCTGGGAGCTTGAACGTGTCGCACACCTCTATGAAGGCCCTGATATGCGGTTGGGGTTTTTTCTGTCAATCCATCGAATTGGATTGAGTTTTTGATCATAGTTATGACCTGAGGTGGGATGGTGTACGACTCATTCCCGGCGGTTACTGCGATGCTCGGGCTTGCTCCCGCCAAGCTCGGCTTCATGTAGGATGAAAGTGTTCTTTGTGGCTGATCGCCCATCTCTTGCCTCTGCTGCTGATGTGTGAGTCGACACTCTCGTTCAGGATTGTCAAAAGGTATGAGTAGCTCAGATTGAGAACTTCGTCGCGTACACCAGCGCGTTGCAGGATTAGAAATTTTGGCTAAACTACAAATTTTGACTATTTAAAACGTTACCGCGTCCCCGGCAACGACGCCAAAACTTGATGTGTTGTTTAGTGTATATGAAAAGTAGGTCCTCACACTATCAAATTTTAAATTTATAGAACTGGTTATTCACCACGGGACTATACCAACACACTAAGGCAAGTATACCTGTCGTGCGTAGCATAGTATTGGTAAACATCGGGTTGTCGAACTTTAGGGACACGGACTTGTTGAAATCAGTCGATTAATAATTCAGCTGGGTTTTGTTTTATTTTGATTTTAATTAAAAAAAAATAAGATGGACGAAAAATAAAGCAATTAAATTGTTGTTGTTGAAAAGCAGATATTGGTGATGGATCGCTTAGGCATGGCTCCTCCAACTTATGTTTGACAAGTGTATCAGTAATGTGTTCTAACTTATCTCTGGGATGGACTGGGTTCCTAAGACAAGGCCTACCTAGTTGCTATGGATAGGTTCATGTTTAGGGTTATAGACACGCCCTACACGGTTACTACTGGTCCATGGTGAAGTACTAATAAGGTTACGGTTTATGAAGTGCCCTAGGCTGGGTCCCGAGTTATCGGTGGCTCAACTCACAACTGGTTGAAGGGTTAGGATAGGTATGGCCCTAATGGTCCTAGAGTTGTGAAGCGGTTACAATTGGGTTGATAGGTTGACCTAGCAGTCCCTAAACACGACTAACAGACCCGACCTATCGATGAATGCTTGACTACATGACAATGGCAAGGGTATCTACTAGCCAAGGGTAAGGTGATTTCTCACTCAAACTCTATGGTGGACTCCTAATCGAATTATAGGGTTTCCCTGATGATCGTGGCTATTTCTAGCCACGCGTACGCCGCGGATTCTGTTGTTCGGCTATACATTAGTCTCCTAACGATATATGGCTTCCAAGCTAGGGTTAGGGTTCCACAAGACCAGAGATTAACTAGACACAATAAAGGAATTCAATTCATCAACCAAATCAAAGCAATAATAACGTCTACTTCATAAATGCAAAATATAAGCAAAACCGATACAATATTAAAGTCAAACCCAGGTTGGACTCGCCTCTCCTAAGCGATTCGATAAGTTTAGCCAACCATATTAATGTTCAAACATAAAGAAATCTAATTCAAATAGGAGTTTATGGCTAAATATAAATACAATACCAAATAGAAGTTCGCAAAATGGTGGAAAAACAACAATCCAAGACGCGTCGAATGCTTCGAATCTTCAAAGTCTTCAACGGGCTCTTTCTCTGGCTTCTTTTCTGCTCTCCAAGATGTTCCAAATGGTGGAAATGAGCCCTCTATTTATAGGGGCCGAAATATGAAAATTTCCAAAAATGTGTCCAAGCCGTGAAAGGGTTGTCAACGGTGACTTGTATACGTCTCAACATCACAGCTTGATCAAGTGCTTCACAACTTGGGCTAGGCCGTGAAAGGGGGTCTCACGGCCTGCAAGCCGTGATGTTTTTCAGCACTTTTGTATGTTAACTTCTACGTTTGACTGGTTGACCCGAACTTTGGCTTTTCTTCATTTTCGCCTCGTTTTCCGTGCCAATCCTGTATTAACCTGTAAACTCATGATGTTTATTAGTAACGCATATAATTTGACATTTTCAAGTTTATTTTGACGTTTTTAGCCCGAAATCAGTTATCTTTTCATATCCAAAACAACACACATCAATCATAAACATGCATTTACATAGTTATTTATTTTCCGGTAAATATATATTTACCACATGTAGGCTAATCCCATGATAAAACCACATCATCATCTTATATAAGTCACATAGATCATCAATTAAAATATTTCAAGCCATGTCATAAGTTCTTAACTACATGCATGCATTCCACTTTGACCAAATATGACATTTTCACCATAATTTCACGTAAATAATTTTTATAAATTAATCCTCATGCAACCTGACATCAAGTTGGCAACTTTACAGACTATCATGCATCCATTAACCTAGATCAAGCAAGTTTACTGTAGATCTAACACAAATCAAGCATCTTTATTCAATATCTAGCATGCGTGACTACCGAAATCGGGTTTCTATCATAGATCTCACGTACAGTCAGCAACTTTATTGCACAACAACCCTAGATCTATCATTATAAAGCAATTAGAACATAGATCTTGCATCAATCTTCAAAATTTATCCACATGAAACAATGTATAACCATGCAAACCCTAGATCTAACATGGATCATCATATCATGCATAAAAAATCACGCTTTTGATCCAAAGATGCAAAATTTATCATCATAAACCCTAGATCTATGCATGAGAGTACTATATCATAACAAATCAGCCTTATATCTAGCATAAAGCTTAGATCTTGGCAACTTTTGAACAAGCAAATCAAGATAGAACACTTACTGATGAATAGAGAATGATCAAGGATGATATTAGGACTTGATTTCTGAAGAAAAGGAACAATCTTGATGGATTTTTAGTAGAAAAGGGGTTGGAGACGTAATGGCAGCTGATGTGGCATTTTAGGAGAGCACAAATGGGATAGTGGGGGCTAAATATGCTTAAATAGGGAGAACTAGGGTTTTTGCTAGAAAAGGCCTCCAAGCGTATCGCTTGAAGCCACTAGTAGCTCTAGGCGATACGCCTAGAGCCTCCATTCGGCAGCCCCTTTGAATTTTGTTGACCGCAGCCCGTTTTGTCCGTTTTTCGCGTTTTTGGTCTCGGTTTCTACGTGTTCTCCCATTTTTAATGTACCACCATTTTTATCACATAAAATCAAGTATCAACATGCCATATACTAATTTACAATCATGCAATTAAATTCACGTTTTAGTTTGCACGAATTTCACGACACATAGCAGCTTTCAGTTTATCACCAATGTTTCGAGACTCCAACTTATGTGTGATGTTTCTAAAGTGTTTTAAGGCTACTAGACACTTCTAATATGAAAAGTCGTGAGCATTGGATCGTCTACTCAATCTAGCTAATCGGAATACAAAATTAGTAATTAAGAGTTATTTTATTGATCAACTGAACAATTACAACTCAGAAACACTAGGAATAGAGACACAGAGAATACACCTTAGAAACACACATTTATAGCTGCTGGCCGAACCAAGTCCGAACTCTAGGTTTGGCAGCTGGTCCGAACTCCTGGTTCGGGCCAAGTTCGGCAGGCAGTGACCTTGCCTTGAACGCGGGTCTGGAACCTTGGTAGAATACTTTACACGACGCACTCTCAGGTATCAAGAAACTCCCCCTCGTCGTGTGCAGTATCTCTTCAACATCTTCAAATCTGTATCTCCAATCAAGCTCCCCCTCAAGTGTATAATTTGTTCGTCCAATGAACTGAATCTTCGAACAAACTCCTCCTCAACTTGATCGTAACTTGATCTTGAATACTTGACGATGTCTGGTGTATCTCTGTTCTTTTATCAACAGCTTCAGAAGACTTGAAGTTGTGATTTCCTTCACTCTAGTAAGCTACTCAAAATTTAAATAATCTTGGCGCAAAACGTCTCTTTGAGACAGTATCACGTACAGATATCGACTTTTAGAAAGATTATATCAAAACAAACCTAAAATCTTTTTGATTTTTCAAACTTATGCTAAAACACACCCAAAATCATTTTGTACTTTTCTTGAAATGAACTGAAATACAATACAAAATCAAACTCTATTTTTGGTATGAGAAAGATCACTATATGGGATCATATTGATCATAACGCACTGAACTACACTTCAATTTCATCTAACTGAAGCACACAAGTCATGCTGATTGCCGGTATAATTTGTCCATCTTAAACTCAGGCAGAATCATACTTATAACATCTGGATATGTTAAGGTATTGATTAGATTTTCTTTGACCAGTATATCCCACACTATCAGACATATTCAGACATTTTCTTTTTCTTTGTGTGAGATTACACTTGTGAATTTTCACGAAGTATAATATTTTCATGATATCGTCAACCTGTGTTCCATGCAAAAAGAAAATAAGAACGTTAAATCGTCTACCTTAAGGTCGATCTTTCGATACGCAGATAAGGCCTCGGATTTAACAAATTAAAGAAAATAAAACAAGTTGAAATTGTATAACCCAACAACAATCAGGTCGGTACTCCCATACACGCAGAGAAAGTCTGATGAATTATACGAAACACCAAAATAAAGCAGAACGTCAAACGAACAACGATCAGGTCGGTCTTGTGGACACGCAGAGAAAGTCTGATCGTTTGACAAATTAAAGAAAATCAAACACGTTTAATTCTTTGCAAAATGAACACATGTATACACAGTGACTTCTCATTTATTTTCACACTTATTTTTCTTTTTGTCGTGAAATACGCATCAAGATGTTATCCACATGGTCAAGCATTAGTATTTAGTGTATATCACATCTGAATACTTTCTGATTTGCCGAGCCTACCAAACATATCAAATAATGATCTTATGGCCCTTTCATCTACTTTATCCATGAGTCAGATATGTAAGCCAATGTACCATCATTTCCCAATGATCAATTTCTCAAAATTTTATATATTGTGCATGTATTCACCTTCCTTATATATTTGGCATGTATTCACCTTCTTCCCATAACATGCATTTTTACAATTCCCCCCCCCCCCCCTACATGCATTTCTCCCCCTTAAAATGAAAACACTATTTTTGGATTTTCATTTTACAAAAACAAGACGCTATGTTTGGTTTTTATCAAAGGAAAATGCATAAAGAAAGAAAAAAAATGATCAATCGACACGGATATTTTGCAGTGTTTTAGAATTTCAAAAAATTTGCAAGTTAGAAAGATATATCATGAAATTTAAGTTAAGCATAATACTCCTCCATCAACAACTTTTCAATCGTCGATAGGTCTTCTAGAAATACCTGCACACTGGTCAAACTGATTAGTTCAGAAATGACCCGAAGCGGACCGCTTCTGGTCGACCAGTGTCCTGATTTTGCTTAGAAACCACCTTGGGTTTCTAACATTGTGATTGTTTTGGTAATTCAGTTTTTGATGAATCAATCACAGATGACTATGATGAAGAACTTACATTTTGAACCTTTTGGAACATAGGAACAAAACGTTTTTGTTTTAGAAAGAATGTAGGTTCACAATCATCAAAAACTTTGCCTTGTTCATTGAAGAACTTTGGTTTGGCAGGTTTACCAAAAAACTGATTTCTTTTGAAACCTTTAGTTTGATTCAACAGGAAGTGGACAAGCTTTTGCCATAAGCCCTTTTTAGCGGCAAAGATAACATATACGTTCAGATTTGTCCCACCGTTTAGGTGCCTGCATAGAATCACATATATGAATATCTCGAACATGATCAAAAGTTAGAATCATAAACCTGATGCCTATGATCATGAACACATTTTGATGTTGGGCTTCGAGAATAAGAACCATCATAAGAAGATTTGCCATTGTGATTCTTCAAGGTTCTTGAAACATCTTTCTTAGCAAAAACTTTGGAAATCTTCTGAGCATCGACATAATGAAGAGGAAACTCTTTGTCGGAGAAAATCTGGTCGGAACCTTTAAGCTTGTAGAAACGCTCCGGTTAAACCTTCTCAGCTTTAAAAACTTCCTTCTTCACTTGTTTCGTCTTCAATTTCTTTAAATCTTGAGATGATGATGCTGGAACCTCCTCCGCTTTGACATTCTTTGCTTTAAAGCCCAAACCAACATGCTTTCCAACAACTTTTTCCTCAGAATGTAAATTCTGGTGTCTGTCTTTGGCCAATTTAGAAAATTCAGATTTGATATCCTTAAGATTTGTCTTTTCAAAGAAGATATTCTCATTAAATTCAGGTTGAGAATGAATCTTTTCACTCGAAATAGCTAATTTCTCATTATCAGCTGAAGATGAACCAGAAACGAATATTGGAGCTGGAGGAATCTCAGATTTCTTGCCCTTCTTCTGCTTAGTCTTCTTATATTTCTTCTTCTTTACAACTTTCTCTTCCTCAGAATTAGATGATGAAAACTTTGAGTATTCAACCTCTCCAACCTTTTCCTTTACTTCTTTGAAAGCTTCTTTGATATGAGCAGGAGGTGAAGCTGTCTTATCAAACATCTTTTCAAAATTCTCATCTTTAGCTAGAAAACTCGTGAATACTTGAGACTTAGAGACATTATTCAGCAATCGATTGACATCAATCACTTGAATCTTTAAATCTGAAATTAACTTTTGAGCATCAGCCAACTATTTCTCAGTAGCAATCAGATGCTTTGCAACCTTGTGAGTTTCAAATTTTTGCATACGAAGATTTTCCATGCCTTCAAAAAATTCTTTCTTCAATTTATCTTCATTTCGCTTCTGGATCTCAAGATTTGTAGATTGAACCTTATTAACACTAACCAATTCTCGCTTCTCATCCAAATATTTTTCCATAACCGCTTGATAACTTGCAATCTTAGCATCAGATTCTTCAGCACCTTTGTGAGTAGATCAAGCTTAATTTTGGACTTTTCAAACAAATTTTGAAAATCATTAGCAGCATCCTCCGCTTCATCCTTCCATTTCTTAACTTCTTTAACGCATCCCTCTCTTCACAGACTTTTGCATTTGCAGCTTCAACAGTCTTTCTATCTTGTTTTGAAATTTCTATAACTTCATTCAATAAATTGATCTCTTTAATCAAACATTCAGTCTTCAAACCCAATTCCTGCTCATGTTCCTTTGACACTCAAAAGTTTGAAGAAACCAATTTGAGTTCCTCAGAAAGCTATTGAATTTTAGTCAATAATGAAGCATTCTCTTTCAACAAACTCTCCAAGTTTTCAGCAGATTCATAGGAACTTGGTGTTGAACTTGTATCTGAATTATAACCTTCTTGATGATCATGAGTAACTGTCACACCCCGACAAATGACTGAATGTGGGCATGTGACTGATTTGGCATCATGGTCATGGTTAGGAATGATTGACTTCTAAATGAATATTTAATTAACCATTTGTCTTTCGAAAATATAAGTCTCAAACATTTATTTAAATATTTAAAACCATGGCAGCGGAAATTAAGTAGTGGTTACATGATAAAGTTTTCAAAATACAATTTCATGAGATTTATAAACATAACTACCCTAAGGCGTAAGGCGTCTAAATCTCCAAAATGAAATGCGTGAACACACGGCAGGCAAACCATGATATGACTAGCAGGATCGGAACAGAAAAACATGGAGTTGCAGTCTCTAATCACATGAGAATTCAAGAATTTTAAAAAGTCAACAGAATTGTTGGTGAGTTCACATGTTTTATGAAACTAGAACTGTTGGAATTTATGTTTGAAAATGTTTAGTCTGTCAGAATATTAGTTTATTTGACACCGTTGTTGTAAAGATTAATCATGAACCTTGAATTCAAAACTAACTGTTTACTCACTCCTGATGTTCTTCCCCAAGAACACAGAATAACCAGAATAACAAATGTACCCCTTGACTGTAACCATGGAGTCATGACTGGAGCGACCAAGTCAGGGCAGGGTCGTCAACCCAAATAGATCTACTCACAAGCTATCGTTTCGAATGAACTATGAACTCAATTAATAGTGGGACTTAGGCATATAACATGAATCAACATGAATACACAGACTAGGGATATGAAAAGAACATGCAATCAATACTTCTTATAGTTATCATAATATCTGACGAAAATGAAATTGAAAAGTAATCATTGAATTCTCCCCCAAGTTAGAAAACATAAATGTAAAAGGGGTCGTGAAGACTCACATGTTTGAAGATGGATGACATATATGATTGGTTGAACTTAACCTAGCAAACGTCTACAAGGTAATGTTATGACGTATTAGGGTTTGGTTATCTTGAGTTAGTGAGTACGTCACTCAATGTTCAAGGTTAAGTCTCGACTGTTATTTCCCGATGACAGTGATGGAAATCCTAGGATATTATTTATTCGTTAATAAATAATATTGAAATTGATGGGTGTTATTATTTATTCGAATAAATAAATAATAATTAGATTTTCACGTTTAAAATAAATAAATATTGAATAATATGGATTATTTTTCTTTAAACGTTATGAAAATTATAAATATTTAATTCATTAAATATTTGTAAGGTTTTGAACCCTTTAAGTTAATAAATAAAAACTTTCATTTATTAAGGTTCGAACGCGCGTGTTATACCGCGCGTCGTTACACGGTATAAGTCGCGTCTTACGAAAAGAATTCGATATTTGAAAATATGTCTATTTGTATGAAAAAATGTTTCCAAAAATATATGAAGTTATATTGTGGTAAAATTACGCGTTGATTCGTCCGGTAGTTAGCCGGTTTCACCGGTTTGACCGATTTTGACTCGTCTTATGACTTCTTAAGTTTCCTTAACACTTAGGATTTGTTAATAGACTTGTTTTAATGTGGTTTAGGGTCTTTAGTTGCCAATTGAATTGGTGGATGTTTAACTTGCAAAATTCGACGCTTTCGAGTTACCAAAAGTTATAGTTTTTGTCCGTTTTGCTTATAAAACATGTTTTTCCAATTTTGAACTTTATAAACCATTTTTATATGTCAAAATAAGCATGTTTCATATTCTGGTCCAGATTTTATTCTTAACCAAAAATAAGTTATAATTTTTACCGAAAGGTCGTAGTTACGATATTTAACCGTTTTTTTTTCAAGTGTTTAACTTCTCAAATTATTTTGTATGTTTGGAAAACGTCTTTGGCAGCCCTAATAATACATCACAAGTCCTAAGTAGTCACGAGTTTGTCACAAGGCTTTATACTTAATTTTTCATAAAAATAAATGGTATTTTTATCACAAAAATTCCATGTTTACATTTCTTTAGAGTTTCATGGTTGGATCTTTGATAAACACTTTTATGGGCTCAAAATCATCCTTAAATAACTTCGGTTTCAGTTTTGGAGTCAAAACTATAAGTGTTTGAAAGATTGGAAAAATGTATATTTTTCTAAAGTGACAACGGTTTTTATGACACGCAGAATGTGTGTCATCTCTGGTCAGTTTTGTACATCCTATATTTTCCAAAGTTTCTATTGTTTTATGACACGCAGAATGTGTGTCATCTCTGGTCAGTTTTTACAAAACATATATTTTCCATGAAATCCGATTTCCAAACATTTTGTTTATGTATTTCCACGAAATCAAACACACTAGTTCATTTAAACTTATGTTATGTCATGGTTTATAAACTTCGTCACCATTTATAAAACTTTTAACATAAAAGTTCATGTTATGTTTATATTTTTATAAATAATTTGGTTCAAACAATATTCTAGTTCTCCATCAAAGAACATAATGCTACTAACATACAAGTTTGCTAGTAATCCTCTAACAACACAACCAAGACTTAATCATGAGCATGAATTTGTGACAATATATGAATAAATCATGGAATAAGTTAAGAAAAGAAAGAGGTTTGTCACTTAAACTTTGATGGGTTGTTGATTTAGCTTCCAAGTTTAGCTCCTAACCCACCCTTGATCTTTGATTTGGACGATGATGATGAACGAATGAAAGAGAGATCATGGATTTTGCCAAGGAATCAAGAGGTTAGTTTTGTTGTTCTTGAAAGATTAGAAAGAAGTAATGAAGGAAAAATGATGAAGTAAGAGTTTTTGATGGATTACCTTGATCAAAGAAGTGATTAGAAGCTTGATTCAAGTGGTGGTTGATGGTGAAAGTTGGTGGTTGGCGGTGGTGTATGGAGGGCCGAGAGGTAGAGAGTGAGAGAGACTAGAGAGAAAATGTGTGTTTCTCTTGAATGGGTTAGGTGTGTAATGAAGTGGTTAAGTGTTTATAAGAGGTGGTTAAGTAAGCTTGGGTCTTGGTGGTTCGGTTTTAGAAGTGAACCGAGAGGGGCTCGGGTTTGGTTGGTGTGAGCCGTAACCAATAAAGAAAGAAGACGAGAAGGAGGTTGCTTAAACCAAGTCTTGGCCTCTTGTGTTTATGGCTTGAAATTTGATTTAAAATGGGTGTGTGAGGGTGTAGGAAACCGGCTCAAAGAGGAAGGAAAAGGGACAAGAGACAAGGTGGTGGCTAGGGGACAAGTTGGTCTCTTTTGTAAGTGGTTAATAGGATTAACCAAAGGATCTTAGTTTTGGTCTTGTACTTAGCCAACATAAGTGTTTAGTATCTTGAAGACAAAAGGGTTTAAAAATGTGCTCATAGGAATTGGATCCAACAAGTGTTTAAAAGAGTTGGTTGTGTTGGTTCGGTTGCAACCGAACTAGGAAGGGAAAAGGTAACCGAGAAAAGAAAGAGGAGAGAAGGGGGTTCGAAACCGGGTTCGACCGGTCCAAGGGAGAGAGAAACCGGGAAAAAGAAAATGAAAAGAATGGAGGGAATGGGGATCGAACTCGGGGCCGGTGGAGAGAAAAAGAAAAGAGAAGGAAAGTGGTCTCGGGTTCGAGCCCAAGAGAAAGGAGAAGGGGAAATGGGCTTAGGCCCGAACCGGAAAGAAAAGAGAAAGAGAAGTGGGCCGGGCCGGCTGGGCTATCGGGCGGGAAAAGAAAAAAACGGGCCGAGGGTTTGGGTCGAGAGACGGGCCAAAGGAAAAAGAAAAGAAAAGGGAAAGATATTTGGGCCGGTAGGCCCATTGGGCTCCTCGGGTCGAACCGGGTCTCGGGTCGGGTCGGGTTGAGTGCGGTTTGATCCATCGAGTCCAACGACACTTCGTTTGAGTCAAATGGATAAACAGTTAAAAAGTCGGTTTTTGGCTCGAGAACGAATGATATATATATATATATATATATATATATATATATATATATATATATATATATATATTAATCACTAAAGTGATTTAGCGTCGTGTATAATTTTCGAATAAATGGGAATGTCACAAGTCTTGATTGTTTGTCATGGAATTATGCACAATGATAAAATTTAGAATTAAATGATTTGCTTGACATAATCGTTTTGTGTTCGAATGTTTTGGTGACAATGTCTAATTGTTTATTTTTGATGGAAATATAGTTTGAACATAGAAATAGTGTTAGGAGTAAAACTAATAATTGTTTAACTTGAATTGTCGTTTGAATAAACGTTCCGTTGAATTACGTTTGTCATTACGTAATAGTTTTAGAAAAAATATAAAATATTTATTTTATATTTAATTCCCATTAAACAATAGTTATGGATTTTTTTTTTTGTTATTGAAGTTCCATCTTGAGTGAATTCAGAACTTAAGTTGATTTCCACTACGGGTAATTGTTGTCGGACCTATGTTATCTATGATTGCACGTATAGTCACCTAATTTGGACGAATTAAGTTTAATGCACATAGAATCACAGTTAATTGCACGTAAATATAATATTAATGTATACCTGGAAAGTACGGGTTGTCACAGTAACAATCAATGCAGATGAATCAAAATATTTACCCCAATCATAAACACCATCATCTTGAACCGTTAAAGCTGTCGTCTTTGTTAAATTACTGGACGATGGTTGAGTAAAACCGGGTTTGCTTCCATGAGCTTGTTGACATTCTCTTGCAAAATGTCCAAGCTTCGAACATTTGTATCACTTGATATTTGATTTATCAAAACCCAGCTTACCACTAAACGCTTGTTTTCCAGTTTTCTTATAAAATCGCTGTGACCTTTGAGTTAACATAGCAAGTTGCCATGCCATATCTAACTCATTTAGTTGATCATCATCAAGCTCATTCAAATCTTCTTTAATCAATTGTTCTTTCCCAACATCATTGATAATCATTCCAAAAGACGAAGAAATGAGAGCAGTAATCAATTTTGCACATTCATCCACGGATTGAACAGAAAATGTACTTTGACATGATGAATCAGGAATTGTGAAATGTACTTTGACATGATGAATCAGAAAATGTACTTTGACGTGATGAATCAGAAAATGTACTTTGACGTGATGAATCAGGAATTTTGCACATTCATCCACGGATTCCAGAAGCTCTAGCCATAAAAGCAACACTCGGTGCAGAACTCAGATTTGGCTTTGCTTTAGCATTCATGCTAGCAGTATTCTCACCATGATACAACTCAAGATTTTGTAAAGTAGCTAAGTTGATTTCTTAGAATTTAACATTTCCATTTCCCGAGCATGAAGTTTTCCAGTAAGCTCGTGAAATGTCAAAGTAGAATATTTTTTATCATGAGTGAGCAGCAAAACATAGTTCTCCCACTTTTCAGGCAACGCTTCCATAATCTTCTCCTTCAAATCAGCATCAGTTTTCTCAATTCCAACAACCTTCAATTCACTAATCAAATGTGAAAACCTTGAAACAAGAGCAGTAATGTTCTCATTGTCATAATGTTGAAAATTATCAAATTCTTTATTCAACACTTTCTTCTGACTCTTCTTGTAATCATTATTCCCCTGACATCTTAATGATAAAGCATCCCACAATTGCTTAGACTTTTTTCAAGTACTAAATTGTTGAAGCAACTCAGTGGGTAATGCCATCATAAGATAACCGAAAGCTTTTTGCTCAAGCTCGTATGATTTCCTTTCAGCAATGTCGAAGGTATGAACATCCTTGAAATCTCCTTGATCAGTCGGGTGTTGATAAAGTTTCTTGATCGGAATCCACAAATCGATATCATTCGTACTTATATAAGCCGAAAATCGTTGCTCCCAATTCTGATAATCTTCCAACTTCAACAACTTGGGAACTTTCTGACTTCTTCCAATTTCGTTATCGAAATTCATCATGGTCTGCATTGCATTTTGCATCATGGCAAAAGCTTGAAATTCCGACATCGTTGAAAAATTGGAATTCTGATAATCCGAACTCTATCGAACTTAAACACTTTGTCCGAACCCGCTCTGAACTCTTTGCGAACCTTGACTATGTCGAACTATACCTGAATGCCGTCCAAACTTATACCAAACAACTTCCAAACTCTGTCCGAACTCAACAGACCCCAAACTTCGACCGAACAAGAGAAATATCCAAACTCTGACCGAACAACGACCGAACTCTGGATGAACCCCTCCGAACAAGTCCGAACTAGGACTTTGGGACAGTTAGTCCGAACTCTACTAGTAACTTCCAAACCTCGACATGATTTTCTCAAAACGCTCAATTTTTGACAGATTTTGAAGAGATTTTCAGCACTTTATCAGAAAATGTGTGAACAAATGATTTAGGAGCAAGATTTTTACAAAAGACTCGATCAAAGTGATCAAAAATTTGTAAAAACACTCGAAAATTACTCAAAAATACTCATTTCTTGTAAAAAATCCGAGAATAGAAACCACAGATCAGTAGAATGAACCAAAAAGCTCTGATACCACTTGAGAAGTCGTGAACATTGGATCGTCTATTCGAAATACAAAATGAGTAATTAAGAGTTGTTTTATTGATCGACTAAACAATTACAACTCAGAAACACTAAGAACAGAGACACGGAGAATACACCTTAGAAACACACACTTAATGAACACTCATACAAACTCATTGCCAAAACAAAGCTCAAGTTCACTATTTATAGCTGTTGGTCGAACCAAGTCCAAACTCCAGGTTCGGCAGCTGGTCCGAACTCCTGGTTCGGACCAAGTTCGGCAGGCAGGACCTTGCCTTGAACTCGGGTCTTGAACCTTGGTAGAATACTTCACACGACGCACTCTCAGGTATCAACATAATACCTTAATTGACATACTACCCCTATTTACACATCTCCGGTTTGTGTTTTTATAAGTTTTACCCATTTCTAAGGCTCGGGTTCCACCCGAAGGCCCAAAATATCACAATTTGGGGCTTAGCATATTGCTGGTGAATTTCAAAAATAACAGTTCATTGAAATCACATATTAAAGTTGACTATAGCATCATATAAACATATGTATCCATCGCATTGATCATAGAATAGATATCGGGAACATTCGTTCAAGCAACTAGGTTTATCTGTATGCATACTACCTATTTGTACGTGTCACTTGAGCCCTCTTCCAAGATCATATCTAACCCTTCAAGCCTCAACATTTCTAGTCACTAATGTCAGTCAAATATATAATTTAATTATAGAACAACACATAGAGTGAGAAAGAATCTCACCTTTATCTTCACTTGAATAATCTAAGACGAAGTCTTCACTAAAAGCCTTTGCCCAAACTTAATCGCGTATTGGGTTGCATTAACGCGAGGCTTTATATTAGAAACATCTTCTATGTTCTATAATCCTAATAATATCTAATTACTAAGAGTATACTTTTTCAAACGTCAAAATGACAAAAATGCCCTTTATAGGCAATACATCATTTTAATGATAATATGAAGACACGCATTTCTATAAGCAAACGCTCACTCTGGTAAAGCCTAGGAAAGTGCACCAGGTCCCAGTTGGGATTTATGCGACACCCTTTCCTAGAAGGTAAACCCACTGTAGAGGTGTTTGTCCTTCTGGTCCGCATGAACTTCTAAGTACCCAAATAACTCGATATATTAGTATTTTATTAATTATCAAAATTGAACTCATATATATATATATATATATATATATATATATATATATATATATATATATATATATATAATGTTCTAACCCAGAAAATCAAATCCCTAATCCTCTCAGATCATTCAATTAATGATTTATCATCTTTCGAAACTCTAATTTGACATAATTCCCAATTAAATACCAAACTTTTACAAAACATAAAAATTAACTTAGGGGTTTTATTAAATATGATATTTTCTGACATCCTTCAAAATATCAGATCTTTATTTATCCCCATTGCTCAATTTAGACAAAACATGATTAAGAAATCCTAATTTGATTCGTTACTCAAATTAGTACCAAACCTCCCCAAATAATAAAATTAACTTAGGGCTTTCTTGGTATATGATATAATAAGACACACTACAAAAATCCAGACCTTAATTCCTTCCAGATTACTCAATTTAAGCAAAACATATTCATGAAACCTAGTTTTTTTATCATTTCTAGAAACCTAATCAAACGAGTTTATTATCATAATTGATTGAGGGCTTCTGTAATACATACCTAATAACGCACCAATGCAGAAAATCAGATCCTAAAACTCCTCACAAATTGCTCCAACAAACAATCTGGTACGAATTAGGGTTTTCTAGTCCTTGTTTCGTGTATTGGTAGGTAAATCTGATGAATTGGGGCTTCTGTTTATAGTATTAAGTGCGAAATATGGTCTAGACACGTTAAGGAGTGATAATCGATCGAAATTGACACGTATAGGGGTCCAATTTGGTGGCTAAATGGATTAGCTCGAAGATGCTGTAATCTGCAAGCTATCGCGTTACGCGAAGGTACTCCCAGAACACCTTCCCAATACGCCAGATCCTCCAGCATCATATTTTTCATTTTCAGCCCTTCTAATTTGGTTTAGCACACTTCTACCCCTTATACTTTCATATATCTTTTATATTAAGCCCCAAAACCTTAACGGTCAAGATGACTATAAAGGAAATCAATGGTCGATCTTGATATCCTCCTTGCACTATATATATTGTAGTTTTTCTCTTGTATCAAGTAGTTCTAGTTCATGTATTTTCACACTTGTAACTTGTAACATTGAGAATCAATACAAAAATAATGCATGGTTTATTCCTTGTCTTTCTATTGCTTTGTTACAAACTTTACTATTTGCAAATCGATGAGTTGGTGAGAGTTAAGATTAATCTGATTCCGCCTTTTTAAATCTTATCAAGTAAATCTTGTTTAGGTTAATTAAGTATTTAACCACGATCCAATAAGTGGTATCAGAGCTAGTACTCTCGCTTTAAAGCAAAAACCTTTCTTTATAACTTAATCTACTTGTTTTTACTCTCAAGTTAGGTAAATATGTTTTCATATTTCTTAAACTCAAAATCATGAGTGAATCATGGAATAGCAGTGCTAACAAACCACCAGCTTTTATGCTTGATGACTTTGATACGTGGAGACTCAGTATGGAAGGTTATTTCAAGCATTCTAACCACATAATGTGGAAGTCCATCAAAGTTGGACCTGAAATTCGAACAACAAATTCAGTAACTGAACCAATAGTAGACCTTGTTAAATCATATGAAAATTATTCTAATGATGACCACAAAGCAGTTAAAGGTGATAACAAAGCACTTTGGTCACTTCAAGCTGCACTTCCTAACTCTGTTTTGGTAGGCTTCAAGTGCTGCAAAACTACTTTTGAGTTATGGAAGGCCCTTTTTGAAATGTATGAGGGAATTGATGAGGTCAAAGAAAACAGAAAGGATGTTTCGAACAAAGATATGATTTTTTTTATCATAAACGTGGTTAAACTATGTTTGCTCAATATTTAAGATTTGTACAACTAATTGATGGACTCCAAGCTAATGATATAAAAATGGAAAATATCATTAGAAAGTTCTTAAGGTCTTTACATGATGTTTGAGTGTTTATACTGTTAGTATTAAGTACAATAGGGATTTTAATAAGCTGAAGTTAGGTGAGTTACATGGTATGTCAAGTGTTAATGACACGGGGATGAATGAGAAGGCTCGTATCTCCATTAGTGTTACACCATCAAACACTTTGGCACTCATAACTGCACATTCTGAAAAAGCTGAAAGAAGATCATGTAGTGATCAAGCTCTAGTAATAACATATCTAGAGTAACCTAGAGGTAATGAACTTGTATCTCATCACTTTGAACCTAACTTTGCTTATGTTGCAGACAATTCTCATGGAGGTTTCATAAGAGATAACATAGAGTGCATTGGTGCAGATGATCTAGAGGAGATGGACATCAACATACAGTTGGCTATGGTGTCTATGACAGCCCAAAGGTTCTACAAGAGAACTGGAAGAAAGTACAATGGAGCCAAAAGTGCTCAAATTGGGTTAGACAAGACCAAGGTGAAATGCTACAACTGTCACCAACTTGGTCACTCTTATAGAGAATGCAAACAACCAAGAAAAGATGGAGGAACTTACACTGCAAGAAGTAATGATGGAAGATCAAAGGAACAAACTTCCAATACAGGCCCCACTCTTCCAGAGCCAAACTCAAGTGCATCATCTCAGGGTCATGCTACTACTGCTGCTATTGCAAGCCAAACTAGATGTGTTGATTGGGAAGAAGTAATGCAAGAATTTGCTCGTATAAATCATGCTGTAATTGCAAAAGAAGTGTCTTCACCTACTGTTGCAGAGCTAAATTCATATACAGAAGTAACTAAACTACTATGTAAACCTGCATGTATTGAACAAGTTGAGAGTTATAGAAAGCATAATTTATTACTTCTTGAAGAAATTTCCAACATTAATGAAATTAAGGAATACTCAAGAAAAGCTGATATTGCCTATAACAACAAAATTGAAGAACTGCTAAAAACTATCAGCAATCTTAAACACCAACAAACTGAATGTCACTCAAATAGATGACTTGGTTTTAAATCTCTATGCCTCAAAGAAGGAAACTGAAGATGCAAAGATTGAAATAGACTCTTTAGTCTTAAAACTTGATGCATCAATGAAAGCTGCTGAAAAATTTCAAATGGCAAGTGAAAAAGCATAAAAGTTATGGCATAATCATGTGCATGGGAAACAAGGGGTTGAATATAATGCTGTCAAAAATCTTGACTTTTATACTTCTACTGTTGAAACTTTGAATCCAAAGGAAACCAAAGTTACGTTAACCCCTGACCCAATCTGTGAGTTTCCTGCGATAGAAGAAGTTGATATCTCACATGAATTGCCTAACCAATCCGAAGAGGTACATGTACCTCAAGAAAATGAGATTGCACCTACTAGCAATACTAAATTAATTGAAAAGTCTAAATTTTTAAAAGCAACTTTTGAAATTCCACCACCAAAAACTTACAAGATAAAAGGTTTTAAAACGGGCACCAAATGTATTGACTTAGAGACATCTATTTCCTCAAATGAGCTAAGTAAGGAAGTAGTACAAGGTGTGGCTACTTATCATTAAAAGAGGACTTACCACTCACCAAGCTATGTTAAAGCATACAACTATGAATTTGAAAGGGAATGTATCATTTTTGGTGATGTTGGTCATGTTGCTGTGAACTGTGAATTCAATCCTTTATTTCAAAACAAAGCTAGAGGTTCAGTTTCATCTAACAAAAATCAAAGAAAATATGATTTTGCAAAGAAACCAACAGGAAAAGTCTCACCTGTTAGAAACTCTGGTTTTCAAAATATTCAATCTGAAAGGGTCAAACTACCAAGATTTTAGGTTGATAATGAGTTAAACAATAGCTTTTCTCGTTTAAACAAAGAGTTATTTCGGAAAACTATGACTCCGAGAGAACTTCATTTCATCCAGAACAACGCTATTCCGGAAGAACTAAAGTTCACCCGAAACCAGAAACACCTTTCTTTCTGAGAAGACTCTAAAACAAAGACCTACCGCTGACCAGTTCGTTGACCATGATTGCATGGAATTTGATAACCCCATGAGAAGTCAAAGAAGAAGTACTTCATGAGGAAGATCTAATCCTTGTGAAAGAAATCAAGTTTTTGTGCCTTCTTTCAGAAATAATGTTCACTTGGAATAAGTAGGTTCTTCCGGAACAAGAGTTCTATCGGAAGAGCAATTTATGCTGAAACAAATTTTAATTTCAGAAAGAGTAGAGGTGATCAAACAAGGTTTGAAACTACCAAGCAAAGAAATTTTAGAGAGTATAACTAGAGAAAAGTCTTTGAGAAAAGACATGTTTTTCCCAAAATGCAAGAAACAAATTTTCAAAAAAGTTGTTCTTATCAAAATAAAAAGAGTAAACTTTACTGATCATGATGAGATAATTGAAAAACCTCATATCACTACACTTGTATTGAAGGAATACAAGTACAATGATGCAATGGGAAGACCCAAGACCACAAAGGCTTGGGTCCCATACTCAAACTGTCTCATATATTTAGTAGTTTGGGTTGTAGATAGTGGTTGCTCCAGTCACATGATAGGACATAATTCTTTACTGAAAAATAAAAAAAGACATAATGGAGGTCCCGTTGCTTTTAGAATCAATGAAGGTTACAATTCTGAACAAGGAGTTATAAAAAATTGTAAGTTTACATTTGACAAGGTGAACTTTGTTAAAGAATTCAATTTCAATCTGTTGAGTGTGTCATAAATTTGTGACAGAAAGATAAATGTTTTGTTTAATCAAACTGAAGCACTTGTACTTAAGCCAAACTTTTGTATTCCCGATGAAATGATTTTGATAAAAGCTACCAAGAAAGATACCTTGTACCTTTTAGGTATGGTAAATGCAACATGAAATGATGGCATTACCTGCCTTATATCTAAGCTTCAGTTGACTAGTCTGACTTATGGCATAGAAGACTAGGGCATGTGAATTACAAAACCATGAACAAATTGGTTAAATTGGGCTTGGTTAAGAGTTTACCAAATAAACAATTTACATGTAATGAGCATTCCATTCCATGCTTAAGGGGTAAGAAACACAAGTCTTCTCATAAGCCTAAAATTAAAAGCTCTATAAGTCAACCCTTGGAACTTTTGCACGTGGACTTATTTGGTCCCACCAGTGTTATGAGCTTGGGAATGAAATCTTATTTCTTTATTATCACTGATGATTTTATAAGATACACTTGGGTGTTTTTCATTAGAACTAAGGATGAGACACCATAATTATTAAAAGGTTTAATAATTCAACTTAAAGATTAGTCAAATTTCAAAGTTAAGACCATAAGATGTGACAATGGAACTGAGTTTAAGAACCATGTTTTAAACTCATATTGTGAAGAAAAGGCTATTTTAAGGCAATTTAGTGCTGCAAGGATTCCTTAGTAAAATGGAGTTGCTGAGAGGAGAAATAGAACCCTTATTGAAGTAGAAAGATCATTGTTAGCAGAGTCAAAACTTCCTGTAACTTTCTAGGCTGAAGCAGTGAATACTGCCTGCTATGTTCATAACAATATTTTAGCTGTTAAAGGTCACAACAAGACCCCTTATGAGCTTTGGATAAAGAGAAAACGAAATGTTTACGTTCTCAAGTCATTTGGATGTCCTGTTATAATATTCATAACCAATGAGAATTTAGCTAAGCTTGCTGAAAAGGCAGATGATGGTTACTATGTTGGATACTCTAGGGTGTCAAAAGCATATAGAGTATACAACATCAGAACTAAAGTTGTTGAAGAGTCTATAAATGTGTTTTTCAATGAAAAAGAAGCAAGTTTAGTTATGAACCCTCATGATTAGTTGATATTGATTTTCTAATAAATGCTTTCAACATAACTGTTGAGAAGCCTTTTAGTGCGTTTGTGTTGTCGCAGGTACCTAGTGCAAATTCTAATAATGGAAGATTTACAAGTGTTGATCCTCCATTCTTATTCATCTATGAGCACAAGACCCATTTCTCCTACATTGAAGCTGAATTTAACTCCAGGCACATCTATTCAATTCAATCCTGATGGAACTCCTGTGATTGATATTGAAACTGATTCCAATGGTGTAAACATTCACATGTTGATCACTATGAATCAGATGCTGGTGGAGATTCTTGTGGGCAAACCTTTCCTGCTGAGAATGTGAAAAGCAATCAAACTGCAAGTGACATTCCTTCACCTGCTGCAGTCAATGATAGTGCTAAAGTTGAGTCACTAGTTTTGCCACAAACCAACCTACCTTTATCCTCACAAATGCCAGGAATTGAACTTAGGATAGAACTCTCATCTATTCATACTCCTTTGCCTATTCAAAGTCCAGAATTTCTATTAATTCAAAACACAAGAGTCGTTAAATCTCATCCTGTGGAAAATATGATTGGTGAAGTGTCAGCACCTATTCAAACAAGAAGCAAATCTGGTGATGCAAATGTCTGTTTATTTGCTTGCTTTTTATGTCAAGTTCAACCAACCAAGGTTACTGAAGCATTAAGAGACATCACAGGATTGAAGCCATGCAAGAGGAACTGTTTCAGATTAACAAATAGAAGGTTTGGGTACTAGTTGATTTACCTAAAGGGGTACAACCAGTTGGAACCAAACGGAGAATCGTGAACAAGAAAGATGAAATAGGAATTTTTGTCAAGAACAAATCTAGGCTTGTTGTTAAAGGTTATGCTCAAGAAGAAAGTATTGACTATGATGAAGTGTTTGCACCAGTTGCAAGGTTGGAAGCTATCAAAATTTTCCTTGCTTATGCTGCTTACAAGAACTTCAAAGTCTACCAAGTCGATGTGAAGAGTGAATTTATACATGGATTGCTGAACGAAGAGGTTTATGTTTGTCAACCACCAGGTTATGAAGACCCATACCATCCCAACAAGGTCTACAAACTCATCAAAGTTCTTTATGGTTTAAAGCAAGCTCCCAAGACTTGGTATGAAACACTTTCAAACTATCTCCTTGGGAATGGCTACAAAGAGGAGCTACTGATAAAAAAAACTCTTCATCAAGCATGTTGGAAAAGATATGTTGCTTGTTCAGATTTATGTGGATGATATCATCTTTGGATCTACAAATGATGCATTATGCAAGGAGTTTGAGCTCCTAATGTAGAAGAAGTTTGATATGAGTTCAATGGGTGAATTAAACTTTTTCTCGGGCTTCAGGTAAAGCAAACCACATAAGGGATATTCTTGAATCAATCTAAATACATTCAAGATATGCTGAAGAGGTTTGATATGTTGTCATCCTCTCCTACAAAAACTCCTATCTCAACTTCTCACAGGTTATCTTCTGACTCAGAAAGTGAACTAGTTGATGAGCAGACCTATATGGCAATGATTAGCTCATTGATGTATCTAACTGCTAGTAGGCCTGATATAATGTTCAGTGTGTGTCTATGCTCTAGATATTAGGATGCTCCCAAAGAATCCCACATGAAGGAAATCAAGAGAAATTTTAAATACCTTAAGGGTCAACCTAAGTTAGGTTTGTGGTATGCTAAAAATAATGATTTTAGTCTTGTTGCTTATACTGACAGTGACTATGGAGGTCGTTATCTTGACAAGAAATCTACATCAGGATGATGTCAATTTCTAGGAAAAAAGCTTGTTATGGAGTTAAATGATTCCTTTTTCAGGTTTAAGGATGACAAAGAGTTTAATAAGATGCTTGGTTATTCAAGGGAGAAGTCTGATGAAGAATTGATAGAAAAATATGAAGCTTCCAGGGCTGCTAAAAGTATTAAAAGATAAAATAAAATATGCTAGGAGGCTGGCAGAAGACAAAAGAAAGATAATAATCAAAGATTCATTGGAAAATGGCTTATTTTTGCTAGAAATGAAGAAGGCTATTGTAGGAAGAGAACTATTGTCCGGGGAGGCACTTAACAAGATGTTAGCACTAGATGTGTGTAAATTAATGGACATAGTGTTGGAAGAAAGAGCTAATTATGAACCGAGTCAAAATTTGAAGAAGGATGCAGAAGAAACACTTAGAAAGCAACAAGAAAAGCTCAAAAGTAGAAGATACCAAAAAATTTCACCTAAAGAAAAAAGAGTTATTCTCAAATGGTATTTTATCAAAAAGTTGCATCAAAATCCTAAGAAGTTCAATCCCTTTAAACGTCATACCCTAAGAGATAGATATGATGCCATAAGAAAGGAGCAGGATGTTGTTGCAAGACTCACTGGTATTCCAAAACCACCAGGTGCGTATGATAGCTATGATCTTGAAAATCCTCTTTCTTTAGGTACTCCTCTTATTGGTACTTCAACAAGTTCAAAGAGAAAGACCTCCACTTCCACTGTGCCTACAACCAAGAAACCAAAGCTAAGCATAAGAATTCTCAAATCTATTCTTGATAATGTTAATGCTCCCATCCAATCAGAATCTCAAACTCCCCTCTCTACTCAAACTCCTATGCCCACTCTAATTCAACAAGAAACCACCCAACAACCAACCCCAGCTACTCAAAAAACACCTAATCAAAACCTATTTCTCCACCTTCACCACCACACAAACATCCACGAACTGAAAGATCCATGCCTTCACCCATTATCAAGCCTGGTGTCCCTTAAATTGGTGGAAGAAGAAAAACATTGGCTAAAAGAAAGAAAACCGTCTCTTCTGACTCTGAAACAGAATCATTAGATGATCAGCTAAAAAAAAGCAGATTGTTGTTTGTAAAAGAAGGATGACCAGTTCATGGAGATTTGATGATGATGCCAACTTGTTCTTTCTAACCACAAGCTCAAAGGAAGAACAAAATGTCATCTGATAACATTTTGAACATATTAACTATAGATGAGCTATTTGATATCCTAAATAGGCCAGGTGATTTGAAAGGCTTATTTGCTCAAGAAGAAATGTTGTTGATCAGGATCAGATTACTTCTTGACACAACTCCAAGGGAAAGCTCTTCAAGCACATCCTATTAGCTCCCGATGCCCCATTGTTCAAATGAAGTATACGTTCAAGAAAAGAAATGGTAAATCTTCAGGGCAGATTGAACCTTTACCTGACACTAAGAAATTATCCCTGGTAAATGGAGTTCTGAGGACATAATTCAGGTTATGGAACTCATGCCCAATTGCAGAAAATCCATATTTGATGAAGGTGACTCTCTTAAGTGAAGAAGGAAAGTGAATCTTGTGTGTACATACGTCAATATGTAGTATACTAAGTATTTTGGAAGCTTTAGAAATTTTGTTAGCACCATCTTAGGGGGAGATTATAAGGAATATTTCCCCCAAAACTGCAAATTTGGCTAAGTAAGGTTTGGCGACAGAAGTTCAACCGGAAGAACTTACCGAGAGAAGTGTTATCCCGGCTGATTACTTAACCTAAAAGATCAACGATTCAACCAGAAGAACCATGTTATCCCGGAAGTGCAAGTTCCATGTGAACTCGAGTTCTCCCGGAAGGAGAGTTCACCCGAAACGTTGACTATTCAATTATACTTCTCATGGATCTGATAGAGTATTGTTGGAGCAGTTGTACTTGTTACAACACATCTTACCACTGCAGAATACGACCATAAATCTACTGTAGAAGCTTACCCATAATATTTTACTTAGTAGAATCCCTTATATCATGGAATACATTCGTATTTAACGGTTATGATGACTGTTAAGGAAATCAAGGGTCGATCTTGATTTCCTCCTTTCACTATACATATTGTAGTTGTTCTCTTGTATCAAGTAGTTATAGTTCATGTATTTTCACACTTGTAACTTGTAACATTGAGAATCAATACAACAATAGTGCTTGGTTTATTCCTTGTCTTTCTATTGCTTTGTTACAAACTTTACTAAGTGCAAATCGTTGAGTTAGTGAGAGTTAAGATTTATCTGATTCCGCCTTTTTAATCTTATCAAGTAAATATTGATTAGGTTAATTAAGTATTTAACCATGATCCAATAGGAATGGTAACTATTATTATAGGAAAGGTTCTATCAAAGGTAAATGATAGTCCTAGATACCACCAAAATCAATTATACAAGCCCGTAACATACCTTATAAAGTTTGAATTGTACGTTCACTCTAACTATCAGTTCGAGGATGATATGCAGTACTTAATTGATTCTTGTTCCAAGAGATTTTTGAAAAGTCATCCAAAATCTTGAAGTAAATCGGCTATCCCTATCAGAAAGTATAGATATAGGTATTCCATGTTTACTTACAATCTTATCGATTTACAATTTCGCCAGTCTTTCAAATGGGTAGTTTTCTCTGATCAGAAAAAAATGTAATGTCTTGGTTAGTCTCTCAACTATACCCAAAGAGTATTATACCCTTTACGAGTCTTAGGCAACTTTGTAACAAAATCCATTGTTACCCGATCCCACTTCCAAAAAAGTAATTATATTTGTTGTAATTGACTAGATGGCTTTTGATGCTCAATTTTAACTTGAAGACAGGTTAAACATTTCTCAATGTACAAAGCAATTGACCTCTTCATATTAGGCCACCAAAATTGGTCCCTAATATTCTGGTACATCTTGGTTGCTCCCGGGTGCATTATATACTTGGATTTATGGGCTTCATCTAATACCTTGCCTTGAATATCTCCCAACTTAGGAATCTACACTCTTTGACCAAACCTAAGGATTTCATCGGTTCCTTTGGTTAGCAGGTCTTTCTTTTCTAGCATTCCTTCAGCTTTAATATTTTCTTCTTTTAGTGCATTTATCTGAGCTTCTTTAATTTGATCCTTGCAATCGAGGTTAACATTAATTCTTAATGGTTTTACCCGAATTGGTGTGATCTTGTTCTTTCGACTCAAGGCATCTCCAACTACATTTGCCTTACCTGGATGGTATTTGATTTCAAAATCATTATCATTGATTAATTCCTCCCACCTTCTTTGTCACATGTTTAACTCTTTCTGACTAAAAACATGTTGAAGACTTTTGTGATCTGTATATATCACGCACTTAGTACCATATAGATAGTTACTCCAAATCTCTAGAGCAAAAACTACGGCAAGAAGTTCGACATCGTGCGTGGTATAGTTCTTCTCATGACTTCATAGTTTTCATAAATGGTAGGCGATAACTCTATCCCTTTGCATCAACAAACACGCTAGCCCATTTAGAGAAGCGTCAAAGTAATTAACAAAATTGTTCCCTTCAAGAAGAGCTAAATTTGAAGCATTGCTAAGTTTTTACTTCAGATAATTAAATGCCTCTTCTTGTTTGGATCCCCATTAAATTTAACCACCTTTTATGTTAAAGAAGTTAAAGGTGAAGGAACCTTTGCAAAGTTTTTGATGAATCTTATGTAATATCCAGCTAATCCCGGAAAAGTCTGATTTCACTAGGATTCTGTGGTGCTTCCCACTTCATCACTGCTCCTATTTTTGCAATATCCACTTGTATACCTTTCTCACTAATAACATGACCTTGGAATTGGACTTCCCTTTTCCAAATGTCACATTTAGAAAATTTGGCATACATTTTCTCATGTCGTAGAGTTTCTAAAACCATATTCGGATTTCTGGCGTGATCATCTGGTAGAATAAATAAGTATATCATCGATGAAGACAATAACAAATATATCTAAGTACAATTTACATACCGTGTTCATTAGGTTCATGAATGTTGCAAGGGAATTAGTTAGTCTGAAGGACATAAATAAAAATTCATAATGACCGTAACGAGTTTTAAAGGCCACAATCATTGAAATATCTCCTTCATACACTTTCAATTGATGGTACTCCTATTGAATATCAATTTTGGAAAAATACTTGGCACCTTGCAGTTGATCAAACAAGTCATCCATCCTTGGAAAAAGGATATTTTTTCTTGACAGTTAACATGTTTAATTCCTGATAGTCAATGCACATATGCATTGAACATTTTTTCCTTTTAACAAATAATACTGGTGCTCCCCATGGCTATGTACTTGGCTTGATGAACCCTTTCAGCATCAATTCATCAATTTGTTTCATGAGTTCTTGCATTTTTGAAGGAGCTAATTTATAAGAGGCTTTTGCTACAGGCTTAGCACTATGTAAAAATTAGATATGAAACTCAATATGACGATAAGGTGGAAGTATGCGTAAATCTACTAGAAAGACATCCAAGAAGTTGTTAACTACCAGAATTTCATCGATCGTTTTCTCCTTCTTTAACTCTACTGCACTTTCCAGAATCAAAAGACATCCCTTCTATTGATGCTTCAATTCTTTCATGCGGAAATGATTCTGATCTTGGAATGGGCATCATCACCTTGAACTAGCAATTCCTTTCCATCTGGCTTACGTATCATCACTGTCTTTTTTTCACAGTCGAGACGGGCACAGTTCTTGTTTAGCCAATCCATCCCTAAAATAACGTCGTATTCACTTATAGTGGTTGGCATTAGGTTAATTACGTATCGTCACTGTCTTTTTTTCACAGTCGAGACTAGCCGTTTCTACTGTGTATGCATGATTTATAGTTTGGGGTACAGGTTTTATATAAGACACTAATGCATTGGTCATAAAACTTATATTTGCTCCAGTATCGAATAAAACTCTAACATATATGTTGTTGACAAGAAACGTGCCGGTTATGGTGTTATCTCTAGCTTCATTCAGGACAAACACATGACCCTTAGACTTGTTTTGATTATCTACTGGCTTGTGCTGAATAGGCTTCTTATAGTTAGGGCGGATATGCCCAAATTCCTCTAATTATAACATTGTATCTTCGGGCAATTTCTTGAAAGGTGATTTTCTTTCGGACATTTTTGGCATTGATAACTTGTGCTGTTGTTTTTATATTGACGGTTCTTATTATGACCATCACACCTTGGTGCTTTCCTACCAGACCATGAACCATGTTTCCCTTCCTTGTCATGTTTCCTCTTCTTTTCAATAGTCACCAGGCCTCCCTCCTCATATGCAATGGCACTCAAATCGATTGCCGCTTCATAAGTTCGAGGAGCAGCCATCTTAACTGGTTATCGAATACGATGCGTTAATGCTTGTACAAAACTTTTCATCCTCTTTTCTTCTGTATCAGCATGCTCGGGAAGCAATCGTGCCATCTTGTCATATTACTTCACAAATTGACAATGAGTCATATCCCCTACTTGCAACTGCAGAAACTTCTAGTTTGTCCTTCTCAATCGTAGGAATATTTTTTACCAATACTAACACATTCAGTTGGTTACATGTCATCGTAGCAATTTCATCACAACTCTTTGCTATTTTAACATTGTCCCACCAGTACAATGTTTCAAATTTAAATGTGTAGGTAGCATATTGAACAACTTGTGTATCAGTACACCTGCTGATTTCAATTTCCTCCTCCATCTCCTAGATCCATTAAAATGTAGCCATAGCATCACATTTTCCTTATAGCTTTGGAGGATCACAACTCTTGAAGGTCTTGTAAGAACCACCCCTAGATGGCTCGGGTTTCGCAATAACACCTCTAGCACCTAGCTCTGGTTGCCGCCACTATTACCATTTCCACCTCCTATGGTTTGCCTCATTTCATCAATTAAGGTTGGCAATGCATCTTAGATAGATCGAGCTACTGCAGCCTTGAATTATGGTTCAGTGTACGGCCAGAGTTGGCATTATTTTTAGGCTCCCCATCTCCGGTTTGCCTTCTATTAACTGGCGGTATAACACGTGATTCTCAAACCATAGTTAGTACCTATATTTGAGGAGAACATGTGTCAATATCCCCATGTCAGATTATGATCTGAACAAAGTAGTACACATAGATTAGAAATCACATTGGCCAGTTGTCATCGCTTATCTATTATACTTAGAATGTTGAAGTCATCTTTCTTCATGGTATATCAAATCCGATTATCCTATCTTAATCAAGTAGGGTTATCTTGGAGAATTTATCTTAGTTTAAGTACATATAATATCTTGTACCTAGTTCTCTTTAACCCGTGCTCTGATATCAACTTATAACACCTGCATCTTAGGATAAGCACTAGGGAGTGTTATCCATCGAATAACAGAAAGCACACGACACAAATCAAAGTTTATAGCATAGGTCTTTAACTTTTATTTATAACAAAAGTTGTAGCATACAAAAAAACTAAAATAATACAATATCGTAGTTCTATTTGAATCTAGAAGTCTATGTCTTCGTCTAACAAAATTTCGGACTTTTATAATAGCTTCTTCATTGTCCCATCCATGTCTGGCTATCCACTACTACATGGTACCTAAGATTTGCGCCCAAAAAAAAAGACAACATTTGGGGCTCAGCCTATTGCTGGTGACTTTCAAAAACAAACAGTTCACTTGAAATCACATATTAAATTTGATTATAGCATCATATAAACATGTATATCCATGGAAGGGATCACATAATCGATATCAGGAACATTCGTTCAAGAAAATAGGTCTATCTGTATGCATACTACCTATTTGTACGTGTCACTTGAGCCCTCTTTCAAGATCGTATCTTACCCTTTAAGCCTCAACATTTATAGATACTAATGGTAGTCAAATATATAATTTAATTACAAAACAACCCATCCTATTTTGTAAATAATTTCCTAGAGTGAGAGAGAAACTCACCTTTATCTTCACTCGAATAATCTTAGACAAAATCTTCACTAAAAGCCCTGGTCCAAACCTAATCGCGTATTGGGTTGCATTAACGCAAGGCTTTATATTATAAACATCTTCTATGTTCTATAATCCTAATAATATCTAATTAGTATGACTATACTTTCTCAAACGTCAAAATGACCTTGATAGGCAATATACCATTTTAATGATAATATGAAGACGCACGTTCCTATAAGCAAACACTTACTCCGGTAATGCCCAGGAAAGTGCACCAGGTCCCAACTGGGATTTATGCGACACCCTATCCGAGCCGATAAACCCAGTGTATAGGCCTTCACCCTTCACATCTGCACGAACTTTTAAGTAACCAAATAACTCGGTATACTAATATTTTACTAATTATAAAAATTGAACTCATATATACTTCATATATATAATAACATGTTCTAAATTAGAAAATCAAATCCCTACTCCTCTCGGATCATTCAATTTTTGATGTATCATCTTTTGAAACCGTAATTCGACATAATTCCCAGTTAAATACCAAACCTTTACAAAACATAAAATTAACTTAGAGATTTTATTGAATAAGATATTTTATGACATCCTTCAAAATATCAGTTCTTAATTTATCTCCTATTGCTCAATTGAGACAAAACATGATTAAGAAACCCTAATTTTGACTCGTTTCTCGAATCAGTGCAAAATATTCTGAAAAACGATAAGACGGATCTTACTAGAGGTTTGCTTGATCATATACGAGAGAACACAATGTAAATAAAAGTTTGTTTTTATTGAAATCATCAAAGACTCAATTACAAACTCTCTAATCAGCTCAAACAGAGAAACACTCTCAACAACCCATAGTTAAGATCTGGTCTCTCTTAGTATTCTCTCACCATTTCTGATTACAAGACAAAGTTCCTATATATATATGTCACCGAACTCCATGTTCGCTTGGTCCGAACCTTAGGTTCGGACCTAGTTCGGGGAGCAGCTTGAACTTGTCTTGAATCTTCACATCGTCTCGTTCAGATACTTCACATGACACACAGATTATGTATCAACAAACCCCAAACCACCATTCTTTTGCTTGAATTTATCTTGAACATAATTTGGTATCTCATGACCTTGTTTGGCAAGCTTTGTAAATTCAGACTTGATACCTTTCAAATCATTATTCCCGGAAATCAAAGTATCATCGATCACGATCTCAGAAAACTTTAGCACTTTCACGTTTCCTGGATTTCCGTTTAACACCTTTTATTTTTCAAGAAATGTAGATTTGGAATCAAACTTTAATCCTTTGCAATAATCAAATTCTTTTTTATTCTTCTTAGATTTTGACTTGGTTTTCTTTCCTGAACTGGTATGAGCAAATTTTGAATAATCATGTTGTTCAATACCAGATGGTATAGCTAGAATAGACAGTTCAATATCCACAGGAGCAGGAACTTGATGAAGACTTGCATCTTTACCATTCTCCTGACTCTTCTCCAACTTATACAAATAATTCAGGAAAGTCGGTGAATTGTTGCAATTTTTCAATTTCCTTTGCAAATCAAAAATCTCAATCTTTTGTTCAGCAATTTTCGTATTAGCTTTCATCAACTCTTTCGGTGAAGCAATGTACTTGTCCGACAATCTATTATAATCAATTTTATGACATTCTTTCAAGTGACACTCTTCTAGAACTTCTGCAGTAACTTTCTCAACCTGTTTCTTATAATAGACAACATCTTGCTTCAAAATGTTATTTTGACTTTGAACCTCACCATTTTCATCACACAACTTTGTGAGTTCCTCCTGAAGTTGAATTATGCTATCAGCAGCTTCGACAACAACTTTATTAACATTTTCATATTTTTGTTGAAGCGAATGACATTTTGCTAATAAAGCATCAAAATCTTCAATAGCTTCCTTTTCATTAGCTTTTGCTTTAATACATTCTTCAATCAACATATTCTTCTCTTTCAACCATTATCCTTAATACAAACAAATTCCAAACAATTCGCACATGATGCAAACACATCCTTTTGAATTTCGGCCGCTAAACCATCACAAACTTTATTTTTCCATTTCTCCACTTCTTTTGTCAGAAAAATATTATCTTCAATCAACTTTCCCACCTTATTCTCTAACTCTTCTATCGTACCTTTAAACTTCAAATCTTGATCAATTGTTTTCTATGAAATTTTAGACATATGTTCCTCACACTGTGTCTTACAAAATCCCCTGTCAGTTTTGCTTTTCGATACTTCCTGATTTGACTTTTAAGAGTTATAGACAAAGCTAACAAAAGAAGTGCAACAGCCTTTTTTATTTTGATCATACGATTTCCTTTCTTTACTTGAAAAATTATGCATCTCCTTAAAATCACCACCATAATAAGTTGGATACTTAAATTCATTCGTAACCGGTATCCACAAATTTTATCCAAATCAACAATATAAGCTCTAAAATTTGTTGCCCAACCATGATAATCTTCAAGATTTATCAACTGTGGCACATTCTGATGATGACGCTCAATGAATACCTCAATTTCATACATTTTTAAAATCTGAATTTTACTATTTTGCCGAACTCGCGACGAACTCTAATCAGCTGTCTGAACTTCTCCCGAACTTGGTATGAACTTAATTACATAGACGAACTTCGTGCGAACTCTTGACGAACTCCCGACGAACTCTCGACGAACTCTTGACGAACTCTATGTTTTCCGAACGTGAACCGAACTTCAAATGAACGAAAATTTCAGACGAACTTCAGACGAACTCTAAGTTCGGAACAGTTACAATGACGAACTCTAGGTTCGGAGCGGTTACTGTGACGAACTCTGGGTTCGTAGAGGTTATTTCGACGAACCTGGGGTTCGGACGACGGTTATTTGACAGACTAACGAACTCGACCAAACTGACCTTTTTGGTAAAAAATCGCTATTTTGAGCATATTTGAGCAAGAATTTCAATAGTCAACGTGATTTTGGCAACAGAAATGTTTCAGGAATGAATTGCACACGGTTTTATCAAGTAAACGACCACGATCAAAGCAAACGCAATAGAGCAACCTGGATTTGCTCTTATACCAATTGAAAAACCGTAAGACGGATCTTACTAGAGGTTTGCTTGATCGTATACGAGAGAACACAATGTAAATAAAAGTTTGTTTTATTGAAATCAACAAAGACTCAATTACAAACTCTCTAATCAACTCAAACAGAGAAACACTCTCAACAACCCATAGTTAAGATCTGGTCTCTCTTAGTATTCTCTCACCGTTTTTTATTACAAGACAAAGTTCCTATATATATACGTCTAAGCCGAACCTCCGTTGAACTCCAGGTTCGCCTGGTCCGAACCTCAGGTTCGGACCTAGTTCGGCGAGCAGCTTGAACTTGTCTTGAATCTTCACATCGTCTCGTTCAGATACTTCACATGACACAAAGATTATGTATCAACATATTCCCACAAAATGAAATTAACTTAGGGATTTCTTAATATATGATAAAATAAGACACACTACAAAAATTCAGACCTTAATTCCTCACCGAATACTCAATTTAAGCAAAACATATTCAAGAACCGTAGCTTTTTTTTGTTTTTTTTTTCATTTTAAGAATCCTAATCAAACGTGTATATTATTAGAAATTGATTGAGGGCTTTTGTAATACATACCTAATAATGAACCGATGCAGAAAATCAGATCTTAACTCCTCACGAATAGCTCCGACGAACTTTCTGTACGAATTTGGATTATCTAGTCTTTGTTTCGTGTATTGGTAGGTGAATCTGATGAATTAGGCTTCTTTCATAGTATTAGGTGCGACATATGGTCTAGACATGTTAGGGAGTGATATTCGATCTAAATTGACATGTATATGGGTCCAATTTGGCGGCTGAATGGATCAGATTGAAGTGGCTGCAATCTGTAAGCTAACGCGTTACGCGAAGGTACTCCTAGAAAACCTTCGCGATACGCCAGACCCTCCAGCATCATATTTTTCATTTTCAGCCATTTTAGTTTGGTTCAAACCATAGCACACTTCTACCCCTTATACTTTCCATGTATCTTTTATTTTAAGCCCCAAAACCTATAAGGAAATATTCCTAATTATTCATATATCTTGGTGTAAGGAACTTAATAGCCCCTCACACGATATCTAGTCTACTAATCACCGTGCGGAATCCGGTTGATTAGAGATGATTCAAGAATAATCAAATAAAACAATAACGAAAGTATGAAAAACCATAGAAAAACACAAACCGGTCGAAGTATGCTTAAAGAAGTTCGATTACCACACACCTAGTAAAAGTCGAAATTCTCACAGAGAATTTCGATGTACATCTTAGCAAAACACTTGAAAAAACCAACCCTAAACTAGTAGACTACACATTCCTTAAATAGTGGAAACCAACTTGTTAAACAAGTCACCATTATTTACAAAATTTGGTCCATACACCCTATACACGACCGCACCTATTTAACCCAACACAAGCCCATTCAAAATTAGCCCAATTACAATATAAACTAGCCCACAAAAATATCTAATGCAAAAGCCTCATTTTTAAGGTCTCTACTATCTTCCCCTAGGCTTTAGCATTAGGTTGCTTTCAAATTCTAAACTTCTTGGACACATGCACAGTAGAGGGATCATACCAGAACTTCTCTTTAACAATCTTTACCACTGCTCGAGTATAGCACTTGGCATATTCTTTAGTCTCTAGAGAGGTTTCAATTTGATTCTTGTATAGCACCAGTATGTCCTTCTCATAAAAGCTCAGCAAGTCGTGAACTTCCATTACACTCATCGTGAACTTCCATTACACTCATCGTCTTCGATTTGCAAATGATTTTTGCTTCACCAGTATAATCACTGTAAGCCCAGGTATGGAAATCATCCAAACAACCTTCAAGATGTCTCATTGGTAGAGGGATGGTTTTAGTTGTCTCTGTTGGTGGATACAACGTGTTAGAGAAATTCTTCTTTGAGTCAAACTTGAATACATCCTTGTACTATGGTATACGACTTCTTGTGAGGAAAATCATCAAAGTTCTTAAATTTGCTGAGCACCGCATTCCTCAGTTTCTTGTAGAAGTGAGTTGCATAATCATTCCTCGATGGATTGAAGAAAGGTGCCTTATAAAGCATAAACAAGTATTCTCTCACCGTTTATGATTACAAGACAAAGTTCCTATATATACGTCTATGCCGAACCTACGCCGAACTCCAGGTTCCCCTGGTCCGAACCTCAGGTTCTGACCTAGTTCGTCGAGCAGCTTGAAATTGTCTTCACTCTTCACATCGTCTCGTTCAGATACTTCACATGACACACAGATTATGTATCAACATATTCCCACATAATTAAATTAAATTAGGGATTTCTTAATATATGATATAATAAGACACACTACAAAAATTCAGACCTTAATTCGTCACCCATTACTCAATCTAAGCAAAACATATTCAAGAACCCTAGTTTTTTTTTGTTTGTTTTTTTTTTTATCATTTTAAGAATCCTAATCAAATATGTATATTATTAGAAACTGATTGATGGCTTTGTAATACATACCTAATAATGAACCGATGCAGAAAATCAGATCTTAACTCCTCACGACTAGCTCCGACGAACTTTCTGTACGAATTTGGATTTTCTAGTCTTTGTTTCGTGTATTGGTAGGTGAATCTGATGAATTGGGCTTCTATTCATAGTATTAGGTGCGACATATGGTCTAGACACGTTATGGAGTGATATTCGATCTAAATGACCATGTATAGGGGTCCAATTTGGCGGTTGAATGGATCAGATCGAAGTGGCTGTAATCTGCAAGCCGCCGCTTTACGCGAAGGTACTCCCAGAAAACCTTCGCGATACGCCAGACCCTCCAGCATCATATTTTTCATTTTCAGCCAATCTAATTTAGTTTAGCGCACTTCTACCCCTTATACTTTCATGTATTTTTTATTTTAAGCCCCAAAACCTATTAGGAAATATTCCTAATTATTCATATATCTTGGTGTAAGGAATTTTAATAGCCCCTCACGCGATATCTAGTCTACTAACCACCGTGCGGAATCCGGTGAGTAGAGATGATTCAAGAATAATCAAATAGGACAATAACGAAAGTATGAAAAACAATAGAAAAACACAAACCGGTCGAAGTATGCTTGAAGAAGTTCGATTACCACACACCTAGTAAAAGTCGAAATTCTCACAGAGAATTTCGATGTACACCTTAGCAAAACACTTGAAAAAACCAACCCTAAACTAGTAGACTACACATTCCTTATATAGTGGTAACCAACTTGTTAAACAAGTCACCATTATTTACAAAATTCGGTCCATAGACCCTATACACGACCGCACCTATTTAACACAACACAAGCCCATACAATTTAGCCCAATTACAATATAAACTAGTCCAAAAAATATCTAATGCAAAAGCCTTATTTTTTAAGGTCTCTACTATCTTCCCCTAGGCTTTAGCATTAGACTGCTTTCACATTCTGAACTTCTTGGACACTTGCACAGTAGAGGGATCATACAACAGCTTCTCTTTAACAATCTTTGCCACTGCTCAAGTATAGCACTTGGCATATTCCTCAGTCTCTGGAGAGCTTTCAATTTTATTCTTGTATAGCACCAGTATGTCCCCTCATAAAAGCTCAGCAAGTCGTGAACTTCCATTACACTCATCGTCTTTGATTGGCAAATGATTTTTGCTTCACCAGAATAATCACTGTAAGCCCAGGTCTGGAAATCATCCAAACAACCTTCAAGATGTCTCATTGGTAGAGGGATGGTTTTAGTTTTCTCTATTGGTGGATACAACGTGTTAGAGAAATTCTTCTTTGAGTCAAACTTGAATACATCCTTGTACTTTTTGGTATACGACTTCTTTTGAGGGAAATCATCAAAGTTCTTAAATTTGCTGAGCACCGCATTCCTCAGTTTCTTGTAGAAGTGAGTTGCATAATCATTCCTCGATGGATTGAAGAAAGGTGCCTTATAAAGCATAGTCAGATCCACAGTCGTCCAATAATAAAATTGCGTCCAGCACTTGTAATACTCCAGTGGACACTGTCCTTTCCTCCGAACCACAAACATATGTTTTTCTCCATCGAACATCCAGATGAATCAAGTATCTCTCAGGGGGATAAGCAAAAATCTAAGCATCCCAACTTTCGTCAAACTCAGAAGCAGGTACAGTCATCTAATCTCTATCCCTTGTATCCTTTTCGTCATCTGTAACTTCATGCATCACAGGACCGGGTGCATCTGGGATGTCGGCTTCAAAGTCAAAAACTGGTGAATTTGAGGAACCACTTGCTCCTGAAACGCTCTCTTTATTACCCGGATCCCCTTTATCATCTTTCTTTGGGTTTGACATAGCTGAATTATGCTGTCTGATCAACTTGTGTAAATCTCTAAACTGCATTGAGAATTCTCTATTGATCTTTTTCTGATTTTCCAGCTCTGTATTGTGCACCTTATGGCATGTTAAGTAAATCAACAATTATTTCATTATGAGCAGCATTCTGGGCTTTTAACTCTGCTATCTCTGCCCTAAGCTCTCTTTCAAGTCTGTATTCTGCTGTCTCTACAGCTTTTCCTTTATTTTGGGTTGTGGGTTATGAAGAGGATGATTGACTGGGTCTAGTGCCAGTAGACACAGGCACTCTATGGTCTAAACGTCTTCTTCTTGGGTCATTTAAGGCTTCTGTAAGGTGTTGTGTGGTAATCTTTACCTTTTCAGTCAATTATCTGTAACAGAAGTATTGAGGGGAGGATCCTCTATAGCTTTCCGTTTTCTTATTAGTGAAATCTCAACAGTTTATGTCTCTTCTTCTTCCTCAACTTCAATGTCATCAAGATACGAATCATAGTCGATATTATCACTATCATCAAAATGCAACGCTCCAATTTGCACATCTTCTAGATCAAAATCTTCCCCCATTCACTACTATCAGAAAGTTTAGTGACGGGCTTCCGTGAGGCAGGCACGTTGTGTTCTTCTTTAACTACGGCATTCCTTTGAATGGGTAACTCTTCTCTCACTATCTCAGCAAACTCACCAAATTTGTTTCCAAATGAAACTTTTTCAGTTAGCTTCTTTTTGGGGTTTATCATTGGAAAGACCTCAATCCACATAGGTTTAGTATCATGTGTGTCACCCGACTTTCTCAAATATGGATATCTGGAATCCAGAGCTAGCTGTATAAACCTCGAAACAGCAACCTTGATGTCTTCAAATACTACTCTGGACTAGTTGTACCTCAAACCTCTGACCAGTGACACCATTGCATGGGTGTGCACCAGGTTTAGCTAATTAGTTGAACTCTTCTTGGCAATGATACATTTCGGAAAATAGTGAGCCAATATTCTCTAGTAGGGTGGAATAAGAGCCTTCATGGTGGGTGGAGACACTGTGTGATAACCCATCTCCTTCAAAAAATGGGTAACAACCTCCTTCTCTAAAGCAATAGGATCTGAAGCAACGTCCTTCAATCTGAGAGCTTGTCTAAAGTTTTCTTCAGTCAATACAATGCTTGTGCCCTGAATCTTTGCTATGATCTACTTCCCATCATCTGACACGAAGGCAGTCGTCCAAAACTCTTTATCCATCCTCTTGCAGATAACTAGATTGGCAGTGAGAGCATAGTGTATAACATTTCTTTAAACCTTCAATCATGGACTTGTACTTTTCTTTATACTCAGCAGGTGGATCCAATAAGTATGCAACAGTATTGTGATCCTTGATAAACTCTAAGTCCCTGCAATCACAAATAAAGATAAATCCAAAACAAACACAAATTCATCAGCCATAAGAATTTTCTCGAAAAACGGGCAGCATAACAGCTTAAAATTGGAGTAAAACCATTTGAAACATCATCAGGTACATTTTCGACCGAAAAACAAGGTTTTCGATTGAAAAGCCTCCTTCTGATAGAAAAGCCATTGGTTACCGAGAGCCTTGAATCGAAAAATACATGTTACCTAGAGCACTGATCGAAAGGTATAGGTCCCGATCGAAAAGTCTAAGCTCCGATCGAAAAGCATAGCTTTTGATCGGAAAGCCTAGTTTTCGATCGAGAAGGTGCATGCGTTCAGCAACCCTTGATCGAAAAGCACCGGAGGCCGATCGAAAAGCTTCTCATCCTGATCGAAAAGCCCATGGTTTGATCGAAAAGCTCATTCTTCTTCATTAAAAACCTGTAACTCAATCAAACAGACGAAATTCGATTGTTTTCTCACTAGTTTTCAGTCCCAAACACTCACAACCATGATTTCTTACCCATCCCTTTGAACAAACACATAAACTAAACACATACTCGGGTTTCTCCTTTGTGTGTCTAGCGACGCGCTTCAATCGGGGTGCCATGGCGCCTTAGAACTCAAAATTAACCTGGGATTGTGTTCAGGGATGAATTCCGACCACACAGGTGACTTCGGAGGGTGGAGATCAACGGCGGTGATGGCGAATTAAAGAGGACAGGTGCGGCGACGGCGAGGATGATGTGGGGTGTTCCGGTGGTGGTTTGTGTCGAGGATGGTGGTGTTCAGGTCGCGAGGTGGTGGCGATGAAGGTGGTGAGGGGGATTATGGTTTGGCGAGAGGAGGAAGAAAGAAGAAAAGTGAGGGGAGGGAGGAACCGATCGGTTCTTTACCTCCCTTCCTCCCTTTTTTTTAAAAAACTTATACACATTACCCCTTGAACTTTGAAAGGTTAACACTTTGATACAAAACTTTAACAAACACATATTTGTTCAAAAAAAAATCTCCACTTTGTCAAGTTTTAAACCCATTTCTTTTAGAAACTTCCCCTGAACTCAAACCCGAGAGATTTACGTCTGACAATCTTGAAAATAACTAAAAATTACTTAACAATAAAGATAAAATAAAAATAAAACATAAGAAAGTAAATAAATAACAAAATAAAGAAAATTATGTACCACTTGACAAACTGAGCTTTGAGTGAGAAGGCATATAAAGGATCATACCAGATAATTTGTGACTGAGGAACCCTTTTCAGCTTCAGTTACTTTGCGTGTTCAGGCGATTGCCGGTATTTTCATCCATCTTTAAACTCGTTCCGATTTCGCTTACTCAGGCAATTTCATCACATAATTTATATTTTAGGGTTTATTAATTATGAACATCTATCCAGGTTGCACACATAATTCCTAGGTATAATTTGTACATTCTATCAAGTACACCTGGTTTCCGTACAACATTTTTCACGACACCTTTCCTTAAGCCTAACACCATACTCCATATTAGGTTGAGAAAAGAAAGAATAGATCACAGAGATTTTTGGGATAATATACAACGTCAACTGAATTTTTGAAACATTTTTAATAATGTTCTCATCAGTGACAAGGCTAAGGGTTTTGGACGCTAGAGGGTCTCGTTTGCTTGTGCACATTGGCATCCTTTGGGTTTATAAAGTATATATGTTAGTACCTGGTTCCTCATCGTCATGTGAAGTATCGAATACAAGACAAAAACGTTCATGATTGATGCTGGCCAAACCCTTGGCGAACTCTAAGTTCGGACATGCCTGAACTTGTCCAAACCTGAGGTTCGGTCCACCGGGTTTGGTTCTAGTATATATAGTTTGTCTTGTGTTGTAATTGGTGACTGGACTTCTGGTCAAATCTTGTATGTGAACTCTGTGGTGTTTTTCTGTGGTCTAATACAAGTCTCCTTGTATTTACTCTCGTGTTCTTATTCGTTTTACATTGATTTCATAACAACTAAGTAGATGATTTACCGCTCATGCACTTTCAAGTGGTATCAGAGCTTTTGGTTTGCTCTATTGGTCAGAAATCTCTGTTTTTTGGAGTTTTGAGTCAAAATTGCACATTTTTACGATAATGAGTATCATTTTTTGAGTTCGTTTGATTTTCTCGAGTGTGCTTTACGTGAAAAATCTTCTCTGTGTTTGTTTCTATTAAGTTTTCTTGAGTTTTTGTAAAAAATTTCATCCAAAATCATAGAAAATCGCGAAAATGGTGTCAAGAGTGTTTGTGTTCGTTTGAGGTTCGGACAACTTCGAGATAACCGCTCCGAACTCTAGGTTCGAACAGCGTTCGGTTGGTTTCTAGTTCGGTCAGAGTTCGGATCACATTCGGACATACTTCGGTCTAGTTCATCCACAGTTCGGAACAAGTTCGGTCTGAGTTCTGTTTGATCATCCGAAAGTGAGGTTCGGAAGGAGTTCGGACAACTTTTGTTCAGCTGAGGTTCGGCTTAAGTTCAGTAGAGGTTCGGAGTGACCAGTAACATAATTTTTCAAAATGTCCAATTTTCAAGCGTTCGCAGCTATTCAAAATTCGGTTCAAGCAACGATGCAAACAATGATGAATTATGATAATGAAATTGGAACAAGTCAGAAAGTTCCCAACTTGCTTAAATTGGAAGATTATCGTAGTTGGGTTAAAAGATTTGAAGCGTATGTTGATACTGATGACATTGATATGTGGTTGGCGTTTACTGAGCAATATGTTTATCCTAAGGATGAAACTGGTGAACCCATTCTTCAAAGAAAGATGTCTTTTGAACAAAAGAAAGCTTATCAAGCTTAGAAAAAGGCGTATGGTACTTTGATGATGGCTTTGCCTAAAGAGTTGCTACATCAATTTTCTGGTAACTACACATCAAAGAGTTTGTAGGGTGCTCTAGAAAAACGATGTGAAGGCAATGATCAATATAAGAAAACCCGTCAGAAAGTTTTGAAAAAAGAATTTGATAGTTTCAAGCATTACAAAAATGAATCAATTGCAGATGTGATTGCAAGATTCGCTCACTTGATGAGTGAAATGCGTTTTGTGAGTCTTACAAAAGAAGAAGCTGGTATGAAAGAAAAGATTTTGGAGGCTTTACCTGAGAAATGGGATAATTATGTGATGATGATCACCCATGATAAAGATAATCCAGGATTATCTTTTAATGACTTGATTGAAAGAATTCAAGCTAGAGATATGGAGTTGATGGTGAATAAATCACTTCCTGCACAAGTTTAAAATCCTGCAGTGTACTTTGGTGATAATGATTCTACCATGAATGTCGGGAAATCTAATACTCTTAGTTCTGCACCCCTACAGCATTCCTTGCAGGTAAATCTAAAACTTAAAGTTTTTATGCTGGTTGTAATGTTTATGTTCCTAGTTCTTCAACTCAAAATGCTTTGTCTGCTCAAACTACCGATGATTATAATGCTTTAATGTCTGCGTTTGTATCTTCATATTTGGGGGTTTTTACTGGTGCTGTTAATAATGCTGAGTTGACAAATGAAGATTACGATCAGATAGATTATGATCATTTGGAAGAAATGGATTTGAACTGGCTATATTCTATGTTGGTTCGAAGAATGAAGAATTTTTTCAACAGAACTGGCAAAAAAAGATTGAATCAGGATGGAAAAATTGGATTGGACAAGTCAAAGGTTAAGTGTTATAAGTGTTCGGTTTATGGTCATTTTGCACGAGAATGTCCAAATTCAATTGACAAAAAGCTGAAATCTGGTCAACATGCTCATATGGTTTTTCATTCATCAAATGAAACTCCCAAGGTTGAATAGAAATCTGTTTCTTTTAATGAGAAATTGACAGGTACATATTGGCATCCAAATGAATTTGCTTGGAATGCAGATTCAGCATCACAAATGAAACATGCTCCATTTACTATTGCTTTGACTGCTCGTCATGATGATGATGATACCATTCTGACTGATTCTGATTCCAATTCGACAATATCAATGATCAAAGAAGTTAAAGTCGAAGAATCAAAATGTCTTGGATGTATAAGGATGAGTAAGAAAATTGCAAGTCTTAAGAATAAGTCTCAATTATCAACTGCAGAGATTGTTGTGCTTATGAAAGAATTGGATGATTTTCAAAAGAAATATTATGAATTGGTCGATGTTCACGAAGATGTTTTGAAAGAAAATAGCAAGTTGGCAGAAGAATGTGAAAAGGCCAAAGCTGAAGCTTTAGATGCAGCTCAAGATTTTGAGAATTTGTTTGAAAAGAGTTATCTGGTTCAACAAAATTATGAAAAGGCTAATGCTCTTGTGATTGAATCGGCAACTACTATTGAAAAAATTCAGAACAAGATATCTATGATTCAAGATGAGAATGTTTTATATCGTGATAAGAATGAAGTTTTGACAAAAGATGTTGAGATTTACAAGAAAAAGAGAGAAAGTGTTCTTGACGAATTATTTGCTGAATGTGAGATTCGGAAGCTACAAACGTATGAATATGATGATCTCAATGCAAAATTCATCAAATCACAAAAAGAAGTTTTTGATGCTCAACAGCAAATATCTGAATTGAAGTTGAAAATTTTGGAGTTGCAACGGCAAGTAAAGAAATGCAATTTGTCACCGACATTGCTGAATTTCTTATACAAGCAAGATAGGAGTGAGGATAGTTCTAAGAAGGATGATATTCACTTGGTTCCTCAACCAGTGGATTTATCTGAGGTTACATCTGCTCCGCTTTATCCTAAATCCGAATTGCATGATTATTCAAAGTTTGCCACTGAATCCAAGAAGAAGAAGTCAAAGTCTAGAAAGAAGGAAAAGTCTTTGGGTGACGCTCCGAAGTTTAGCTCAAAGTCTGTTTTTCTAGAAAATGAGCAAGTTTTTGACAAAAGTGGTGCAAGTACTTCATCCGCAACTAAAGAAGACAAAGTTTTGGTTAAGAATAACAAATTGAAAGACATCAAAGCTAAATTTACTACAGAGGCTAAGGAGAGAGAAGCTTCTGGTTCTTTTTCAAGTTCTTTAAAGACGCCAGGTTTCAAGCACAAAGGCTTGGGGTATGAGGTCCAAGTTGCACCGATTCAGGTCAAGAAGCCAGAAAAAGCAAAGCAGAATTCAAAAGTTCATATTTCCAAATAAATCATCTCCTATGAAAGAAAAATCTTATTATTCTAGAAGGTCATCATCTTCAAGGAGTTCATCTCCTAGGTATGACTCTTCTGATGGTTTCTTTGATACTTTTGATTCTGAATATTCATCTGGTTTTTCAAATATTTTCCGAGAAAGACTTTGTTATGCATGTCGTCAACCAGGACATTTTGCTACTGATTGTCCGACGACTGTACATATTCATAATATTGTTGAATCTAAACCAAGTACGTCGGTTGAATCTGATTCTGGTTCTGATAAAAAATCAAAAAAATTTCAAATATGGAAACCAAAAGTTGTTTCCAAGGCCAACAACGACTATGTGGAAGACACCGGGCGACCCGACGCTGTTGAATCGGGTCGATCCCAAAGCGACTAATGTTTTATTTGTTGTCAAGCAGGTATTTCAGGAACACCTTTCGGTGATTGGAACATTGCTGATTGTGAAATATCTGTGATAACTTAAATTGAATTTCTAAATCAATCCTGTTTTCAAAATGTTAAACGGCAAGTATTCGTGTTGGTTGCTCAATTTCTGTTTTGTTTGTTACTCCATCTCATTTCGAGGGGGAGTTTGTTTTTGAAACATACAAAAATAGTGTGTTGTTTTTCAAAGGTTTTAAAAAAATGAAAATTTATAAATAGAGTTGTCATTTTTAGGGGGAGAAATTTGAAAAGACAAAAACATTGAAAAATGCAAAATTTCAAAAAAAACATTAAAAAAAATGAGAAATTGTATCCGACATGATTGGGAAATGATGGTAGATTGATTGACATCGTCTGACTCATGGATAAAATAGATGCAAAAGCCATAAGTCCATTTGATCGATGTGTAAGGTAGGCTCGACAAATCAGAAAGTATTCAAATGTGATATACACTAAATCTGATGTTTGACCTAGTGGACAACATTTTGATGCATATCTCACGATATATCAAAAAAAAGATATGTGAAAAATTAAATGAGAAGTCACTGTGTATACAGGTGTTCATTTTGCAATGATTTAAACTTGTTTGATTTCTTTATTTTGTGAAACGATCGGACTTTCTCTGCGTGCTCACAAGGCCGACCTGATTGTTGTTCGTTTGACGTTCTGCTTTATTTTCTTTGGTGTTTTGTATAACTCGTCGGACTTTCTCTGCGTGTCCACAAGACCGACCTGATTGTTGTTGGGTTATACATTTTCAACTTGTTTTATTTCTTTTTGCATGGAACACAGTTGACTATATCATGTATACAATCATTAAATGTGATAAGCAAAGCATATCTGAGTGTGGCTGATAGTGTGCGGTACACAGGTCAATGCAAATCTAATCAATACCTTAACATATCCAGATGTTATGAGTGTGATTCTGCCTGAGTTTAAAGTTGGACAAATTATATCTGCAATCCACATGGCTTATGTGCTACAATAATCAAAATTGAAATGTAGTTCAGCATGTTATATCCAATATGATCCCAAGTCGTGATCTTTCTCACAAAAGACAAAAATAGCGTCTGCTTCTGTATTGCATTTACATTTCATATTAGAAAATACCAAAAACATTTTAGGTGTGTTTTGATATAAAGTCTTTTAAAAGTCACACAGATTTTGTATCTGATTTATTTTCGATTGATCAAGACGGTATACGAAATCAAATTTCAAAATCAAAACATCTTGGAGTCTCGAAGAGATGTTTTGCGCCAAGATTATTTATGTTGGCATGTTTCTAAGTGGAAAAAGAACATCACAACTTCAATTCTTCTGAAGATTGTTGATAAAGAGATTACACACGATGCAATATCAAATATTCAAGATTGAACTCATCGTCAAAGAAGAGGAAGAGTTTGATTGAAGATACAAGATACAAAATTTAAGTGGAAGGTGATACTGCATATGCTGAGGGGGAGTTTGTTAGTACCTGGTTCCTGATCGTCATGTGAAGTATCAAATACAAGACAAAACGTTCATGATTGCTGCTCGCCGAACCCTTGGCGAACTCCAAGTTCGGACACGTCCGAACTTGTCCGAACCTGAGGTTCGGACCATCGGTTTTGGTCCTAGTATATATAGTTTGTCTTGTGTTGTAATTGGTGACTGGACTTCTGGTCAAATCTTGTATGTGAATTCTATGGTCTAATACAAGTCTCCTTGTATTTACTCTCGTGTTCTTACTCGTTTTACATTGATTTCATAACAACTAAGTAGACGATTTACTGCTCACGCACTTTCAATATACAATGTGATCTAAGATGTATGTGGATCAGGGAGGTTCCAGGTCTCTGCTATCGCAGAACAAAGGAGTCCTGACTCACGTACAACATTCCCAGGTCATTGCTCACGCAAAGCAGAGGGAATGGGATTTTTGAGCATGACAACAAAACTCAGAACCGGGCGTGTGTCTAAGGATTCCTGGTACATAGTTAAATAGAGATTGTACTAACCTAAGTGTGTGTTTCCTAACAAAGCATCATACATTATCTTTAAGTGTTGTGATAAACAATACCTTTTGATTGATTGACAACAGAGCCTACCAAGCATATCAGCCATAAATCACAGCTTTTCACATCCACCCTTATACGTTTCAGTCAGCAAACACCTGGAAATTTATATTACTTCCCAACCTGGTCAATCAAAACCAGTATAAAAAATTTAAAGCACACAAAATTTAGAGGAAACATGAAGATGTATATTTTATATCTTCCCCTTGCTTTTAGATTTTTTCTAAACACTATTTTTTGATTTTTTTTATTTTTAATTGATTAACAAGAACACATATTTACTAAAAGAAAGACTCTATTTTTGTAGTTTTTTTAATAAATAAATAGTTAGAGGTTGTCAGACTACTCCTCAAAGGCTATAATCCTGAGGCCTTTGAGACACATTTCAAAATTAGCACTAGGGAGGGGTTTGGTGAACATGTCTGCCACATTGTCATTCGATTCCACCCGTTCTAAGTGAATAAGCTTGCGCTCATAGCAATCTCGTATGAAGTGCGTTTTAATGTCAATATGCTTGGTTTTCGAATGCTGCACAGGATTTTTAACAATATGCAAAGCAACATTATTATCACAGTAAATGGGAGTGTCAAAGAAATTCAAACTGGTAATCTCCCAGTTGATACTGCAACCATACCACCTGTGAGCAGCATGCAGATGCAGCCACGTATTCTGCTTCGGTTTTCGATTGTGACACCATGTGCTGCTTCTTGCTTTGCCATGCCACCAACCTGTCTCCTAAAAACTGAGCTCCTGCAAATGTTGATTTCCTGTCAAGCTCACACCCAGCATAGTCACTGTCAGAAAAAGCATACAGATTAAACCCTGAATCTTTAGGGTACCAGAGGCCCAGCCGTGGCCTACCCTTCAAATATTTGAAAATTCGTTTAACAGCAGATAAATGAGAGAGTTTAGGGTTAGCCTGATATCATGTGTATTGGCACACTGCAAACATAATGGCTGGTCGACTGGCCGTCAAGTACATCAGTGAACCAATCATTGATCGGTACATGTGCTCGCTGACCGGCTGACCATCTGGATCTTTTGTGAGTGCTGGTCTGGTTGCCATGGGTGTGGAGACAGGCTTTGAGTCTGCCAGCTTGTACTTTTCCAGAATCTCCATCACATAAGATGCCGCTGTCACTATGCTTCACTTGTAATGCCAAGAAGAATTCCATTTCGCCCATCTGACTCATCTCAAACTTTGTCCGCATCACCGTTTCAAACTCTTTGCACAAATCCTCATTTGTGGACCTGAAGATGATGTTTTCCACATAAACTTGCACCATAATTATGTCATTTTCAACCTCTTTCCTGAAAAGTGTCTAGTCCACTATTCCCCTCGTGTCACCGTGAGCTAGAAAATTATCAGTCAACGTTTTGTACCACGACCGTGGGGCTGATGCAAGCCATACAATGCTTTATCTAGCTTGTACACATGGTAGGGGTGTTCATCATCAATGAACCCAGGAGGTTGAGTAACATACACCTCTTCATCCATTTCAGCATAGAGAAACGTAGTTTTCACGTCTAATTAGTAGACAGTGAAATTAATGTAGTATGCGTAGGCCAAAAAGACTCGTATTTCCTCTAAACGAGTAACCGGTGCATATACTTCATCATAGTCGAGTCCTGCGACCTGCTTGTGTCCTTGAACCACAAACCTTGCCTTGTTTCTCACAATAATACTATTGTCATCCTTTTTGTTCTTATAAAGCCATCGAGTTGTGATGACCTTTTTGTTAGCAGGCTTCTCCACCAACCTCCATACCTGAAGCTTTGAAAATTAATTGAGCTCTTCATGCATGGTTTCCACCTAGCTAGGATCTATTAGAGCCATTGTAATGTTTGGGGGCTCAATTTGAGAGATAAAGCAAGAGTATATGCAGTGATTGATGTCTCGTGATTGGCTTCAAGTTATCATCCCAGATGCTAAAGGGCCAATGACATTGTTCAAGGGATGATATTTGTGGATCCTTGTTTCAGCAACGCTTGAACTGGGATTTCTGGAGGTAGATTTGTCTGAACTGGTTCTTCAATAGTTTCAGCATCTGTCTCTGCAACAGCTACCTGTGTTTGAACAGTGTATGTGCCGGGGTTGTTCTCTGCCTCATCATCAACACTTGCATCAGTAGTTTCATGTGCTGGTGTTGTATCTGCGTTGAAGGTAGTTACCGGAGATTTTGAAATGGTATGAGTCATTGATGGTCTAGATATAGAATCGTCATATAGGTCTTCAGCTATGACCGGACCCAATCCAAATGGAACGAAGAATTTATTATAGTTGAAAGCTTACGCGAGACCCACTCCACCATCTGAGGGATTTTCTTCAAGCCAATCCACATTGGTAGACTCCATCACAACACCGGTCATTTTGTTGAACACCCTGTAGGCTGAACTGGCAGAGTAACCTACAAAATAACACTCATCAGATTTAGCAGCAAATTTGGCAAATCAGTGTTTAACAAAACAGTGCAAAGACATCCAAAAGCCCGGAGGTGCCCAATTCTGGGTTTGTCATGATAAATCAAATCGTAAGGGGTTTTCTGATGTCGCTTGTTGACGAGAACTCTGTTCTGGACATAACATGCGGTGTTAACTGCCTCTGCCCAAAACATGGTGGGCAGTTTGGAGTCACATAACATTGTACGACCAACTTCAATTAGCGTTCTGTTCCGTCGTTCTGCTACTCCATTCTGCTGTGGAGTATATGGCACACTGTATTAATGTTCAATTCCTTTCTCTGAATAGAATTCGTCAATTGTATGATTCTTGAATTCCGTCCCATTGTCACTTCTGATGGACTTTACTTTCAAGTTTAGCTTGTTTTCAAAGAGCTTGATGAAAGCGATCAATAATCCTGCAACATCACTTTTCCTTGGAGAAAAGAATACCCACGTGAAACGCGAAAAATCATCAGTAATAACAAGACAAAATGCACAACGGTTAAGGCTTAGCATATTGACTGGACTAAAAAGGTCCATGTGAAGCAGCTCCAGTACTGAGGATATTCTGTTGAAAACCTTTGGCTTGTGTGGGCGTTTTTTCTGCTTCCCCTTAGCACATGCCACAATTTCTCCTTGATCACAATTTTTTTTTATTGGAAGGTATTTGACAAGTCCTCCTCTTGCGAGCCGAATCAAATTCTTCAGATTCATGTGCCCCAATCGTCTGTGCCACAACTGAGCATGATTCTCAGCTGCTTTGGAGAGAAGGCATGCCACCTCAGTTGTGAGGGGTTTCTGCATGTTGAGAACATAGGAGTTACCGTATCTTGGTGTTCGCATTAACACCCAATCATCAGGGATGGAGTATCCAGGTTTGAGAATTAGACATTCTTTGTTGTTGAAAAGTACTGGATACTCCCTGTCACATATTTGTGAAACAGTCAACATACTGTGTTTCAACTGCTCGACATAGTTGACGTCATGGAAGCTGAGACATCCGTTTCTGACTATTCCTTTCTGACTGATATATCCTCCAACTCATCATGCGAACGACACATATCCTCCATCAAATTGCTCCAAATCTTGTAGTAGAGATATGTCGCCCGTCATATGCCTGGAACAACCACTATCAACATACCAAAGGTTTTTAACATTCCTCCTTGGTTGTTCCTGCATTCAAAGGAGATTAGTTAGTTTTAGGTACCCAGGCCTTAATGGGTCTGAGTGAAGGTGGATCTGTTTTGGTTGGACTGAATATGTCCTTTATGTTGACATTTCTGGGACAGTGATTTTCTTTCCCAAGTTCCTGAGGTCTTTCGGGTGGATTTTTATTTCTATTTTGATTTTGAAAATTCACCTCTTGGAAATGTTTTGAGTGTTTTTTGTACACTCCCGCGGGCTTGAAAAACAGATTTACCACGTTTGGAACATTCCACATGTCATCCTTCCGCCAGCCAGTTGATTTTGACAAGCCAACTAGTTTTGGATGGACTAGTGGTTTAGAAAAACTAGTTTGTTTTGAAGGTGAAACAGATTTTGAGGATCCAACAGATTTTGGAATCCAAACTGGATTGAGTGCCTTTACTGATTTTTTAAAATTTTGAACCACTTTTCTTTCTTTAAAATCAGTCTTTGGTTGTTGCTTAGGTAACTTGGGCTTTTGGTTTACTCTGTATCCCTGTGTTTTCCGAGGTGCTGATTTCTGCACCTTGGATTTTGAAGAATCAGACTTTTGGGTTGGGCTAGCCTGAGTTTGGCCTATTGGGACAGGCCTTGGTTGAACCCTTTTGGAATAGAAGGGTTCGTATGGTCGGTGCAAACAGTTTTATGCCAAATGACCTGGTTTACCACACGCATGGTTGTAAGGGAATAATTTGTGGCTTGTGTATTAAATCATCACTTGGTGGACTATTTTGAAGGCCTATGTGATAGAATAGGTGTAAAATAGCTGGGTTATGGTTATATTGGGTCATTGGGCCAATTTAGACATGATTGGGCTCATTTAGAAAGTGTTTAGGGGATGTTTAGTGGGCCTTTAAGGTCCAATACGGGAATTTGATGTAGTTTAGGGTTTTTGGATGGCTTGTTTACCAAGATTGTCCATTCCTATTTATAGGACCCCTAGTCTACTTTGTAGGGGTTGGCCATTCTAGAGAGAGACCAGAGAAATAGAGAATTCGAGATTCTCTAAGGTGTACTAGACGATTCTCATCAATTGTAATCGTGTGCATCAACCAGGTTTTCTAAGTCATATTATTGTGTTTATTGTTTTATTTATTTCTCATCTTGAATCAATCAATCGTCGGGATTCCGCACCTTCGATTGATCGTCGATATCGTGTAAGGATCGTTTTTCGGGACTTACAATTGGTATCAGAGCCAAGAAACACGTGTTTCGAGGCTCACACGATATCTCGATTCAAGCTTCTAACGTTTTTGTGAAGAAATTTTGAGTTTTCAGGTTTTCGATCCAATATCAAGGTTGTACGGCTGGATTGCTATGGTGGGCACGGCTTGAAATCAGGTGTTCACGGTCCAGATTTAAATATTTACAGCTTAGTTGTCCAAGCATTGAACGGTTCACGCCTATATATCATCGGTGTATGGGTCAGAGTATTCATCATTTTCTTGAAGATTCCCTCGTTTAATCCATTGGGAGGTTGATCCGTATTTGTTGCATGATTTGAGGATAAAATCGAATATTGGGAGAATTCCTGAAGATTTGGTAAATCGCAACTGTTTTGGTTTGTGATTTTAATTAAATGTGTGGACTTTCCAAAATTGTAGGTTCTCGGCTTCAATTTAATTTCTAAGGATCTGGTCAAAGTTGTTTTTTTGGAAAGTGTGGATTTTAGCTGAAGGTTCTCGATTCAAAGGAATTTGGTCTCCACTTCTGGGTTTGGTTCGGTCTTCTCAAGGAGGTTTTCGGCCCTTTAATTTTTTTTGGTGTTGTCGGCTATAGCATATTCGATCAGAGGCTCTCGGCTCAAAAGAGGGGTGGGCCTAAAATTGAGGTATTCAACTCGGTTCCTCAAGTTCTCGGTTCGGCCTACACGTTTCTGACTCGGGTCGTCAAGTGTTAGGTTTTGAGTTTTCGGCTCGGGTTTGCAAGTTTTCGGTTTGACTGGAGATTGGTTCATCGAGTTTTTGGTTCGTCGAAGTTTGTGTTTTCGATTCGGGCCTTCGAGATATCGGTTCGGATTTAGCAAGTTCTCGGATTATTGAAGCTCTCGGTCATCTCGATAGTATTCGGTCGTTTTACTCGAGATCTCGGCTAATTTGTTTAACGGGGTTTGAATCGGAGTGTTCTGTTCATCAAGTTTACATTTGGTCTCGGGTGTTTACGGTTCCGCTTGAAGGTTTTCGGTCGAACTCGGTGTTCGGTCAAAATCGGGGTACGGCTTCTCAAGATTTCGATCGAAATTTAAGTTTCATTTGACCGAAATCCACCTCTTAGCTTAAATCAGGTTCTCGGTTGTGAAAGCTTCTCGGTTAGTCGTCAAGTGTTTGATTCGGTGTGTCTTTGTTCGGAATTCATGAAGTGCAGGTTTCACGTCCGAAAATTTTGAATTTATTTGTGAAGGTGATATAATTACCATACTGCCATCGATCAAAACTGAGATTTGGTTTACGTAAATTAATCTTTAGGTTATTTACAAGAGTGCCATTGGATTTATTTAAAACGGGTGGTCCACATCATCCGGTTTTTGAAGCAGTAAACGGTCACTCATTTTAAGTTGGTGCAAATTTTAGTTGACGGGGTTTTGATCGTTGAATTTTTCTGCACCTTGTGGAGTAATTCGTTTTTTATTTTTCATATTTTTGCTCCAAGTGTTTCAAGGTGTTACTAACGGTTTTATTTGTGAGTTTCTTGTGATTGTTGTGCAGGTTACAAGTGTTGCAGAAGCAAGAAGCCCGTGTTCTATAAGTTATTCGATCGAAAATCTGTGGCTTGGACCCTTATTTCGATCGAAATTTTTGGCTTTTCGACCCTTTTGGACACTTTTCGATCGGAAAGTCCCTTCGTGACTTTCGATCGGAGAGTACTTCCCGGTTCCCCACTTTTCGATCGGAAAGTCCCCTCGTGACTTTTCGATCAGGTCCGTTTCGATCGGAAAGTCCCTTCGTGACTTTTCGATCAGCTCCGTTTCGATCGGAAAGTCCCTTCGTGACTTTTCGATCAGCTCGCATTTCGATCGGAAAGTCCCTTCGTGACTTTTCGATCTGCTTACACTTTTTGATCGAGCCGAAACTCTGCCCGATCGAAAAGCTGACTTTTCGATCCAGTTGAGACTTTTCGATCCATCCCTTTTCAATCCATTCAAGTCTTTCAGTTCGTATTTTATCCAGAAGTTCATCCAAAGACGACAATGACAAGTACTCAAGTTGCTTCTCCTCCTGTGAGTGATCAAACTCAGATATGTTCGAACTCGGCTTGCTCTGAATCAATCGAACATTATAAGCAACTGTTTCGAACTGAAGAAAGAGACCGTCTCAATGCAGAGTACAAACTAAAGAATCATCTAAAACAAGTCGAACCCTACAAAAAGAGGATAGAGTCTTTAGGTAACGAACTCAGTCAGGAGAAGTATCTTTTCCGGACATTCCGTGAAAAAGAGGAGGAAAAACGGAAGATCAATCGTGCTGATGGAACTTGGATCTGTAACTGCGAGGAATGCTCAAACCCCACGTGTTGTGCTTTGATTAAAGAATGGGAGAGCAAGTTTACAAATGAATGTCAAAATCATGCAATCACTGCTAGAGACCTTAGGGAGTCCAAAGGAAAGACCAAAATTTTTAGAGAGAAACTTGAGGCCATTCAGGTTGATGTTAAGAATCTTCAATCTCAGGTGAGTAATAAAAGCACATATCTTAGGCTTGCTAACGCTAAGGTAGAAGAGCTAACCAAGGAGGTTGAGGAACTAAGAGCAAAACTTAACACTTCCCAATCTGCCCTTGAGAAACATCAAGTTATTCAAAAGAAAATGATGGACTCTCATCGTACTTTATTCAAATCAGAGGAGCGACTCGAGCATGTAAAAGAAACATCTGGCCTCGGGGATGGAAATTTTCCTCCCCCATTACAACATGAATACATCAAAGTGCCCCAAACTGCAGAGGAATTGTTGAAGGAGTCCCTGAATGAAGCAACCATGGTATATGGGACTCAACCAGTGCAGAAAGATGAAAAGACAGTCACTGAAGCAACTCAGTCTAATAACACTACTGAGTGTGCTGGTTCAAGCTCTAGTGAAGTGAACAGAGCTGATGAAGAAAAGTTGACTCCTTATCCAAAGATCGAGACTCCTTATTCGAAAGTGGTGGATGAGGTAAAGCGGGAACGTGTGGTGATGACTACAAGGCCCAATGGTAGGATATTCATGACATCTGGGTCTATGTTTGACCAAGAACCAAATGTTGGCTATGAACTACCATCCTTCTCCTCCAAGTTCAAAGGCTTGGGTCATGATGGCGGTTTATCATCTAACATTAAGAGCATGAGGCCCAAGATCACCATCAAGCCTCCAACTTCTGTTCCTATCAAGATTAAAAGGCCCAAAACTACTATCAAGTCTCCAAACTCATCAGTGGGCTCATGCAGTGGCAACACAACAGTCTCAAAGAAACCAGTGGGCCCAAAAGTTCAAATGTCTGGTTCTGCTCAGTTTTCAACAAACCAGAAAAGATTCAACAGAAATGGATCAAGGTCAGAAAGATCGAACAACTGGAGATCTGGAGTCTTTCTGAACATGCAACTGAATCTCAATGCCTTTCCATCAAAGCCATGCAGCTCAAACGGTCACACTTCTGACTTCTACCTGAAGAAGCAAACTTGCTTTAATTGTGGAAATCCTGGTCACATTGCCCGAAATTGTCTCTATCGCCTCTATGAGCCATATTATCCGCAAAGTCGGAGTGTTTCGTCTCAGGATTCAATAAAGTCTAAGCCAATGAAGGTGCAACCACCTAAGGCGATGAAGACTGTTTCTCCTTCGATAAAACCCTCTGATCAACATTGGGGCGCTGCCAAAAAGCAAAGAAAATTTTCAAATCAAAAATATGTTTTTCCAAATTTTGAAAATTTTCATAAAAAGGTGAAGAAACCGATTTCAAAACAACACAAAGTTGACAAACCTAGAGTTACTCCTCCAAAGGTAACTAAAACTGTTTTGAAAAAGAAACCTGAAATGAAGAAGGTTGAAATACCTAAAGTCACTACTTCAAAGGTGACTAAAACAACTTTCAAATCACCTGGTATTTGGAAACCAAAATCAAAGGCAGCTGCAACTCAAACTCCTGATTTTTCAAAGGGCATGAGTTTAAAAGAAGTAACCTTCATTGATTCTTCAGGTATACCCAGAACCACAATGGCCTGGGTACCTATGGCTAACTGATCTCTCACATTGTGCAGGAACAGTCAAGGAGGACTTTCATTAACCTTGTTTATTTGTGATAGTGATTGTTCCAGGCACAGGATAGGAGACATCTCTCTACCACATGACATGAAGATTTCAATGGAGGGTATGTTTCCTTGTGAGAGGTAAAACAAATTCAGCAGAAAAAGGTAACATTGTCTTAATTGTTTGTTTCTTGGCTAATTTGATGTGAAGTATAGTTATGCATGAAACAAAACCCATTTCTGAAATTTTCCAAAAGATAAACTTTGAAGGTTAGCTTGGCCAGTTTTTAGTACATATTTAGTATTGTGTCAGTGAGTGTTTAAAAAAAATAAATAAATAAATAAATAAAAAATCAAAAAAAAATTAAAAAAAAAATCAAAAAAAAAATGTGTGTGTTGTTATTAAAAATCAAAAAGCAAGGGGAAGAATAGAAGACATTTACTGATGAAATAGTAGACCCCCCTCAAAAAAATTGTGCTTTTTAATTTTTAACCTTTTGTTTGTGTGTTTGAGAAGGTGGGAAGTGAAATAAACTTCCGTCTTGGAGATGACTGACACGCGTAAGGCAGATGTGAAAGGCATGATCCATGGTGATATGCTGGTAGGCTCAGCTCTTAAATCTGAAAAGGTATGAGTTACACACTTAAAGATAACGTATGGCAGTTTGTTGGGTAACAGCACTTAGGTTAATTGCATTTCTATTTGACTGCATGTTCAAGTTCCCGATACACACGCTTGTCTCCAAGAGTGTGAAATTGAGCTCAAAAAGTCGGTGTCCCCTCTGCTTTGCGTGAGCAATGACCTGGGGATGCTTCACATGTATGTAAGGCTCTCCTCTGCTTTGCGTGAGCAATGACCTGGAGTTGTCCATACATACGTACTTCTAGATCATCTAAAATCAAAAAATAAAAAAAATAATATACACTCAAAAGATGCCAAAGAGCACATCAAAAGAGACCCTCAAGTGTCCAAAACCCTCAGCCTTTGTCACTGATGAGAGCATTACTAAAAATGTTTCAAAAATTCAGTTGACTTTGTATATTATACCCAAAAATTCTATGTGATTTATTCTTTCTCTTCTCAATCCAATCTGGAGCTCAGTTTCAAACTTCTGGATCAGGTTGTGAAAATATGTGGTAGGGAATTTATGTGCTTGATAGTGTGCAATAACATGTACCTTGGATTTGTTGTAACCCACTTGCTGTTCATAAATTAATACATAATAAAAGATAATAAAGTGACAAACAGCCTGATAAAGAAAAGGGTTTGAGTTTAAAGTGGATCAGTATATTGGCAATCACCTGGACGTGTTCGAGTAACAGAAGCTGAAAAGGGTTCCTCGGTCAGATTCATACGGTTTGATCCCATAGAAACCTTCTCGTTTAGTAATTTGGTATGTTGGTTTTTATTTTTATTTTTCTTTCGTGTTATCTTAAGTTTTTATTGTTTATTTTGTTTTACAACCATGGCCAGGTTAATTGAAAGGTTTTAATAAGTTTTTATGGGTCTTGTGCAAGAAAGTATCACCCCTCCAGAATCACAGGGGTAGATAATGTGAAGAGTTCTCGGGTTCGGGGGAAGTGCTTTTGGTTAAATAATGCTAACCCGATAACCAGTCATCGTCTGGTTAGTGTCTGTTTCATGTTGTGTTTGACAGGTTAAGTGAGAAAGACAACTCATGGAGAAGAAGGTTAAGGACTCAGTTGACCAAAGCAAGAACTCTATTGCTGATCAAGTTGAAGAACCAGCCGGAAAAGGACTTACCCTATGCTTAGGGGAAGTTTGTTGGTTGTTCAAGTAAAGCTTCCAAAGACACCGTTCTCAAGTTTAGGGGAAGCTAATTGAAGAAAAGATGTAGAGCAGTCACAACAAGAAGTTCAAGAATGCCAAGACAGAGGTTTTCAAAATTTGTCCTCTGAAGTCACCAGCAAGTCAAGTCAGTTACCAATGATTCAGTGAGGACCCAAGATCATTAAAGAAGAAACAAGTTCATGAGAATCCTCCTCTCATTACGTGCTTATCATTTGGAGTTCAAGCTGATGCTGATAAAGAGAGAGAGAGCCATCTAACATCCCATATGCTGCCCATTGAAGATTGTTAAAGAAAAGAATCTTCTTCAACCCATGCTCAAGCCAAGGAGAAGACTGCAAGTCTGAAGATTGAAAGTAGAAGACATTTAATAGCACAAGCCAAGGGGAAGATTGTAAGGGAATAATTTGTGGCTTGTGTATTAAATCATCACTTGGTGGACTATTTTGAAGGCCTATGTGATAGAATAGGTGTAAAATAGCTGGGTTATGGTTATATTAGGTCATTGGGCCAATTTAGACATGATTGGGCTCATTTAGAAAGTGTTTAGGGGATGTTTAGTGGGACTTTAAGGTCCAATACGGGAATTTGATGTAGTTTAGGGTTTTTGGATGGCTTGTTTACCAAGATTGTCCATTCCTATTTATAGGACCCCTAGTCTACTTTGTAGGGGTTGGCCATTCTAGAGAGAGACCAGAGAAATAGAGAATTCGAGATTCTCTGAGGTGTACTAGACGATTCTCATCAATTGTAATCGTGTGCATCAACCAGGTTTTCTAAGTCATATTATTGTGTTTATTGTTTTATTTATTTATCATCTTGAATCAATCAATCGTCGGGATTCCGCACCTTCGATTGATCGTCGATATCGTGTAAGGATCGTTTTTCGGGACTTACAATGGTAAGACTGTTTTTTGGGATAAGTGGGAGCCTAAAGTTGGTTACGCCCAATGGATATCCAATTTGGTTTTGAACAATTTTTGTGTATCCAATGGGTTTTACCATGAGGCTTAGTGGTCAAAATGTACTCCCGCTGTATCGGCTTAAACTGGTCATATGTAGAATTGGCTTCTGGGTACAGGACAAAGTCATGAGGTCTGGTGTCCCGTACTTTCTGCACATTTTGGACAATATTATCGTTCTTATTTCCACAAACTTTCATATTAAACAAACCATCAGCTGAGGGTTTGGAACTAGCAACCTGTGGTCATGTACCTCTTCTCAGGATTTTAACAGTTCTTAACGGTTTTAATGGTTTCACATCACACTTTCCAATGTTAAAAACATCACACACGGAAGTTTTATCACTCAAAACAGACTCCAAAGTTTTAGACTCAGACTGAACAGATGATTCAAGTTTGTCAAAATCAAAGCTTTTGTAAAAATTATTATAATTAGAATTCTTTGGACTCTTAGGAAACTCCTTGCCATCCACTACCCCTGCTTCTTTATTACTTTTATCTGCACAACAAATAGGATTGTTTGTAGCGTTAGAGACAGATCAGATATTTTAATAGGACAAGCAACAAGTTTTCTATCGATTTCTGCCTTAACTTCTAAAGTGGTCTTAGAGATTTCCTGATCAGGGATCATTTCATGCATTAAAGGCATTGGGACAGAGTGTGAGGATTTTTCATCTTTTTCATTAGTACCAAAACCCAAACATGTGTTACCTTTAACATGCCGCATTTTGGCATCAGTGTTGTAAAAGAGGAAACTAGACTTCAACATTTCAGAAACAATCTTATCGTTACGCTCAATTTTGCTTTGTGATGTTCCTAGCTTGGCTTTAAGTTCCTCTGCTTCCTTAGTTAAAGTTTCAACCTCAGAGTTAACAATTTTAAGATATGTATTCTTATCACTTAACTGGGTTTGAAGATTCTTAACATTTAATTTGTCAGCTTCCAGTTTCTCTCTAAAAATTCTTTTCTTATCTTTATACTCCCTAAGATCTCTAGCAGTTGATTCGTGATTTAGGGTTTCATTAACAAACTTACATTCCCATTCTTGACATTCTTTAAGCACAGATTGACATTTAGAATTAGAACATACCTCATAACTACTTGAGCTGGCTTCAGAACCTGGAACGATGTTTGCCATGAAAACATGATGATAAACTTTAGCAGCTTCCTTCTCTATTTATTCTTCAGCCAAGAGGGCCACATGATCAAGTGTCAAGCTCATATATTTCACTTGAGTAGTCCAATCATATCCTGGCGTGTGCTGTACCACCAGGGCGTTGTCATTCATTGTAGCCTCTTTCTTCATTTCCTCCTTCCTCTCATCATCCCTTTACCTTTGGCTTAGTACACTCGCTAGCACAATGCCCACATTCATTGCAATTATACCACCGCAGATTTGCTTTGTTGAAACTGAGCTTGATTCCTTTCCCTCCATTTCAATCCTTCTTCCCTGTTTTGGCCATAAACCGTTTTGCCCTTAAAGTCGACATCCCCGTCTGATAGGAAATGTCCATGTGCTCTAGATCTTCAGGGTTGATTTGATTAACATCAACAGGAGTCAAGTCGGTGGGGAGTAGAGAACCAGCAATGAGTGCTTGATAGCAACTCATGATACCTACACCAAGAGCAAAGCTAGGATCTTTGGTTAGATTGTTGATATCTAAAGAGATTAAATATGATGAACCGGATGAGCTAGCTCCAGGGGTTTCTGACACAAACGCCGTCCAATTAGAGATTGAATTGCTTGGGCATGCAGCTGGTTGTGAGATGAAGGCTTGGTTGACTTGGTTCATCAATGCACCATTTCCCAACTTTCGAGCTCTCTTCTGCTTCTTTTCTTCATAGGCTCTAATAGTAGACATGAGCTAACTCAATGGTGATGTCCCCATTGCCACCGTCTTCTCGATTAACTCTATTGTGTTGTCCCAATTTGGTGGAAGTGAGTTCACCAACTTCTTATTTACTTCAGCTTGAGCGTAGGTAACTCCAACATCCTTCATGGCTGTCACTATATTTATGAATCTCTGCAGTTGGGTTTCCATGTTTTCCCCAGGCACATAGTTGAATTCATTGAATTGTTCCCTGAGATTTTCCCTCCGAGATTCCTTCATATCATCATTTCCTTCATATGCAAGAACGAGAGCATCCTAGAGTGTTTTAGCAGACGTATACTCTTTGAAAGCTTCAGCCACCTCAGGGGATAAGGCCATGGTCAATGCAGCCAAAGCCTTCCTGTCATTTCAACCCTCTCCCAGTCATCTTCGGTCCAGTCTGACTTCGCTTTGGGTTGACCCACCTGACCAGCTGCAGGAGTTGTCTTGGGAACATGATCACCCACTTCAACTGAACGCATGATCTTAGGATCATTATAGTTGACATAATTCACAAACTGGTATTTCCAGCTCATGTAATCTTTCCCCTACATCAGACGTGGAGGTCTGGCGTTGGTTCCAATCTTTGCGTCCATTTCCAGAGTTGCACTGGACAAGCTTGACATATCGAATGCCATTGAAGAATAATTGGTGAGTTGAAAAGAGGTTTTCGGTCGGACAAAGGTTGGATCGGAAAGTACTTTTCGATCGAACAAGGGTCAATCGAAAAGTGTGGTTTTCTGTCAAGAAGGGTGATCAGAAAATGCTTTTCGATCAAACGAGGGTCAATCGAAAAGTATGCTTCTCGATCGAGTAGAAATTCGGCTCGATCGAAAAGTGTATGCTGATCGAAAAGTCACGAGAGGGACTTTTCGATCGAAAAGGGAGAGACCAGAACGGATCGAAAAGTCACGAGAGGGACTTTCCGATCGAAAAGGGAGAGATCGGAATGGATCGAAAAGTCACGAGAGGGACTTTCCGATCAAAAAGGGAGAGATCGAAATAAGGGTCAAAGCCACAAATCTCGATTGAAGGGGTTATAGAGCACTAGCCACTGACTTCTGTCCTGAGCGAACCTACAAAAACACTTCCCGTTTCGTGCTAAAAGCTGAAAATCACCAAGAAATCTCAAATCGTAAGCCACAAAATCTTGAATCTGATATAGCGAGAGCCTCAACACTTGCGTTTCTTGGCTCTGATACCAATTGTAAGCATCTTAATAGCCCCTCACGGGATATCTAGTCTACTAATCACCGTGCGGAATCCGGTGATTAGAGATGATTCAAGAATAATCAAATAAAACAATAACGAAAGTATGAAAAAAAATAGAAAAACACAAACCTGTCAAAGTATGCTTGAAGAAGTTCGATTACCACACACCTAGTAAACGTTGAAATTCTCACAAAGAATTTCGATGTACACCATAGCAAAACACTTGAAAAAACCAACCCTAAACTAGTAGACTACATATTCCTTATATAGTGGTAACCGACTTCTTAAACAAGTCACCACTATTTACAAAATTCGGTCCATAGACCCTATACACGACCGGACCTATTCAACCCAACACAAGCCCATACAATTTAGCCCAATTACAATATAAACTAGCCCATAAAAAATATCTAATATAAAAGCCTCATTTTTTAAGGTCTCTACACTTGGGATACATACAATGATAATTATAAACACGTATACTATGACGTATTTACCAATATATTAACACATAGATTATTTAAACACAAATTCATAATATAATTTATAATTACATATTTACCTTATTGTGATACTCGAGATGTTACAACACTCCCCTCTTTAAATAAGATTTTGTCCTTGAAATTTGGATATTATTTAAATAGTTGAGGGTATTTTGTCTTCATTTCGTTGGCTAACTCCCATGTTCGCTCTAGTCCTTTCAGACCTTGCCATTGTATCAACACTAGTCGGATTACCTTTTTTTAATTTCTTTTCCTCAGTTTGGAGAATCTTTATTAGCTGTTCAGAAAACTTCAGTTTATCATCGACTTGTATATCATCCAGTGGCACTGCTTGAGTTAGGTCGGCTAAACATTTATGGAGATGTGATACATGAAATGTATTGTGAATGTTCCCGAACTTCTCTAGTAATTCTAATGTATAAGCAACAGGACCAACTCTTGCGATGATTTTATACGGTCCGATATTGTCACAACCCGACCAACGGCGGAATTATGTCGGGTCGCGAAGATTGTCCAAATGCTCACAACACTAGTTGAAGGTTAATATATTTAGTCATGCCACATTTCATTTCATCTATCAAACATAAATACATACAAACATGCAAATCAAACAAAGTTTAAACATAGCATAAGAGTAAATTTTTGTTTAAGTAGGTCTACTAAAGTCCCATGCGATCCTAAGTGACGAGATCATAATCAAGCATCAAGACCTGCAACATGTGAATA
>JBCNJP010000006.1:19518731-19598770 GCA_039602395.1 Deinandra increscens subsp. villosa | reverse complement strand
AGAATTATGTACAAAAAAATATGAAAACATCTTCTGGCGTCGAGGGAATTGCACGTATAGAGATTCAAAAAAGAATTGACCTGATCCAAATCATAATCTATATGGGATTTCCAAAAATATTAATTGAAAGTCGACCCCGAGGAATCGAAGAATTACAGATGAATTTACAAAAAGAATTTAATTCTGTAAATCGAAAACTTAACATTGCTATCACACGAATTGAAAAGCCTTATGGAAACCCTAATATTCTTGCAGAATTTATAGCCGGACAATTAAAAAATAGAGTTTCTTTTCGCAAAGCAATGAAAAAGGCTATAGAATTAACTGAACAGGCAGATACAAAAGGAATTCAAGTGCAAATTGCAGGACGTATCGACGGAAAAGAAATTGCGCGTGTTGAATGGATAAGAGAGGGTAGGGTTCCACTACAAACCATTCGAGCTAAAATTGATTATTGTTCCTATACTGTTCGAACAATCTATGGGGTATTAGGCATCAAAATTTGGATATTTATAGAGGGGGAATAATAAACCTTTATTTTACTTTGCATTCTATCCAGCGATGTAACAAAAAATGAGAAATTTGTTTATTCTTTTTCTTTTGTGTTCAATAAAAAAAATGAACAATTCTAATTCTATAAGGTTGAATAAAAATTCAATAAATCTTTTGATAAAATTGCTATGCTTAGTGTGTGACTCGTTGGTTTTTTGAGGGTTAGTATAAAAGCCCCATAGTATAAACAAATAACTATATAAGTAATAACCAACTCATCACTTCGTATTATCTGGATCCAAAGAACCAGTCAAGATATGATATATTGTTCATATTGTTGTAGCAACTGAAATATTTTTTTATTAAAAAATCTGCTTCTAAGTTGTCAATCGAAATAAAAAAGAAAGGGTATGGATAAATGGAAGGATGAGAGAAAGAAAGAAAAAGAATAAAGAATATTGATGATATAGAATTCCAATATGTAAGGTCTATGAGTCATCTCATATCATAAAAAATCTGCGTAATAAAGCATCAATACGGATTCGTCATTAAATGGATCTGCTCATCGAACAAAAAAGAAAGAGCTTCGAGCCAATAAAGACTAAGAATATTGACTCAAGAACTAATAGCTCCGTTGTAGAATTCAGACCTAACCATTAAGTAAGAAGCGATGGGAACGATGGAACCTGTGAATTCAAAAGATTTTAGTGAAAATGAATTCGAATGATTCATTGATCGGGATGGCGGAACCGGCCAGAGACCAATTCATCTATTCGGAAAAGTTATGAACTAATGATAGAACTGAAATAGAAATTGAAAGAGTAAATATTCGCCCGCGAAAACTTTATTTTTTGGATTGCTAAAATTGGGTCAATCCAATACGATAAAGAGTAAAACAAAAGAAAGATTTGTTTTAACATTCTAAAATATATAAATATAAGAAAAAAATAGTTATTGAATATATTTAGATTCCGTTATCTATACAAACAAGAGATACAAATTCATAATAGATTTCATCTAGATTAAATGAAATCCATGATTCGGTATATTACTTATTAAATACATGTATATCTTAATTCAAATTATATTCTATCTGAATTGAATTCAAAATCTTGAATTTCAATTGATTTTCTTCGCGAGGAGCTGGATGAGAAGAAACTCTCACGTCCGGTTCTGTAGTAGAGATGGAATTCAAAACAAACCATCAACTATAACCCCAAAAGAACCAGATTCCGTAAACAACATAGAGGAAGAATGAAGGGAATATCTTATCGAGGTAATACTATTTGTTTTGGTAAATACGCTCTTCAGGCACTTGAACCCGCTTGGATCACATCTAGACAAATAGAAGCAGGTCGACGAGCAATGACACGAAATGCACGTCGCGGTGGAAAAATATGGGTCCGTATATTTCCAGATAAACCAGTTACAGTAAGGCCCGCAGAAACACGTATGGGTTCAGGTAAAGGCTCTCCCGAATATTGGGTAGCTGTTGTTAAACCGGGTCGAATCCTTTATGAAATGGGTGGAGTAACAGAAAATATCGCCAGAAGGGCTATTTCAATAGCAGCGTCCAAAATGCCTATACGAGCTCAATTCATCATTTCGGGATAAAAAAGAAATAGGCCTTAAAAATAGCGGGTGCAGGTTTCTTTTTTTGAACAAATAATATTTCTTTTTTTCTTCGACCTTTGTATTGTAAAAAACAGATAAAAAAATGATATGATTCAACCTCAGACCCATTTGAATGTAGCAGATAACAGCGGGGCTCGAAAATTGATGTGTATTCGAATCATAGGGGCTAGCAATCGTCGATATGCTCATATTGGTGACGTTATTGTTGCTGTGATCAAAGACGCAGTTCCAAACATGCCTTTAGAAAGATCAGAAGTGGTCAGAGCTGTAATTGTCCGTACTTGTAAAGAACTTAAACGTGACAACGGTATGATAATACGATATGATGACAATGCTGCAGTTGTGATTGATCAAGAAGGAAATCCAAAAGGAACTCGAGTTTTTGGTGCGATTGCCCGAGAATTGAGACAGTTCAATTTTACTAAAATAGTTTCGTTAGCTCCCGAGGTCTTATAAAATGAGACCACGATATGGTTATAGATTATTGTAGGGTATTTCAAGAAATAGATTAAGATTAATTTAGTAGATTTTGTCTCACGTATATACCTTTCAAAATTTAATATTCATAAACAAATACGTAAAAAATAAAAACATGTTGATTATATCCAAATTTGGAGGCACCAATAATTTTAATTAATCATGGGTAGTGATACTATTGCTGACATAATAACCTCTATACGAAATGCCGATATGTATAGAAAAAGCGTGGTTCGAGTAGCATTTACTAATATCAGCCAAAGTATTGTTAAAATACTTTTACGAGAGGGTTTTATCGAAAACGTGAGAGAACATCGAGAAAACAACAAAGCTTTTTTGGTTTTAACCCTACGACATAAAAGGAATAGGAAAAGGACTTATCGAAATCTTTTAAATTTAAAACGGATCAGTCGGCCGGGTCTACGAATCTATTCTAACTATCAAAGAATTCCTAGAATTTTAGGCGGGATGGGGGTTGTAATTCTTTCTACCTCTCGGGGTATAATGACAGACCGGGAGGCTCGACTAGAAAGAATAGGCGGAGAAATTTTGTGTTATATATGGTAATCTTTCTAATATCCGAATTGAATAGGAAACTTCTTTTTTGTGAAAAAGAAAAGAGAAGGCGTGGGTTGTCTAATAGGGTTCTTCCTCCACTAGTTGATACTTCAAGGAGGTTTTACCTGGAATGAAAGAACAAAAATGGATTCATGAAGGTTTAATTACTGAATCGCTTCCCAACGGCATGTTCCGGGTTCGTTTAGATAATGAAGATATGATTCTAGGTTATGTTTCAGGAAAGATCCGACGTAGTTTTATACGAATATTGCCAGGAGATAGAGTCAAAATTGAAGTAAGTCGTTATGATTCAACCAGAGGTCGTATAATTTATCGACTCCGCAACAAAGATTCGAAAGATTAGGTGTTTTTTCAACTTCGCGATTTCTTTCGCAAGAATACAATTCGAAATCGAAAATTGAAAGAAACTTCTTTTCTTCCAAAAAATGGATTCAAAATTAAAGTAAGGAGTGGCAAATATGAAAATAAGAGCTTCTGTTCGTAAAATTTGTGAAAAATGTCGACTAATCCGTCGTCGGGGACGAATTATAGTAATTTGTTCCAACCCAAGACATAAACAAAGACAAGGATAATAAGACTCGTTAAAGACCCAATATACAAATAAGAAGGGGGATCTTTTTTGACATGAAATGGATATATCCATATATCTCTGACTCAAATTTATGAGATTATAAAATATGGCAAAAGCTATACCGAAAAAGGGTTCACGTGGACGTATTGGTTCACGTAAGAGTATACGTAAAATACCAAAGGGGGTTATTCATATTCAAGCAAGTTTCAATAATACCATTGTGACTGTTACAGATGTACGAGGGCGAGTGGTTTCTTGGTCCTCTGCCGGTACTTGTGGCTTCCGAGGTACAAGAAGAGGGACGCCATTTGCTGCTCAAACTGCAGCGGCAAGTGCTATTCGTGCAGTAGTAGATCAAGGTATGCAACGAGCAGAAGTCATGATTAAAGGTCCCGGTCTCGGAAGAGACGCAGCATTAAGAGCTATTCGCAGAAGTGGTATACTATTAACTTTCGTACGAGATGTAACCCCTATGCCACATAATGGCTGTAGACCCCCGAAAAAAAGACGTGTGTAGAAATAAAAATTGAAGATATTTCAATAGCAAGAGAAACAAGAGAAATAAATGATTCAATGATCAGATCAAATAATATTATTATGGTTCGAGAGAAAATAACAGTATCTACTCGGACACTACAGTGGAAGTGTGTTGAATCAGCAGCAGACAGTAAGCGTCTTTTGTATGGGCGCTTTATTCTGTCTCCGCTTATGAAAGGTCAAGCAGACACAATAGGCATTGCGATGCGAAGAGCTTTGCTTGGAGAAATCGAAGGAACATGTATCACACGCGCAAAATCTGAGAAAATATCACACGAATATTCTACCATAATGGGTATTCAAGAATCAGTACATGAAATTTTAATGAATTTGAAAGAAATCGTATTGAAAAGTAATCTCTATGGAACATGTGAGGCGTCTATTTGTGTTAGGGGCCCTGGATATGTAACTGCTCAAGATATCATCTTACCGCCTTATGTAGAAATCGTCGATAATACACAGCATATAGCTAGCTTGACGGAACCCATTGAGTTGGTTATTGGATTACAAATAGAGAAGAATCGTGGATATCTTATAAAAGCGCCAAATACCTTTCAAGATGGAAGTTATCCTATAGATCCTATATTCATGCCTGTTCGAAACGCGAATCATAGTATTCATTCTTATGAAAATGGTAACAAAGAGATACTATTTCTCGAAATATGGACAAATGGAAGTTTAACTCCTAAAGAAGCACTTCACGAAGCCTCCCGGAATTTGATTGATTTATTGATTCCCTTTTTACATACCAAAGAAGAAAATTTAAATTTAGAGGACAATCAACACATAGTTCCTTTACCCCCTTTTACCTTTTATGAGAAATTGGCTAAACTAACAAAAAAGAAAAAAAAAATGGCGTTGAAATCGATTTTTATTGACCAATCAGAATTGCCTCCCAGAATCTATAATTGCCTCAAAAGGTCCAACATATATACATTATTGGACCTTTTGAATAACAGTCAAGAAGATCTTATGAAAATGGAACATTTTCGCATAGAAGATGTCAAACACATTTTAGGGATTCTAGAAAAAAATTTCGTAATTGATTTGCCGAAAAATAAGTTTTAAATCCATTGGATTTTTTCATCTTTTTTTTAGAAAAGGGCCGAAAATTGGTTTTGATTTTTTAGGACAATTCATATATTCGGAATCCGCATAGATTCATAATTGAATTGAATATATGTATCTAGGGAGAATTCACTTTGAAGCGACTGTTCCCTAGATACATACGTCGTGATATTTTATTTCACAATGGAATCAATTTAAAAAAGACCTAATGTTAGGGATTTATCAATAGGTAATGTTGCACCAATACCCAACCAAAGGGCCACTGCGGTACCAATCAAAAATACGGTTGTCGCTACTGGACGACGAAATGGATTTTGGAATTTATTAACATTCTCTAAAAAGGGTACTGTTAATAATCCCGCGGGTACTGATACCATTAAAAGAACACCCAATAATTTATTGGGTACTGTACGAAGTATTTGAAATACGGGAAAGAAATACCATTCGGGTAATATTTCCAAAGGAGTTGCAAACGGATCCGCCGGTTCACCAATCATTGATGGTTCTAGAACCGCTAAGCCTACGTTACATGCAATAGTACCTAGAATTACTACCGGAAAAATATATAAAAGATCGTTGGGCCATGCGGGCTCCCCGTAATAATTATGACCCATACCTTTAGCCAATTTAGCTCTTAATACAGGATCATTCAAGTCAGGTTTTTTTGTTATTGGGATAGGTGAATTATTATAGATCCATCCCCCGGAGGAACCGGACATGATAATTTTTCATCATCCGGCTCGAGCAAGAATAAAAAGAACTAACTGAATCCATAAAAAATATATGTTATCTAGACAAGACACCCGCATATACGATATATGGATGCTTTTCTGTAAGTAAAATAAAAATTTTACAGGATTCTTTTTTCTGGAGTTGAAACTATCGAGTGCAAAAAATGAAGTTCTTACAAATAAATACTCAATACCCAAGTAGGCTTATAAAATAGATCGTGATCTGATCAATTGCTTTTTGGGTCGTCTCAGACCTTAGGATTGGTGTTTATCCCCAAAATTTTTAGAGACCTTTTATAAACACACAAAGGATTTACTTGTTACTAATACAGCCCAGTCTCTGTTCTTCTTTAGACCCTTTTTTCACTCCGATAGTATCATAGATTGCGTCAATGCAGAGGAAATGAATGCATTTTATACTATACTATTAAATAATCTGAAGTTAAGTGAACTAGATCTTACGGAGCCTGCTCATGTATGACATGATTCGTATCTGATCATAGAAAAGATTCTCTTTAAGCGAACCAGCCTATCCTCCGTATGGGCTTACGTGATGGTTGGAACAAAGACACATTTGGTTGTGAATTCAAATGTGGCAGATAAATATAAGTAAAGGCACATATCTGCACAGACCAATTAATAGTTCAAGTCACACACTCCCATAATCCATTTTCTCTTCGGAAAATTCCCTTCAACTATTGATGCCAAATCAAAAATATTGCGGAGTTCAAGGGAAATATCCAAATACATGTCTTATTATTTTCAATAATCCATACTTGTAGCAATAAAATACTATAGTTCCTACCCCAAGTGATAAATGATGAATTCAAAATATCTATGCAATATCTTCTCTATATCTATAAAGGACCAGAAATACCTTGTTTACGTATCATTGGGAAGTGCATTAACATAAATACGGCAGTCTTAAAATGTTCGATTTTTAATGTTTTCCGTTGTTCTTTTAATTTAATTGTCTTTAATTTTTTGGTTCTTAAAAGCTTATGGCAAAGTAAAAAAAGCTAGATTAGACAACACTGAGTTTTATTTTTAGTGAGTTTTAGTGGGTTCTACCCGGGTTCTACAAGGGGTCTAACGGGGTCTACAAGGAATAAGGGGCCTACACGGATCTATATACCTATATATATATATATATATATATATATATATATATATATATATATATATATATATATAGGGAGAGGACCATTTGAGAACCAATTTGATTTGAGAACTAAAAAGAACTAATCTCAACCACAAGTTTTTTGCTCCTTACTTTTTCTTTCTAGGGGCAATTTTGTACATATATACCAAATCTCTTTCACTGCTACTACTCATCTCATCATGGGATTCATCTACTAGCCGCTCCTCGATCTTCATTCCAGCTTCATCAGCGATCATCATCAAATTAGATTAACTTCATCTCTGAAATTCGAAGATTCTGGTACACAACCATGAAGGCATGAACCCTAGATCTGGAATCCAAGATCGTCGTCGCCCAACGATTTTGATTATAGGTTCTGTGTCTTTGCGCATTGATTTTAGCTTATGTTTCTCCTTCAACTCTAATCAAACGCTGCTAATCGAACGCCGCTACTCGATTTCATCATTCAATTTATAGGACATTAAATCAGAATCCCGCTAACTAGATCTGATTTCGTGTGTTTTGTTATGGTTTATTCAGTTACATAGATTTTATGTATTTCTAATATGATTTCATATAATACTTTAGTCATCGAATCGAAAGGTTTTAATCATACACTCTATTTGATCTTTCTGTTCAGTTCTTATCATCATTGTAAAAGAAGACGTATTTTACACATGTGTAATTTTCGTAGCTGATGTTCATGTATTAGTTGAATTACTTCTGTGTAATATCAGATCTGATTCATCCAAAACTCATATGTCAAGTTTGTTGATCAGAACCTTGCTAATTTGGAGGATTCTCATGTCAACTCCTTCTCTTTTGTTAGTGTTGATGCTTCTTTTGATTATGACCCTTCTGTTGATATACTTTTGCATTCTGATGTCTCTTCTGCTGTTAAAGAAGATACTTATGTCCACATGGGCAAACACTATTGTCCTTTTTATTGTGTTTGTGTAACTTATTTTTAAGCTAGATTCCTCAATTATGTTTCTGCTCTTTTTTATCTTTTCATGTCAACATTTATTTATTGATTTGTCTTTGTGTTTTTATTTTTTTCTTTTTTTGAATTTAGTTGTTGAAATACTCGAGTTATTATATGTTTGAAATACTATCTTTTTAAAATTTTGAAATAGTAATTACACTTCTGGTTTATTTTGTTAATTTGATTTGTTGATATGGATTGTTTTTTATTTAGTTTTTTAACAGGTGCAAAATTACACATGTGTAAATCATTGTTTTGTACAACTGTTAATGAAATTCGTGTAAATTAATGATTTACACATGTGTAATTCTATGATTTACATGTGTAAATATTTAATTTTAACCATGTGTGTATGTTTCTGTGTATGCTCCTTCTTTTATTATGTCAATTTGCATTCTGATGTCCTTGTCGTTGTTGAAGAAGGTACTTATGTTCAGAAGGGTCAACACTATTGTAAATTTTGTGGTAATAGGGTTACCATGATGCTAGACTTTGTCCAAGCAATACACATGTTTTGGTCAGATGCTTCTAAAACATTAATCTATCTGTCAATTTCATTGTGTCTTTTTAACTTATTTTTAAGATAGGTTCCTTAATTATGTATGTTTTATTCAAGATTGAATCATTTGTACTTGGTTTACACATGTGTAAGTTATGTTTGTTTGATTTAGATTCTGCTCTTTTTATCCTTTCATGTCAACATTTATTTATTTATGTTTGGTTTACACATGTGTAAGTTATGTTTGTTTTACACATGTGTAAGTCTTTTTGCTTTTAATATTTATAATAATTGAATTTAATTGTTGATATACTCTTGATTTTATTCTGTTAATTTGACCTGTTGATTTGCATTTCTTATTTACCTTTTTAACATGTGCAATATTACACATGTGTAAATCATTGTTTTACACAAAACTTTTAATGAAATTCGTGTAAATCAATGACTTACACATGTGTAAATCAATAATTTACACATGTGTAAGTCATTGATTTACCACATGTGTGTATTTTTCTATGTATGTAATTATTTATGACCCCATGTTTGTTTTTTTTAAGTCAAGTACACATTTATAGAGGGTTGTTTTTCTTAAGTCAAGTACACATTTACACATGCGTAATTCAAAATTTAAACATGAATGTTTCATGTACTCATGTCACTTAATTAACATAAAATTTCTCGTTGAATTAGTTGTGTTTGTGTTAACTTAAATTTGGTTTTATCTTCATGTTTTTTGTGCTTATGTCAAAGATGTGTCGATACTTGTTTAAATAACAACCAATCTATCATTTCTTAAAACATTCATCAAAGACGCAAACATCAAGAACAATTATAGATCAACAAAATCAATAGAGATTTATGCACATATTTGTATTCAAATTGAAACATCAAATTTAAGACCTTTGTTATTAATCAAATTAAAACTGAAGTCCCATCATAAAATATTTATGTATGGGAAATAAACAAAAATTAAGAGGTTTAAACACCAACTTAGAGTTAGCTCAATAGTTTTGACATTAAATATCACCTCACTTTAGAGTAAGCATAATCTTTTTGACATCAAAGATCTTTACCTTCCAATTGATACTTGTCAAAAGTGAAAACATTTCCATTTTAAACCATCAAACCAATAAATCAATTCATACAATCCAAATTTTTTATCCCAAATTATGTCTTACTGTAATTTTGTCATTTGTAACAAAATACAACCCATTTCTAAATCGCCATCTAAACATTTACACCTTCTTTTCTCTATCATATTTTAATGCTTTTCTCTGTGTACATTTGTTGCTGAAAACACATCACCACAACAAACTTCACCCTAAATTCTTCAAGTTGTGCCTTTGACCTCGAGCATTTTCCTACTTGAATCACAATCCCATTTTTGTTACTTTGCTTCCGTTGTACATATCCGTGTGACACATCACGAACACTCCACAATCAGTTGTTTTTTGTTGTCTGCCAGTTTAGAACCAAACACTTAAACCGTGGTTAAAGTATAATTTCAATAATCTTAACATTTACACATGTTTGAGTCATTTACACATGTGTATATTATACATTTAAACATGTGTGGAAGTTTATCAATCTTAGCATTTACACATGTGTGAAACAATCAGTTCAGATATCTAAAAATTTATTTGCACATGCGTAGGTAATTTACAAATGTGCAAAGAAGCATTTAAACCTTAAAAAAACTATCAGTTCATCAATCTTAACATTTACACATGTGTAAATCAAACATTTAAGCATGTATGAAACTACAGGTAACCAATCTTAGCATTTACACATGTGTAAAACAAATACTTAAACATGTTTGACATTATCATATCACCAATCTTAACATTTACACATGTGTAAATCATTCATTTAAACATGTGTGAAACTATCACCTTATCAATCAGAATAATTACACACGTGTAACTAATTCACACATGTGTAAATCAAACACTTAAACCTGTGTGAAAGTATTAGTTCACCAATCTTAACCTATACACATGAGTGAATCATTTATACGTGCTTAAATCACCCATTTAAACCTGTGTGAAACTATCACTTCATCAATCTGAACAATTAAACATGTGTAAATAATTTATACCTGTGTGAATCTATCAGTTTATAACTCTAAACATATACACCTGTGTAGTTTTTTTATTCCTATAGTTAATCATACAATCATAACTCGAAGCATCTATCATTTTATAAGTTCATAACCCTCAAGGTTTAGAGAAATTCAATGTATATCATAATTGTTAAAATTAACTAATTAAACGTAAGACTTAGAGATACCTTTATCCTTTTTATAACTTTTGTTCTTGATCGTGTCTTTGTGTTCTTCGATCCCTCCCGATCAGTTGAAACCCTTGCGTTCTGAGAATCCATTTCTGATTCTCGCAAATACTCATCGCTGGCTTCTGATTCTTACAAATACATGTCACTCGCTTTGATTCTCGCAAATACTAGTTGCTCGCTTTCCGATCTCGCAAATACTCGTCGGTCGCTGCCGATTCTCACATATACTCGTCACTCGCTTCGGATTCTCGCTACTCGTCGCCCGCTTTTGATTCTCACAACACCCTAAAACATCGCTGCAACTTTTGATCGTCGGAAAACCGTAAATCGTCGGCGCTTCGTATCGCCGGAAAACCCTAAGTCGCTGTTTTCTTTTGCATCCGTGGTGAATGAAATGCCACTGCAAGTTCTCTGGGAACTAATTTAATTATAATCTTCCAATTTTACCCTTATTTTAAAAAAGCCCCCTCAATTCTAACTTAATTAAATCAGTGGCTGAGATTAGTTCTCAATAGTTCTCACAAAAAATAGTTCTCATTTGAACCTAACCCTATATATATATATATATATATATATATATATATATATATATGATCGGATCTACTAACACAAATGTGTTAGGACAAAAAATATAAACAATATGTAATTTATAGTTAAATTCACTAATACAAATGTGTTAGGACCAAAAACATGAACAAAATAAAACTTATACATAATCTACTAACACTAGTGTGTTAGGACCAAGTTATGAACATAAACATGAATATTAACACCCATTTTTTTATGCATTTATCCATTTTGTTAGCCATTTTTATTAGATTCTAGTAAATCTGCTAACACTTATGTGTTAGGACAAACAGATCAAATGAAAATTAAAATGTAAGAACATAAGATCATGGTGCACACTTAATACTTTCATTTAGATTTCTTGAGTGTGTTTCACCCATCCATTTGGTAACATTAAGTCCAAAGACACCAAAGGATGTTTAGATCGAAAAGAAAAGAGATGATGAGAGAATGTGTAGAATTTTTTTAGAGATTTTTTATCAAGACTTGTTGGTGTTTCTTGGGTGTTAGAATATGTATAAAAACATAGAGAAAAGAAGACTCACAAGGAAGGAAAATGGTGGTGAATGACGGTTTTCCGGCGACTAGGTGGTGGCGTGTCACACCCTCAAATATCCCACGTGCAGAATACCACTGCAAGGAGCGTGACAAACCACTATCGCAGTCCATTAATTACACCAAACGACCAATAGTTAATTAAAAACGTTACATATTTCATTAAAATATAAATTCAGAGTTTTACAAATGCGGAAGCGTAATTACAAGTAAAAACAAGTAATATATCGTCACCCAAGGTGACATGAGTTGTCCAAAGACACTAAAAGTGTTTCAAGGACTTATGCATGCGTACTCGTGATACTCGAACACATGTGACCTGAGAGAAACATGTTTGAAAGAAAGTGTCAACCAAAGGTTGGTGAGTTCACAAGTTTTGATATTCACAATCAAGTTTTTCGCGTATGGACACAATAGTTTAAAGTCCATAGCTAAGTTGTAAATTTTTGCTATATTTCCATATATTAGGTAGCTAGCCTAAAGTTCATGTCACTAGATAGTTCACAACCGAAGCTGACTAATTAGTTGTAGGAATAATCCTTACGTGTTTTGCCTTCCCCGTGTCCCACCAGAAACAACGATACGTTTAGGCTAATATTGCTCTCAGTCCGACCGCCAGTCAGGTGGTGCATCACGTGCCCGCTGAGAGGGGTTTGTCAAACCCCAGTAGTACTACTCAACATTACCTCGCTTTTCATAATTAATGGTTCGATTTGTTTGGACTAAGTTTTTTGTGTGAAGCAAATCTAGTACATGTGATATGTTGGAAATATAAAAGCTATATAAAAACAGTAAGAAATTTTGCATGTCCTCTCCCCCCAAAAGAAAAGAGTAAAGTGGGGTCGTGAAACTCACCTTTGGGTGCACATGAATTCCAGATAAATAACCACAATAGGTAACAATTAGCAGGTCTTGTGTACTCTACCGAACACCTAACGAGCATAAATACCTGTGTGTGTTAAATCGAAACGACTAAGTCTAGACCAACGGTGAAACATAGTCAACGTCAACTATGACATGACGAAGATCATAGAGTCCAAAACGAGCCGAGGATGGCACATAGCCAAAAATCACGACGACTACAAAAGTCATCAAAAAGTATATTATTAACTAATAATATACGTCAATGAAATCGGATAATAAAATATGTATGTATATATATATATATATACATCACCAAATATACAATTACGTTGATAACAAGTATTCAAAATATACTTATATATTTGTAAACATTCATATAAATACATATCTAGCGTTTAGAATGTTTATATCGTAGAATACGTATATTTATATTCATTCGATATTTGATTACGTAGTTGTTTTGTTTTTTGTTTTTTGTTTTTTTACACAAATGTAGGAATTTAGAAAAAAAAATGTTTATTTTATATTCCCAAATTACGTATATTTTATAATTTTCCAAATACATATCCTTTATAATTCTTGTCAAAAATAAACATTTTTATATGATAATCATATTACATGAACCAACAAAATAAAAAGGAGGGTAATGATGTCTATGACGGCTCCTACGAGTCCAAAATAACATGAGGAAAGACCGGTTATAGATTTTGAGCCAATCAAGTTCATAAAACAAAAATTTATAACAAAACAGTGAAAACGTGAGGTCACCGGGTTCGAACCCGTGACCTCCCGATCACAGAACAACGCCCCTACCACTTGGCTATCTACTACTTTGGTGAATAATCTGGTCGGAAATGATTTTTATATATGCGATGGCTGGAATCAGATTTCTCAAAGAAAACAGAAAAAAAACAATTTGATGGTATCCGGGTTTCGAACACTGGACCTTTTGCTTAGAACTCACGCACCAAACCACCCGGATGCCTAACCCATTTTTGTTTTAACCCGACTTTTATTTCATATAACATCTAAAGTTCGTGTGTCTCCTTCCTCAAAAACCCTAGAGATCCCACCCGCCATTGTTATTACCAAAACTTTACAGAAGCAACATGGATCAGTCGATGTACACGAAATAGTCTTTGATCAACATAGAGGTGTCATATAGTTACCTTGACAAGGACCGAACACCGACTGCGACGATGATGAAGAACTCAAACCCGAACACGAACGGAACTCAACCCGACACAGATAGAGGAACTGTGGGGCTTCAAATCGTGGCTGTTGTGCTCGTGGTCGGACATTGGATGTGCGCGGGTGCCCGACGGTTGCAACAACAATGGCGGATGACTCCGTTTGAGGCTCTCCGGATTCTTTGCCGGTGGGGATGGCTATTCACAAAGATACGCCGAAGAGGCTTGGAAAATTATGAGTGTGCGAGTGATGAGAATTATGAGAGAATAAATTAATGTGAATCAGAAATCAATCGATTCTTACTCGTAACCGACGCAGAGGTTGAATGCCATGAATGGGTCGGTAGTCAGGAAGTCGCTGGATACATCTGATCTTCAAACCAGGTTTGGGTACATGGCAAAATCAGTCCCTCGCACACTTACAATCTAGGGTTTTAAGTTTTGATAATTACAGTAAGTCCCAAAAACGGTCCTAACACGATATCTAACCTCGATTGAGAGTGCGGAATCCAATAAATCTGGTAATTCAAGATGTGAGAAAAAGAAAACGATAAACACAATAATTAAAGTGATAAAACTAGGAATTAGAAAATGCACACGAATCCAACAGACTCGTCTAGTAAAATCTCTGGAGAATTTCGTGTTCTCCTAGTCTCTCTGGTCTCCACGTTTTTGGCTCCACAATGGCTAACCAAATGACCAACCCTTACAAATGAGGCCTAGGTGTGTTTATATACTACACACCTAACCCTACAAGGCTTTCCAAGCCCAAGCCCAAACCTATAATTAATATAAATAATCATAGTAGACCCACTAAACCCAGCCCACTTATATTTAATGTTACAAGCCTCTAAATTATTCCCTTACAATCTTCCCCTATGCTTGTGATATTGAATGTTTTTAAATGATTGTAACTCTTCTTCTAGACTTTTCTGGTGTAGGTGTTGATGAAGATTCTTTCACTGACAATCTTCATTGGGCATCACAAGTGTCTCTTGGGATTTTCTCTCAATCAGCATCAGCTTGAACTTCTAGTAAAGAACAAATAATGAGAGGAGTATTCTCATATACTTGCTTCTCTTGAATGAACACTAGTTCTTGCTAAATCTTCGGTAACTGTCTTGAAATGCCTTTCTTTAGAGGATAAAGTTTTTTAAAACCTCTACTTTGGCAAACTTGATTATTCTTCTTCATGCTGCACGATCTTCAATAAAAACCTAAAGTCTTCAGCTTCCCCTCAAATTGTGAACATCTTCTTTTGGAAGATTTGAGTAGATTGAAAAGAACCAACAACTTCCCCAGGTAGGAAAGTCTTGTCCGGCTGGTTCTTTAACTTGAGCAGCAACAGCAATTTTTCATTATCATGATCATTAGTTTTTGGCACTTTCAATCATCAACCTGTCTGGCATATAAGAAAAAATACAAACCACCAGATATATGATGACTGGTCTCTGGGTTAGTAGGTGAATAACATCATTTTAACAAAGAACCTTAATATGGGGTTTCTATACAACTTCCTCTTAACCCAAGACCTCATTCACTCCCCCTGAGATAATACATATTATCTCCCCTTGAGAAAATGACTTCCAGTGAGATAATGTTTATCTCCCTATTATCCCTCCTTGTTTTATGGCACTAATCGACTTTCCATGATTAAGAGCTGATCAAAAACCAAGAAGTGCTTTTACGAAAAAGCAATATCAAAACTAGTAGCTTCTGACGAGGAGCACCATTTCAAAATCCTCAAAAATTAAAAGATTTTGACTAAAACCAAAATCACGTGACCTTCTTCACTCCTTTCAATCGAAAACTCGTGTAAAACACACAAGTTTGATCTCCAAACCAAATAATAATAAAAACTGAACGGAAAGCACTTTAGGTGGATTGAGCACCCTGTTTCAGAATAAAAAACCTTGAAAAATCCACAAAAACCGTTAGTATGATCTTGAATCAATATTGGTATCAGTGCCAATAAACGCGTGTTTCGTGGCTCGCACGATATTATGGTATCAGAGCATTGGTATTCGATTGTGTAGAGGTTTCGATCGGGTTACGGTTCTCTATCGAATTGAGGATTCGACTGTGAGTCTTCATCGAGTTCAGGTTTCAAATGAACTGATTGTTTTCGATCGTGTTTGGCTTCGGCTTGAGGTTCTCGCATCTGGGTTTTGGGCCATATATCAGCTTTACGATTGACAGTTCGGGTTTTTTAGCTGTGAAAGGATCTCTATTTGGGTAGTTACGATCGTGTTTTACGTGACTCCAGCTTTTCGGTTCTCCGTCGGGTTAAGGTTCTCGGCCAGTTAATTTTTTTTAGTTCACGGATCAACGAGTTTTGAGTCTTTGGTCGGATCATTAGTATCGTAAGTTGCAGGTTTGTTTGCTTATAAAGCGGGAAATTGAATTTCATGTGTGTTGAAGATTAACATATTTACTCTTGTGCCATCAAGTCTACGTAAATTGGAGCTTGACATAATTACGGTTGTTCTGTGTTTGTTTAGTAGAATTGAAGATCAATTTATTTACTAATTTGCCATTGCATTTATTTAAAACATGTAGTCCAGATTGATCGCTTTTTGAAGCAATAAACGGTCACTCATTTCAAGTTTGCATAAATTATTTTTTACGGGGTATTGCTCGTTGAATTTATCTGCTCCTCGTAATATAATTTGTGTCTTGAGCTTTTGTGATCAGGTGGTTCTAGATCAAGAAAAGGGTTCTCGCTCGAATTTGGGTTTTCTATCAGATTCCAGTTCTACGAGTATTGAAGGTTATCGATCAAGAAAATGGTTTTCGATTGAAATAGTTGGTTTTCGATCAAAGATCTCGGTTGCAAGGGGATTTCAATTGTGAAGGGGTTTTCTATTAGTCATATCAGGAGCTACGTTTAGAGTTACGAGGCCCATTACCAGTCAAATCAAAGCTCTCAACGAGCTCTACATTTTAGAGTGTATTTTAATTATCAACATGAGTTCAGTTAAATCTTCATCACAGGAGTGTACTAATCCTACTTGTCCTCCTCGGTTGCTCTCTCCTAACAAGTTTGAAGATTGGAAATGCAGTTTGAGAAACCATCTAAAAAGTGTGGAGTTGTGGAGATCTGTGATGGACGGTTCTTTCAAGCCAACACATTTTACAGGACCTAAATCATGGACATATAAAACTGAGAATGAATTTTCTGATGATTACAGGGAAAGAATTAAAAAAGATGATGAAGCCTATGAGATTATGACCAGGGCTTTATCTCAAGAAATTGCTAAAGAATTCAGAAAATGTCAATCTGCTGAAGCTCTGAATGCTTTGTGTGAAGCGTATGACAGAAATGAGGATGATGAAAAGATCGAGCAACGTGCAATTGTGGTTGAAGTTGATGAAACTAAAACGCCGATATGTTCTAATCCAACATGTGCCCGTTTAATTCCTGGTCCTAGACAAATTCAAAAAAATTTGGAAAAGAGAAGTACTTGACGCACAATGTGCCACTAGCTCATTTAAGGGTAGGTTTTTTATGAGCGAAGAGAAGATGACGGCCCAGAAAGAAGATATACAAAAATATCATGATCTTGCCATATAGCTCACAACATTTATAAGGTCAAGATTTGGCATTTAACCATTGATTGCGTCAGCATACATGTTTACTGCATCTTGCTCGCCTTCTTTGTCTCTGTTTGAAACTTTAATTACAAGGGCAGCCGCCATTGTTCCAGCACGTCTAAAAGTATCATATACATCTGTTCCAATACCCATATCTAACTCTAATTCATGTACACCATTGCTTCCATGACAGCTGCTACCATGTAGCTTATTAAAGCCATCAAATAAAGGTGTGTGATATTCTCTTAACGAAGCAGCAACCGCGTTATATGGTCCATATTGTCAGTCCGCATCTAGCCATATAACATCTTTGGATAGTCAGGTAACTTGACTTAGTAATGAAAATACAGAGTATGTAATTCCTAAAGATAGAGCTTCATTCTGAGTTAGGTTTATAGGGTCGTAAGGAGTCACAAGTACAATAGCTTCTTTCCCATCACCACGTGGAGCCCTAATAATTCCAACAATGTTGGTAGCATATGGTTCACAAGTCCCATTCACATTATTCGCTTCTGTATTAGGGCTTGTAAAGAAGTGAAGAGGGCGAAATTTGTTCGAATGAGTTTGAATTTATGATAACTAACTTCTCCACCTAAGTTTGCCATATGCAGTGCTATAAGTCTTTGAATTTCTATGCTAGTGTTCTGAGACTTCAGTTTCAGGCTAGTTAGCTCATCGATAAACCTAATTGCCCCTGAAACATCTTGATCAGACATAATGGGACTTGCTGAACCAGGCAATAATGCGTTTTCTAAAATGTAGGTTTTCTTCGCTAGAACAGGTAACAGTAAGAGAGCCAAAACTCCAGCTGTATAACAAACAACACTAAAGAATAGGCTGTGAGCAATGATGAAAATGGTCCTAACACGATATCACTACTTGATTAAGCGTGCGAAATCCGGTTAATCTAGTGATTCATGATAAACAATAAAGATGTTAAAAGGATGAACATAACGAATAAAAAAACGTTTAAACCTGGAATTGATGCACACGAGTTGAATGGACTCGTCTGGTACAATCATGAGAGAATCTCGAATTCTCTCTCTGTCCATCTTGTCTCTCCTCCCTTCTTGTCTCAAATGGCTAACCAAATGAACAACCCTTACAAATGAGGCCTAGGTGTGTGTTTATATACTACACACCTACCCTACAAGGCTTTCCAAGCCCAAGCCCAAAACCTATAAATAATATAAATAATCATAGTAGACCCACTAAACCCAGCCCACCTATAATTAATATTACAAGCCTCTAAATTATTACCTTATAATTACAGTGCAGCCATTGCAAGTTTGTTAAATCAAAAGTAGGTTTAGAAATTAGCAAAACTGGTCCCTCGAAGTTTAGGAAAAGGTTGACGAGACTGACGGTGCTAACGGAGAAACACAAACGATGACTATACTTGTATACAACAAAACATATTTACCATGCACCGTCTATAAAATATAAATCTTGTTTCACCACATGAAATCACGAATATACATTTATAAATATATACTTTAAGTTCACATAAAATCATAGATATAATCCCCTAACTATATGTTTTAACGCATATATAATTATAGACACACTACATGTAGTTATTGAAACGCTACGTATAGTTACGTGACACATCGTCACATAAAACCATAGAATAATGAAAAACCGAGGTGGTGGGCAAATACCTTGGTTGCGGAAGCGGATCGAGTCTTTGTGTAACTCGTTTTTGTAGAAACAAATGAACACCCGGATATGAACACGATGGTGTTTGAGATGTGATGATGATGATGAGCAAAGCTAGTATAAACATGATAGATGAAGAACAAGATGGATAGATAAGCAAGGTGGAATGATAGATAACTAAAGATAATCAAATGATTACATTTTACCTACCCCACACATTCCCGGGTATCATGAACTTACTAGGTGAGTTCATGAACCCTCGACAAGCTTCAAAGAACCATGACTAACTCTCTCTCAAAGTATCACTCATCAAGTCTTTCACATGAGAAAGACTTACTATATATATACTACAAAACTCACTAAGGGCATAATAGTAAAACTACCAACTAGTGACAATATTTAAACAATAAATAATATTCACTAGAGCCATCTTCTTTAGTTGAGTCTTGTGTCTTGAGTTGTCATGTTCTTCACCGTGTTGTCGGGACGGTAGACATTAAGTGGCCGTTGAGTATTATCACATCTATCCAAATCTTGTTGGCTCGGTATCTCGATTCCCAACAATCTCCCCCTATTTGGTAGATGGTATACTCAACACTTGTGACATTGATTCTTTGTATTCTTGCATCTTGTCTTCAAGAAAATCTTCATGTAGTTTCAAGTCTTTTGTTCTTTAATTCTCCTTTGTGAAGCTCCCCCTACAATAAACATTTTTCTAGCCCAAAGCCATAGGCTGTAATGCATAGGGTGTTTACAAACTTCAACACAATGGCAATATACTTGAGGACTAAGTCATAACTCAAGTTGCCAATATTGTTGAAAGTAAACAAAATAAAGGATCTATGAAAAACTCGAGAATTAACTCCACAATTCAACCAACTTGAAGTACTTGGCCGAATACCAAACCAATGCTTTGCACGAAGATAAACCACTTCTTTTTGTGCTAATAATCTTGCCTTCGATTTTTACCGCAATGACAATGGCGCAACTGTTACGGCTTGAGGACTCTTCGAAGATTAAAAATCACGTTGCTTTCTTTTGCTAAACCCATTGCCAAAAGTCTCATCAAATCATCACATCTTCTCCCCCTAGACTTTTGCAACCCGTAGCAAAATAAATAAGCATCTTCTGTTGTAATCAAAACCCGGAAACAGCCTTTTCAACAAAATACCCTTGGAATTCAATAAGCCAAAATCCAACAGTAGCTAACCCATATTCCTTTTTCATGTAGAAAACCCAAACTTGTGCACATCCTTAGTCTTCAATATTGCTTCTAAACACGTCTGCTTATAACGAAGCAAGAAAAAAAAATTAGAATAGCTTGGTATCTACGATGTACCTTATTGTACGATTCATCAAGGTTTCATTGGATAATCATGGCTTCATTGAGGTTTGTTGTGGTTGTAGGTTGATAACAGTTGTAAATAACCCGAACCGAACCCGTAACCGAAATCTCGAACATAAGCTGCTGATGTAAAAAAAATAATAACAGTAGCTAACTGTATCATTTTCTCCAAACTTGATCTGCCCCAAACACTTAAATTCGCTGCCTATTCCCTTGAACCTCGTAGCAACCAACAGATTTAAGGAAATTAAACTGGCCATTCTCCTATCGATCGCCAGCCCAAACAAATGAATAAACAACTTTGGTCCAGTCGAAATAAAGAGACCAGCGGCCCAAAACGTTGATTTCAATTGCTCCAGCCCGTTTCTTTATTTGAAAAAGAAGGAACCCTAGATAGCGCTGCCAAACAAAGCACATACCTTAATCACTTCTTCTTCTGTGCTTCCTTTTCATTTCAGTCGACGAGAACAAGGACCGGTGGCCAAGATTAGCGAATTCCGGTGAATGACCTTCATCGTCTCTTATTTCTGTCGACATAACGCAAGAGAACCGGCGGCTCTGAAAGCATATTCCGGCGAGAAACGCTGAGCAGAAATAGACTCGGTGACCGGCGATCTGATTGTGGACAGGGACAAGAATCGACAAGCTGAGATGATCCGAGATGGAACTCTGGTTGAAGTTCGTCAAATTTTCCGGTTGAAGTCGAACTTCCGTTTGAACTCCATTTTCCGGTTGAATTTCGAGTTTCCGCTTGGTGTGGGTTTCCGGTTGAATGTGAAAAGTTCCGGTTGAACTTTCCGGTTCATTGTTCCGGTTGAACACTTGAGTTCCGGTTGAACTCGCTCGATCCGGTTGAACTTCAGTTTTCCGGTTGAAGTTGGTTGGAGCGGAACATAACTTTCCGGCTGAACTCGAGGTTCCAGTTGAACTTAAACGTTTTTCCGGTTCAAGTTTTCCGGTTGGAGGGTCCAAGCGGAGCATTCATTTTTCCGTTTGAATGTTGAAACGGAAGGAAATTGTTTTCCGGTTCGTGAGGTTTTCTTCCAGATGGTATGGTTGCAATCAGGTACAGTTTCGATGGAGACAAGAGACTTAACTTTGCAGAAAGTAGACTTTTACCTTTTCTGATTTCATCTTCAAATCACGACAAATATGGGCATGTTCTTCAACTTTTGTATTATTTGTGTATGAAACGACAAAATTTGCATGCCATGCTTGCAATTTGTTTGTATGTAATATAGAGATACACAAGAACACAAGAGCAACCTTATATTTTCTTCAAATCTTTTTCCGCCATCGACCCGAGACTATTTCTTTATCTTCGTCAACCTGCTTCTTACGATCAGAACATAGAGATGATCGAGTTGCGACCTCGTGTTACATCTTTTTCTGAGTTCCTTCACACAATCGTCTTCAAAAATAATCATTTAGTACTCTATATATTTTGTGTAGCTCTCATGATTTTAGAGAGAGAAAGTAGTGCCATGGAAACTTGAAGAAAGTAAATGTGAGGATAAGACATGTAGGTGGCTTGTGGCAGAAAAAGAGGTTGGGTAAACGAATGACTTTACCTTTTGTGGAACTCAAGAGAAGTAAAAAGCTTTAAAGCAAATTGAGTTTGACACACAAACTTTTGACTTTAACCAAAAATAGGTAGATAGCATTTTGTTATAAAAGTCAAATTGGTAAAAAATGATAAAGTGGACAGAAAGTTGCAAATCTCGAATATATAAACCATGTGCAAGAGATTCTCTATTTTCTTTTTCTTTTAAAATAATAAACATGATTTAATATAGGAGACTAAAATCAACAATAAGTTATGAAGATCTGGGTATGGGTTTTGAAGGAATATGTAAGCCAAAACCCACTTTGTAACCCAAACGAGTTTCTTCAAAAACTTGAGAATATTTGAATAAATAGATCTTGACTATTCTAATTAAGAAAAATTCAAAGACCTTTTTCAAAAACTTTGAAAGACATGGAGGGGATTCAAAATCTTTCTAAAAAGTTTACATCTCCATTTGTTTACAAAAACAAGTATCTGAGCACAAAGTTGAGAAATCAACCGTGAGGTTGCAATTTTCTCGACCATGGCTCTGATACCAATTGAAAAACCGAGGTGGTGGGCAAATACCTTGGTTGCGGAAGCGGATCGAGTCTTTGTGTAACTCGTTTTTGTAGAAACAAATGAACACCCGGATATGAACACGATGGTGTTTGAGATGTGATGATGATGATGAGCAAAGCTAGTATAAACATGATAGATGAAGAACAAGATGGATAGATAAGCAAGGTGGAATGATAGATAACTAAAGATAATCGAATGATTACATTTTACCTACCCCACACATTCCCGGGTATCATGAACTTACTAGGTGAGTTCATGAACCCTCGACAAGCTTCAAAGAACCATGACTAACTCTCTCTCAAAGTATCACTCATCAAGTCTTTCACATGAGAAAGACTTACTATATATATACTACAAAACTCACTAAGGGCATAATAGTAAAACTACCAACTAGTGACAATATTTAAACAATAAATAATATTCACTAGAGCCATCTTCTTTAGTTGAGTCTTGTGTCTTGAGTTGTCATGTTCTTCACCGTGTTGTCGGGACGGTAGACATTAAGTGGCCGTTGAGTATTATCACATCTATCCAAATCTTGTTGGCTCGGTATCTCGATTCCCAACAAATAACATGTGAATATATCTATAAATATATCTCATAGAATCATAAGTTTATTTGTCACGTGAAATGACAGAACGTTCACATAAAATCATAACAAAGGATTCACATAAAATCATAAAATACAAAAAAGGTCTAAACTCAGGTGTATGCTCGTATAGTGATGGTTACACAAACCCTAGTTTTTTAGGTCAACACCATTCAATCACATAAATGTTCACACAATATTTATATTAGTTAAAGTAAATGTTCTTACAACATTTATGTCAATTTAAGTTTATTTAAATCAGAAAAAGACCTAAAAAGACGGATTGTCACAGTATCCCCTTGTTGAAGAATTGTCATCCCAAAATTGAGTAATGTGGTTAACAAGTTGGTCACAAAAGAAAGAAAAAAAAAATCTCACCCGTCACATCATCCCCTTGTTGAAAGAATTTCGCCCCGAAATGTAAATTAGGGACAATTGTTTTAAGAATCGAACTGACAGCAACACATCGAAAGAATCCTGATTTCCTACTCCAAAAGGAGTCAAGAATTTTATGATCAAGGATGTGTACCCGACATTAAAGAGGTGTCAAATGTTTATAGGTTTTTGAAAGGAATTCGAATCGAAAGTATAGAAAATGATTTTCTTATCATGCGTTCTCTTACGAGGAGAGATAAGTATTAAAATTGAAATTTCAATACGAAGAAGACTCGTGATACGTTCGAGTAGTCTCCAGCTATTGTACCCAATGCTTGGAGTGAGGATTCCATTTCGTGTCTCGTTTACGCGCAAGGCATTCGCATTCACCAATAACCTAGGTGAATCGGAGAGAGGGGAAATTTGGATAAAAGAGAAGATTGTGTGTGCATCATGTCAATCAGTGTGTTTAATAAAGCTGTTGTCTAACGAAAACATAAACGTCTGGATTTTTACCTACCAACTAGCAAATAGCATAGAATTACACATGACTGATCTAGTTAACATTTTGACCCAATGATTGATTTAGTACTTTATGGATTACGGCCAATTAGGTTCATATGATTCGTAATAACATTCAAAATCACTTTCATGCAATAACAATTCACGGTGATATGGTCAAAGCATACTAGCATGCTGTCTATCATGAGGGTTTTACCATACAATGCATACAATTGACCAAACATCTTATATACTAGCATATAACCCTAAATGGCATGTCTCTAGCATATAAGTTCATAAACTAACCAACACAACCCATACGGTGCATAGTTGACGGGGAAACTTCACACACTCTTGTCATTCCCACCAAGGTAGGAGACTTAGGACCTTGTATGGTGTATGGTTTTCATACTCAATCAAGTCAATGTATGCACAACATGTCGTTTTCTGGTTCCTAACACGTTTCATACACATAACTTGATCATGCAATTCTACTCAACTTATGTTTAAACCAGTACTTCAATGATGAATCAATTTAAATAGCCTAAACATAGGATTAGATTCTCAAATTTTAGCATGCATAAACACGTATGATTTATAAAAATTTCTCATGAGAAGGTCAGAAGAAAAAAAGATTATTTATCATGGTTAAAATGGTCCAAAAGTTGCTCACGTACTCAAATAAGACTCGTAACACACTGATTTTGTGACAAAAGGACCGATGTCTAAAAAAAGGAATACAATCAAGAGCCCATTTCCATTTAAAAGGTAACACGTAGCAGTTTGTTTTAGAAAATAATTACTCGAATCTGTTAAGAATTGTTCAAGAAATCACATAGACAATTAGGTTCAAATTCAAGCTGGAGTTCAGTATCATACATCATATCATCATGCACATTAGCTTGCTAATGAATCCAAAAGTTTAGAGTGAATATCCAACAAAATAAAATTGTAAACCATGAGGTACTAAATATCGAAAAGTGATATGCAGGATTCGCATAGCATCAAACGTGAGAATAGCAAATAGAGGTAAAGCGCCAACGGCTTAGTTCGTTAGTTCGTAAATTCGAGTAAGCGATGGGAGAACAAGCTTATGATAGTCGCAACTACACATTCCAAGAATGACATTTGAGTTTAAACTGGCACTAGTGGATATACTAGCAGGGAGGATGCAATTAACGTAATTGATAGTATAAAATTTAGAGAGAAACATATACGATGTGCTAGAGAGGATTTGGCAACGCATTCACGTAAATAGATATAAAAATGAACGTGTTAAGGATTATAAAAATACAATAGAGTAAACGCCTCCTTAAGGAAATATTCATTGTTTAAGCTCACCAATGTACCCAATCTCCTTGGTGTCCTTGCACTTTATGTGTCATGATTCCTTTCTTGTCAAAACATCGGTTCAAATGGTCTTCAAAAGCAAGGCAGGGTACAAAAGTGTTATAAAAGGCTGTTCGGGAGACGAAAACACCAGAAGGTTCAAAAGTGGCTATTATGCTCGTGGTCGGATAGTGTATGCACACGGGTGGCCGACAGTTGCAACAACAATGGCGGATGACTCCGTTTGAGGCTCGCCGGATTCTTTGCCGGTGGGGATGGCTATTCACAGAGATACGCCGAAGAGGTTTGGAAAATTATGAGTGTGTGAGTGATGAGAATTATGAGGGAATGAATTAAGGTGAATCAGAAATCAATCGACTCTTACTCATAACCGACGCATAGGTTGAATGCCATGAATGGGTCAATAGCCGGGAAGTCGCCGGATACATTCGATCTTCAAAACAGGTTTGGGTACCTTGCAAAATCAGTCCCTCGCACACTTACAATTTAGGGTTTTAAGTTTTGATAAATACAGTGCAGCCCTTGCAGGTTTGTTAAATCAAAAGTAGGTTTAGAAATTAGCAGAACTAGTCCCTCAAAGTTTAGGAAAAGGTTGACAAGACTGACGGTGCTAACGGAGAAACACAAACGATGACTATAATTGTATACAACAAAACATATTTACCATTCAACATCTATAAAATATAAATCTTGTTTCACCATATGAAATCACGAATATACATTTATAAATATATACTTTAAGTTCACATAAAATCATAGATATAGTTCCCTAACTATATGTTTTAACGCATATATAATTACAGAAACGCTGCGTATAGTTATAGAAAGGCCACGTATAGTTACGTGACACATCGTCACATAAAACCATAGAATAACATGTGAATATATCTATAAATATATCACATAGAATCATAATTTTATTTGTCACGTGAAATGACAGAACGTTCACATAAAATCATAACAAAGGATTCACATAAAATCATAAAATACAAAAAGGTCTAAACTCAAGTGTATGCTCGTCTAGTTATGGTGACACAAATCCTAGTTGCTAAGGTCAACACCAGTCAATCACATAAATGTTCACACAAAATTTATATTAGTTTAAGTAAATGTTCTCACGACATTTATGTCAATTTAAGTTTATTTAAATCAGAAAAAGACCTGAAAAGACGGATTGTCACATGACGGGTGGTGGCAGACGGTGGTCTTGTGGTGTCGTAGTGGTGGTGGGCCGGCTAGGGAGAGAGGGAGAGAGTAAGAGTGTTAAGGTGTGGGAAAAAAATGATGGAAGTGAGTGGGTATTTATAGTGTGGAAGATGACATATTTTTGGCATATTTCATGGCATATTCTTGGCATATTTCATGGCATATTCTTGGCATATTCATGGCATATTCCCTATCTAGATATTTTAATAAAGGTTGTTTAAACGGGTATGATCAAATGCCGGGTTTATTTAATTAACATACGAATGCGTATAAAATAATTAAACGCAAATGGGTTAAATAGCTAACATATTCTTGACGTAGTTATTCGCGGATTTTCTAAACTAGGAAGTTTAAATGAATAAAATGTTAAATTGTTAAATGAGTTGATTTTTAGACGTAAAAATATAAATAGTATTAAACTAGACAGTTCAATAAATATTGATGTCTAAAATAGTTGACGGAAGATACGTATTAAATGAAAATACGGAGTTGACGAGAAAATATAAAGTCGTGTATATCTTCTTGTTACTAAAATTCCAATTATTAAAATTAGAATTTCATTGTTTTTAAGGCGGTCGTTTTCCAATACAAACGTGGGAACGTAGTCAGTCGTAAGACTTGATTATCATGCATGCATTATTGTCTAAATTTATAAGTTCTTAGAACAAGTGTACAGATACCTAGATAAATGCACATACTTATGATGAATTGCTTAGTCAAATGTTAAGGTTGACCTGGAAATTTTTACGGGTTGTCACATAATAATTACAAGTTCAATGATCATTTGGAGATTATAAGTATATATATGAACATATATAATTATATTATCTTTCAATTGTCATGATAAATAATAATAGGTATTATTTATTTCGACGCTTGATTTGAATTTAGAATTGCGTTCGAGATTATCGATAAATAATCTCGAATACAAGATTGGTGAACCACGGTGCTTTGGATTTACGGGTGAACTTATATGAGAAATAAATATATTAATTATCCAAATTATGAAAAGATATTTATCTCAAGTCTATCCTTGAACATTGATCAAAATAATTAAAATGATTTATTCACATATGTTTAAAAGGATTTGATAATAATAGTAGTCGTTATTATTATTGTAACATTATGGATTTAACCGACAGTATTTCTATCGGATTAATTCCATGACCTTTTGTCAAATAACATGGTTAACTAAGTTTATTTTATATCTAAAATGATTAGTTAAACTATCAAGGATTTTGGATATATAGATGTGTTTACGATACTTGTTTTATAAAGATAAAAGTCGTTACGTTAGTCTTTATTCTCTAAAATCCAACATGAATCCGACCCTTGGTTACCATTTGTTTATCCATGGTATTTCTAACTATTTTTAAGTCATTAGTCCGAGTGTTCTAGGACATCCTTGTGTAATTTACATGTCACACGGTTTTTATACCAAAATCATGTATGTTCATTTCGTTAAATATCATTAGCACCAATCATCAAGAGTATTAACAATATGAAGTGTCTAGTACGAAATAAGTAAATGTAACAATGTAATTTTATGTGTCAAGGTTAAGACCTTGTTAGTGTGTTTTCTTTCACCCGAATTCCATAGTAAGATAATAAACACCAACAATATATAGTTATAATCTCATGTTTTGATTAAACATAAAGTTAACATATTTTTTGTGATCATCTTAGATTATCATACCCATTTTAGGGTTTCATACTTTATGAACCAATAATAACAAGAAATTGCATCTCATGTGTAGATACTCTTAGGTATGCAATTCGGCTCATCTCTCGGTTTTTCTAACCCGAAACCCACAATCGTGACAACACTAAGCCCCGAGAGAATCACATTGTAGTTCGATCTTAAGAAATGTAAAAAAGAAAAGAAAAGAAGTTCATCATTTTATGAGTTTTTAACGCGAAAGGAAAACAAGATCATCAAGACTCGGTGGTTCATCGGGTGTAACATTTTATGTTGGAAATCTAAAGACAAAGTGGTGAGAAGCTTACAACTAGCAAGCCCTCATGGTGACGGGGGCTGAAACCGGTGGTGGTGGTGGCGACTGTTGGCGGTGGTGGCGGCAGTTGGTGATGATGATGACGATGGTGGTGGGGTTTTGCGGATGGTGATGGCGATGGTTGATGATGGTGATGATGATGGCGGGGGTGATGGATAACGATAATGAGGATGGTGGTGGTGGCAAAGGACAATGGTGATGAAGGTGGTGGTGGTTCTCGGCTGTGACGAGAGGCAGAGGGGTGAGGCAGCGGGACTACAGTGGTGTGTGGTGGTGGTCGGACATCAGCAGCAGCCGCAGAGGTGGCGGTGGTCGCCGACGAGGTGGAGGGTGGTGGTGGTGTGTCGATCGGTGGAGAAGAGAAGGGAGAGGGTGGAGGTTCTTGAAGGTGAGCTTGAATGTGTGTGTGTGTGTGTTTGAAGGTATGGCTCAAGAGTCCTTTCCACACATGTCAAATTGGTTATTTGAATGTGTGTGTGTGTGTGTGTTTGAAGGTATGGCTCAAGAGTCCTTTCCACACATGTCAAATTGGTTAACCATGGTTTGCCAACCAATAACCAAGGTTTAAGGTGATTAACTTGGGTTAAGCGTATAGATTAGATATTTTAGGTGATTAAGGGGTATTAGTTTTTATAAAAAAAACTAACTAATCTTTCCTATTTTTTTATAAAAATCACACCTATAGTTGTAGTGTCTCCATAAAAAAATTAATACAAAGTTGATGGGTTTTAAATGGTTCTAAATTTTAGGATGATGGGTGTCGGGCCGGTATAGCTCGTGTCGAGCCTGCATACGAGGCTTTCCCCGAATTTTGCGCGGTTTGTCCCGTTACTTACTAAATTAGTCGAGAGCGATACGTTTGAGTTTTAAATTGTCGGTTGACTCGTTGTGTCATGTTTCTGGGCTTGGTTCGTTCATTTTGCCTTATTGGGTCGGGTCGGGCCCAAGTCGTTATACGGGTGATTTATGCTGAACCGTTCTACCATTTCGATCGAGACGAGTTGCTAAATAAATTACGAGGCCTTAACATTGTTAGACAATATTTGTTTTGGTTGTAATTTAATTATTTGTTAGTTTTGGTTTTATTTATTTTATTTGATCGCATCATTGCGTATAGAAAATAAATGATCTGATAGATTCACTTTAAGCTCGAATAGTTCATGGTATTAAAACTAAATAAAGTTTTCATTGAAACATTCGCTTAAAATGTTGTCCGGTGTCGGTGTGATTTCTCACGACACCGTCCGACAAAATATAAAAACTTAGTTTATATTTAAGTTTCTTATTATTGAAATTCCACCGGTCACACGGTGGATTTTTCCTTTTGTTACGGTTATGTTTTTCCTTTATAAACGTGGGAATTCGTCAAGGTTGGACGTTTATGTGCATAATATTCACTAATGTTATTACTAGTTCAAGTTAAGCATAGGTATATACGTATATAATTATAGTCAATGTATAGGGGTTGACCTGTTTTTCTGACGGGTTGTCACATTCTCCCCCAGTTGAGAGAATTTTGTCCCGAAATTTAGTTCTTAGTACTGGTAGAGGCAACATCGTGGAACAGACGGGGGTATTTCTGACGCATTTGGTCCTCGCGTTCCCATGCATACTCCTAGCCTCGCCGAGAGTTCCAGCGTATCTTGACGATGGGAATCCAACTATGTTTTAGTTTCTTTACCTCGTAGTCGAGAATCTCTACGGGCTCTTCTACGAAGTGGAGAGTCTCGTCGACTTGAATTTCGTCAAGTGGGACGATGAGTGTTTCGTCAAATAAACACTTTTTCAGATTACAGACATGCAAAACGTTATGAACATTACTGAGTTCGGCATGTAGGCGTAGTCTGTAGGCAACTAGACCAATCGTTTCAATGATCTTGAAGGGACCGATGTAACGAGGGTTAAGCTTTCCTCGTTTTCCGAATCTGATGACGCCTTTCCATGGCGACACTTTTAGCATGACGCGGTCACCCTTCTCAAATTTCAACGGTTTACGGCGATTGTCACCATAGCTCTTCTAGCGATCCCTAACAGACTTAAGACGGTTCTTTACTTGGAATATTTTCTCGGTCGTTTCGAAGATTAGCTCGGGACCGGTCAACTAGCTGTCGTCAATTTCAGTCGAACAGAGCGGTGATCGGCACTTCCTTTCGTCTAGCGCCTCGAATGGGGCCGCCTGAATGCTTGTTTGATAACTGTTGTTATAGGAGAATTCTACGAGAGGCAGGTGGTCATCCTAGTTGGGTCCAAAGTCAATCACACAGGCACGCAACATATCCTTAAGTATCTGGATGATTCTCTCACTTTAGCCATCTGTTTGTGGATGGTAAGCAGTACTTATATTGAAGAGATTACCCAAAGTTTTCAAGAGAGATTTCCAAAAGTTCGCAGTGAAACGACACTCACGGTCAAATATGATGGAGATAGGCACCCATGTCGCGATATGACTTCATTCATATAAATCTTGGTTCGTCTCTGCATGCTGTTAGTTTCCTTGATTGGTAGGAAGGGTGCTAATTTTGTTAGTCGATCTACTATTACCTAAATAGCGTCGCATCCAGATCTAGCTTTTGGCAACTTGGTGATGAAATACATAGATATCTCTTCCCATTTCCATTGAGGGATCTTTGGTTGAGTCAACAATCCAGAGGGTTTCTGGTACTCGGCCTTCACCTTTGAGCATGTTAAGCAATTGCCCACATAGGTGGCAACTTCAGCTTTCATGTTAGGCCACCAGAACTGATCCTTCAGACCATGATACATTTTATCTGCTCCTGGGTGGATGGAATATCTGGATTTGTGAGCTTCGCCAAACACTAGCTTCCTTATAAAGCCAAAGCTAGCTACCCATAGTCTATTCGTGAAGTACTTGGCTCCGTTGGGTTTTTCTACGAGTTACTTTTCCATGCCGCACAGTTCTTTTTCTTTCAAATTCTCTTCTTTGAGGGCTTTGATTTGGGTTTCACGAACTTGTGAAGTGAGATTCGAGTGAATAGTCATACTCAAAGCTCATGCTCGAAGTGGTTTCACTCGTCCTTTCTACTTAATGCATCGGCCACGATGTTGGCCTTACCTGGGTGATAGCGGATACCGCATTCGTAATAGTTAAGTAGTTCAACCCAGCGACACTGTCTCGTATTCAATTCCTTCTAATTAAAGATGCGCTGGAGGGTCTTATGATCAGTGAATATGGTGCACTGCGTTCCATAGAGGTAGTGTCTCCAGATTTTCAGAGAAAAGACGACAGCTCCTAGTTCCAAGTCGTCAGTTGTATAGTTCTTCTCTTGAATCTCGAGTTGTCGGGAGGCGTATGCAATAACTTTGTCTCATTGCATTAGTACGCAACCTAGACCTTGATGCGAAGCATCCTAGTATACTACAAACTCTTCAATCCCATCTGTAAGGATATGATCGGGGCAATGCAAAGCTTCTGTTTTAGCAACTGAAAGGCTTCTTCGGTCTTGGTATCCCATATAAACTTCTTGTCCTTCTACGTCAATGTGGTTAGAGGTTGGGCTATCTTTGAGAAGTTCTCGATGAATCGACAGTAGTAGCTGGCGAGACCCAAGAATTGTCGAATCTCTGATGGAGTCGTGGGAGCTCTCCAATTCTTGATAGCTTCTATCTTAGATGGATCCACATGGATGCCTTTATCGTTGATCACATGCCCCAAGAAATGTACCTCACGTATCCAAAAGTCGCATTTTGAAAACTTGGTGTATAGTTCTTCCTTCTTTAGTAATTCCAGGATAGCCCTCAAATGTTGCTCGTGTTCTTCCTTACTACGCGAATAGATCAGGATGTCATCGAGGAACACGATAACAAATTTATCCAAGTAAGGTTTGCACACGCAGTTGGTAAAACCAAACGTCATTACTAGGAATTCGTAGTGACCGTAGCGCGTTCTGAATGCCGCCTTTGACACGTCCTCGTCTCTTACGCGAAGTTGGTGGTAACTGGACCTCAGGTTGATTTTGGAGTAGTATCTTGATCCTTGGAGTTGGTCGAACAAATCATCGATTCTAGGCAATGGATAACAATTCTTTACAGTTAGTTTGTTCAATTCTCTATAGTCGATGCACATTCGGAAATTCTCGTCTTTCTTCTTTACGAACAATACAGGTGCACCACAAAGGGAGTGGCTTGGTGGGATAAATCCTTTATCTAGCAACTCTTGTAGCTGGCTATCTAATTCCTGCAATGCAGACGGCAAGGAGATCTGGCAGTTAGGGCGGCTCCGGGCGTTAAGTCGATACAGAATTCTACTTGTCGAAGGGGTGGCAGTTAGGGCAGATCCTCAGAGAAGACTTCTGGAAATTCGCGGACCGTTGGCACATCTTCTATGCGTTTCTCCTTAGGTTTCTTCTCTGTGATGTGAGCTAGTATAGCATTATACCCTTTTCGAAGAAGTTTTCGTGCCTTCATACTAGATATGATATTTAGTTGGGTTCCACTCTTCTCGCCTTGTACGTTAAGAGTATCACCGTTTGCAAGTGGCACTCGGATTATCTTCTCGTGGCATGTAATTTCTACACGGTTCGTGGATAGCCATACCATTCCGATGACTACGTCAAATCTTCCTAATTCGACTGGCATTAGATCGATGTCGAATGTATGTTTTGAGAGTTCAGGTGAGCAACCTTTGTAGATTTTATCGGTTTCTATTATCTCACCATTTGCTAATTCTACAGTAAACTTAGTGTCTAAGGCAACAGGGCATTTTCAAATGATTGACTAAAATCGGTAGACACGAAGCTTCTATCGGCAGCGGTTGATGCACACGAGTATATATAAATAAATATGAAACATGTTGGAAGGGTCTTAAGTCAAGTTTTGGCATTGCCTGCTAGGGTGAATGGAAACAAACATAGCAAGACTGCATCATTAGTAAGACCATCGAGTTTGAACGTATCACACGTTTCCAGAAAGGTGTCAAGGTGCGCGTGTGGACACTCCTCCGCTAACCCGTGGAACTATGAAGTGTTCTGAAACATATGGATGACTCCAGGCTTAATCTCGAACTTCCCTTGAATGGCGGGTCTTGTGATGCTTGATTGCCCTCCTTCGAGTGTAGGCTTCGCGTAATCACCGATCGTACACTTGCTGCATCCCCCATCCTTCGTGCTTGGTGTATAATGCGTTCAGGATCTTCAAAAGCTTGAATCAGAAGTGGAAGATTCGCATAAGTGGAAATAGTAGAAGAATTGTTTTTGGATTTTTTTGGTTTTTAGATTTTTTTTTTGATTTTTCTGAAACTTTGAATGAAGAAATACAAAACAAAAAAGAAAGACTACCTAAGCTAACTAACCTAACGAGCTCCAGAATGACGACTCGTATCCCCGGAAACCGCCCCAAAAAGCGTTTGATGCACACGAGTATATATAAATAAATATGCAAATATGAGCTTTAAAATTATAGACCTAAATCATCTTGTAACTACGCATGCACATATAGGAAAGCGGACCTATCGACCTATCGTATGGTAGCATTAAGAGTAACCCAGGGTCGACCTAAGGAAGCAATGGTGTAATCAAACTAAACATAATTATCATCATTAGGATTCTGTCACAATTCCAAATAACTGTTAGAAAACGAATAAAAGAACACATTGAAGGTAGCAATAACGAAGTAGATAAAATATCAGAATAAAGAAAACATATATCATCTAAGACTGATCACTATCCATGCATTAACTAGACCTGACACTGACATTTGTATATTAACTGTCTAATGGATTTGTAGTCGCTAAAGTCATAAGTATGCAATTAAAACCACAACCATAATAAAGTATCCACGAATTAATGACCTAGCTATAGGACACTAAACACATAATCTAAGACTTAGGACCATAGACCAATCCTATTCTGATTAACCATGATAGACTAATGAATTAAAACCCAATTACATACCATAACATATGCAATATATTTAGTCATTTCACTCTTCCTTTTACCCAAGATATGGAAGCTAAGATTCACGACAAAACATAGAGACATACTTCAATCAAGACAGATTATTGAACATGCATAATCACCATTTCCTATCTAAGCTCACAAGAGTTCCTAAACACATATCAAAATCGCTAGATAATAACTAAGAAATAGCATCAATTAAATAAGCAGAATATGTCTATCCTACCAACCAAACCAAATACTACTAGGAAAGGATCAAACACATAATTCAACAACACAACTTTAATACACAAGATGAATCATAATCATTATACTAATATCATTATGTAAAACATTGTCAACGTCAAATCATAGGTAAAACAATAAATAGATCACATTGTCTTAGATATCATCAAAAGACTTAGCCTTTCATAAACTAATTAAAACATCAATTGAAATGTAAATAAAAATGATTGTAAGCGCAAACCAAAGTCGATCAAAGGCCGAATCTTTGAATAGCTCGATATCACGAATGATTGAACACTTCTTGACCTTGAAATCTTCGACTTTGACCTCTGAAATCTTTTGGAACCGAACTCTACTGGTCTCAATTGTGTAACCTCTTGAAAGGGCAAAATGGTTGGGTATTTATAGTGAAAGATTAGGGTTTTGAAAACAAGGCGTAACGACTCGTTACATGGTCACGGGTCGTGAGGGGCGCCATGAATTAACAAATTAGGATTTCTCCGGTTAGCTTCGAAACGGGCCGTGACGTGGAGAAAAAGTCAGATCTTTGATTCTTGTACAATTTAGCCTCAAAAATTCGTAAAATCCTCAAATATCACTTTGGCCCCCTCTAATTACATGTTTATGACATTTCACAGCAAACAAGGGTAAAATAGACCAAAATAATGCATAAAATATCAACATACGTGGGTGTTTGACTAATAAAATGATGTGTAATTGAAAGCACATCAAACATCCCCCCCCCCCACTTAGACTTTGCTCATCCCTGATCAAACCTCTAACTGCTGCATTACCTTTCCTAACAAAGCTTTTAAAATGAAGTGATGGATGTTGGTTACAACTCTAAATGATTAAAAGCACAAAGGCATAGTTAGTCACATGGGTTAACAATTTCATAATAGACCAAACAAAATAAGTTTTAACAATGAAAAGCATGGACAATAAACAATGGAATTCTTTTCTTAGGACTATTCCTTAACAACCAACCAGACTAACTCACAATACACACTCCGCTCAAGCTTTATATTTGGATAACTAGAAAATAATGTACTAGACTTTATATGGCTCTCAATTTCCAACACCATGGACTTTCCTTACCATAGGCTTGACAAATGATCATAATTAAACTAACATACTATACTAACTCTAAAAAATCAAGAGGACTTTAGGGCTAAGGTTGTAGTGGGTGTAGGGAATGGAATTTGGATTTACAAATGTGGAAACTTGGGTGTACAGAATCTGGTGGATACAATAAACTAACTAACTAACTAAGGAAAATCTTTAAACTTATAGATTTCCGTTTTTATTCTAACTATAAATTTGAAGAAGAATCTTTGAACTCATAGATTCTCTTCTAATATATACACAATCAATTTTTTTAATTTTTTTACATCGGCATATCATTTTTTTTTCTTTCCGGGATTATTGTAACTTAAAAACCAGATTGTTTCCCAAAAATAGAGGTAAAAGGAAAAAGGCTGAGGTTATTAGGTTAATTGGGTAATCAAACGAAATGGATATAAGTTCAACATGGGTAAACTAAAGGAATTTTTTTGGGTAATTGGGATAGAAATGTAGATAAGGCAAAATAGAAGGTGTAAAATGTAAAATAAGGTTATCCTAGAGCTTGCCTCTATCATGTTTGCTTGTTTTGTAAGATGTAGTCTCGTAACGTATACAAATGTCCGGTTCTAGAAGTAGGTCACATGTGGCACTCTCTATTGTTATACAAAAATAAAACTCAAGCTCCTAGCAAGTAGAAAGCTAGATTACGGCTAAAAAAAATCTCACCATGGAAATGGAATGGAATAGGGCTTAAGTCTGGTTGATCATCTAGGCTTCCTCCCACGTACTCGCACACTGGAATTGTTGTCTAAGTTTTATTAGGTCTAATCTATCCTAAAAAGCAATTTAGGACTTAACTATGCATAAGTGTTTAAAATACATGCCTAGAGTTGTATAGAAATAAATGGAAGGTGGAAAAAGCTTTGCTTTGGTCTAGCATACAGAGTTAAGAAGTCAACTTTAGGATCCACAAAATCAGTTGATAGCTTAAGTTTTAGCAGTGTGAAAAAGTTTAGCATGTAAAAAGTTAAAAAATTTTGACACTTTCTTTGAATGAATTCACGATAAAACATGCAAACTACAGGCGAGTCTCCACTAGCGAAGCTTGGGCGAAAAGTTTGAGGGGCGAAGAGTCATGGATCCTAATTCCGGGGGGGGGGGGGGGGCGGTTCTCAATATATATAAAAAAATTTCAAAAATCGTAAAAATTAGCACTACGGCCGAAAAACCGGGGGCGGTCGCCCCCCCTCCCCCCGGTCTCCCATCCTCCCACTTAAAATCATACATTGTCCTCAATGTACTTGAGAACTCTGCAAAATATAAGATAAAAGAGAAAAGGAAAAGACGAGCCTGACTACTAGATTGTAATTGGGTTTAGATATTGGGCCCCTTCCGGTTTAGAGGGATTAGGGTTAAGTTTGTTATAAAAGCAAACTTAATCCCTCACAACAGGGGTTCACGAATTTTAGAGAGTCAGAGAGGGGCTAAGGAGAATCGGTTTCTCCAACAAGTGTACTAGACGATTGTAATCGTGTGCACGTTTCAGGTTAATCGATTTCAGTTTTATTGAGTTTATCAACTTCTATTTCATCTTTTGTTCTTGAATCACATCTACTATGGGATTCCGTGCCATATTAGAGATTTGATATCGTGTGAGGGTTTCTTTCGATCCTACAATTGGTATCAGAGCCAAGAAACGAGTATTTCGAGGCTCTCACAATATCCGATTCAAGTTTTTTCATGATTTTCATTTTTTCTTGTTATTGAAATCGTGATTGACGGCTGTTGTTCTTGATTTATTCTTATTAAGGTTATTAGAAGTGTTTTTCAAAATCTTATCAGTGCGTCCAAATCATTTTTTTATTATTGGCCGAAAATAGTTTTGTTATTTAAAATCACATTTATTGTGATTGAATGAAAACAGTTTGGCAATCTTGATTTGATTTCGGCTATAGCTTGTTATCTCTATTTCCAATCTTAAGTTTGTGATTTGAGAATCCATTTAAATTTGGAAACCATATCGTCTAATTTGCTACGTGCTCTTGACCAAAAAGGTGTGGTTTCATTTTGGGGTTCAAAGTCGACTGAATACATCTGGTTCTCGGTTCGACAGTAGTTCTCATTTCCTCTGCAGTTTTTGGTTCTCTGTTCGGTTATAAGGATTCAATCCGTTCAAGTGGTCTTCGGTTCATGTTAATTATGTGTTGTTGGCCGAGCAATGAATTTTTGGTTCAACTCTCGCTTTCAATCAAAAAGGGTGTTCGGTTCATTTTTTCTGAGTTCTCGGTTCGGCATAGCAAGCTTCTGGTTCCGGACAGCGAGTTCTCGGTTCGGTTTTGAATTTTCGGTTCAGGACAGCAAGTTGTCGATTCGGTTTAGAGTTTCCGGTTCGGTTCAGCATGTTCTTGGTTCGGTTTTGAGTTTTCGGCTCGGGTTTACAAGATTTCGGTTCGGCTTGTTGAGTTTCCTGTTCGGCCATCTCGGGTTCTCGGTTCAGCTCTTAGTTCTTGACTGCCTTCTATTTTTAGTCAGAGGATTTCGGTTTTGGCTAAAGGTTTCCGGTGCACAGGTTTTCGGTCGTAGTTGGTTTTCAATCGGGAGGAATGTTTGTTACATGTTATTGGTGGTATTATTGAGTACGTATGCTGAATATCCAATTAATTACAAGAATGCCATTTGTATTTTATTAAATTGTGTGGTCCACATCATCCGGTTTTTGAAGCAGTAAACGGCCGCTCAATTCAAGTTGGTGCAAATTAATTTTTACGGGGCATTATTCGTTGAATTTTTCTGCACCTCATGATATAATTTGTGTCTTAAGATTTTGTGATCAGGTTTTCGGTTGAAGGTTTCCGGTTCAACACTTGTTTTCGGTTTTACAATCTTAGTTCTCCATCGTTACTGTCTTTTGGTCAATTTAGCTTAATGGCAGAGAATCAAACTACTTCTTCTTCAGTTATGGATTGCTCTAACTCTGCATGCACGGACACTATCAATCAGTATAAAAAATATGTGGTTAAGTGAACAAAGAGACTGTATAAATGCTGAGAATAAACTCTAGAAACATCTAGAACAGCTCAATGCCAACACATTGAAGATAAAGGATATATAGGAAGAAGTCGGTCAGCAGAAATGTCTTTACAGAATACTTTGCGAACGAATAGCTAAAGAAGAGGATGAAGGGAGGAAGATCAATCTTGCAGATGGAGCTTGAATTTGCAACTCAAAGAACTGCTCAAACCCTACTTGTTGTGCTTTAATTAAGAATCGGAAAGCAAATTTACTTACGAATGTAAAAATCATGCAAGCCTATGAGAGAGGTCAACGAATATAAAAATCGTGCAAGGATTTTTAAAGAAAAATGGGAGCCAATTAAAACGGATCTCAAATGGTACGAACAACAATTAAGTGATCATAAGTGCCTACTTAGAGTAGCTCAAGGTAAGGTAGAAGAACTAAACAAGGAAGTTCTAGAACTAAGAACCAAACTTGACACTTCTCAATCTACCCTTGAAAAACATCAAGTTATACAAAAGAAACTAATGGACTCTCATCATGCTTTATTTAAATCAGAAGAGCGACTCGATCAGGTAAAAGAAACATCTGGCCTCAGGGATGGAAATTTTCCTCCCCCATTACAACATGAATACATCAAACTGTCCCAAACTGCAGATGAATTGTTAAAATAGTCACTTAATGAAGCAACCATGGTGTATGGGCCTCAACCTGTGCATAAAGATGAAAACATAGCCAAAGAAGCAACTCAGTCAAATTGTATGAATAACACTAATGTCCCTGCTGAGTGTGTAGGTTCAAGCTCGAGTGAAGTGAAGAAAGCTGATAAAGAAAAGTTGGTTCCTTATCCAAAGATTGAGACTCCTTATTCGAAAGTTGTGGATGAGGTAAAGCGGGAATGAGTGGTTATGACTACAAGGCCCAATGGAAAGATAATTATGACATCAGGGTCTATGTTCAACCCGATTGCAGGTGAAGAGCGACCCTCATTCACCACTAAGTTCAAAGCTTTGGGTCATGATGGTGCTCTATCATGTGACATTAAGAGTGTAGGGCACAAGATCACAATCAAGCCTCCATCCACTATCCCAAATAAAGATTGAAAGGCCCAAAACTACAATCAAGTCTTCAAACTCATTAGTGGGGTCATGCAGTGGCAACACAACTTTCTCAAAGAAGCCAGTGGGCCCAACATCTGAAATGTCCAGTTTTGCTCAATCTTCTACCAATTGGAGATCCGAATTTTGCCTAAAGATGCAAATAAACCATCATGTTTCTCCACCAGTGCCATATAGATCAAATGGCTACATTTCTATCTGAAGAAGCAGACCTGCTTTAACTGTGGAGTTCCTGGTCACATTGCTAGAAACTGCTTGTATCGTCCCTTTGAACCTTATTACCCGCTGAGTCATAAGGTTTCTTCTCAGGATTCAATAAAGTCTAAGACAATGAAGGTGCAACCACCAAAGGCAATGAAGATTGTAAATCCTAAGGTTAACCTTCTGATGGAAATTGGGGAGCTACCAAAGAGCACAAAAAGCTCCTAAATCAAAAACAGGTATTTTCAAATTATGACAATTTTCATAAAAAGGTAAACAGATCAAAACATTAAAAGGTTGAAAAGCCTAGAGGTTGTCACTCTAAAGGTAACTAAATTCATTTTGAAAAATGAGTGTAAAATGAAACGGGGTGAAATACCTAAAGTCACATCTCTAAAGGTGACTAAAACAACTGTTAAATCACCTGAAATTTGGAAACAAAAAGTCAAGGCAGCAACACCCCCAATTCTTGATATCACAAAGGGAATGTTCTTAAAAGAAAATTCGTTCACTGACTCTTCAGGTATACCCATAACCACAACAGCCTGGGTACTTATGGCTAACTGATCTCTCACCTTGTGGAGGAACAGTCAAGAAGGACTTTCATTAACCTTGTTTCTAATAGTGATTGTTCTAGGCACAGGATATGAGCCATCTCTCAACTACATGACATAATGTTTTCTTTGTGAGAGATAAAACTGAAAAATCAGCAAGGTACTGTTTAAAATGTTTGCTTCTTGATTAGCCTCATATGATATGTCTTTGCTTCATACAAAACCCAGTTCTAAAATTTTTCAAAGAATAAACTATGAAGGTTAGCTTGGCCAACTTTGTTTAAATTTTCTTTGTTTCGTTGTTTGTTAGTGTGTCGTTTCTTTATTAAAAGAAATAAATAATAATAAATAAATAAATAAATAATAAAAAAGGAAGAAAGGAAGAAAAAAAAAACAAAAAATTTGAAAAAAATATTAAAAATCATAAAGCAAGGGGGATAATAGAAAATTTGAAAAAAGTTGACCCATCATTTCAAAGTGTGCTTTTAAATTTTTAATCGTTTGTTTGTGTCTTTGAGAAGGTAGGAAATTGAATTATTTCCGTTCAGAGAACGAATGACACGCGTAAAGCTGACGTGAAAGACATGATCCAAGGTGATGTGCTCAGTAGGCTCAGTTCTAAAAACAAAGGTATGTGTCACAACACTTAAAGATAAAGTATGACATTTGAAAGGAAACACACACTTAGGTTAAAGTGCATGTTCTATTAGACTGGAAATTGTTCCCGATACACACGCAAGACTCCAAAGTGTTGAATTGAAATCTTAAAAAGTCGGCATCCCCTCTGTTTTGTGTGAGCAAAGACCTGGGGATGTCAAAGCCGTTAGTTAGTCTCGCCTCTGTTTTGCGTGAGCAAAGACCTGGTGTAGACTGTACTGACGTGTTAGTTACACATTCCTCTATTTGCGTGAGCAAAGACCTGGTTAGTCTATATTAACGTGCTTGCAGATAACTGTATATAATTTACACCCCAAAAGATACCAATGTGCACAATAAAAGAGACCCTCTAGCGTCCAAAACCCTTTAGCCCCGACTTTATGATTAGGCTTATGTGTTTAATGAAAGGTTACAACCTGACTGAAAAACGCATCTGAGTTAGAATCGTACAAGGCTTTGTATATTATCCTATCTCTTAATGATCTGTTCTTTCTTTTCTCAACCAAGTCTCGAGAAAAGATTCAAAACTCTGGATATGGGTAAGTGAAAATATGTGGTAGGGAATGATCAAGCTTGATAGACTGCACATATTAATTACCTAGGATTTGTGTGTGACTATCCTATGTTCAATATTAATACACCTAAAAGATAAATAAGTGACAAACAGTCTGAAGAAGAGGGGCATGAGTCTAAATGGATCAATATGCTGGCAATCACCTGGACGTGTTGGAGTAATAGATGCTGAAAAGGGTTTCTCAGCTAAAACTAAGATGTTTTGATCCCAAATAAAACCTTCTTGTTTAGTAATTTGGTATGTTTGTTTTATTTTTATTTTTCTTTTGAGTTATCTTAAGTTTTTATTGTTTATTTTTCAACCATGGCCATGTTAATTTAAAGGTTTTAATATGTTTTTGTGCAAGAAATTATGCCCCCGCCCAAAAGTGACCCATTTTTTAGGGGAGAAGGGGATATAAGAAATGAGATAATCGGCATTATCTCAAGGGGAGATATGTGAAGAGTCCTTGTGTTCAGGGGATGTATTTAAAGGAAACCCGTTATCAATGTTAGGGTTTGTGTTAAATAATGTTGTTCTGCTGCTAATCTAGAAAGCAGATATCATATACTGATTAGTGTTTGTTTGTTTATGCTGTGCATGGCAGGTTAAATGCAAAAGAAATGTCATGGAGAAGAAAAGTCAAGGACTCTATTGATTGAAGACTGCTGCTGTTCGGATTAAAAGAACCAGCCGGAAAACGAATTACCCTACTGAAGAATCTAATGTTTAGGGGAAGTTTGTTGGTTCAAGTGAAGCTTCCAAAGATCAAGATGAAACTGTTCACAATTTAAGGGGAAGCTAAGTGCAGTAAGTTCAAGAACTACAATCAAGATTGCCAAGATAGAGGCTTTTAAAATTTTAGCCTCTGAAGACAAAGACATGTCAAGAAAGTTATCGTTGATTTACTACGGAACAAAGTTTCTTTCAAAAAGAGGCAAGTGCATGAGAATCCACCTCTCATTACTTGTTCGTTATTTGAAGTCCAAGCTGATGCTGATTGAAAGAAAGCTCCCAAAAGTCTCTCGTTGTTGCCCAATGAAGTTTAAGCCAAAAGAAGATAGCAAAGTTGAAGACTAAAAGTTATAGACATTTAATATCACAAGCCTAGGGTAAGATTGTAGAGGATAGAATTATGAGGCTTGCAATATTAAATGTTATTTATAGTGTTGGGGTTGTAATAGTCAGTAAAATGTCATGTGGGCTAGATTATAATTGGATTTAGATATTGGGCCCGATCTAGTTTAGGGGGATTAGGGTTAAGTTTGTTTTAAAAGCAAACCTAATCCCTAATAATAGGGGTTCATGAATTTCAGAGAGTCAGAGAGGGGCTAAGGAGAATCGGAGAGATTTGATATCGTGTGAGGGTTGCTTTCAATCCTACAAGAACACAAATAGGGGTAAAGAAACCATCGTGATTTCAAGAAAAAGCAGAAACTTGAAAAGAATTGATATTAGAATTGTTCTTTCTTGGAAAACAGGATAAAATAGTGAAGAAAAGTGAAATTCGTACCTTAGATCTATCAAGGATGCCCTATGAACTGTCTAATGCGATTTAGTGTTTTGAAAAGTCGTCTGGAGAATTCTATTTATAAGCTTCGAAAATAAGTCGGTAACGAGCCGTATTGGGGATAATAGCCGTTACGTCATTATTTCGTTACGGGCCGTTATAGGGTAACGGGTAGTTACGATGCTCGAAACAGAACTTTCACAAAACCGCTCTTCGTGCAGTTTTAAGCAAAATTAATCAATTGAGGCAACGAAATATGAAGAAAGAACAAATTCAATTGAGCAAGTCAGCTGAATTGATAGAATTCGAACAAGAACTTAACAAATTTCAACTTACGAAACGAAATTAGGTTGCCTCCCAAGAAGCGCAAAGTTTTTTATAGGGTCTTCAGCCAGACCCACCTTCACTCATGTTTTTGGAGAGCGAAGGCATGAACACACATTCTCGTCAGGTGGCTCAATCTTTAGGTTTTTGAAATTAAGGACTGGGTTGACATGTTCAAGACCTAACAAGCTGGGAACTAACATTGTTGGTTCAGATGGCACCCCTTGAGGGATTTCAGATAAAGTTGAAGAAGAAACTGACTCTTTTGAGTTAGTGGACTGCATGAAACACACTGTCTCTTCTTTATCTTTGAAAATCAGCGCCTTGAGATTGGTCAGCATTGGTCGCATATGAGACTTCATTTTCACCACTTCTCAGGGTGATACGCTCAGCTTCCATATTGATTAGTGCCTTGGCGGTAACCAGAAATGGACGTCCTAAAATGATAGGATGAAATTTATTAACAAGAACGTCAAGCACTATGAAATCTGCTGGAAATTTTAGAGTCTCAATATCAACTATTACATCTTTGACAATCCCCCTAAGATTGAAATATGATTGGTCTAATAGTTGAATACTGAGACTTATTGGCTGCAATAGACCTAGCTCAAGCTCTTTATATGTAGAATAAGGCATAATGCTTATGCTAGAGCCTAAGTCTGCCAATGCATCTACGGTGGATGAAGATCCAAATCCACAGGGAATAATGAAACTGCCGGATCCTTTTGCTTTTCCGGAAGTTCTAAGGTAGTTTTGGGCAAAGAGGCTCGAGATGAATTTTTGCGATTAGAAGAAAGAAACTTGAGAAATGAATTGATTAAAAGATTGCTTTCGTAGGAAGGTGAGATATCTTCTTCATTGGCATCGCGTTCAAGAATGAGATCGAGGAATTGTTGATATTTCTGCTCTTCTTCTATATCCTCCCTGTTTTCCTCATAGTATTCCTCCAACTTCTTCTTCCAAAGTGCACGAGAGTGGTCACTCAGTTGGGCACACTTCTTTTCAAGTGTGTCCTTTTCTAAATCAATGATGGAGATCATGTTGACACTGCATTAGGGTTCACTTCATTTTTGCCAGGCAATTCACCTTTGTTCCTTTCGGACAAAAGATTGGCTATTTGTCCTAAGTGTCTCTCCGTATTTTAGATACTAGCCTGCTGATTTTTTTATTTTAGTATCGTGTTTACTGTCAACATTCACTAGACTTTGGACTAATTATTCTAATTTATCCAATTTAGATGGCTCACCTTGGTTATAGTGAGGTGGTCGATAAGGTTGATTGGAGTTATTGGAATTTGGGTTTCGCTAGGAGCTACTGGATTGGTTCCTGTTATCTAGAGTTGAATGGTGGACAATTAGATTGGTCGAACGAGCGACCATAGAAATTTTGAGTAGATTCAAACTACTCAGTTAACGTAGGTGCGAAAACGGGACACTTATCCAAGATATGAGCACTACCACAGGCATCACAACCATTGGATTTAGTGGTTAGACGATTTGCCTGGCTCGTGAGAGCTTTCATCTTTACATTTAATGCAGGGACATCCTCTATGGCATGAATGCCAGACTGCTTAGAATTAGAGATTTGACGACCTCTCGAAGGTTGCCAGTCATAGCTTGTGGCTGCTAGACTCTCTATTAACGTTATGGCATCAGCCAGAATTTTGCTGAGAATTGAACCTCCAGATGAGGAATCAACGTGCATACGGGTGGGACTGCTCAACCCGTTATAAAAATACTGCATTTGGAGCCACGCGTCCGTATTGTGATGTGGACATTTGCGTAGTAACCCCTTATATCTTTCCCAGGCTTCATGTAGACCTTCCCCCTCGTCTTGGGAAAATCTGGTAATGTTATTGCGAAGACGAGTAGTTTTCAAGAGAGGGAAGTACTAAACTAAGAACTTTTCTGCAAACTGGTCCCATGTAGTGATGGAACCGACTGGTAGGGTCTTAAGTCAAGTCTTGTCATTGCTTGATAGAGTGAATGGTAACAAACAAAGCAAGACTGCATCATTAGTAATATGGTAGGGGGTGATCTATAGAAGACCAGAGAGAATTAGGGGTGGGTACGGGTAGATCAGAGAGATCTAATAGTGGAAGGGGGGTAGATAGGCTTGAAAACCACAAGGTTACTGTAAACTTCCAAGAACTCTTGTGTAAATTCTCCTCTTGACATGAAGAACTTATGAATAAATCATGAAGAACTCATGAAGACTCTTAACAAATACTAGAGAGAAAGATAGAAGTAATGTTTATTTCAAACAAGGTGTGTCTTATAATGAAGAGAATGCCTTCCTTTTATAGACCAAGGAAGGGCTTGATTACATCATCACTTCCGTCATACTACACTTCCCTAGTGGAATATTACAAGGTGATCCACTTGTACTAGTGGACAACTACTACATACTCCACTTACTAGTGGATAAACAAGAATAAGAATAATATGTAAGTGCTTTCATCACTATAAGAGTGATTAAGCCTAAGCATACTTATTAATCACTATAAGAGTGATCAACATTTATTTGATCCTAAGAACACATAGCATACTACTAAAATGAAGAATGATTCAATCTATCTCCTCTTTTGATGCAAAAAGCACCAGGTTGATCCTTTTTTAATCTTTAGTTCTCTGAAGATGGAAAGCCTAGTCGCCTCCGAACATCGAGGGTCTTTTGATGGGGTAGTCCCAAGTTCCAAGTTCATCTTCAAATAATGATATTGATCCATTGAAAGGATGATTATCAATATGGTGTTTATGAGCATCTTTCCACATTTTTGAATATGGGTTCCCATTCTTCCATAACAGCAATCCAATCCAAATGTTTGGATCTATATCTTTTTCTTTTGCATTATTTGCAGCAACCAAATATCTTCTTAAGCATTTCTATTCTGACTTATGGCTATATTTGAACCATGAGTTAGATGGTTTGATATCTGTCCATTTCCAAATGAAACACTTAGAAATGTGTAGGATGGTTGCCTTGTCATCATGAGTGTTCGAAGGGGATCTATAATGGCTGGGTCGGCTAAACATGATTTTACAGTATTTCTTTGTATGGGGAGCCATGAGCCAGATCCATTCATGCAATGGAGGAACCATTGAAGTAGATCTAACATCTTCCTGTTCTCATCAGGTAGATCAAATTGACAATCTGCTACATACTGAAGTAAACTGGAATAGTTGAAACTCATTGCAATAGTATGAGGTTCAAAAAGGTACCAAAAGAAACACAAAGCTTCTTTCGGAAGACGGTAAAGGTCATGAATATGAAAGACATTCAGGAAGACATAGTCTGGATGAAATATGAGACCTTTCATAAACAAACCATGGTTCTGTAGTGTGAGGAACGTCTTGTAATTCGAGAAAGACCTTTTCTTTAAAGCAGTCTCTGCTATTATCCCTATGAGTTCATAAGGGATGTTTGTTCTTCTTAACTCATTTTGGGGTGAGATTTGGGTTTTGGGGATACCAGATCTGGTAATATTCCATAGGGATATAAGCTGGTGTCGGACCATGATGATATCTCCAGGGTCATGTGGATTATCATCTGGATTCCCTAGGAGGAACAACTTCTAGGCTTCTTGGAGAGGCAAGGACTTGTTGGTATGGGTAATGATGGCATTTTCCCATTCATTGGCATGTTGATTACCTAGTGGGCCAATGTCTCTTCCTTCTAAGATATTCAGGGGAACATCTTTGTCTACATGGTTTACACTTGCTAAGTCCATTCTTGTGTTCATCCAATCATCATGTTGCTTATCTCGTGGTACAACTCAGAAGGGTTAGTCTCATACCACGCATGGATAAAGATTTTGAGCTTGTATGATTTATTTGGAGAGTCTGGAAACTGGGCATGTGGAATATTAGCATGTAGTGTCTTGTGGCATACGAAATCATGAACCGGATCCATTCCTGCAATGGGAAGAACCATTATAGGAACCTGGGAGTATTTTATCTGTTTTCAAGAAACTTTTCTGATAGACATTCCATTTGGTAGCTTAGTAACTGATGCGGATCGAAATCCATGGCTATTATGAAAACTTCGGTGAGGAGCCAGAGGAAACCTAGGGCCTCTTTTGGTAAGTCATCAAGTTCTTTGATGCAAAGAACATTCAAGAAGGGATAATCATGATGAAACTTATCACCTTCTTTAACTGATCCATGCTTCTGCAGGGTGATCATGAGAAACACCTTGTAGTTGGTGGATGTTCTAAGCAATAGATCTTGTTGAACGATCACATCTTTGATGTCCTAAGGAATTTCTTTCAGTTGGACATTGGTAGTCCATTTATCTGTTAGGTTTATTTCCGCGGGAACCAATGGTGGCATCTTGTCAGCAAGTGGGTGGGGGATCCACTCAGCGAGTGGCATCACATCAACAAGTGGGTGGGGAATCCACTCAGAGGGTGGCATCTTGTCAGCAAGTGGATGGGGGATCCACTCAGCGGGTGGCATCTTGTCAGCAAGTGGGTGGGGAATCCACTCAGAGGGTGGCATCTTGTCAGCAAGTGGGTGGGGGATCCACTCAGCGGGTGGCATCACATCAGCAAGTGGGTGGGGAATCCACTAGAGGGTGGCATCTCGTCAGCAATTGGGTGGAGACTACTCCTTTGGTATTTTGTCATTTGACTTTTTAGAAGGGTCCTTTTCTCGGCCCAAGAACGTTTTGCTGAGTAGCAGGTCTAGCTTTATCCTTGTTGCTCAAGTGTCTTCGTGTTGTCTAGGGAGTGATGCATTTCTTTGGTTACACGAAAAGGTTGGTTGTCGTTGTCAGCATTCCAAGTAGAGTCTTCTGCCATGTGGATTGAAATTTGGCCAGAAAATGATTCTGAAGACTTTGGTACTTCTGATTCATCTTTGTTGGGGCTTGAATCGCCATATAAGATGGAGCGGAAATGTACATCCCCTGGCTCATCCTCTGAAACTTCAACTGGCTTTACGTTGCTGTGTTTCATATGGGTGAGGTCAACTGTCTTGAAGTCCATGCTTGGGACCTTATCCGCAGATCGCGGGGGACCTTTCACTAGGCAAGTGAAGATAAGTTCATTGCTATTGAGAGCTTGAACTTTTTTTGCTGGGATCTTTTTCCCTTTTCTCCAATTTTTTTCAAAAGATGTTTCTTTGTTCTTGGAACTTCGCAGAAGCAAACATCTTTAAAATTGGCGTAGATTTCTTCTTTATTAGTAGGTTTACCAAATTTTGTCAAAAAGTTTTGTCTTTCTTTGAACGGATGGTTTTGATCATCAGTCACCATGGTTCATAGACTAATTCTTTTCTTTGTTATCTTTCTAAATCCGCAAGTTGTATCTTTAGAAACTTCATTTTTTCTTCCTTCTAACAAACACTTTCGGGTTTTGTGAAAAAGTAGTGTATTGAACTAACCATAGTAAATCAAGATGAAGAACATTGATTTCTTTCTTGAGTTTAATTATGATCGTATGTAAAGTTTCTGTGGGTTGGGGATTATCGGCAACGAATGTAGGTGGGTGTTTCGATGGTGAGGGTTTATCAGGTAATGGCTCTATTTTTGGTGAAGGGTTTCCGTAAAGAACATAGTTATCAAAATTTTCAGACGCTTTACCAAAATGGCTAACATTTGATTCTCCTGATTCATACTTGTCTTTTAAGGAGTTTTGAGATCCTTTTTTTTTTGGTTTTTGGGATAAACTCATCGTCCTTTTCCATGAAAGCTTTTTCATAATCTAAGCAATATTGGCAGTGGCAAACATCGTACGGGCAATGTACTATGCGATTGGGAATGGTGGCTGGGGTGATCCTTGGTTGGGAGATTTGTTGGGTGGCGGAAATTTGTGGTGTGGTGGAAGACGAATAGGGATCATCTAGGAAGGTTTGGACTGACTCTGGGTTTGTGAAGAGGGAAGAAATGGGTTTAGAAAAAGGGGACATAGAAAAAGAAGATGTAAGGGACATCATACCATGATCTTGATTCATAACTGGGTTTAGACTTTCTGCAACACTCTATCGATACTTATAATTCTTGTACCAAATTTGAGATTACTGCGACCTCCTCCTTGACTTACCACTCAACAACAATCTTTCTACTCTTTTCGATCTAGGGTTCCGTGTGTCGGACCAGTCTGTTAGAACCTAACTAGGTTGGTTTTCTGTCGGCAGAGACCATCACATACGTCTGTAGGGCTGGAGCATACTAATCCAAAACCTTGGGTAGGGTTAACAGGAGCGAAATGGATCTGATACCAATTATGGTATCGAGGTGATCTATAGAAGACTAGAGAGAACTGGGGCATGGATACGGGTAGATCAGAGAGATCTAACAGCGAAAGGGGATAGATAGGCGTGACAACCACAAGGTTACTATAAACTTTCAAGAACTCTTATGTAAATGCTCCTCTTGACATGAAGAACTTATGAATAACTCATGAAGACTCTTGAAAGTTTATAGTAACCTTGTGGTTGTCAAGCCTATCTATCCCCCTTCCGCTGTTAGATCTCTCTGATCTACCTGTACCCACCCCCAGTTCTCTCTGGTCTTCTATAGATCACCCCCATCCATAATTGGTATCAGAGTCGTTTCGCTCCTGTTTACCCTACCCAAGGTTTTGGATTAGTATGCTCTGACCCTGCAGACGTATGTGCTGATCTCTGCTGACAGAAAACCAGCCTAGTTAGGTTCTAACAGACTGGTCCGACACACACTGAACCCTAGATCGAAAAGAGTAGAAAGATTTTTGTTGAGTGGTAAGTCGACGAAGAGGTCGCAGTAATCTCAAATTTGGTACGAAAATTGAAATTTTCGATAGAGTGTTGCAGAAAGTCTAAACCCAGTTATGAATCAAGATCATGGTATGATGTCCCTTACATCTTCTTTTTCTATGTCCCCTTTTTCTAAACCCGTTTCTTCCTTCTTCACAAACCCAGAGTCAGTCCAAACCTTCCTAGATGATTCATGTTCGTCTTCCACCACACCATAAAATTTCCGCCACCCAACAAATCTCCCAACGAAGGATCACCCAGCCACCATTCCCAGTCGCATAGTACATTGCCCGTACGATGTTCTCCACTGCCAAGATTGCTTAGATTATGAAAAATCTTTCATGGAAAAGGACGATGATTTTATCCCAAAAACAAAAAAGAAAGGATCTCAAAACTCCTTAAAAGACAAGTATGAATCAGGAGAATCAAACGTTAGCCATTTTGGTAAAGCATCTGAAAATTTTGATAACTATGTTCTTTATGGAAACCCTTCACTAAAAATAGAGCCACTACCTGATCGATAAACACTCACCATCAAAACACCCACCTTCATTCGTTGCTGATAATTTTGGAACCCGTTTTGGTTGTTGGCAACACAAACCACTCATCGTTGAGTATTACCAGTGAAGACGTCTCAATGAACTTACTAGAATAGATACTTATCTTGTAATAGAATTCAAGTTTGTACTTTGTAAACTTTTGTTTTTGTTTTAGCGAACTTATTATACTTTTTTGCGGACTTGTGATTGTGCTTAGCGGACTTGTTTCTACTTAGCATACTTCATTGTTGAAATTTCTATGTTTGCCTTAGCGAACTTTAATTGTTCCTAGCGGACTTGTTCACTTACTTAGCGATCTTGTTAGCTCTTAGCAGATTTGATTAGCAGACTTGTTTGTTCCTAGCGAACTTGAACATAGTGTTAGCGAACTTGTCTGTCTGATGGAATATTTATTGCTGTATTCTATGTAATGATTGTTGTGTCAAACATTCCTTTTTGTCCTATGCTCTCTAGTAGTATAAATACAATTGAGAAAACCCTACTGGGTATGCCACTCAGAGATTTATTCTACAGAGAGCATTTTGTTTGTGTGTTCTTGTTGTAGTATGTGTTCTCGAGCTTTAGAAATCATCAATCGGAAAGCATTGATGCAGATTCAACCGAAATCGACCATCACACATGATTTCCGCACTTGTGTGATGAATCATATGAGATACGTGTGCTCAAATCTGGTCCTGACAATTGGTATTAGAGTCTTGTTTTTCAAGTTTTGAGGTTTTTCTCGAAATGAAGAAATTCTCATATGAGTTGTCGATTTTGGTTGTTTTTGCTTGATTTTTGAGTTGATTCTTGGTAGAAATCACTCAAGGAACGCAATGTTATACTCAGATTTCTATAAATCTCAAGTTATATGGTTGATTTCTAGTGATTTTAGTCAAGAACAGTTACGTATATTTAGTTATGTTCGTGAGCAATTTTTTCCAAAATAGTCATTATGTTGAATCTTGATCAAAATTGATGGATTGCGAGTTTTATACACGTAAAACCGAATTTGTAGACACTGATTTCATTTAAAAAATAAGGTTTTGAAGATTTAAGAAGCTAAAAGTCGTGATTCTTGGTCTTCTTCACATAAACTCACCATTTCATGAAATTAGGTCCATTTAGAGTGGTTTTTGGAGTCTGTGTCAGTTAAATAAAGTGATCCTACATGAATTTTGAGACCCTTGATGATCTTAAACACTGATTTTGTTAACATTGATTTTTGAATTATGAAATTGCTCAAGAACAAGCTGTTCAAAATTTGGCTAAGTCTGGAAATTTGACTTTTCAATTTTTTTTGCTGAAATCTCACTTGTTAATGAATAATTATGTTTGTTATTATTTGTGAATGTAGGATTTGTGTGAATTTAAGCGTTCTACAAGCATTCAAGCATTTTGAACCTAGTGTTCAAATCGTTTGACCCGTTCGACACATTAGCAAGTTGTGCTAAGTTTTTTTTGTTTCTCATTCCCGAATGGCTGAAGGAAATCAGTTTGCTCCCGTCATGCAGAACAACAACTGTCCACCAAAACTAATGGGCGCGAGTGACTTTGATGATTGGAAAGGAAAGTTTGTGTTGTTTCTGGAGTATGTCGACTTTGATCTCTTGACTTCAATAGTTGAAGGTCCTACTGTGTTTGAAATTGAAGAAGCTACTGCTCCTGGAGTTACTGTCACTGCTGCTGACCCACCGATTCCCAAGAAGAGGATTCCAAAGCCGCTGGACAAGCTAACTCCTGCTGAACGTGCACAGATGAGGATTGATAAGCGAGCATTGGGTTGCATCAAGATGGCACTCAATGATGATCTGCTACATCAATTTTGTGAGGCTACCTCAGGTCATGAGATATGGGTTGGTTTGGAGAAAAAGTATGAAGGCAATCTAGCCACCAAGGAGAGAAGACTTGAAAATTTGAAATTAGCTTTCAACACTTTCCCTCACAGAACTGGAGAGTCGTTTGAAACCCATGTCAACGGCTTCTGCAGAATCATTACAGAAATGACTACAAAGAACATCCCTCCTGATTCTGGAGATATCATCAGGAAAATTCTGCATTCTTTTCCTCAGGAATTTGCCTCATATGTCACATACCTGATTGATAGTACTGATCTGACCCAGGCTGACTATCTGGATATAATTGACAAGGTTAGAGACTATGAAGTGAGAGCAGTTGAACGTAGTGGTATGTCACTTATGGGCAATGTGTCTTCAAGGAGCTCATCTGTTTCAGCTCCCAATGCTGCTTTTGTTGCTTCTGCTTTTGAGGAGAATCATCATTTTTCCAACTCTTCTGGTACAACCCAGCCTGCCATTGCTCCACCTCATGTACCAACTCATGCTCAAACTGAAGTATTGGTGTCACATACTACTCCTCAGCCCTCAAATGTGACCTATGTTCAACAGCCACCTTCTGGGTACTATGTTCAGCAGACTGCACCGGTTTCTTCCAACAACACAAGCATGGATCAGGAGTGATGCAATGCATTTCTAGCTTGCATGAACTCACAGATGTCTGGCAACATTGAAACAATGACTATCTGTCAAAAGGATCTTGACCAAATCTCTGCTGATGATCTTGAAGAGATAGATATTAAATGGCAAATGGGTATGATCGCAGCTAGGACAAGAAAATTCTTCAGGAAGATTGGAAGAAAGTTATTTCTAGCACCATCTAATGCCAACATCGGATTTGATAAGTCAAAGGCCCAGTGTTACAATTTCCAAGAGCTCGGTCACTTTGCACGTGAATGTCCCAAACGGAAAACGTGGAATGTCGTCGGCTCAGGTGGAAGTAACCAGACCTATCAAAAGCATGGAGGAAATGGCAACCAGTCTTACCAAAAACCTGGCAGCTCATCCTTTCAAAAGCCTTAGAATGTAAATGTCTCTCATCAAGCACCATCAAGCTCTCAACCTGCTCAATGTAGAAACGAGAAACGATCTTACTACTGCGTGTATCAATCAATCATAGTAACAACGGATGTAAATAAGAGAATTCTTATTGATCACTTGAAGATACAATGAAGTTCTCTCTAGTTTCTCTCTCTAGAAACACACACAGAAAGGTGTAGAATGATTGAACTGGTTTCAACTGGTTTCTTGCACATTCTAACACACAGCTATTTATAGTAAGTGACTAAACGCCCAACGTACCAACTGGTACGCCGGACCACATGGTCCGCCGGACCATGTGATACGCCCATAACCAAATAGTCACTACAATTCATTCTAAGACTCGCTCACATAGATACAATACACGAGACACTCATAGCATAGGAATATGCTCTAACAAACTCCCCCTTAACGTGTAGTGTATCTATTTTCTAACTAAACTTCAGTCTTCAATCTTCAACATTGCTGTATCCAATCTTTGACATGAAATCTTGTCAGAAATAGAGCTTGCATGGCTGGATCACTCTTGAAATATCGTTGAACTTCAAGATCCACTTGTGAAAAATACTTCATACTTCCCCTCTCACCATGCTTGAGTCTTGACACACAAACCTGCAATTTCAGAAGACAGAAACGCGGCTTCCTTTTCTTTTGAAAATTAATTTAGTCTTGGCGCAAAACTTCTCTTCGAGAATCCAAGATATAGTTTTGAAATTTTGATTTCGTATCACATATCGATTGGTCGAAAACAAATAAGAAACAAAATCTTTTTGGCTTTTTGAAACTTTACATCAAAACACACCGAAAATCTTTTTGAACTTTTCAGATATGAAACATAAATGCAATACTGAATCAGACACTATTTTTTTGTCTTTTGTGAGAAAGATCACAACTTGGGATCATATTGGTCATAACATGCTGAACTACACTTCAATTTCAATTACTTCAGCACACAAGTCATGTCGATTACTGGTATAATTTGTCCATCTTAAACTCAGGCACAATCATACTCATAACATCTGGATATGTTATTGATTGATTTAGTTTGCTTTGACCAGTGTACCCCACACTATCAGACATACTCAGATATGTTTTTGCTTTTTATATCACACTTTGTGATTTCATTTGTGATTTAATCACATAATGATTGTATTCATGATTCAGTCAACTGTGTTCCATGCAAAAAGAAATAAGAACGTTAAATCGTCTACCTTAAGGTCGATCTTTCGATACGCAGATAAGGCCTCGGATTTAACAAAATAAGAAAATAAAACAAGTTGAAATTGTATAACCCAACAACAATCAGGTCGGTACTCCCGTACACGCAGAGAAAGTCCGATGAGTTATACGAAACACCAAAGAAAATAAAGCAGAACGTCAAACGAACAACAATCAGGTCGATCTTTCGATACGCAAAGAAAGTCCGATCGTTTGACAAAATAAAGAAAATCAAACAAGTTTAAATCTTTGCAAAATGAACACATGTATACACAGAGACTTCTCATTTTCTTTTTCACATATCTTTTCTTGATATATCATGAGATTTGCATCAAGATGTTGTCCACTTGGTCAAGCATTAGTATTTAATGTGTTTATCACATCTGTATACTTTCTGATTTACTGCCGAGCCTACCAAGTACTTCAAACAATGATCTTATGGCTTTTTCATCTATTTTATCCATGAGTCAGACACGTAAGCCAATGTACCATCATTTCCCAATCATGTTGGATACAATTTCTCATTTTTCAATGTTTTTGTATTTTTCTGTTTTTCTCCCCCTTAAAATGAAAACTCTATTTTTGGATTTTCATTTGAACACAAACAAAAACACAAAGACGCTATTTTTGGTTTTCAATTTTCTCCCCCTAAACTACATACGAAATGTAAAAGAAAGAAAATTGACCTTTCGACATGGATACCTTTCAAGTTTAGCTTTCAGAAAAATTTCAGTTTTGAAATTTGATATCACATGTAATTTAAGTTAAAGCAGCAGAATACTCCTCCATCAGCAACTTCTCAATCACCGATAGGTCTTCTAGAAGTACCTGCACACTGGTCAAACACATCAGTGTATAAACGACCCGAAGCGAATCGCTTCTGGTCGACCAGTATCTTGATTGCCTTCCGAAACCACTTTAGGTTTCCAGTGTTGTTGTTTTGGTAAATCAGTATTTGATGAACCAGTCACAGTTGATTGTGACGAACAACCTACATAGGAAACATTTTGAAAACGAGGAATAAATTTTCCTTGAGGTTTGAAAAATGTAGGTTGTGAATATTCATCAAATACTCTGCCATATTCATCAATGAATCGTTGTTTGGCAGCTTTACCAACAAATGGAACCTTTCCTCTTGGTGAACTAGAAGCAGCAGAAACTGGACACTCTTGTGCCATATGCCCCTTTTTTCGGCAATTGTAACACAAGCGATTGTGTACATTTCTTCGTTTTGGAACCTGCATAGCTTCACAAACATATTCATCTCCAAAATGATCAGAAAAATTATCATATACCTGAAATCGATGATCATAAACCCATTTGGATGTCGGGCTCTTTGGAGTAGAATTTGATCCTCCAGAAGAATATTTAGCACAGTGTTGCTTCTTGGTCTTTGAATCAACATTCGTCACAAAAACTTCAGCAACTTTTCGAGCATCTACACAATGTAGCGGGAATTCATTATCAGAAAATATTTGTTCCGAACCCTTGAGTTTGTAGAACCTCTCGGGTTGAACTTTGTCAGCTTTAAAAACTTCTTTCTTTACTTGCTTCAGATTAACTTTCTTCAAATGTTGTTGCTGTTGAACCTTTGAAACATTCACATCAACCTGTTTCTTTTGAAATCCCAAACCAGTATATTTTCCAGAAACTTTCTCTTCTGAATCAGATGATTTATGCCCGGTCTTTGCAAGACGAGAAAATTCAGCTTTAACTTTCTTGATATCTTTTGGAGCATTGATAATTGTTTCATCAATGTCAGCTTTTGAAGACGAAGACCCAGACACAACCTTTTGAGCTTCAGAAGCTTCAATACTTTTGCCTTTTTCCTTTTGCTTTTCTTCAGCAGATTTGGAACCAACAAACTCAGAATAATCACCAATCTCACCCTTGTCTTTCAAATCATGAACGCCTTCTTTGAGACTTCCTGGTGGCGAGACTGTCTTGTTAAACATCTTCTCAAAATTTTCATCTTTAGCCAGAAAACTTGTAAAAGATTGTGAGTTAGTAACATTGTTCAAAAGACGTTTTGAATCAATGACTTCAATCTTTAATTCAGAAATTCTTTGATTAGCTTCAGCCAACTCCTTTTCTGATGCAATTAGCTTCTTTGCCACTTTATTAGTTTCATACTTTTGCAATCTCAACTCATCTAGAGAGGCCAACAATTCCTTCTCGAGTTTATCTTCGTTTCTTTTCTGAATATCCAAATTTGCATTTTGCAACTTGTTTACTCTTGCCAGTTCTCGCTTTTCATCTAACAACTTCTCCATATCAAGCTGATATGCTTCAATTTTAGCAACCGAATCATCAGAAGCCTTGGTAAGTAAATCAAGTTTAATCTTGGACTTTTCAAACAAATTATTAAAATCATTGGCAGCATCCTCAGCTTCTGCCTTCCATTTCGCAACTTCCTTGACTAAGTCAGCCTTTTCTTCAGACAATTTTGTAAATTTCTTTTCAAATTCCTGCTCAACACCTTGAAACTGCAACTCTTTTTCAATTAACTCTGTCTGAAAAACTGAAAACTTTTCTTTTTGAGATTCTAACTCTTGGATCATACCTTCCAACTTTTCTCTATCCGCAACCAAATCTTCTTTTTCCTTAACTAAACCTTGAATCATTTTATCTTTTTGAGAACAAAACTCACAGACAGATTCATAACCACTATTTCCATAACTACTAACATCTGAATCAGAATCTGTTATCTCTTCTTCGTCATCACTGTGAACAATTTGAGCAACAAAACACGACTCATCAGGAAAATCAGCCTCCCAATCATAACCTTCATTCGATGTTTGTTCTTTTGATGCAGAAGAAATAGCAGTCAAAGCAATTTGAGGTGAAGCAGTTTTATCAGCTGTCTGAACCACCTTTTCTTTTGCAGGACACTCACGAGCAAAATGACCATATTTGGAACATTTGAAACATTTGATCTGTGACTTATTTAGACCAAGTTTGTCTCCTTGAAAAATAGATGACGTTCCATGTTTCTTGATAAATCTTCTACCTCTTTCAGTTAGCATAGCAAACTGCCACTCCAAATCTAATTTGTTCAACTGATCTTCATCCATATGATCTAAATCCTCTCTATATAGACATGAGTTACCAATTTGACTAAATATATCGCCAGAAGAAGATGATATGAATCCAGATAACAACGCAACTAAATCTTCAGCTGACTTCCCATTAATCGAACTGGCAGATGATCTATCAGGAGTAGTGAAACTGCACCTCCTTGATGAACTTTCATACTTTCCTGATCCATGATCAGCAACAAATGCTGTTTGAGGTGGATTTGATGTATCATAACTAGATGATTTAGACTTTGCATTGATACTTGCAGAATTTTGTCCATGATATAACTCTGGATTTTGTAATTGAGCAGTGGATTTGTTTGAATTCATCATTTCCATTTCTCGAGCATGAAGCTTTCCCGTCAAATCATGAAATGATAATGTGGAATAATCTTTGTCATGTGTAAGCAACAACACATAATTTTCCCATTTCTCTGGTAATGCTTCCATCAATTTTTCTTTCAATTCTTCCTCGGTCTTTTCAATCTTGACTACTTTCATCTCACTAATTAGATGTGAAAATCTTGAAACAAGAGCAGAAATATTTTCTTTGTCGTATTGTTGAAAATTTTCAAATTCTTTGTTCAACACTTTCCTTCGACTCTTCTTATACTGATCATTACCTTCACATCGAGCAGATAAAGCATCCCATAACTGTTTAGCCTTCTTGCAAGTACTAAATTGATGTAACAACTCAGTAGGTAAAGCCATGGTAAGATAACCATAAACTTTTTGTTCAAGTTCATAACTTCTTCGTTCATCCTTATCAAAATCTTGAATCTCTTTATATTCTCCATTGTCAGTTGGACGCACATACAGCGTTCGAATCGGAATCCACAAATCAATATCATTTGTGCTGATGTATGCAGAAAAACGTTGCTTCCAATTTTGATAATCTTCCAATTTTAACAACTTGGGAACTTTCTGACTTGTTCCTATTTCATTATCAAAATTGAGCATAGCTTGTACCGTGCTTTGCATAGCCGCAAACGCATGAAAATCGGACATTTTCCAACGTAAAATGATACTTCAAAAACTTCGAACTCAAAAACGGAGGTCTTCCAAGCGGATTTTGGGGGTCAAAACTGCTCGGTACTGGCCGTAGGCTGGTACAAGTCCTAGATCTCGGAAAGACGAACGTTTTGGCTGGTATTGGGTTCCGTAACTCCAAACGGTTTGCAAGTTACGTCAGTTTTAGTGAAAGTCACTTTTCTGTCAGCGGACCAAAACAAAGTCAGCGGACCAGATTCCGGATCAGTGTGAAACTGCGGATCAGATAAATCCCAGCGGATTAGATGATATTCAGCGGACCAGAAATGAACTAGCGGATCAGAATTGAACTAGCGGACCAGATGCCGGATCAGATGAACTAGCGGATCAGAAATCTTCAGCGGATCAAATTTGGTACGGCGGACCAAATAAACCAGCGGATCACACTGATACGCTGTAACTGCTGCGGATCAGACTGATGAAGATTGCCTAGCGGATCAAACGGCGGACCAGACTGCTCCTTGGGCGGACCAGATGCAGAAAAACACAAAATTCGACTGATTTTCACAGATTTCGACAATTGAAGCTAGATACTGGATCAGTATGATGCGAAAACACTCCAGGAGCATACAGAAATCATTTTTATCCTCGTAATCACTCAGAATCGTGAAAAATTGATGAAACACGTAGAAAACCCAAACTTTCTCTCTCTAAAACTCCGAAAATTGATCAAAAACACAGCAGTGGAGCAACCAAATGCTCTGATACCACTTGTAGAAACGAGAAACGATCTTACTACTGCGTGTATCAATCAATCATAGTAACAACGGATGTAAATAAGAGAATTCTTATTGATCACTTGAAGATACAATGAAGTTCTCTCTAGTTTCTCTCTCTAGAAACACACACAGAAAGGTGTAGAATGATTGAACTGGTTTCAACTGGTTTCTTGCACATTCTAACACACAGCTATTTATAGTAAGTGACTAAACGCCCAACGTACCAACTGGTACGCCGGACCACATGGTCCGCCGGACCATGTGATACGCCCATAACCAAATAGTCACTACAATTCATTCTAAGACTCGCTCACATAGATACAATACACGAGACACTCATAGCATAGGAATATGCTCTAACACTCAAAGGGCTGACAACTCTGGCAAGGCACTGGTTTCTCTTGAAGGAGGAAACTACAACAGGATAGCTTACTCACCAGCTCAATCCTCAAGTCAGTCAGACTTTGCACTAATGGTTAAATCTGATGGGGAAGAGAATTCTGTGTCTATAGAATTTGACCCTCTTTTTCCAACTACTTTCTATTTGATGGATGAGTTGATGAGATACTTGAAGAATCCTCACCTATAGTCGGAAAAGCTACTACTGTGACTCCATCAGATGTGGAGTCTGAAGCTAGCAAGCGTCTTCTTGAATTGCAGAAAGGAGAAATTCCCGATGAGGTAAAATCACAGCTATATTCAGATAAGTGTCTCGAAACTGTCGCTCGCTACCGCACGTACAATCTAGAGTTGCATGCTAAGGCGGCAGACAGAGAAAGTCAAGTTGAGCTTCTTCAAGAAAATGAAAAAGATTTTTTGGTCAAAATTAAATCCCTCCAGGATGACAATGAGGTCATGAAGCACACAGAATGTAATTTAGAAATCTAAATTGTTGATCTTTTAAATAAATTAACTTCTCTGAGAAACAGTTATGCTGAAGCTCGAGAAACCATTGATTTGATGAAATTGAATCCTGAAACTTTGGGAAGTGCTGTAGTGAAGGACATAATGTCGCAACTTAGGACTGGTTTGGGTCTCACTAGGGAGATTCTAGATAGTGCTGCTGAGCACCCGCTCAATCATAACTATTACAGTGTCACCGAATTGACCAAAATCAATTTAAAGATCCATATTAAGTTCATCGACCCCAGCATGATTCCAAGTGCTTCTGAACTCAAATCGTTGGAAGACCAATTGGCTAACGCCGAAACTGGTTCTGGTCTCCCACCAATTGATGAAACTCTAAAATTTGGGGATTTTGATGCAATCTCTTTGAATTCCGTTAACACCAGCATTTCTGAAACTTGTGTGCAAAGGGCTGCTGAAACCGAGTTTCTCAATTTGTGTACTCAAAATGCATCAGATAGTCAATCATTTCTGTTTAATGAAAATTATGATGTTTTTAACACAAATGAAGTTTCTAAAAGAACTAAAACCGTTCGGAGGCGTAAGCCAAAGAAGAAGGTTAAAATGAGAAACTTGAAGTTCAGCAGGTCATCAATGATGTTGAGTTTAGTCGTGCTTTTGCCGAAATGGCGTTAAAAATGGTAAGATGGTAATGCACGCACAAGCCGGTCTTACAATAACCGATGGTAAGGTGATCACTGTTCCTGTTGCACAATTGAATGCTCCAACGATACCTGCTCAAGCCACTTCTGCATCCGTGGTTTTCAAACCATGTGAAGCTTCTGTCAGCGTAGCTCCCAATGAGGCTGGAAAGTCCAAAATGGTTCAATTCAAAGCAAGTGATCCTAAGAAGAAAAGAACTCAGAATGAGCTTGTTTTGATTGCTCAACCAAGTGTTGAAGATCCGCCTGCCGTGGTCGAGCTAGATGTTACTACTGTTGATGACCATGAAACTGAGAACACACCAAAGAAGAAGAAACAAACCAGGAGAAGAAAGAAGAAGACAGTCACTGAACCCGATAAGGATGAAAGTGCTATGTCCAATGAGCCACAATAGGAGGCTCCCCAAATTGCTGAAATACCTTTTGTGGTTAATCCTAGTGGGACAGTTGAGACATTGGGATGTTTAGTTTGCGGAAATCCACACCATGATGCAAGGGTGTATGTGTACAACACAGGTTATTCTGCTTACAACAACGCTCCAGTGCCTCCTGCTCACTTCTACCAGCAACAGCAAGTGGTGCCACAAGGAAATCAATTGGCCCCAATGTATTATGGGAACTATGGTGAGGACTACATAGATCAACTATTTGACACCATATTTCAGCAATCTTACCCGAACCAACCCTATGTTCCTAATCAAGCCCCGTATGCCCCTCGAGGTTTGGGAAGGAGTACAAACACTTTCAGGCCACAAGTTTAACAACCAGTGAGGATGACTGCACCAATTCCTATTCCTATAAGGTCTTGGACGCCTCGACCCAGGCCTGCATTCATACCAAGGCCTGTTATGGTTCAATAACCTGTCCTTGCTCCATGACCAAGTGTTGTAGCTTCACAGACTCCTCCTGCTGTCATTCATGCACAAACTGCTCCACCTATGAAAAAGGCACCCAAGAAGAAGGTCCCCGGTCAATCTGGCCAGGGTCCATCTCAAAACTAATCACTTTCTTTTTCATGTGCAGGGACTGGGATTTAGTGCTGCCAACACATGGTACTTAGATAGTACTTGTACCAAGCACATGACGGGGAACAAGGACCTATTGTATGATGTCAAAACAATATCGCATGGTGATCCTGTTGCCTTTGGAGGTGATGTTTGGGGTGGTAGAATAGTCGGAAATGGTCTCTTGACCAATGGAGAAATTTCATTTGACAAGGTTAATCTGGTGTCCAATCTGAAGTTCAACCTGCTAAGTGTGTCACAAATCTATGACAATAAGATGCTGATGTTCTGCGATGACCGAGAATGCTATATTCTGAAGCCCGGGTTCAAGATTCCCAAAGATCAAATTCTATTTCGTGCAAAATGGAAAGGGAACATGTATGCTTTGGATATGTATGCTGCACGGCCAACTGGTTCTGTGGCATGCTTCTTGGCAAAGGCATCGGAAGATGAGTCTACTTTATGCCATAGGCGGATGGGTCATGTGAACTTTCGGAACATGAACCGCCTTGTAAGGGGGAAACACGTTGACAGTGTGCCGGAGAAGGAATTCATCCATATCGATAACTGTGTAGCGTGTCTGAAAGGTAAAAAACACAAGACATCCCACAAGCCAAAGCCACCGGGTAGAACGACGACAATACTTCAGCAACTCCATCTTGACCTCTTCGGGCCAGTGAGCATCAAGAGTTTAGGGGGGAAGTCATACTGCCTAGTCATCACTAACGATTACTCAAGGTACTCGTGGGTGTTCTTCCTGAAAGAAAAGTCTAAGACAGCTGAGATTTTGAAAGATTTTCTCACTCGGATCGAGAACAGATATAGAGAGCGGGTTAGAATCATCAGATCAGACAATGGGTCTGAATTCAAGAATCAGACATTTGATGCTTTTTGTAATGAAAAAGGCATATCTCGACAGTTCATTTCACCGTATACGCCGCAACAAAATGGAGTAGCTGAATGGAAGAATAGAACTATCATCGAGGCTGCCAGGACCATGCTTACTGATTCCAATCTAAAATTATCTTTTTGGGCACAAGCTATTAATACAGCTTGCTATGTTCTGAATAGAACACTCTTGGTCAAACATGCTAACAAGACGCCATTCGAACTGTTTTCCAAAGTAAAACCGAATTTAAAACGATTAAAACTGTTCGGGTGCGCTTGTAGTGTTTTAATTCAGTCAGAACAGTTAACTAAGTTTTCCCCTCGGGAAGATGACGGTTATTTTGTTGGATACTCTATGTCGTCAGCGACCTATCGAGTGTTTAATAGAAGAACTCAAGTTGTTATTAAGTCGTGCAATGTTACTTGTAATGAACACACTCAAAACACTAGAGATCCTGCTCCGAATAGCATGTATGATCTGGAGTCATTTTCAACCACTTTTAATGTGTTTCAATATGATAATACAGGTACATGATCTGCTCTAGTTGATCAAGGAATTGAATTTGTTAATCCTCCTGTTGATACATTTGCTCTAATCACTTCCTCAATCCCGGATACTATGTATTCGATCAATACTCCGGAGTTACTATGGGGAAAGCAGTCAAAACCATTAACTGATGTCACTGGAGCTTCAACTTCCTCTATTACTTATCAGCCGACAATTCAGATTGATGATCCTGTAATTGTATTAACAGATGCAACACCGACAACAACCGAAGTAGACAACATTGTTGAAACTGAAGCTGTAATTCATGAATAAGATTCGGACGATGTTACAGAGATTGATACTGGAGAGAACCCTGGTGATGATCTACAAATAGGAAATTTGGACTCGTCTATTCCAGCACCTTCTGTTAAAGAGACTCGATTCACAAGATTCATCCTACAAGTCAGATTATCGACCCAGTTGACCAACGTCTCACCCGAAGTAAATCCAAGGACTTACATACGTGTTTGTACTCCTGCTTCATTTCACAAGAGGAGCCTACTACAGTAGCTGTTGGCTTATTAGAGAAAAGTTGGATTGATGTTATGCAAACAGAGTTACTTTAGTTCAAATTCCTCAATGTCTGGCACTTGGTCGATCCTCCGGAAGGTATAAAGCCTATACCTGTCAAATGGATTTTCAAAAACAAGAGAGACGACTGTGGTATTATTATAAGGAATAAAGCTCGTTTGGTTGTGAAAGGGTACATGCAAGTTGACGACATTGATTATGAAGATGTCTATGCACTTGTCACTCATCTGGAGGCAATATGTATCTTTTTGGCATATGCCGTATCAATGAATATCACTGTTTATCAACTTGATGTAAAGATCGCGTTCCTGTACGGAGAGCTTAATGAGGACGTGTATGTGCAACAACCTCCGGGGTTTGTGCACAAGTCATTTCCAGAGAAGTGTTACAAACTGGATAAGGCCCTTTATGGTTTACACCAGGCCCTAAGGAAGTGGTACGAGACATTATCTACTTATCTGCTATCAAATGGTTATAAAAGGGGCGTGATTGATCAGACGCTCTTCATACGTCATGTTGGAGAAGATATGCTGTTAGTGCAAGTATATGTCGATGAAATCATTTTTGGCTCAACCAACGTTGGCCTATGTCATGCATTTGAGGAATTGATGAAGAAGAAGTTTGAGATGAATGCAATGGGTGAGCTCAAATTCTTCCTTGGAATTCAAGTGAAACAGAAGCCTGATGGTATTTTGATCAGCCTGTTGGTATTTTGATCAGCCAAGAAGTTTGGCTTCCAAGACTCTAAAGATTTTTCTACACATGTGGTTACTCGTCACAAGCTTAGTCAGGACCCGGAAGGTGTTTGTGTAGACCAGCATCTCTACAGGTCCATGATCGGTTCTCTCATGTATCTGACAGCAAGTCGTCCCGATATTATGTTTGGAGTTTGTCTATGTTCAAGGTTCAAGAGCAAGCCAAAATAATCGCACTTGATGGCCGTGAAGAGGATTTTCCGATACCTGAAGTCAAATCCGAACAGAGGACTTTGGTATCCTAAAGACCCACTTTTTGACCTTCGAGCCTTCTTAGATTGTGATTATGTCGGTTGTGAACTCAATCGCAAGTCAACGACAGGAGGTGCTCAGTTCTTGGGTAACCGGTTGGTTTCATGGCAATGCAAGAAGCAGACTACAGTATCAGTCTCAACGGATGAAGCGGAATACATTGCTGCTACTTCCTGCTGCTCACAAGTGCTTTGGATTCAGAATAAGCTACTGGATTACGGTTTGAATTTCATGGGTACCCCTATTCATATAGATAATACTGTTGTTGTTTCAATTGTTAAAAATCCTATTCAGCATTCTAAGACTAAGCATATTGAGATTAGATACCATTTCATTAGGGATTGTGCAGAGAAAAAGCTAGTTACCTTAGTCCATGTTGGTATTGACGATCAGTTAGCAGACCTATTCACTAAGCCATTTGATATGTCTAGGTGTAACTTTCTGGTTAGTGCTATAGGCAAGATTAACTATGACTAAGCTTTCTCCATTCCCTAGTATGTTAGTCTCTTGATCTCATAGGTTTGTCTGCTTAAAAGTGTTATTTATGCCCTGCATGAAAATTTCACAAAAAGATTTTACCTTTTTCATTTGTATATAGTTGTTCTTGCAAATATTCAAGATTATTTGTTGTTTTGACTCCTTGAGTCACTTTCCTGCTTTGTTTGACCTTGATTTGACCTAAACACCTTTGTTTGTGGTTGTCCTGTGTCAAATTCTTTTGAAAAAGACCAAAAGGATTTTTCTTGTTTATTTCTTTTTTTGTGTCTGTCTGCTGGTCCTGCAATGTGGAAGATAAACCAAAAATATTGAAAAATTGAAAAAAACAACAAAAATAGTGTCTATGTTGAAGTTCAGTAAGTGTTTTTAAACACATGTACAAATTACTTTGAGAAAAGTAAAAAACAATGAAAAATCAAAAATTCTTGGTCTATGGTCGGACAAATTGTAAAGAACATGATATGATTCTAGTCTTGTTGATCTAACCATATTACATGATCCAATCGACCGGTAATTTTATCATTCGATGTGTTGGTAGGCTCAACATGCTTAGAAGTAGACTATTTCTGTAATTACACATTAATTTGCTTTAAAATGGGAACCTTTAAGTCTACCAGTGCAAAATTCTTTAAATTTGCCTAAGTCTAAGCTAAGTACGATATGCCAACACACACGAATATTTTTTTAGAATTAAGTCCCCGATTTCACTCATCAGCACACCATTTGTTTTGCTTACGCAGAGACCTTAGTGCTTCTTCATCCATCAATAAATCTGTGGCACATCTGCTTTCCGAAAGCATTGACCTTGTGACCACGCGATCCCATCATCACATTCATCATATTCATGACACGTCTGCTTTACGAAAGCAATGACATTGTGTTCACGCGATCCATCTTAACATCCATTCATGAAATCAGCTACATAACACTAAAGAAATAGGGGGAAATAATAAAAGTTATCATATGTTAAAGAAATTCCATATGTGCATTTTGAAAATTCTTATGTATGTCGGCTATATCCGAAGTGCAAAATTGGCCCATGGTAGTGTTATTGATCACGTAAATGACCGGTATGATTATAAACATGTCTGACCAAGACCATTCAAAAATAGATGAATTTTAGGTCAAAGTGCTTAAATTTCCAAGTTTGGTGTAAAATTTACCAACTTGTGCTAAAATCAATCTTTGAATTGGTTTGAAATATACAAACTTAAAAGAAAATGACATGTTGAGTTCGGGTGGAAAATTGACCCAACTTAGATGAAAATGAAAATCTTGAGTTCGGGTGGAAAATTGACCCAACTTGGATGAAAATGAAAATCTTGAGTTCGGGTGGAAAATTGACCCAACTCGGATGAAAATGAAAATTCTGAGTTCGGGTGGAATTTTGACCATTTAAATTCAAATTTAGGTGCTAGATGTGTCTTTGTCAAATTTGTTGAAATTTGTGTCTTTGTCAAATTTGTTGAAATTAACAAGTGCTTAACTTTTTTATACAAAATTTATCTTCCTGGCAGGATACTAGTGGTAGACATGTGTTGTGTAGTTAAGTTGCAAATTTTTTGATTTTATGAGACTTAGAATTTTTCTTTGCTGCTTTAGAATTCTGGACTTAGCGGACTTGTGTTTGCCTTAATGAACTTCATCTTGAGGCAAGTCCGCTAAGAACATTCCATGGGTTTGATAACTTGTTTGCTTTTAGTGAACTTGTTGTTGAACTTGTAAATTTTTCGTGTTTGCCTTAATGAACTTCATCTTGAGGCAAGTCCGCTACGTTGATTTCATCCTTAGCGAACTTCTCCCTTTCTTTTAATCTTTATTTTTTTCTAAATCCTGAGAATTCCGCTAAACAGTTATTGTTAGCAAACTTCTCTTCCATACTTAGAACATATTTGTTGGGATTTGAAGTCCGCTAAGTTGATATTGTCCTTAGCCAACTTCTCCCTTGTTTACTATTTAAATTTTTATTCAAGTGTTTGAGAAGTCCGCTAAGAAGGTTTTGCCTTAGCGAACTTCTCCACTAGTCTGTAAGTCTGCTGAGGTGTGTTAGTTCTTAGCAAACTTGTTTATATCTTAACGGACTTCATGCTTTACTTAGAAATTTACTTTACTCAAGTTCATTTTGGCCTTAGCGAACTTCCCACAAAGCCTTAACTAACTTCCATTTAGGCTTAGCGTACTTTCTTACCCTTAACGAACTTCCATTTAGGCTTAGCGTACTTGCTTAGCCTTAGCGAATTTCCATTTAGGCCTAGCGTACTTGCTTAGTCTTATTGAACTTCATTGGGCTTAGCGTACTTCCTTAGGCCTTAGAGAACTTGTTTACTTAAGCAGATTTTGGCCTTGTTCTCTTTAGCGTACTTGTTTAACCCGGTTAGTTCTTAGCGAACTTAAGGATAGGGTTTGCGAACTTGTTTGAATCTTAATCATATTTACAAGTTCGCTTAACCTAAGACTATAAAAGGGGGGCTTGGTTGTTTTTCTCATACATTTGTTTAAACTCTCACACCCGCCTCTAATTCTCTCGAACCAACGACCCTGAAACTTCACTGTGCGATCGAAAAACTCTAAACCTCTCTCGAATCTGTGAAACTTCTTGCATCTAGGGCTGATTTACTCACTCTTGTTGCATTTACAGGTTCGGTTTTACATTCACATAGGTTAATTTTTTGATCTCGATGATATTGGTGAGCCGTAGGTGTGATTGAAGATTTTTAGGGTTCTAGTGGTTTAATTTGATGCTATTACAGATTCCTATCACTGTTACTTGTTCATAATTCACTTTTGTTCAAGATTGAGGTATGTGAATCTTATCTCTCAAATTTCACTCATTGAATCTGAGAAGTTGTGTACAGGGTTTTCGGTTTGAATGTGCTTGAACTGAAAATTTCTATAAAGGATAAAACTTTTGGTTATGAATTGTTTGACTATTGGTTTAAGTAGTGTAAATTACTACATTGTTTAAATCAAGGACACAATTTGTGATCACTGTTCTTTATGAATATTTAGAAACTTTTGACTTAGAAAAATTTTGAGACTTGGTTAGACAATTAGGTTTCACTGTGACTGCTGCTATCTTATTTTGGATATACATATGAGATTGTGCAAATGTGCCCATGAATCCTAAGTTTGCAAATTTACAAGTTTCATGATTATTCCTTACATTGATGATTGGATTGACATAGAGAAAATCACATTATGTAAAATTCACATTGTCTCCAATCATAGTGATTTGATCTCTGTAGTTATTGACTGATTGATAATCTGAGAACTTGAAACTGTTGATTAATGCTTAATTAGTCTAATTATCAGCAAAATTTATCTTTTAAGACTTTAACTAAAATTGTTGAATTCTGCCTATACCATCTGTATACATTTCTTGAGTCTAACTTATTCTGCTTGATCCTATAACAGAATCTGTTGTGATATTGGTCAAGAACATTGCATCTCTTTCTAGTGATCATAACAAAATTTAGATCAACAAAGAGATTACTCATTGAGTCATTTGAGAATTCACTGCATCATAGATTAGATCTTAGTCACCTATAGATGTTCACAAAGGTATGAGATTCTCAATTCTAGCATATATATTCTTAATCAGGTAGAACGTCATCTTTTTCCAACTTTACTTGCAACTTGCTCTCTTTTTGTTAATTGACATCCAATTGAGCCAACATTGGTGGTTTAGTCTGTTTAGGATCCACTTAGATCTAGAACTAGTCCATAACTCAGGTGAAGGGATCTTGGACTCATTTAACACAGAATTTGAAACTGTTTGACTGTTTTGGCCTATTTGAGTTGATTTGATCATCTCTGTGATCAATAGTGAGCATAATTACTTAGGATATGATCCATGACCTCCTTTAGGTTCATATGAACTATCTTAGGCGACTAAGCTCTGACTGAACACAGTTTTGGTCATTTTGACTTTACTAAGTCAAATTTTGCATGAGATTGACCTTTATGAGACTTATGTGGGTATCTTGCTTGAATGTGAATTTGGTGACTTGATTATGTTGATTCTTAATACTTATGTGCATAAGTTTGCTTGTTTGGATTGAATTTAACATGTTAATGCCTCCATCTAATCTGTTAAGCATAGATCACCACATTTTGTCCTTTAATGTTCGAAATTGAACTTCTGAACCCATTAGGACCTTTGGCATGTTCATGTGTGTTAACTTGATCTGTTGCTTCTAGACAATCTCAGTCGTTGTTGAAATGTGATTTAGACACTTCATAGTAAATTCTAAAGTCTTATGTATCTGCATGTGAAATCACATTGATCCTAGCGGACTTGTTTTAGTCCTTAGCGAACTTCATTCCTTCTTCGCGAACTTGAAGCCTGCTTAGCGGATTTGAGTCAAGACTTCATGCCATTAGATCAGTGTTTGAACTTCTGATACACTAGGATTGTTCTGTTAGCCTGAAAAGTCAGTGTTACACCTATTTCATGCATCTAATTGGCCTTTGAAATAAGATAGACCTTTTATATCCTAACTTGCCTGTCTTATACCTAAATATACTGATTTAGACTAAGTTGTTCATTTTCCTCAATCTTAAGACACCAAATCAAGGGATTCACAAGCTCGGGTGGAACCAAGTCACAATGTGACTTTCCATGAACTGATTTGACAAACTGGGATTCTAATACCTCATTTTATATCAAATGAACTTAAAGTCCTAGGGTTTCTGATCCCAGCACTACTAGAAAAAGAGCCTTTCTTGACGCGCGAACAATGACACTCGCTATTTTATGACGCGCAAAAACGAGTGTCATTAAAAATCTGTCATAAACTGTGAAATTTTAGGAGTAGATGACGCGCAAGTGTGCGCGTCATAAATTTCTGTCATAAATAAAAAAAACACGGAGTACACCTTATAGTGCGCGTCATCTTTAAAGTGTCGTTTTATGTTTTATTTTCCCGCTTAACTTTTTGCCCAAAAATTTATTCCCGCTACCCCTCTAAAAGAAAACCCTAAATATTCATTCCCGCTACCCCATCTCTAAAAAACCCTAAATCTCTCATACCATTCTCCTCCTCCCTCAACATCGCCGCTGCTTGAACCTAGATTTTCCTGCTTACCATCTCTGCCTGGATTCCCCCCCCCCCCTAATCACCGCCGCCTGGATTTTCCCGCTTAACCACCGCGGCCTGGATTTCAACCGCTTACATCGTCGCCCCTGCTTCTCCTCATCGATCTAATTGATTGAGGCTGATGGTGGAATCAAGCATAATCGATCCATTGCTTCTCCTCTCATTTTCAATTTTGGGGATTCCAACTCCGACCGGTCACCTCTCAATCGACGGGTTGTACAGAAAACATTGCCGCACTTTCTTTGCCAGATCCACTGGTCGTCTCTCCGACGGTCGCCTGCTCATCGATTTCCTCTGTAAGCTCCTCTTGTGAGGACTTTCTATCTGCTTTCTTACTTTCGTACTTTGTCATGATATCTGTAATTTGTCTCGTCTACAGGGAGTTTTCATGCCACGCGTATTGGATTTGTTTTTTTATTATTCTCGTTTTGAGTTATCAGAGTACAATGACGACAAATTTAAGATTCCCAGCGACTCCAGTGTGATCATAAAGAGGGTTCCAACAGAATATGTGCCTTCAGCTATGTAAGTGTTGTTCAATTTTGAACGAATCCAATACCTTTCACAAACCCTTTCAATGCATGTATTATGTTAAAGAAATATATCCTTTTGAGGAGTTATTGCATAAAATCTCTCAAATTAGTTGGTGTATTAGCAGTCTTTTATATGGCGGCTTTAGTTAATTATGGGAAGAATTTATGCTAATGTCTAACTAGGCTTAGCAGCTATCATAAGAAATGAAGGCAACTAGCTATTCTGTTCATTAATATCATAGATAGGATGACAACCACTATTCCGTGCATGACATGTTATTAGTTGTTTATGGTGTCAAGATGTGTCAAATAGATTCTTTAAGTAAGAAATAGGAGCACCAGTTTTGGTATTAAAACATAGGGAGATATGAATGTTATGAATGAAAAAGAGTAGTCATATTTTCACTCTCTAAGTAGATGAATGTGTGAATTTTCTTTTCAGCATCATTCAGGCTTCTTAACTTCATAATGAATGGTGAATCACTCAAGTTTTTTAGTGAATGCCAAGTACAATCTTAACTTTATAAATTTTATATCTCTATTGCCTCAGATAATTCACATGTTTTCTTTACTTTAGTCACTCCTTCAGTAACTGAAGGGATAAAGAATATTACTTCATCAGTTTTAGCTTTCAAACTAATGCACATTTAGTCTCACGAAGATATTGTTTTATCTGAGGTACAAGTCCACTTGGAGTGTCAAGATGTGTATATTAGCATGTCATGTTCATGTATGATCACATTTAAACTTATAATTATAGAAACTCTAGTGGGCATGTGGAAGCAACTATAAAAAGCTATAGGCAAGCATTGGCTATACGCCCTGATTTCCCTGAAGCCACCTGTAATCTGTTACACATATTTATCTCTATTTTGTATCTTAACAAAGGTGCAAAGTCTGTGTTTTATTTTCTTGGTGAATGCAGGTTTATTTAGAACCTTCAGGTGTTTGTGATATATTGCCTAAACCACGTGTCTTCATCTTGATTTACTATGGTTAGTTCAATACACTACTTTTTCACAAAAACCGAAAGATTTTGTTCAGAAGGAAGAAAAAATGAAGTTTCTAAAGATAGAACTTACTGATATAGAAAGACAACAAAATCAAGAACTATTCTATGACCCTTGGAAATTAGATTACGGTTCATCGTACTCTCAAACTTTCATGTGTCCAGATCTCGGGTCTACAAAGCAAGTCCAGATCAACACCTGGACCATAGATAATGCACAGTCTGCTCACATGCCGCCCATACACAAGACTGATATCCCACCCACCCTGCCAGAAGCCTCTTATCTAACAGCTCTTACCTATAATCTTCAGTTAGATATCCAACATGGACCTTTGATCATCAAACCAGTCTATCCCAGCCACTCTAAAGGTGAATCTAGTCTTTTTTTTGAAAACACTTGTATGTCTTTTGATGAGATCATGGTGACTGATGATCAAGACCATCCGTTCAAAGAAAGACAAAACTTTTTGACAAAATTTGGTAACTCTGCTAATAAAGAAGACATCTACCCCAATTTTAAAGATGTTTGCTTCTGCGAAGTTCCAAGAAAAAAGAAAACATCTTTTGAACAAAATTGGAGAAAAGGGAAAAATATCTCAGCAAAGAAAGTTCAAGCTCTCAATAGCAATGAACTTATCTTCACTTGCCTAGTGAAAGGTCCCCCAGGATATGCGGATAAGGTCCCAAGCATGGACTTCAAGACAGCTGACCTCACCCATATGAAACACATCAACGTAAAGCCAATTGATGTTTCAGAGGATGAGCCAGGGGATGTACATTTCCGCTCCATCTTATATAATGATTCAAGCCCCAACGAAGATGAATCAGAAGTACCAGAGTCTTCAGAATTGTGTTTTGGCAGAATGTAAATCCACATGGCAGCAGACTCTACCTGGAATGCTGATAATGGCAACCAACCTATTCGTGTAACCAAAGGAATGCATCACTCCCTAGACAACACGACAACGCTTGAGCAACAAGGACAAAGCCAGACCTGCTACTCAGCAAAACGTTCTTGAGTCGAGAAAAGGACCCTTCCAAAAAGTCAAATGACAAAATACCAAAGGAGTAGTCTCCACCCACTTGCCCTCTGAGCAGATTCCCCACCCACTTGCTGATGTGATGCCACCCGCTGAGTGGATCCCCCACCCAATTGCTGATAAGATGCTACCTTCTGAGTGGATTCCACACCCACTTGCTGACAAGATGCCACCCGCTGAGTGGATCCCCCACCCACTTGCTGAAAAAATGCCACACTCTGAGTCGATTCCCCACCCACTTGCTGATGTGATGCCACTCGCTGAGTGGATCCCCCACCCACTTGCTGACGAGATGCCACCATTGATTCCCGCGGCAACAAACCTAACAGATCAATGGACTACCAATGTCCAACTGGAAGAAATTCCTCAGGAGATTAATGATGTGATCGTTCAACAAGATCTATGGCTTAGACCATCTACCAACTACAAGGTTTATCTCACGATCACCCTGCAGAAGCATGGATCAGTTATAGAAGGTGATAAGTTTCATCATGATTATCCCTTCTTGAATGTTCTTTTCATCAAAGAACTTGATGACTTACCAAAAGAGGCCCTAGGTTTCCTCTGGTACCTCACTGAAGTTTTCATAGTAGCCATGGATTTCGATATGCATCAGTTACTAAGCTACCAAACGGGTTGCTTATCAGAAAAGTTTCCTGACAAGAGATAAAATACTCCCAGGTTCTTACATTGGTTCCTCCCATTACAAGAATGGATCCGTTTCATGGTTTCGTATGCCACAAGACTCTACATGCAAATATTCCACGGGCAAAGTTTCCAGACTCTCCAAATAAATCATACAAGCCCAGAAAGCCTTATCCATGCGTGGTATGAGACTAACCCTTCAGAGTTCTACTACGTGATAAGCCAACATGATGATTGGATGAACACAAGAATGGACTTAGCAAGTGCAAACCATGCAGACAAAGATGTTCCTCTTAATATCTTAGAAGGAAGAGACATTGGCCCACCAGGTAATCAACATGCCAATGAATGGGAAAATGCCATCATTACCCATACCAACAATTCCTTGCTCTCCATGAAACCTATAAGTTGTTCCTCCCAGGGTCCAGATGATAATCCACATGACCCTGGAGATATCATCATGGTCTTACACTAGCTTATATCCCCATTGAAGATTACCAGATCTGGTATCCCCCAGACCCAAATTTCACTCCAACATGAGTTCAGAAGAACAAACATCCCTGATGAACTCATAGGGATAATAGAAGAGACTGCTTTAAAGGAAAGGTCCTTCTCGAATTACAAGACGATCCTCACCCTACATATCCATGGTTTGTTTATGAAAGGTCTCATATTTCACCCAGACTATGTCTATCCTGAATGTCTTTCATATTCGTGACCTTTACAGTCTTCCGAAAGAAGCTTTGTGTTTCTTTTTGTACCTTTTTGAATCTCATACTATTGTGATGAGTTTCAACTCTTCTTGTTTACTCGAGTATGTAGCCGATTGTCAATCTGATCTACATGATGAGAAAAGGAAGATGTTAGATCTACTTCAATGGTTCCTCCCATTGCATGAATGGATCCGGCTCATGGCTCCCTATACAAAGAAATACTGTATAACCATGTTAAGCCGACCCAGCCATTACAGATCCCCTTCGAACACTCATGATGACAAGGCAACCATCCTACACACTTCTAAGTGTTTCATATGGAAATGGACACATATCAAACAATCAAACTTATGGTTTAAATACAACCATAAGTCAAAATGGAAATGCATAAGAAGATATTTGGCAGCTGCAAATAATACAAAAGAAAAAGATATAGATCCAAACATTTGGAATGGATTGTTGGTATGGAAGAATGGGAACCCATATTCAAAAATGTGGAAAGATTCTCATAAACACCATATTGATAATCATCCTTTCAAAGGATCAATATCATTATTTTAGGATGAACTTGGAGCTTGGGATTACCCCATCAAAAGACCCTCGATGTTCGGAGGCCATTAGGCTTTCCATCTTCAGAGAACCATAGATTAAAAAAGGACCAACCTTGTGCTTTTTGCATCAAAAGAGGAGAAGGATTAAATCATTCATCTTTTTAGTAGTATGTTATGTGTGCATAGGATCAAATAAATGTTGAGCACTCTTATATTGATTAATAAGTATGCTTAGGCTTAATCACTCTTATAGTGACGAAAGCACTTACATATTATTCTTATTCTTGTTTATCAACTAGTAAGTGGAGATGTAGTAGTTGTCCACTAGTACAAGTTGATCACCTTGTAATATTCCACTAGGGAAGTGTAGTATGACGGAAGTAATGATGTAATCAAGCCCTTCCTTGGTCTATAAAAGGAAGGCATTCTCTTCATTACAAGACACACTTGTTTGAAATAAACATTACTTCTATCTTTCTCTCTAGTATCTGTTAAGAGTCTTTATGAGTTATTCAGAGCTATCTGGTATTGCTCAGTTCGATTGAGTCAATTGTGTGGTTAAAACCTCGTTTCTCATCGTGTTTTTCATCGTGTTTTTCATCGTGTTTTTCATCTTGTTTCTGAAAATCTTCCTTGTGTACATCATGCTTCACGTTCAAATTACTTGTTTCTGCTGTTTTTCGTTCGATTGATCGTCCAGAGCTCAAGAGTTTCTGTGTTTCTGTGAGTTTCAAATTTTTTCCAAAAATTCTCGGTTGGCCGAACCCTAAGTTCGCCATAACCGCTCCGAACCTGAATTTCGGAGAGAGTTCGGTCCTTATTCTGTTCGGTGAGAGTCAGGTCCACGTTCGGAGAAAGTTCGGACCGAGTTCGGACTGGTTCAGAGAGAGTTCGGTGATTAGTCACTATAGTAGTTTGGACATCTAGTGTTCGGAGGAGTTCGGACACAAATCTAAGTTTATGAAGAGTTCGGACGGAGTTTGGACTGTGTAATCTTGTTCGGACTAAGTTCGGAGCATGTTCGGAGCTTCATTAGAGTTCGGAGGAGTTCGGACCTATCAAAAATTTCTAATTTTCAAAATGTCGGATTTCCAAGCATTCACTGCTATTCAGTCGCAAATGCAGACGTTGTTGAACTATGATAATGAGATTGGGACTACTCAGAAAGTGCCCAAGTTGCTCAAGTTCGAAGACTACTATAATTCGAAGAAGCGAGCGTATATTGGAACTACTAATCCTGATCTATGGATTGCTATGGATGCGCCGTACGTTTATCCGGTTGGTCTCAACAACGTACCCATAATGCCAAGAAATCTGGATCTAAGTCAGAAAACTGATTACAACAGAGAACAAAAGGCCTACGGTCTTCTAACTCAAGCATTACCGAAAGAGTTGTTGCATCAGTTTAAAAGTTGTAAAGATTCTCATGAATTATGGACAACTTTGAAGGAACGATTTGAAGGCAACGATCAATACAAAGAGAGTATGAGGAAGGTCTAGAACAAGGATTTTTATAACTTTACACATTTTGATGGTGAAGGCATTCCTGAATTAATCTCGAGATATTGTGATCTATTATCTGAGATGGATACTGTTCCGATTAAGAAGGACGATGAGGAACTTAAAGAAAAATTACTTGAAGGTTTGCCATCAAAATGGGAATCGTATGTCTTGATGATTACAAATGACAAAGATTATTCGACGTTAACATTTGTGAAGCTGTTGGGCAAGTTACAAGCGAGAGATTTAGAATTAAAAAATGTGAATACAACACCTGCTGAGGTCCAGAATCCCGAAGTTTACTATGGTTCAAATGGTGCAACGATTTCGGGCAAATCTGGTAAAGCAACAAGCTTACTTTCATAACCGGAAAATTCATAGAAGAATTAATTATTTGTTTATTAAATGGTTTAATAGACAAATAATTAATTAGTTAATTATTATTAATCATTAAGATTAATTAAGCGACATAGGACATTAAATATTATTTATGTCATGGACGGAAATCGACGAATTATTAGTTTGACTAATATTCGTCAGATCTCGGCAAGCAATGAACATTTAAGCGGTTAAATGTTAATTCCGAGAATTTGATGGTTCGATTAAGGGCTAATAATAAACGAGGGACCTAACAGGAAATTAATCAGATATATATCTGATTAATGGAGGGGGCGAAACCCTAATCCTCCTCAAGAGAATTTTCAGCCCCCTCCCTCTCTCTCCTTCTTGAAGTCGACGCCAACCCACCCCATTGGTCGTCGTCGATCGTTGTTCTCCGACTCTATCATTCAATCATGAGAACCCTAATCGCTTATCATCATTCTCGACGTGGTTTCCTTCTTCCGGTAGCCGTCACGCATTGAAGCCGAGAAACCCTAGCCGCCGATCGTGTCGCCTCCCCTAGTCGACCGTCGCCGCTGCCCCGTCGCTCCGCCGCCGCTCGCCAAGCTGCCGCCGGGCGGCCTCCTTCTTGTCGTCGCCGTTTCCGCACCACCGCCGAAGGTCGTAACCGAGCCTAGCCGTGAGCCGCTACCGCAGCCGCCGCATCCATCGCACAGCCGTCGCCGCCCCTCGCCGTCGCCGGTTCCCACCGCCGACACACCCCTCGTGAACCTCCACCGTAAGGCGTGTTCACTAGTCGTCCGCAAACCCTAGTTCGCGCCCAATCCGACACACGTGTTTTTCCCGGTGCTTGAGTCATTGCGTAGAGAAATCGTGAGTGCGAGGAAATCAGACTCGTTCGACGAATCATTGCCTGCGAAACCCTAGCGTCACCCGTTGACTTCCGGTGTCTTGAACGTTTGTTTGAATCACTGCTCAGGTATATCTAAACTTGTTACTAGTTTAGATTTAATCGTTTATATATTTATGATTGTGTCACGTTTTGTTTAACGCGATTTTGGTGTTTGCGCGTTTGGTGATTGTTGAATCCTGTTGATTTGGTTTACGTTAATTAACTGGTTTTCGCGTTAGTAAATTAAATCATTTTCCGCTGCGTATTAAATTAATTGTTAATTTAATTATCTAATTTAATATACTCGGTAATCGATTAAATAATTATTTATCGTAAATAATTAATTCCAAATAAAAAAAAATTGCTATTACCGAGACCCAAATGCCACTGTCGTAACCCAACAGTGGTATCAGATCCTTGATCACCACACGAAAACCCAAACCGGTCGATTTTAAACCGGTGTACTTTCACGAACTGGGGTTCTGAACCCGAAAGTCGCAAAACTGAATGAATCGCTATTCAAATATGTTTAGTCGACTTAAATCCACTAAACATAATCCGATTCAATAAAATTGATTGAATTATCTTTCGTACATATTCGGCCCAACCCTATTCTGTTTTGTCATGGATTCGTTATGGTTTGGCCCTTTTTGGCCATGTTGTTTTGTTTTGGATTGGCCCACTTTTACTGGGTTCAAAGTTGTATTTGTTTAAAATAAAATGGTTTTGTTTTAAATTATAACTGCTCACCTTCGCTTGGACGAACGAGACGAGTTATGACACGACCCATTTGAGATTATCACTTTTGATTTTCGAAAATGGTTAGAAGCTCAAACGAGACCGACGTTTCCATATAACGCGCAGGAGCTTGTTGAAGCCAGTGGGAGCGACTAAATTGATCAGGGAGTTTTTTTGTTCTGAAAGTGCGTGCACGTGCGGATCTTCTACTTAGTCGTAACGAAATCAATATAAACGAATAGAACACAGAGAGTAAATACAAATCTGGCTTGTATTAACCACAGAGAGTTTACACAAAGACACTCAGAAGATATGGCATGAACAACTTACTGAATTCTACACAAGACAACATATTTATACTAAGCTAAACCCGCTGGTCCGAACCTGAGGTTCGGCCCGAGGTTCGGCCATGTCCGAACTCCAGGTTCGGCCTGAGTTCGGACCTCAGCATTCTTGAGTGAATCAGTCTTATATTCGATACTTCACATGACGATCAAGAACCATGTATCAACAAACTCCCCCTCGGCATGTGCAGTATCATCTTCTCTATTCAAACTTGTATCTTGTATCTTCAATCAAACTCTTCCTCGATCTTGACGATGAGTTTAATCTTGAATA
>JBCNJP010000006.1:19405837-19518231 GCA_039602395.1 Deinandra increscens subsp. villosa | reverse complement strand
TGTCCCTAAAACCACTTTATTGTGCCATCATTGGTCCTAAACACAACGTATTGGTTATATGCACACATTAGTGTGCTACTAATTAACTGACTAAACACACCTTATTGGGCCATAATTGGTCGTAAACACAACTTATTGGTTATATACACACTTTATTGGGACTCATTTGTCCCAACGGACCCTCATTGCCCTTAAACACACATTATTCGGCCATCATTAGTCCTAAACACAACTTATTGGTTATATAAGACACACCTTACTAGGACTTATTGGTCCCAACCGACCCTCATTGCCCTACTAAACACTCCTTATAGGGCCATCATTGGTCCTAAACACAACTTATTGGTACTAAGAAATAACATCAATTAAATAAGCGGAATACGTCTATCTTACCAACCAAACCAAATACTACTAGGAAAGGATCAAACACATCTTTAATACGCAATAGGAATCATAATTATTATACTAAAATCATTATGTAAAACATTGTCAATGTCAAATCATAGGTAAAACAATAAATAGATCACATTGTCTTAGATGACATCAAGAGACTTAGCCTCTCATAGCTAAACTAATGAAAACAACAATTGAAATGTAAATAAACATGTTTGTAAGCGCAAACCAAAGTCGAACAACGGCCGAATCTGCGAATAGCTCGATATCACGAACGATTGAACACTTCTTGACCTTGAAATATTCAACTTTGACCTCTGAAATCTTCTGGAACCGAACTCTACTGTTCACAATTGTGTAACCTCTTGAAATGGCAAAATGGTTGGGTATTTATAGTGAATGACTAGGGTTTCGGAAATTGGGCGTAACAACTCGTTACATGGTCACAAGCCGTGAGCACCACCTTAAATTAACGAACTAGGGTTTCTCCGGCTAGCTTCAAAATGGGCCGTGATGGCTATCACGGGTCGTGACGTGGAGAAAAAGTCAGATCTTTGATTCTTGTACAAATTAGCCCCAAAACTTCATAAAATCCTCAAATATCACTTTGGCCCCCTCTAATTACCTGTTTATGACATTTTACAGAAAATAAGGGTAATATAGACCAACATAATGCATAAACTATCAATATTCATGGGTGTTTGACTAATAAAATAATGTTTAATTTAAAGCACATCATAGGTATCGAATAATATGGAGTTGTTGAGTAGAAATGTACCCGTCACAGTGTTGGGATCACTGCTGGCATCTCCGGCGTTGATCACGAACGCTCTTCCTCTGGCTTGATTGGTGTTCTGGTTCTTTGCCTTCGGGAAATCCTTCTTCCAATGGTCAGCAACACCGCAATTATAGCAGGAGCGATTTGGGTAATCGCGGATGATGTGGCCCTTGGCCTTACAGCGGGTGCAGTAAACGTTTCCGCAGTTGAGGTTGTGGTGAAGGTTGCATTTTTTTCCCAAGGGTGCGCTACTAGTGTAACTTGACTTTTTAAGCTCTTGCATGGGTGTAGTAGTGGCTGATAAACCTCAAATTATACATATTTTTATAACAAATATCTCTCACAAAATGACACAAATCTGAGTCACAAACATCAAAACAAGTCTCTTTTGTTTTCTTTTTAGTTTTTAAGGTTTAGAGTGTGGAAAATAGAAAAGGAACTGATTATGAGCAAAAACAGAAGAAAAATATCAAAGTTCAAGATTTTGCAAGCCTGGCACGCCCTGTGCCCCAGCTAACACGCCTCGTGCCGCACCCGAAGATCCTCCCGACAAGATTTTGATCGCACACCCCGTGTCTGTGATGGTAAACCGTGTCATCTGACACAGCAAGGCCCGAGCCCAAGCTAACACGACCCCGTGCCATGTCAGAAGGAAGATACCAGATCTTGATGTTGAGTCAGCACGGCTCGTGCCCAAGCTAGCACGACCCCGTGCCATGTCAGAATAAAGATACCGGATTTTGATGCTGATTCATCATGGCCCTTGCCCAAGCTAGCACACCCCGTGCCATGTCAGATTTCAGCCTATAAATAGCGGACTCCTCCTCATTTGTAGCTTGCTCAATTTCTTTTATTTCTCTCTTACGGTTTTGAGTCATTTAGTGTTTTCGAGTCTTGTAATCAAGTTTATAAGAACTTTAACTTAAGCAAATCTTTAATACCATTTCTGGCTAAATTCTTATACTTACGAGGTGACAAACCTCTGGTGGGTTGGGTAATGACCTCCTAAGCTTGCTTAAGGTGTGTCTAATGACTTTATGAAAACCCTTTTTATTGAAAGTTTATTATTAATTTTCTAAATCAAATGTGCTCTTCGTATCACAGACCATTTGGGGAGTTGAAATCCCAAAGGCCAGACTTGTGACACTCGGTCGGGGGACGATGCATGATTCGAAAGGTGACTCGCGCCCCATGCTACATGATACGATCGAGGTCCTTATGTCTATGTAAGCAAACTCGGCTTACCACGCAGGTGCGGGCTTAAAGTATTTGGTTATGAATGAGGGTTGGTAATATTTTATCACTTCACGGAAGCCGAGATGGTATGTGTTTGTGAACTTGGCTCAGGTTACGTCGCACATACACATGCGAAGATCTAGGTGCGAATGAAACGGACCAGAGTCCCTTAAAAAGATCATTTTCATAATAAAATAATCCGGCACGCAGGGTTGTTCCCCTACTGGTTCATGACGGCATATCGAGTATGGTAAGTCGCCGGTTTGAGGGGCCCCATAACTAAATAATCCGGCACGCAGGGTTGTTCCCCTACTGGTTCATGACGGCATATCGAGTATGGTAAGTCGCCGGTTTGAGGGGCCCCATAACTAAATGTTGTTTCGGTTACTAGCAGCACCTTCCCACGGTGTTTGTACTCCTCGTAGACGGTTAATCGTGGAGATGGTGAATCAGCCTAAGATTCCGAAAGGTAGCTAGCCCCATGCTAGTAAATGATCTTAAGCAAGACCAAGAATCCCCATTTCCTCAATCTTAACCACTGGTAAGCTCCCCCAAGTAACACTAACTCTGATTTGTATAACTTTTAAATACCATCTTATTTATTATCTTTTATTTTCTTTTCTTTTCTTTTAAAAGTATTATCTTCTAAACTAACCTAAGATCTGCCTAGATGATAACAGCAGACTAATTATCCAGAGCACTCATTTTCCATTGTTTCCTGAACAACCCCGATTCAACTTACCTCTACTATACTGCACCACGATGGGTATACTTGCCCGTGTAATGTGGTGAAATAGTAGTTGTCAAGAAAATCAGGTTTTATAAATTTAAAAGCTTACAACTGCTAAAATAGGTTTGAAAAATAATGTCATATTTTAAGTACACCTCAGCACACGTCAAGCTTTTTGGCGCCGTTGCTAGGGACACAAACGAGGATTTGGAAAAAAAGTCCAAGTTAGCAGCCTACCCAATAGTTTAAATTGATTTGCTTTTACTTAGTTTAGATTTTTTTTTTCTTCTATTAGTTTTTCTTATTCCTTTTTGTTGTTCGATCTTTTCTTCTACTCATCTATCTTTCTTTGGGAAATATTGCAATGATGGATAATAATCCGGAGGAATATTTCGGTTACAATGATGGTTGGCCTCAGTCTGTTTTGTGTAAAATCTGTGATGGTCCCCATTACTCTCGGGACTGCAACATATTTGCATGAACGCCTGCGTTCCTGCGAGTGGATGAGCCACCAGATGAGTCCACCAGCCATCATTATAGTTCTTTTCACAAGCTCAGTCAAATAATGGTTTTTGTTAAAATTATAATCAAACTGAGCCTAACCAACATAACCGGCAAAATAACATTACAATACAAGATTTTGAAAATGAACCACTACTTCAAACTCTACTTCTTGTTCCCATGATTTTTTCTTTGTCTGTAAAAAGTGTAATGAGAAAAACTCGCAAGGCACAAGCTTTGCTTACACACTACATACAGAAAATCCACCTTATATACGCCCCAAGTCAAAACTTGAAGAAACTATAGAAAGAATGTTACAACATATAAAAGTTCTTGAAGATTACATCAACCGTACACGGGAGGAGGAAAAAGAAGAGGTCATAATCAAGGAAGTTCCCCTAGAACCCAACATCCCAGCTGCAACGCCAGTTTCAACGAGTCTTGAAGAAAAGGAGTTGGACGCAACCCCTTCTCTTCAGATCCCAAACACCTAAGTCGATGAACCAGCCAAGAAAGCTGAAGAAATGTCCAAACCACATGAGACGTGGTGTGTTGTGGTGTATATATAAAATATGATATTATTTTGTGACACCTTTTTAGCATTTGAAGCTTTTAAAATTATAAAACCTAATTTACTAACAACTACTATTTCACCAAATCACGGGCAAGTGCATCCATCGTGGAGCAGTATAGTAGTGGTAAGTTGAATCGAGGTCAATTAAGGACACAATGGAAAGTGGGGATTTTAATACTTTATCTTTGTTAACGTCTAACCAAATCTATTAGGATGAAAATGTTTAAGTAGACTAAAATAAAAAGAATAAAAGAATGTAAAGATAAAATAAGATGGTGTTTTTAGTTTTGTAAATCGAAGTTAGTGTTACTTGGAAGAACTTACCAGTGGTTAAGGAAGGTTAAATGATCATTTATACTCTTGCTTAAGATTGCTCACCAGCAAAAGACCAACCACTTTTCGGAATCTTAGGCTGATTCACCATCCATCTGCCAATCGTCTGCGAGGAGTACGAATGTCGGGGGAAGATGCTGCTACTGAACAAATAAAGTGGTATAATGTCACTTACTTACGGGGTCCCTCAAATCTGCCTATAAAACATGTATATTTTAAGGTACATTAAACAATCTCACACCTGAACCTTTGCTTGTCCTCAAGCAAAACTCTATAAATGAAGGCCCCACACATCCCAAAATTTTATCAATTCGTGGAATTAAGATTCAGGGCACTATAAACGCCGTTCCTCCATTTATTTTCCAACTTGTCTTTCACTGAATTTTTATTTTTTTCATTTGTTGAAATATAAAAAATTATGACAAGCCTACTTATAAGTTCTACACAAACTTATATACCTCACAAGTGATCAATCAACTCTCGGGGTATTGATTGGTATATATTAGGGGTGAACACTCATACCTAGGTGAAAATAAGTAGATAGCATAGGCTTGACACGCAATCAAACCTCCACAGATTTCACTAGAAATCACATAATTATCATGAGGTCTTAAAAAGGATAGGCTTTGGGTTAGGATATGGATATTTTATTTGAAAGGGGGTAAAAAGCGTAAATATCGGTCTTTTTGAGACTTCTCGTTTATGTGTGACTTTCTTCTAAAGAATATTTTAAGAGTTTCCCTAGATTGCTCTTAAGGGGTTTATCCCTTAAATTCAATACTTGCATTTTTTTACAAGGGAGTGCGAAATCCAGGGTCGTTGGATTTTTCACATTTTATTGACCGAGACAAAAAATAGTCACAGTTGGGTTTTTGAAAAAAAAAGAACCCCTTTTTACTAAAATAAGGAGTGTAAAATAAAAAATAAAAAAACTATGGGGGGTTTTAGGGTATTTTGCAAAGGGGTTTTATTTTGCAAATTGATTGGGATGAAGAAACGAAAAGGTTTAGGCTCAAGGGGGTTTACTAGGGTAATATTTTTTCGGGGTAAGAAAGGAGATGAGGAGCTAAAAGGTGGAAATCCTAGGTTCCTCAATCCTTTAATTATGTGGCCTCCTATTTTGTCCATCTCGGGACGTATTACCGTGTCAAGTTCTACCTCTACTGAATTAATTCGATTTCTCTCAGAATCAAAGAAGAAACCAGCATGTTTATAGGTGATCATGCTATATAGGCTCAAATCCTCACTGAAAATGGAGGAAGGGGAAAATATAAGTTGTATAAAAATAAACTTATTTTCTACTTGCCATAAAAGATATATTTCAATTATTTAAATTTTTTGATTCAATGGGATTTAAGTCTTTGATAAATGGAGAAGTGACTTTTACATACACAGTTTCTTGAAGGAAAAACGAATTTTCAAAAAAAATTGAGCAGTACAGAGGCTATTTTTTTTCCAAACGAGTTTTTTGTAAGGCTTAAATATGGACAAACAAAAACTCAAGACCTGCAGTATCCCGTCCCCACAATTAAATTGCATATTGCTCTCAATGTGCCCGCGCGTATACAAAAAAGATAAACAATGAAAAATAAAGCGTGAAAGGGAAGGAGTAAATGGACATGGCGTCCCCACACTTAGACTTTTTTGGGCGCCATGCTTTACCTGACATTCCCGTCTAGCAAGATTATAGATACATTTACTTCCTTCATCCTGCTCAACACGGAAACCTACAAAAGAAATAAAAACATAATACCCTAAATTTGGAGGTTTTGGTTGTTTGTTGGCTCTTTTGTAGTAACAGAAGCGTCACACCCCAACCGACGGCGGAAACATCGAAGCATGATTAGATTGCCCAAAAGCTCATGACAGCTAAATTAAGATGACAATATTTAAATAACACCAATTTTATTAATATTAAAGGTCATTACATAAACGTGAAATTCAAACACAACATAAATGATTCAATAATTTCTTATTAAGAATTTAACTAGGTCCAAATCCCTACGTGGAACAACTTGCATCAAGCATTGGCATTTCCTGCAACATCTATAAGATAGGGTCAACTACAAAGTTGGTGAATAATCACAGGTTTAGTATGTAATGTAATATATAAAAAGGAAAACATGCGAATTGTATCCTATGATAGAATGAGATGAAAGATCAACATACTAGATAAAATGACAACATGAAATTAATGCATAAACAACCCTTAATGAGAAGGTTTCCCTAACCCGAAGGTTAGACTATATGAAATAGGTCTCAAACACCCAACGCCAGAACCGGTCAAGTTGAGTGGGTTGTCAGCCAATAGATCTATCTTTGATTCCCTAGGCCTTACGTTAATGTTTATGCGACATGAAATACATGAAACACTATGAAAAACATGAAATCCCAACACATTGACAAGTTATACTAGAATGAAATCCTACACTCATTCACACATATGGTCTATAATAGCATTATATGAAAATCATGAAAAATCAATAGTTGAGATAGGATACATGTTGCACCCTAAAATGTAAAACACGAAAAAGAGGCAAGGATTACTCACTTGATAGGTTGAAGAGTTTCCACAGAGAACACGAAAATGATAGTAGTAGTCCCAAAGGTCAACCTAAAGGAAAACGAGGGACCTAGTTGAATAACGAAGCTAGGAGACTAGGGGTTCGTGGGCATTTGGGGTTTTGTTTAAAGAAATGTTATTTATTTGACAAGAGTTATATAGTGTACTTATGAGTAATATAAATATTAAGTAAATTCCTATGGCATAAATGAGATGTGTTTTAATATTCATTAATTATTTGATTAACTCAAGGTGTTTATATAATAAGTTTGAATCAGGTTACAACATTAACTAATGATAATAAATAACAATAATAATAATTATAATAATAATAGTAATAATAATAATAATGATAATAATAATAAATGTTGTCACAATAACTACTAATCAATAATTATTTGAATAACCCATAAATGTTGATGTAATATGTATAGAATCTTATATTATAATAACGAGACGTAGACCCCTCCGCGCGTTGCAGCGGGGCTTACTAAATGAACAGACATCGATACAATAACTAAAGCGACGGAAAGTCAACAGCATGTAAATCAATACTTAACAAACCAGAAACAAATATTTCAATAAACCTCTTTAGTGAACAAAAAAAAATTATACTATCAAAAACAAAGGAATAGGCTATGCAATTATCATAACAACCAAGAAACAAAGGCAAAGAAAATAAAAAAGATGAAAATTATAAACTAATAAAAGGAAAAAAAGCATGAAAACGAAGAATTTATCAAAGTGAGATGAAAACGAAAAATTAATCAAAGTGAGCTCAGATATATACTAAAATGATCATCATAGCCTTAGAGACTAAAATCAGATAGATGGCTGAGGTCGAGCCCTTGGCTGCGATAAACAAAGTGTTTATCGCCACGCCGGAAAGACGACCGTCATAGCCAAAGAAAGAATCATCATTGCTCTGCCCAAACGAAGCTAACCAAAACCATCGATGCGCAAATCAGTCATAGCCAAAGAAAAAATCATTATTCCACTGCCCAAAGGAAGCAAACCAAAATCATCAATGCCCAAATAAGACATTTAATCAGAAAATGAACAATCCTTTCTTAGAATATAGCCATCACAGCCATCACAGAATATGAACACAGCCATCACAGCCTAGAACTCCGGCAATACACCGGCAATACAGATCAGACCAACCGAAACAAAGAACCGGCGAGAGAGGGATACGTGGCCTAGCCAATGAGAAAATCCCACCGACCCTTGCAACCAATACAAATAAGGAAAAAACACATCTAACGGAAAAGTCTCAAGGATCCCACCGACATACATGTTGTAAGGGGTATAAAGTGTCAAAACCACAAAGTTTTGTGGTATAAAGTGTCAAAACCACAAAGTTTTGTGGTCAAACTCCAAGAAACAAAAAGTTTCCTATTCACCTTCAATTTGCTCACAGAATATGAACACAGCCATCACAGCCTAGAACTCCGGCAATACACCGGCAATACAGATCAGACCAACCGAAACAAAGAACCGGCTTTAGTTCCATACATATCAGAAACGCATCAGAGAGGGTGAAACCCTAACAGCCGTCACCATCAGCGCCTAACAGGCTCAGGTCAGGCATGAATAATTTATCACATGCACCAGTGAAACCGCCGCCGCCGGAACCGGACCGGAACTCGGATGTGTCGCATCTACGACCAACGGGTAAACCGCCACCGGCGGTCTGCCGACGTCGGAATCGGAGCGACCTACGGAGGATTTCCAGATCTGGACAGTCAAAAGAATAAATCATCACAAAAGACTGAAGAGTAGGCCGATAGTGAACGCCTCAGCACCAGAAATGATATATAATTAACAGGCGGCCGGAAACTGTCAACGGAGCAACGCCTTTAGGGCAGCCGCTACGACGTTAACAACATAGGCCGGAAACATCGGCGATCCTAGAACACCGCCACCGCCACCGGTTGAAGCACAAATCGAAACTCGAACAACTGCAACGCCGATTTGGAACACTCGGATCTCCAACAGTCGTTGCTCAACGTAACCGGAGCATCGACTTGATAGGTTGGACACCACCGAATTTTTAGAGAGAGAGCCAGATATCGGCGGCGTTTAGAGAGAGAGAGAGACAGTAGTCTTGTATGGCGGTGGTGGGTTTGAAGAAATATGGAGAAGCAGAGAGAAAGGGAAGCGTTTGAGAGAAGCAAAGAGAGAGGGATACGTGGCCTAGCCAATGAGAAAATCCCACCGACCCTTGCAACCAATACAAATAAGGATGTTGTAAGGGGTATAAAGTGTCAAAACCACAAAGTTTTGTGGTATAAAGTGTCAAAACCACAAAGTTTTGTGGTCAAACTCCAAGAAACAAAAAGTTTCCTATTCACCTTCAATTTGCTTTGTATATTTATATAACAAGTTGCAGACCCGCCCGCGCGTTGCGGCGGGCCTGCAATAACAGTGTCGTTCAGTTTTATTTGATCTTGTGACTCACCTGCACTTTCTGACGGGTCACTCATTTACCCGTCAATTTAAGTAAAAAACGTTTTAATGTGGTGAAAATATAAAACTATAAAAAAGTATTGACAAAAGTCGAAAACTTTAAAAGTATAATATAAAACAAAAGTAGAGTAGTTAATGGGTATAAAACATAAAAGTCTAAAAGTTTCATGATGAAGGTATAAAACTACTATACTAAAAAGCCAAAAGTAGAAAATTTTAGGGGAATAAAACGTCAAAGTCTAAAAGTTGTGTCGTCAAAGTATAAAAACTATAAAAAAGCTAGTATACTAAAAAAATCAAAGTAAGAAGTTTTAGGGGAATAAAAAGTCAAAGTCTAAAAGTTGTGTCGTCGAAGTATAAAACTATAAAAGTCGTCCTCAAAGTCAAAACCTCTAAAAGTATACTAAAAAATAAAAGTAATTTAATAAAAAACAAAAGTTAAAAAGTTAAGAGATATAAAACGTAAAAGTCTAATAGTCTCGTGGTGAAAATATAAAACTATAAAAGTATATTAACAAACGAAAGTATAAAAATTAAAAGTTTTGTGGCCAAAGTAAAAGACCACAAAACTTAAAACAAAAAAAAACCTTAAAAGTTAGAGGGTAGAAAACGTAAAAGTATGAAACATATGTGGCTAAACTATGAAAACCTAAAGTTTACTATTTTGTAAAAAAATAAAATTAGGGGAATAAAAAGTCAAAGTCTAAAAGTTGTGTCGTCGAAGTATAAAACTATAAAAGTCGTCCTCAAAGTCAAAACCTCTAAAAGTATACTAAAAAATAAAAGTAGTTTAATAAAAAAACAAAAGTTAAAAAGTTAAGAGATATAAAACGTAAAAGTCTAATAGTCTCGTGGTGAAAATATAAAACTATAAAAGTATATTAACAAACGAAAGTATAAAAATTAAAAGTTTTGTGGCCAAAGTAAAAGACCACAAAACTTAAAACAAAAAAAAAACCTTAAAAGTTAGAGGGTAGAAAACGTAAAAGTATGAAACATATGTGGCTAAACTATGAAAACCTAAAGTTTACTATTTTGTAAAAAAATAAAATGTTAAAGTTTAGGGTAGAAAAACCTCAACATGCCAAAGTCTGATGGCAAAACTTTGAATAAGAAAAAGTTTACTTGTCAATATGCCAAAGTCTAGTGGCCAAACTATAAATAAAGAAATGTAAAGTTCAAGGTTAAAAATGTAAATGTTATAAACTATTGTGGCCAAAGTTTAAAACCTAAAAAATTAACTATTCAACTTCAATTTCCATTGTATATATATATAATAATAATAATAATAATAATAATAATAATAATAATAATAATAATAATAATTAACAATAATAATAATAATAATAATAAATAATAATAAACATAATAATACAATTAAAATCATCTAAGCAAAACCTTGAAGGGGTTTCGTATAAGGTGATTATGAATTGATTAATAATGCGAGAATGAACGACTCGTAAAAACAATATATGAAGTTTCAATTATATTTAGACTATGATGTTATAACTATTACAAAATAATCAATACTATATAATAAACAAAAAGTTTTGATAAATAGTAAAAAAAGACACTTGTCATCACCACAAAATTTTGAATTAAGTTAAAACTTTAATAAATAATTATCCAAATACTAAATTTCTATATTAGGGTTTATTTAATTAATTTAAATTTTTAATAAAGTAATTATCCAATGAGTAATTATTCAGATATAAGTTTTTTTTATATTAAGGTTAGTAATTATCCAAATACTAAATTTTAATATTAAGGTTAATATTTTATTACATATATATTATATATTATTAAAATAACATATTTTATTGAATGTACTTTAATACTTTAATATATATATATATATATATATATATATATATATACTATCTTAATATATATATTGGAGAGAGAAAGTTTAATTGTTGAAAATTTAAGAACTTTACAAGTTTTATAGCATTGTGTACAAGTTAATAAAGGTTGAATTCTTAAAATTTATGTTGAAAGGATCTGGGTTCGATTCTTGTTAAGGGAAAGAGAGTCAGGTGTAAAATCCGGTGGCAGAGAAAACCTTCGCAAATCTGAAATTTTTCACTGCCCTAATCTATTTCAAGTAAAGTCAGATATGCTCTTTCTCTCTTCTCTTTACCAATACGCCAATTCTCTATTTCCGGAAAAAACGCAGAAATCTTTCCCTCCTCTCTTATTCACGGTCGCCTAATCCATGAATCCCTACCCTGATTTTCAAACCAAAATCAATCCATCACACATCACGCATCTGGATACATCTCTCCTCATTCCCCTCCCTCTCTCGAAACACATCTGTCCATTAGAGCATCTCACAGAGAAAACCTTCAAAGCTCATCTTCTTCAAGAAATCGATTAAATTTGAAATCTGAAGCCTTTTACGAACCCAGTTTTACTTTTGAAAAAGGGGCTTTAAAACCCTAAACGAAACGAAGAATATCTCAAATTAGGGGTTTTCATGGAGCATCGATTTGAAATCGCAGGTACAGTTCCCAATTTGTTTACGCGTGGTGAACTCTTACCCTACCCAACACTAAAGCAATCAGATTACTCACCAAGTTAGATTATATGGTTTTCAACCTTAATTTTACGATGTTAATTTTGCACCTTTGATTAAACCTTAAATTTTTTGTTGACACTAATTCATACGGTTACATCTCATTCATCTTGTGTTATCGCTATGTAGTTTTGATCGGAAGGGACAACATGTTGAGAAGAATATTAAGGATGCTGGTGGTGTTCTATTGCTCATTTCTTAGGTTTGTTTCAATTTTTGAGTTTTTAGATATATTTACTTGCATTTTTAGGATAAATATAAGTTTTGATTCATCTTGAGTTTATTCATGTATTTGCTATTTAATAAAAAATTATATCGTAAGTTGTGACATGATTTTTATCAAACACTTCCTTTGGATGTATTCTCTTTTTAATCTGCAGATTCATATCCTTTTTATATAAGTTAAAAGCTCATGGGTCTGAATCTGTATGACTAGCATATGTTGGATTTTATTTTGTGATTTCATGTTGTGGTTATTACATCTTTTCATGTGAAGACAATGGATTTTCTTATTTAGTAGATGTTTCTTATTAATGGTTTATCATAGCAGCAGCCTGATTCACCTATGATAAACCATCACGTACAACTCTATAATGCGGGTATTTAGTGAGTTGCTGATATTTATTTTTTCAATAGTCACTACTGTTTAATTGTTCATGGGCTATTTAAATGACAAGATAACACTCGCCTTTGTTTCTAGATTGCAAATCTCATAAGATCTTTGGTATATAAATATGATTTTTGCACCAAGTAACTTTTATAAACACGTTTCTTCTGCAACTAAAGGATTAGAACCTTTTTTTTCTATTGTTTTTCGGTCATTAATTTAATGATTAGTAACTATATGATCTATTCTATTGATGTGGGATTCATGGCCAGCTATTTTGATTAGGCTATGATTTTTTTATTACGTAGGCGACTTCCTTACTTTATGAGGTTGAATTGAACATTTAAGAAGCACATGCTTTCTCCACCGCTGATGGCTTTTCGTTGGATGTCTTTGTTTTTTATGGTTGGACTTATGAGGTATGGTCTTAGTTGTCTCTTTATCGGGGATTATATTTTAATTTAGGTATCTAGCTTATTCTAGAATATATGAACAGATTACAAACTGAATCATAGATGTGTTTAGACGTGGTGGATATATGCCCTGCAGTGGAAAGTGTGGAGAGCGTAAATGCCCTATATTTTCTTAACCTTTTATTTTCAATACAGTTGCCTTCTTAAACTTAAGGGCTTGTTGACAATTGTCTCTGCCTTTTGGTATTGCTTACTCTCATCTGATGATTAATCATACAAGTGAAATGACAATAAGCCTATATATAGTAACAGATGGGATATGTGGCTTGAACACAAAAGTATATACATGTACAAATGAAACAAAATAATGTGTTCTCATTTAGATCCAAAATTCCACAAACTACTCCTACTTTGAAGTTACTTTTATGAAAGGATGAAGTAAATCATATAAATAATTTTTTATCAGATGTGAAATGTGAGAGTAAATAATTTTTCATCAGATGTAAAAAGGGGTGTTTGAACCTATTATCCACAAATCCCTTTTATATTATAGAATCACTTAAAATGAAATTTATCAGACATGAAGTAGGTACATTCCATGTTTAGAGTTTAGACAAACAGCCTTAACTATTGTTTAGGTACATTCCATGTTAAAAGTTTAGACAAACTGTTCTTAACATATTGTTATATTAAGCATGATTTAACATATTCTGATATTAAGCACAAATTCTAACTACATTTTTTTGCTCTTTTTTTTTTTTTGCAGTTTTTTATAAGTTATTACCTTTGCTTCTGATATCATTCTTTGGCACCTTAAAGGTCTTGAATAAGCTGCTATAGCCATCAATTAAATTGGTACGTACATTGGTTGTACTAAAATGATTATGTAGCCAACATTCTCTTACATATGTTTGATTTTTAGTTTCTAAATATTCACAGAAATGGATCCCAGCAACTAATGTTGAACCGTAACTAGGATCACTAACGTCTTGCTCCATGAAGGCATGTATAGTTGATGTCTGGCTCCTTTGATGTTGATGGTGGGGTGTATAAGAAAGCATACACTATTATGGTCAGGTTGAAGGTTTACCGACGAGGTTGGGGCAGGCGGTGGAGGTTTAGAAGTGGTACAAGTTTTGCCATAAAGAATTTAAGATATGATCATATCAGATTTATCTCAGCCTCTCGTATATGTATTAATTTGGGTTATCTAACATTTTGAGTAGATCAATTAGGTTAAAGTAAAAGCAACAGATTAAAGGAATGAAACGAGTCAAATGAATTCGTTAGTTTTTTCAAGTAACAAAACCTCCTAAAAATCCCTAAAAATCTTGAAACAATAATGAAAATTACTCTGTTGTTTATAACACAAATTGATTCCACTGTATAGTCAAACCAAAAATATTATTCACAGAAGTAACTGAACAAGAAGAGAAGAGATGCTTATGTTTGATTGTCCACAATTAACTAAATGGTGAATTCCCAAATGTAGATACTATCTCTAAGTTCTATAAAAAAAATTGTACAACTAGATCATCTTATTAATATCAAGGTAGGTAAGGCAGAAAAGAAAATTGAGTTAATTGCACAAAAAAATTAGCCATAAGCAAGAAGCAATACTTTAAGCTCAAAGCTATTGAGTTTACAGTTTATGTTCAAAGTATTTGAATTTTGTGAATGAGAGATATTTATTAACAGAATAAAGAATAAATAAAATATCTTCAGTAATTTTAAATAGCATGTGATTTTATACTATAGGTACTTTCGGGCAAGTTTTGGAGTGTTTGGACAATGAAAAGAAAGAGATCATAATAATTAGAATTGTTTGGTTAGTAAAAAAGTATCGTGAAGCTGATGTGATTGAAATTAATGTTTTACTAAAGCTTGCCAAACATGAATTTGGTGGCTCACCCTTGGATCTACGTTTTAGTTGAACAAACTTCATAGCATGCTTTTAGAAGCTTGGTCCAATTTTGTATGATTTTCTTCGCAAAAAAACTGCCATTCATTTCCAATTGATCTTATTCTTATATACATCTATCTTTACTATCTATAGAATTCATTGACCCTCAGATTTTGATTTAAAACGTACTATGTTATTACTGATATCTTAAAACTATGTTAGACTTCTATCTTACAACTCATTTGGTTTTAAATTACTATGTTTGTGACCAATATATATTTCAATTCGGGTGTTGTTATTTGTTTGAGTTCTAAAAAAAATGAATACCTCGATGTAAATTGTCGTGCCACCATAACAAGCGAACAAATAAACAAATACCGCGTTGTAGTTTCTTGTGCCGTTGCAACGCGCGAACAGAAGACAAATAACACGTTATACACTGTCGCCGCCGCAAAGCGCGGGCACACGGCTAGTATATATATATATATACATGGGGAGGGGATCATTTGAGAACTAAAAGGAACTAATTTGAGCCACAAGTTTATTTATGTATCCCCCTCCCATGAATTGTAGTGGTCCCCCCCCCCCCCCCCCTTAAATTTTGTTGTTGAGATTTAGTTCTCAAAAGTTCTCAAAAAAAAGTTCTCATTTGAACCTAACCCTATATATATAATACTTATAATACTTTATTCATAATAGTATTTTTAATTAAATATTATGCATGTAATATAATATATAAGTAATTATTCAAATACTATTTTTTTATATTAAGGTTAGTAATTATCCAAATACAAAATTTTAATATTAAGGTTAATATTTTATAACATATATATTATATTTTATTAAAATTATATATTTTATTACATATACTTTAAAACTTTAATATATATATATATACATATATAATGCATATAATACTTTATTCATAATAATATTTTAATTAAATATTGAACATGTAATATAAAATATTTTATTCTATTTAATTTATAATTTTTTACTTTAATTAAGTTTAAATTCAAATTTATCAAGTATTTCATTTCAATATAGTAAACAAAATCCATATTTTCCGTGACTTTATTTTTTTAACTGTAAACATCCGGTTACCCAGGGGTCTTATCATGGCAAAAGATGTTACCCACGACACGATACGACCGTAGTCCATGCGAGTAACCAAGACCCTCTATGTTGCACATCAATCATATAGAAAATTCACAGCCTAAATGCTCACTGTCAAAGAAAATATTTGACCCACCTATAATTACTAAGAAACTTTTATATAATTATAAAAATACATAATTGTTGTAGATTATGATTGTATTTATAGTTTTTTTTTAAACTCAGTCGTGTAACACACGGGGATAAAAAAAAACTAGTGTAATATACACTAATTATAAAAGTATTTTTTATAATAGGATCTAATGATTAGGGATCATCATAAATTTTATTATGATTTATAGTTAGCTTCGTAAGGAATAAGTATTTCTATCATGTGATAGGGGATGGATATAATGAAAATCTCTTTGAGTTGGAAAAACCGTGGAAACTACCACAAAACAAATTTCTTTTTCTTCAAAGTTTTTGTAGTGATTATATGCGTTAATACAAGCCCTGTGGTGAAAAAAAATCAAAAAAACGCCTTGTAGTTTTTTTTAAATTCCGAAATCTAACGTTACGTCATGTTACATATGTAACATTTACCTGTTACATATGTAAAATGCCTTGTTACATATGTAACAAAATCTGTAAATAATTTTTTTTAAAAAAAATCTCTAGGCGCTTTTTTTTTTCACCAAACCCATCAAAAATAAATGTAGAATCTATAAAAAAAATACATTTAAAAAAATAACAAATTTTGAATGACTTTTTTGGCCGGTTAACTTCTTTTTGCAAAAAAATCGGTTCTTAAATATTTCTTTTAAAAAAATTTACTCTGTGTTTTTTAATTTTTTTTTCAAAAAGGGTGTTTTTTTAAGTCAGAGAGTCACCATAAAAAAATCGAAACAAAAAACGAAATTTTTAGCTTAGTTTTCACGGTTTTTCCAACTCGGAGAGGTTTTCATTTTATCCTTCTCCTCATGTGATATTTATAGATATATATATATATATATATATATATATATATATATATAATATATATAATTTTTAAATATATCTATACTATCTTATTATACATATATGAGAGAGAAAATCAAGTGGTTGAAAAATCAAGTTTTAATGCATAATGTACAAATACTTTATGCACAATATTGAATCTCTTAAGAGGTACAAGAAAAAGCAGCATAATGTACAACATGATAAAGCATAAAACGTAACTAAAGGAACCAGACTATACATTCCATTTACAAAATCTTTTTCAAACTCAAATGAAAGGTAATAAAGCTGGTAATCGTACACTCCTTTTGTTTGAACCGATACAGACGACCTAATCTCGTAGATATCCCCTCCCACCTCTCGATAGAAAAGCCTGGCACTCCCTTTTTGACCTAACTCATGTTGCAGAGAAAGAAATTTGAGATTTGAAATTCAAACCTCTCAATAAGCCTCGCAAATCCTTCATTCTCTCTCGGAAACAAAATCCAGTGAGTTCTTACATGTTGATTGTGGATGTAAAGGACATGCGGTGAGTTCTAAATAGTTTTAATCTTGTTGTTATCTAAAGTTAATCCGTTTGTTAATCATTTCATGAATTGATTTCTGATTGATGGTGAGAGAAACGATGGGATTCTGCTTGAATCGGCTCAAACCCTTACGGATTTGACCCTTAAAGGTAGGTTGATTTTATATTCTTCATTGCCGCTTGATTTTGTTGCTGGTCCGAAATTACAAGGTATGATTGTTGAGATTTTCCTTTATAATCGTTCATCTACTAGAGTTGTTCTGGTTTTAGAATACTTCTGTTCATATTTTGTATTCTTTATTTTTTGTTGATTAATTCTCTCATCGCTGATAGTTAACGTTTTTAGATAGAACGTTGATTCTTGTAGCTGGATTTGGTTGGATTTGGTTATTTTTTGGCTCAGTCTTCTGTTTATCTTCTGTTTGATTATTTTGAAGATTAAATATAATGATGCCCTATTTAAGGTTAACATAAATTTGATCAGGGTGTTAAATGTTTTTGACTTCCTATGTTGTTTGTGTTCTTAGGGAGAACAAGATGATAAGATTTTGCAAGTGAGGTTACAAAAATTGGGAAAATCTATCGTATTAAAACTTGGATTTTATGGTTGTTTTACTTGAATATTGTTTTTGATTGATGGTTCTAATCAAGCAGATCTTCTGTTCGCTTATTGATATGAGAAGAATCTTAAAGATCTCAAAGCTCACAGTCCTAAACGACCCCAGAGACCAGAGTCTTCTCATGTCTGCTACCTTAAGGTAAACCATGTAGTTTCATCTTGACTTTCTTTGAAGTTATAGTACCTTTGGTTCAGTTCTTTTGACAATTCTTCTCATGCCAGATGTACAATCGATCATTTGTTTTTACTGGTTTTTGTTGTTAAAAGGCGTGGGTTATTGCAAGGTATTGATTTCTGGTCAATGTATTGCAGGTTAGTTTTTTGGTTCAGTTTTATACAGGTATGAGATGCTTAATACAATTACTGATGATGCATAATTGTATACGTATCGTGCTCTACAGATCTTGATCAAAACAACTTTTATGCAGCAGTTTTTCCGGAGTTAGGGATTGTAAGCCATTCGACCAGAACTAATTAAATTATGAATCTTGCTTGTTGGTTTGGTTTTTATATTTGCAGGGTGCTTGCTGAGAAACTAAACCTTATAGGGTTCTTGGGTCCAGTGATAGGTTACTTGAGTGGCTTCTTATAATCAAGTTTTCTTGCTTTACGATTCATATGTTGTTTTCTATATTGAAAGTGTATGATATAAGCCCTTATCATCTAAGACTATGAATAGCAAATCAGAATAACGTTATGATATCAGGTGCTGGTATTAATGAGAGGATATCGACTGATATTCATGATTTAACCTTCTGAGAAGCTAAAGGTATGTCTCCTTAACATTTGTTATCCGAAATTCTAAATTGTGCTTAGAAGTTGTGCTGAAAAATTTGGGTTCCCATGTTTATTTCAGCATGTGGACTACTAATGCATATTATGGATATGGATCGGGAATATTTTACTTAACCAGTTGAACTTGATTGCAAGATTTTATATTCAGAGGTAAAGATGATAATTTTATATTTGTTTGTTTATGAAATTTTTAGCCTTTTTTGGTTGTATTTTGAATTAAGTAACTCCTTTCATAGTCATGTTTGCTACACTTTATAATACTTTAATCACTTGGTGTTGATCCTTTATTTTTTAAATTTCTTTCTTTTTTTTCTTTCAATGATAAATACATCTACAAAGCTTAAATCTGTTTATGTCAACAGATTATACAATTCATGTGTAAGTCATAGATGAAATCGCGAGTCATTTAACTGACCCCTCTGTTTAGGTTTTCAAATGTCTTTTCCTTATTAAGGTAATGCTTTCTTTTTCCTTTTGTTTAAAACTTCTATTTTATTATTGATTAACCTATTTTTATTATAGAAAAAAAACATAAATTGGTAAAACATCAGATTGTTTATGTTAGGCTTAACAAATGCTAAGAATTTTTTTTGTTGTATTTGGATGAATTAAACTCCTTTCATACTCATGTTTGGTACAGCTTTTAATAGTTTAATGTGTTGTTGTTGCTTCTTTATTTTGTAATGGATTTTTTTATATCTGTCAATGAGAAAGACATCTATAAATTTTCAATTTGTTTCTGTTGTATAAGTCATAAAACGTTGAGAAGCTGCTGCTGTAAGTCATTATATATGCTACCTATTACCAATATAATTCCTCAATTATATTTCATATTCATTCTAAACCACTTAAAACATGACTACTACACTGGTAAGGGGAAATGCAGAACTGCAAACTTAATTTTATTTGGTGATGTAGATTTGAACTTAATGCAAAAAAAGTTGAGGCTAGAAAATATCAGTCGGTCTGCTGAAAATAGTGAACGGAAGGAGCTTTTGGTGAAGTTGCAATGCTACTTCTTTTTTGTATTCTGTTATTTGTTTGAACTTTCGATTTTGAGTTAAAATTTGCTTAATCTTTATATGATGATTTGCTAATAAAGTGTTCAATGGAGGAAACCAAAATCATCATAGATCTGAGATGAGGTTGTCTTGCCCGGGGGGTGTGGGGGGTATCTTATGTTTTGTGTCTGCTGTACACGTTCGTTTTCATTTTCGTTTTAGGTCTGCTTTTAGGCAAAGAGTAGCAGCTATGACATCTAGGTAAACCCATCGCTCCTAGGTTGTTTTCATGTGTTTTGTATGGTATGTTTTTCTCTTGGTTTGGATTTGTAGGGTTCTTTAAGTTACAAAATTATGGTCCGACGCTTCATGTTGCTTGCTGTAATTTTTTATTTAGAAGTTTGCTATACATTGGCCCAACACTTGATGTTCTATGTTGCTTGGTGCAAAACTTTTGTTGGTTTTATTTCTTAGTGAACGTGTTTGATGGTTTTTATGATTTAATGTTTTAATTTTAGTTCCAGGTTTAATTTTGGATTACTTTTTGTCAAATCTGTCATGTTTGAGAATGTAATTTACTGAATTTCAGGTTATGCAACCATGTTTAGAAGCTGCACCAAACCAACAGGTATAGTGCTTTCTTACTGTTGCGTTTAATGGTTTTGTTTAAGCTTTTATGGATATAGTGCGTTTGTTTGATTATTACTTTCTGGTTTATTGGCTAATGATTAAATATGGGTCAATTATTTGTTTTTAATGTTATTATATAATCAAAGTTTGGTTTCAAGTTCAAAGGTTGCCATGTGTTTTTGTAGTTTTTTGTTTTATGTAAATTGGATATATTAACACTAATATGTATTGATATGATCATATACTTTTAATTTTTTTTAAATTTGAATTAAGGTGCAGCATAACAGCAAATTGACCCATTCAAGATGTTTTAGTACTGCTTTTTTTTTTTGTATGGACCTACTATACTCTTCTTGAAGTAAGAGCAGTTTTGTTATCTCCATCATTTGAAATTTAAGATGGACTTCATATTAGTGGTCATTTGGAACTGATCGTAGACGAAGCTTTAAAGAATATCAAATATTTATCAACTTTAAGTTGTCCAATAATATATTTCAAACACTTCTGTTATTTGGGGTTTGTACTTGGTTTTAGTTTGAGAAGGTAACCTCCTAATTTCGTGATTTGTTTAATCGTTTTCGTGATTTTTATCTACAGGTCGTTATACTCGCGATTTGCTTCATCGCCAGTCATTGCGACTTTGAAACTTTCAAGTCCTACATAATAAAAAATAGGAGAAGAAAGCTGACTTTTAAAGTGGCTATCCAAATTGCGTTTTTTCTTGCAAGTGGGTATGCCCTTTTAGATCTTCATTTCATAATTAAACTTTTCATACTCAAGGCCTTGAAGTTACATTTGTGGCACCTATCTCCAAAATTTTCACATGACATGCAGGATTCTGCTGGCACCTATCTCCAAAGTGTGATTTGTTTCTTCATATGATCTTTTCATGTGCATGAGGGTTGTTTTGGGTAACTTTATAGGTTGGTAGAGCTGGAAGGTTTGGAACCAAAGGCCATGCAGTTACATTTGTGTCTTCAGCTGCTGACTCAAATGTTCTTGACCCAAAACACGTTTGTTTAAAAGTTTGGTACGACTTTAGCCTTTAGGTGATTTTTTGTAGATTGTCTCGAACTGAATCGAATCTGTTTTGACCTTTTATCTGACCCACCCCGGGCTTATGTATATTGTTACTAACAATATACAAACATTTAGATTCCCAGACTTATGTGTTCTGCAAAATAGACAGAGTTAGGAGGTTCTGGCACAATTTCTAGAAGGGTGAGTGGCCAGTCAGCTGGGACTGAACTGTTAGTGATGAAAATTCTAGCGAAGAAGGTATCATATGCTGAAATTTAATTTCAAGCTTTAAAAATTTTGTTGCAAGTGGTATTCAGTTCTGTAAATGACATTGTGTAAAATTGATATGCTTACAGTTTGGTCTTATTATTGGCAAAGGGGGAGAGACTCTCAGCATGGTTACCAAGCTCAACAACCCACAAGTTGGGCACCCCCTGGCTAACAAATGCAGCAACAAAGTGGATACAACTACTATGCACAACCTGGTGCATACCCTGATCAGCCTACTTATCCCCAGCAGCCATATGGAGGTGGATATGCCGCCGGCTGGGACCAGTCATCAGCTCAGCAGACTCAAGGTGGTGACGGTGGTGGTTATGATTACTCTGGTCAGCAGCAAAGTCAACAAACCCAACCCCCTGGTGGACCAGGCTCTACAGATACCTCAACTTATGGTTGTAGTCAACAAGGTCAAGGTTATGGCCAGGATGGATATTTTATGGTAATCCCACATCTAGATATGAAGTTGCGGGTCAAACCTCTGAGGGTAACTACTGGGTATGGGGCTCAGGCTGATAATGCTGGTCAACCTGGTTATCCGAAACTTTTGGTCCACAATGTTGCCCCACAAAATGATATAACTCTATGGTTGAGGGAGGACTTTGTTTTTTTATATTTAATATTTTAAAGTTTGGTTGGGTATATATGATATTTTAAAAGTTTATAAGGGTATATATGATATTCTCCCCTGAATATTTACTTCACATTTCATTCATGGCCTATGCAAGTAATTGTGTTGTTAATATGTAGGAGATCATGAAAAAGATTTTGATATAAAATAACCAAGTGTTAATTATGCTTGGGTCTAATAGGGACTAAAAAGGTGAACCTGGCAAACCCGAAATGTTGTTAGGGTCGGGTGTAGGGTCAATTTTTTAAAAAAATTTCGAGTTGCGGGTTAACCTGTGACATCCGGGAATTCCAAGGTTAACTTCCGTTAGACAAATCCGTTAGTTACGATTATAAGTATTAACTTAAGTAACTAATGCTTAAACTAGGCCGAATACGTCCACGACCTTTGGTTGATCACCGAACCTGTCCTTATGTGTTAAGTGTTCATCATTGATTGTCTTTATGTGCAATGTGATTTAAATACATGACTTATTATTGTGAATAGCATGATTAATGGTAAATACTTGATTATGTGAAAATTGACCTGTTTTAGTAGCCAGCGAAACTAACGGGCGAAACTATAGTGTCGCCCGGTAGCCAGCTAAGCTACCCGCTAACTCGTGACCAGAGCTAGTTTCGCCTGGCCAGCGAAACTGCCAGCGAAACTAGCCTCTGATATAAATAAACTTAATAAACCCTAGTAGCCTCATTTTGCCTAAACCACACAACAAACACACACACACTCTCCTACCTCGAGATTTCTGGTCAGCTGAGGATCACCAAGGATTACCAAGATCTCAGCCTTGAAGATCATTCATCCGGATCCTAAGATCAAACCGTGAGTCTCCAAAAACCACCATTCATGTGTTTTCTTTGTATTTCTCTTAAAAGCATGCCTAAATCTACATGAAATCACTTGATCTCTTAATATGTTGCTTAGGAATGCTAGATCTACCATAAAGTCAGAAACTTTACGTGTAAAAACAAACCATGATGATGATTTATGCAATTTTGGTCATTTTAGGGTTTAGAAGTGTTTTTAGAGATTTGATGATTAAAATGCATGTTAAACATGATAAAGCTGCTTGATTTATGTTGGTAAATGCCTATGAATGCTAAATAATGAATTGCATGTAAGATCAGAAGCTGTTAGGTTGATTTTTAGGCAAATCTGTATGTTTTTCGCGACCAGCGAAACTGCGTGTTCTCTGGGCGAAACTAAGTAGCGAAACTATATCTCCTTCCAGCGACACTACCCAGCGAAACTATAGTGTCGCCGGGTAACCTGACCAGACCAGCTCGAACGAAACTACCGAGCGAAATACCTGAACGAAAGTTCAAACCAGTTTCCCTGCGAAACTAGGCTAGCGAAACTGCGTCAGCAGTTTCGAGCGAAACTAGCCTAGCGAAACTGTGTCACCGGGCATTGCCTAGCGAAAGTGCTGCCCGTGCACCTAGCGAAACTGCCTAGCGAAACTGTGCTAGCGAAACTAAGACCTGACCTAAAAACCAAACTTGTGAAATTTGCTTAAGTGTTATGCCATGACTTACATGATTATGCCATGATGAAACATGTTTGATATCTGATTTATATGAACCCTTGTTTATGATCAACCATTGGTGTCGTGTGTCGGTATGTCGAGTCATAGTTGCAACGTGCTATGTTATGGGCCATAGTGACGTTAAGTAAAGATTAGACACAAAACTAATACTTAAGACCTAAACGTGTTCATAGGTCTTCGTTAAGCATACTTGGATATTATAGCAAGTGTAGCAGTGCAACCCAAGGTGAGTGTCACTAAACCGATTACCGTGAACCCGTTTGGGTCACACAGATCAACTAAAAGAAAACAATGCTGACAAACTCGAGAGTGCTAGGCACCTCCCTGATGAACATGAAAACTCGGAGTGCTCGGCACCCATTGAATGAACTTGAAGTGTTTTATGGGAAACACTGGCGAAACTTAACAAACTATTTCTGAAACGAAAACTGTTTTAATATGGCTAGTGTAGGTTAAAGTCTAAACCACATGATATCACATGTTTTCTAAGGATGCCTTATAACTTAAAAGTCCTCAACTAAAATTGTGCCATTAATTGTAAAGCGAGGGGATGTTGGGTAGATCTACTGGAGTTTGACAAACTCCGCCCCGTGGCACGGGGAGTGCACGGAGGTACAATATCAGCCTATTTGACCGTGATCCCGAGAGGACACGGGGGAGGCAAAAACCGCGATGACGTAGGTCCGCACCGTACGGGATGGCTCGGCCCCCACAAAATAAGTCAGCTTTGGTACAAACTTCCTTAGAGCATGGAACAACGGATTAGCTACCCGCGATATCGGTTGAGTCCTTTAACTTTACGGAACTAGTACATACCCGATGACGTAGGTCACGGACAAACCATTTATAAACTGAGATTTAAATTACGAGCATTGCTTTTCACAAATAAATAACACGTAAGTATACTTGAGACAAATTATGATCATGAGACTGGGCCAATGCATGACAAGCCCACTGTGAACTCACCAACCGTTAGGTTGACACTTGCGTGGTTTAAACTTTTGCAGATCGCTAAGGAGTATCCGGAGCGGGTTGGCATGGCACGTGAAGACCTTCATTTTAATTGAACTATTTGGGAATTTTTAAACAATGTTTATGTAAAGCACGTGGTTAGTGCTAAGACAATATTTTATTCCGCTGCGTTTGTATTTGAGACTTTACTTTATAACTGATTTTGAACTAACTCTGATTCATTTAGTATTTGTAACTAATGGTTGTGAATCCTGGTTTGCTCACACCCCTCGACGGTATAAACTCCGTTAGTGGTATTTTGGGGGTGTGACATAACCCAAATAACTCGAATAGTGATAAGGTTATAATTGGCTTATTTTATAGATATGGTTAATTTAAGCATAAAATTCGGAACTATATTGTTTTGTAATACAAAAATTATGTTTTTAACCCTACATTGCCACTTAAAAAATAGACCTGCACTCATGTAATTGTATGCTTCTCTATATGTGTATATCACGATCGACATGCGTAATGATCTCATCATACACGATTTTAGTTCTCTGTCGTTGCATCGCGTTGGTTGCATCCTATGTCATGATTATTGTAAATTTTTGCCATCGTCGAACACACATGTACGACATTATAAATTGTCGCGTCACCATAACGTGCGAACAGATGACGAATAACACGCTATACACTGTCGCCGCCGCAACGCGCGGGCACACGACTAGTATGTATATATTTAGAAGATGATAACAAGTAATAAAATAGATAAAATAATTATGAATATATTCTAATTGCAACAATCGTGATTTAGAATAGAAATAATTGATATTAAAATGTTTCGATTAAACTAATTGGGCCATAATTTATGTTTTCATAAAAATCTCCAAATCACGAAGAACCCTAAAATTAAACTATGAAATAGCTTGGAAAAACCTAAAATTTACAGAGGGGTTTTGTAGATAATGAAAAACTAAGTGGAATGTACTACTTACTTGCTGAATTTGATGAAGAATTGAGCCCGGAATCGAACAAACAAGTTTGGAGCCCTAGAAATTGGGGGTTTTTAATTGCCCGAATGAAAATCGAAATTGGGAGAGGGTTTTTTTATCGTGAGCAGGTCTACAACAGGTTCACGGTCTCAATTTATAGTGAACGAGATCAGAGATGGGTCAATTGAGAGCTTTAAAAATCGGCTTTAATGGAGGTTTTAAGAAAATGGGGGGTTTTGAGTGAAAATCCTTAATTAGCAATGGTTTTTATTGATTAAGGTGTCATTAAACTCGGGTCATGAATTAGTACATGAAACTGTGGTTTAATTGGTGCTTTAAATGGTGAAAACATGCGAGAAAAAGGGCTAAGATGGGTTACGGTCGAACACAAGAAGGAGGGAAAGAAGTTACAGGCGCGTGGAGGAAGGGAAGGAGAAGGAGGAAGACACGCGCACTTGGTTTACTATATAATTAGTGGAACCAGTAAAAAAAAACGCAAGCATAGGTTTTCCTAATGGTTGGGCCGTCTGAATGTGAACAAGGAGGTCCTTGGTTCGAATCCTATGGCCCTCATATCCTTATTTTTTTGTTTATTTATTTTCCTAACTTAAATACAACCCATCAACGCACAATTAAATCCCATAGTTTATGCTTTAAACCCGATCTTTCACATAGCTTTTTTTGAGAATCAATTTTGGACATAAAATAAATTTGACACATGAATTTATATAATTATTTACGAAGTTTATCGAAATTACATAAATGGCACAAACTTTTAATATTTACAATTTTAACCCAAAACTTTTGTACAACTATAATTTGTGTTTCAATTACGTGTGTAACTATTATTGCCCATATTTTCCACACGTATATAGCATACTCATGTTCCGGTCTAATTTAAATAAATTGAGAGCTTGAAATATTGAAATCCGAATTGAAATCAAAACAAAATAAATTGAAATAATCATAAATTATACAATGAAACACCAAATAAAATGAAATGAACTTCCCTTTTGAATGGGTCATGGAATACGAGTCGGGTACAACGAAATGGATAGACCATGGATGTTACACTCTCCCCTACTTTAGGAAATTTCGTCCCGAAATTACCCTTGAGAAGGCTACTCGAATAAGTGCGGGTACTTGGTATTCATTTCGTCTTCGCATTCCCATGTGAATTCTGGTCCTCGCTTAGACTCCCAATGGACCTTGACAATTGGAATGCGACTACGCTTGAGTTGATTGACTTCTCGGTCCATAATTTCCACTGGTTTCTCTACAAAGTGCATTGTTTCATCGATGCACACTTCGTCCAATGGAATATGGAGGTCTTCATTAGCCAGACCCTTGCGAAGATTGGACAATGAAACGTTGGGTGAACATTTTCGAGTTCTCGGGGTAGTTTAAGCATGTAGGCAACTTTCCCAACTCTTTCAAGTATCTTGAAGGGACCCACATAACGAGGAGCCAACTTACCCTTCTTCCCAAAACGTATAACTCCTTCCCAAGGTGATACCTTGAGGAGTACCAAATCACCAACTTGAAACTCGAAGGGTTTTCAACGCTTGTCAGCATAACTCTTTTGTCTGCTTTGAGCGGCTAAGAGGTGATCACGGATTTGAGAGATCTTATCAGTCGTCTCCTAGATCAGTTCGGGACCGGTGATCTGAGCTTCACCAACCTCGCTCCAACAAATTGGAAAGCGACACTTGCGACCATAAAGTGCTTCAAATGGAGCCATGCCAATACTAGAGTGGCAGCTATTGTTATATGAAAACTCAATCAATGGTAAATGAGTATCACAATTACCACCAAAGTCGATTACGCAAGAACGAAGCACGTCTTCGAGTGTTTGAATGGTACGCTCAGACTGCCCATCAGTTTGAGGATTATAAGCGATACTGAGGTCCAAACGAGTACCCAGGGCAGATTGCAAGGTTTTCCAGAACCGAGAAATAAAACGATCGTCATGATCGGATATGATACTTAATGGGACACCATGAAGGCTCACGATTTCTTTGATATTGATTTGAGCCAGCTTCCCGACTTTGTAGTCTTCGCGAATAGGAATGAAATGAGATGATTTTATCAAACGATCAATAATTACCCAAATGCTATCATAGCCACTAGAACTGTATGGAAGTTTCGTGATGAAGTCCATCGCGATATTTTCCCACTTCCAGACTGGGATCTCAGGTTGTTCAAGAAGACCCGAAGGGCATTGATGTTAAACCTTGACCTTAGAACAAGTGAGGAACTTAGCCCAAAAGAGAGTTATGTCTTTCTTCATGCCAGGCCACCAGTATTGACGACGGAGGTCTTGGTACATTTTGTCAGCACCAGGGTGTATAGAATATCAAGACTTATGAGCCTCATTCATGATGAAAGCACAGAGATCATCGCGATCGGGAATCCAAAGGCGATTCATAAAATAAAGGAGTTCATTTGGCTTGGTTTCCAGTTGGAGTTCGGCAACACATGACATTTCTTCGTACATGTTGCCTTCGGTCACGGAAATACGTTGAGCCTTAAAAGTACGATTGTAAAGATCGGAACGAATGATTTGAAACACGATAACATTTTCATGGGCTCGACGACTGAGAGCATCGGCTACGACATTTTCTTTGCCATGGTGGTAGCGAATCTCACAATCGTAATCATTGAGAAGCCCGACCCAGCGTCGCTGACGCATGTTGAGCTCCTTCTGATTTAGGATGTGTTGGAGGCTTTTATGATCGGTAAAGACTACGCATTCAGTACCATACAAATAGTGCCGCCAAATTTTAAGGCAAAGACGATCGCACCGAACTCAAGGTCGTGTGTTGTGTAGTTCTTCTCGTGCACCTTGAGTTGTTTGGATGCATATGCGATCACTTTCCCACGCTGCATGAGAACACAACCTAAGCCTGATTGGACGCATCACAATAAACAACAAAGTCGTCGTTGCCATCGGGAAGGGTAAGAACAGGAGCATTGCACAATTTTTGTTTGAGGGTCAAAAAGGTCTTTTCTTGTTCATGACCCCACTCGAAAGGTTTGCCTCTATGGGTCAAGGCAGTGAGTGGTAGTGCGACCCTCGAGAAGTTGGGGATGAATCATCGATAGTAACCCGCAAAACTAAGGAATGAATGGATTTCTGTCAGAGTAGTAGGGGTACTCCAACTTTTTACCGCGTGAATTTTGGCAGGATCCACGTGGATACCCTTGTCGCTTACGATGTGCCCTAGAAACAAAACCTCCTTAAGCCAAAATTCACATTTAGAGAATTTGGCGTACAATTGTTCCTTCTTCAGGAGATCCAAGACTAAACACAGGTGATTCTCGTGCTCAGCTTTTGACTTCGAATAGATAAGGATGTCATCGATGAAAACAATAACAAATTTATCGAGATAGGGATTACAAACACGGTTCTTGAGATCCATGAACACTGCAAGCGCGTTTGTCAACCCGAATGGCATAATAGTGAACTCAAAATGACCATACCTCGTGCGAAAGGGGGTCTTGGGAATGTCATCCTCGGAAACACGCAACTGATGATACCCAGAACGAAGGTCAACTTTTGAGAAACAAGTGGCAACTTGAAGTTGGTCAAACAGATCGTCGATACGAGGAAGAGGGTAACGATTTTTGATAGTGAGCTTGTTAAGCTCACAATAGTCGATGCACATGCAGAAAGTGCCATCCTTCTTTTTCACGAAAAGGGCGGGCGCTCCCCAAGGCGATGAACTAGGTCGAATAAAGCCCTTGTCAGAAAGCTCCTGAATTTGTTGGAAAGCTCTTGCATCTCAGATGGAGCGAGGCGATAGGGAAACTTCGCAACAGGAGTAGCGCCTGGTATAAGGTTGATATGGAAGTCCACTTGGTGAATGGGAGTAAGACCCGATATATCTTCAGGGAATACTTCAGGGAACTCCCTAACGAATGGGATGTCTTGGACTCCCTTTTCTTTGGGTCGAACTTCCATGATATGGGCCAAGGAGGCCACACACTCCTTGTGTAGGTGCTTACGGGCTTGGGTACAAGACATAAGTCTAAGCCCGCATGAGGGTTTATCGTCGTAGGTTACCAGAATTTGGCCATCAAGCCAAGGAATACGAATAGTCTTTTCAAAGCAAAGGACTTCAGCACGGTGACGAGACAACCAGTCAATGCCTACTATGATTTCGAAACTACCAAGATGCATTGGAATCAAATCGATAGGAAATGAGTGCTCATGAAAGTGAATCGCGCAATCACAGATGATAGAATTGATCGAGTTAGATTCTTCATCAGCTACTTCAACTGATATTGGGACGTCGAGGCCAGAATGGGCACGAGCAAGCAAAGGCTCAAAATCTAAGGACACGAAACTCCTATCTGCACCCGTATCAAATAATACAGAGGCGTAATGATTATTATTGAGAAACGTACCGTTCACCACTTCAGGATTGGTCTGGGCTTGATTGGTGTTGATGTTGAAGGTACGACCACGATCACCTTGGGTTCTCACAAGAGGAGCCCCGCGGTTGGCATTGTTGGCAGGACCACTGGCTGACCATTGGCATTAGCCAAGTAAGGGAATTCATTGAGGAGATGGCCAGGATTTCCACAATTGTAGCAAGCAGGAGCCCTAGGCATAATAGCAGCAGGTTGAACCATGGGCTGGATGACAAGTTGATTGATAAGTTGGGCATTAGTAGGCTGAACCTTTGCAGGCTGAGCATTGAGTGGTTGTGCTTGAGCTAGAAAATGGCAGGTATTAGCAAAATGGCCAAAATGACCACAGTTGAAGCATTTCATACAAGAAGAGCTTGTAGGGTGGTGGCGTTGACAAGTGTTGCACAACGGGAAAGTCCCGGTGTACGGCTTCTTGGCTAGAGGGGCTGAAGCAAATTGGTTAATGGGCACGGCAGGGACGACATGCGTTATTGTCAATGCGAAGTTTTGGATACCCAACTTCCTCTTCTTCTTGTTAGACTTGGAGGACTCGTCCTTGACCTCCTTGGTTGGTTCAGTCATAGCCTTGTCAGAAGTCTTCTCAGAGTTTTTCTTGGCGCCCTTACGAGTTAAAGTGCCATTCTTGACATGATTGTCAGTTAGGGTAGCGGCTAGTTGTCTGGCTTCTAGAAGAGTCTTGGGGTCACATCCCCAAACGATATCTTGGATCTACATGGGCAAACCCTTGAGGTACTTTTCAATAGCCACAGACACAGGATTGAAAAGGTGAGGGACCAATTCAGCAAGGTCATCGAAGCGGTCATTATAAGCCTGGTTTTCACCGATGTCCTGCTTGAGGACCCAAAATTCATTTGCAAGCTCATGAAGCTCACTTACAGGACAAAACTTCTTCTTCATTAGATCTTTCAACTCAGTCCAGGAAAATCCATTACAGCATCTATCCCACGGGTGTGTTTCTCCCCGTTCCACCAGGTAAGTGCCCTTTTCTGGAAGACATTGGTGGCATGACGCACCTTGAGGTTTTCGGGAAAATCACTATTGATGAAAGTGTTTTCGATGCCTTCAAACCACTGTAGTAGGCCAGTGGCGCCCTCAGATCCAGAGAACTTGGGCGGGCTGCAGGAATTGAAATATTTGAAGTTGCAAATGGGAGGAGCAGCAACTTGGTTGACATGGGTGACAGGGGTGGCACCAAGGTTTTGTTTGATTTGCATCATCATGTTCGGGATGACTGCCACCATTTGCTTGGCGATTTGACCAGCCAACTTAGCGCCAGAGCTTTGATGACTAGTACCATTGCGACGAGCAGACATGCTGAAATGAAAAGGGAGAGATTTATGAGACAAGGAAAACGTGAAACGATCAATTGATAAATTCGAGGGTATACATTGTAAATAATGGAAGACAAAAGCCACATAGTGAAAATAAGTACGTCATATAAATCATGGAATTACAAGCAATATCATAATAGTTGAGTGTCATAGATCATGAAATATCATGGAATTGTGGAGCATTGGAATATCATAACTTGGGGAAAGAAAAAAAATTAAATAAAATTGCATATAAACACGAATTTCTTTTGACTTGTTTAAAACATATGGAATGGTTCTAATTTCCCGATTGGGAAACTACCACCCAGGACTAATCAGAGTTAATATCGTTCCTAGTAATGTTTTTATAATATGCTTTGGCCTAATAGGCTACAACACTCTCATCAGGGCGTCCCAGGTAAGCGTCCAGATCCGACGGTAGGTTCGAAATTTTTACGCAACACTTACCTTAGACAGAGACCCCAACTACCGGTGCTTTCACCCTTCCAGTTACTACATGTCCATTACAAAGAACCTAACTCCGACAGAATTTAAAAATCAAAACAAGACCCTAAAATGGTATGTAAGGTACCATCACTAAGGAAAAAGGCTATGAAGCCTTAAGATTCCGTGTATGTATGTGTGCTAAGTGCTAAGCTTGAGTTTGAAAGATAGTGTGAAGTGTATGAATAAATGTAAGACACGTCTTAACTAAGGCAAGGTAAGCATAAAAGGGCAATCCCTAAACTAAGCATGCATAACACGAGATTTCGTGTTTTGGATACCTAAGGCAAATGGTCTAGGTCATTCCATTTCTAATAACCTAATTCCCTATAACCTGGCTCTGATACCAATCTGTCACACCCCAACCGACGGTGGAAACGTCGAAGCATGATTAGATTGCCTAAAAACTCATGACAGCTAATTTAAGATGACAATATTTAAATAACACCAATTTTATTAATATTAAAGGTCACTACATAAACTTGAAATTCAAACATAACATAAATGATTCAATAATGTGTTATTAAGAATTCAACTAGGTCCAAATCCCTACGTGGAACAACTTGGATCAAGCATTGGCATTTCCTGCAACATGTATAATCACAGGTTTAGTATGTAATCTACTACTTTAATAAGTGAGCATAAATGATGCCACGTGTCATTATTTTAGACTGTCTGTGACCTTATTTTCCCGCCCTTCTTCCGTATACGCTTTCCCACTTCAAACCCTAATGTCATTAAACTGTTCTTCTCCTCCAATTCACTCTCGCTGCAATCAATTAGGGATGTCAATCGTTCCTTCTCTCTAACACTAATATCTTCGATTGGGGATGTGAAGCAGCGGAGGTTTCATTTGTGCTTCCTAAATCAACTTCCTCATAAACCGTCGTTAGTCTCCATCCCTCACCTTCATCGCTCCCTTCTTCTTCGCTTGGCTCTGCAAGTGTATTTTTCTACCCCCCTCCCTCGCTGCCGTTCTACCTCAGTCCTCAGGTAACTTTAATTCCTTTTCTTTCTCCGATTTTATTTGTTCGTTGAAATCAAAATTCTGTTTTTCCTTATCCTTTGTTCAATGCTGTCATTAAGCCCTCTGTTTGTATATCATTTGATTTTTGTTTGAAGATTTGAAACTTGCGCTTGATTTAGGTTATTAGATACATATATATATTCCACTCCTATATGATTAAACTATTAAACATTCTTTGTAATTTATGTGGGTTTTTTCTTCTTAGTGGAAGGCGATATCATAAGCGGTGTATAAACTACTAAAGTATATATATTTTTTTAGTTCAGTTATTTATTGTAGGATTATTCTACTTCTTGCATTGATGCATGCTTTCCCTCATCAGTAAGAATAGTGACATTTACTTTGTAATTGTCATGAACTCTTCATCTGAGAAGAGAATTGGTATTTGCTTAACTATTCAGTATAATTAGGATCATTGTTTGTTCATATTTTGTGATATCTGGTAATCCTACATTATGTTTTCTGTTTGATTTTACCAATGGGCCTTTGAGATATAAACCTAAATGATCCATGGTTCTATCAGGTGATTAATAATACATACAGAATTAAGATCTTAAATAATTGTTTTGCAATAGCACATAACCATCTTGCTACCGTGGTTTTTAAGGCTTATGAAAGGTATTTGCTTAACTATTTAGTATCATCAGCCATGAGTAGAATACAGGGCCAGTGGGGCTTTAAAATATAAACTTTAATGATCCATGGTTGTATTAGGTGATCCTTAAATACATGCTTTGCTATGTTCAATTGACTTTCTGATAATGATTTGATCTTTTAATATTTACAAACAATGTGAGGGTTGAATTTGATTTACATAAACTAGCATTTTAAACTTTTTATTTAGAAAGTGTGGTCATTTTTTCTTGAAGAATTTAGAATCTTTCTTGCATTTCAATTTAGTTATTTGGGTATTTGATATGGTAGATTTGAAGGTTTGCGGTTTACACTTTGTTAGATGTTGTTATTAATTAATGACCAATTTACTCATTTTTGAGCTCTATAATGTACAAACTCAAATTTTAAACAAAACAAATGTTTAATCTAAAATGGTGTTTGGACAGAATGGTATCTTCACAATTACAGGTTTGATTTGGTGTGTATTCTTTTTATGATAACAGGTTTTGGTAGTATGGTATCTTCTCATCTAAAACGTGGCATGTATCACCTAAATCATGTTACAAAAAACCAAGATTATCATTGTAGTTATACATAGTTTTGTTAACCAATAATATCTAAGTGATATTATTGGAATATATTGTGTAGTTGTTTTGTAAATATTCTGTAGCCTTTAGCTTATTTAGTTTCCATCACTGTAAATGTATTATATATACTCTTTGTAATATTCTATGAAAATCAAGGAAAGAACAATCTCGATTGTTTACATGGTATCACGCCATTCACCTTTGATCGGTTTCTGATTTCCATCGAAACCACTTTTTTCTTTTATCTTCTTCTTGTTCCGATCCTAGTTCATCATCATCATGTCAGACAAGTCCTCGCCTGCTGTCCAAAAAACCATTCATCGTGCCTACACCATTACGAACATCGCCAACCATGTCCGCATTCTCGATGGAGTCAAGGTGACCTACTCCACTTGGGTTCAATTGTTCAAACTCCATGCTCAAAGTTATGATGTTCTCAGCCACATAGATGGCACCCCGTCAGTTGTAAAAGACGATTCAGAATACGACGAATGGCGAAGGCTCGATGCATTGGTTCTCCAATGGATTTATGGTACTCTCTCGAATGAGTTCCTCGCTCGTGTTCTGACTGATGAATCCATCGCTTTGGCGGCTTGGAAAAGGGTCCAAGATTTGTTTTTAAACAACAAGGGTGCTCGCGCTGCAAGTCTCGAGCAAGAATTCTCCAACCTTGCGCTCAAAGACATGTCATCGTTGGAGGCTTACTGTCAGCGGTTAAAAGAACTCGCTGATCAATTGAGTGATGTTGACTCTCCTGTTTCCAACCAACGTCGAGTTCTTCAGTTGGTTCGGGGTCTTCCCTCGGAGTATGACAGTGTTGCCGCGTACATCAATCAGAATATCCCCTCCTGGGAAACCGCATGCAATATGTTGCAACATGAACTACTCCGTCAGAATGCTCGAGAAAAAGTGTCGCCTACACCGGTACTTGCCGCCGCCACTTCTGATCCACCCGTCTCCAACGGCTCTACTAGCCGGGGTAATTGGCAGCAACGTCGCCAGCCTTCTAAGCATCGGGACCAGACTACTCGCCAAGGCCAGCGCTTCAACAACTATTCTCGGTCGAACAACACATCTCAGCGCTCTCAGTCGACCCAGCAACAGCCGCCCATGCCCTATTGGGCTCCTGGTCCATTCTGGTCTCCACCACCTTGTCCGTTCCTAGCCCAGAATGGCTGGGCTTATCCCTGGCAGCCCAGTCCGTATCCCTCACAGCAGCGGCCCAATTAAAACAGGATTGGCTCATCTTCTTCGCAGGCCAACTTAGCAGAAACTGATCCTTTGGAGCCCACTCAGATCGCCGATGCCATGCAGGCTCTTTCGATGGACCAAGACGACGGACATGATCAGTGGTACATGGATACATGGGCTTCGTCACACATCTCTAATGACGCAGGTAAACTTTACAATTTTTCTACGTATTCACCAATAGCGTAAATATTTGTAGGTAATGACAATCAGCTTCCCATTCTCGGATCAGGTACTTCGACCATCAACACTCCTACTATGTTAACCAATAATATCTAAGTGATATTATTGGAATATATTGTGTAGTTATTTTGTAAATATTCTGTAGCCTTTAGCTTATTTAGTTTCCATCATTGTAAATGTATTATATATACTCTTTGTACTATTCTATGAAAATCAAGGAAAGAATAATCTCGATTGTTTACAAGTTTTTGTAATTATACTAATAAATTATTTTAAGTTAAACAAGTGGTTACTGGTTAATTAAACTAAATGTGGCTTAAAAGTGATCCTTATATGGTTTAATTTCCAAGTATGCCCTCATTGTATTCGTAACATGATTTTCTTCAATATTATCATGTATATGCAGGTCACAAGGGAGGTGTGTGGAAGCAGGGGCGCATTTTCTGTTGTACCAGCAGTGACCCCGGTCACTGCTGGTTTTTCTGTCCCGAGGTACCGAGTATATGCATTTAACGAAGAAATTTTTTATATATATTGTTTCGGTAACCACAAATTTTTTTTAATATATATTGAGTGATTTTAGTCGGTCACCACTAATTTTTTTTAGTGTATAATGTTTTAGTCGGTCCCCATTCTAAAATTATACATAAACATTATGTAATTAACTTTAAAAAATAAGAAATGGATCCTTATATAAATTATTAAAATAAAAGGACTATGTTTAACCAAATAAAATGTTTAGGGTAGTTTTTGTAAATTTGAATTAAACTAAAACAAAAAAAAAAGATCGGGATCCAAAATTTCCCAATTCCCAAATCCACGTGAGTTTACAAATTAGGGCGACGAGTTTCCGGCAATGAAACCCGCGACCGGAGACCTTGAACAGAATCCGAAGAGTGCCGCGAGGTGGCGACCTTGAACAGAATCCGCGCACCGCGCACACCGCACAGGCTGCGCAGCCCTTGGGGCGAACCGCGAGGACTTGGGACTGAGAGGAGGAGATTCCGAATTTCCGATTTCCGTCGCAGCAGCAGCAGGGGTGAGTAATTTTGTGAATCTCAGAATTTCCGAATTTGTGTATGAGTTATCAAAGTTGATTTTGTGAAACCCGAGAATTCCAAGGTTTACTTCCGTTAGACATTTCCGTTAGTTACGTTATAAGTGTTAACTTAGTAACTAATGCTTAACTAGGCCGAATACGTCCACGTCCTTTGGTTGATCACCGAACCCGTCCATATGTGTTATGTGTTTAACTATTTATTGTCATTATGTGCAATGTGATTTAAATACATAATTTAGCATTATGAATAGCATGACAATTTATAAATCGTGTTTATCTTGCTTAGAATGTGAAATTGACCACTTTTGGTAACCAGCGAAACTACCGGGCGAAACTATAGTGCCGCCCGGCAGTCTATTGGCTCACTCGTGATCAGAGCTAGTTTCGCCTGGCCAGCGAAACTGCCAGCGAAACTAGGCTCTGATATAAAATATCTTAATAAACCCTAGTTTCTCCATTTGCCTCCTTTACACAAAAAACACACACACACTCCATCTTTCTCCTGGAAATCTGGTCAGTCGAGATTCACACCGAGCCATCGTGATCTCAGCCCCGAACCATCATCCATCAAGCTTGGAGATCGAACCGTGAGTCCCAAAACCACCATTTTTATGTTTTCTATGTGTTTTCTTAAAAAGCATGCTTGAATCTTCATGGAATCACTTGATCTTCTGATATGTTGCTTAGGATTGCTAGATCTGTTAGAAAGTCAGTAACTTTACGTGTGAAATCCATCCATGATGAAGATTTATGCCATTTTAGTCATTTTAGGGTTTTAAATGTATTTTGATGATGAAAACCCATGTTTAAGGTGTTAAAGCTTACTGATTTATGTTGGTAAATGGTTATGTATGTTAGATAATGAATTGCATGTAATATGGAAGCTGTTAGATTGATTTTTAGGCTGATTTGTGAGTTTTTCGAGACCAGCGAAACTGTACTGTTCTCTGGGCGAAACTATGTAGCGAAACTATATATATCTTCATCCAACGACACTATGTAGCGAAACTGTAGTGTCGACGAGTAAACCCACAGACCAGCTCGAGCGAATCTACCGAGCGAAATTCCCTGAACGAAAGTTCAAACCAGTTTCGGGCGAAACTAGCCTAGCGAAACTGTGTCATCGGGTATTGCCTAGCGAAAGTGTTGCCCGTGCACACAGCAAAACTGCCTAGCGAAACTGATAGCGAAATTGAGACCAGACCCCAAACTTGTGCAATTTACTTGAATGTTATGCCATGACTTACATGATTATGCTATGATGAAACATGCTATGATTTCTGTATTATGTGAACCCTTGTTTATGATCAACCATCGGTGTCGTGTGACGTTATGTCGTGTCGTAGTTCCAACGTGCTATGTTATGGGCCATAGTGACGTCAAGTAAAGATTAGACATAAAACTAATACTTAAGACCTAAACGTGTTCATAGGTTTTCGATAAGCAAACAATACTTGGATTATATAGCAAGTGTAGCAGTGCAACCCAAGGTGAGTGTCACTAACCCATTTACCGTGAACCCGTTTGGGTCACGCTAAATAACTTAACGAAGAACAATGCTGACAACCTTATGAGAGCTATGCACCTCTCTGATGAACTTGAATTCGGGAGTGCGTGGCACCCACTTGATGAACTAGAAGTGCTTTATGGGAAGCACTTATGAAATACTTAAAAAACTAATTCTAAAACGAAACTGAAAAATGTTTTCGGGATACATAAGAACCCCAAAGTAAACCGTTTTAATATGACTAGTGTAGGTTAAAGTCTAAACCAATGATATCACATGATTTCTAAGGATGCCTTAAAAACTTAAAAGTCCTCAACTAAATTGTACCATTAATTGTAAAGCGAGGGGATGTTGGGTAGATCTACTGGAGTTTGACAAACTCCGCCCCGTGGCACAGGGAGTGCACGGAGGTACAATATCAGCCTATTTGACCGTGATCCCGGGAGGACACGGGGGAGGCAAAACCGCGATGACGTAGGTTCGCAGAACAGAATGGCACGGCCTCTACCATATTGGTCAGCTTTGGTACAAACTTCCTTAGTGCATGGAACAACGGATTAGCTACCCGCGATATCGGTTGACCGCTTTAACTTTACTTAACTAGTGCATATTAGGTAATACATCACTTGGCAATGTTTATAAAACTAATACTTATTACATGTTGATGAATACGATTATGAGACCGGGCCAATGCATGTCATGCCCACCGTGAACTAACCAACCGTTAGGTTGACACTTGCGTGGTTTAAACTTTTGCAGATTGCTAAGGAGTATCCGCTGGAGGTTGGCATGGCACTTGAAGATTTCTTATTTTAAACTCAAACTTGGAATTTTATAACAATTCACGTTTTGTAATTTAAGCACGTGGTTAGTGCTAAGATACTTATGTTTATTTTCCGCTGCGTACTTTTCAAAACTGTTTTGATTATGAACATGTGGACTTTACTCTGTTTCGTTTAGTATTTGTAACTAATGGATGTGGTCCTGGTTTGCTCGCACCCCTTAACGGTATAAACTCCGTTAGTGATTGATTTGGGGGTGTGACAGATTGGTATCAGAGCCATAAGTTGCAGAGAACTGGAATCATTTTCTAAAAACGATTTGGAAACTGCAACTTGAAAACCTTAGTTACAAACGAACAACCAAAATTCCCAAAACCAAAATAATTACGTGCCAACCTGGGATACTCGCTCTGCTGTGTAAGTAAAAGCTTAGTACGTATGTATATATATATATATATATATATAAATATATATATAGACCGTGTCTAGGAAGTCTAACGGAAAACCTTAGGAAAAATTTTCACACACGAATACGAAACGCGAACAAGCACACTATACGGGGGAAAGCGACAACGGAACGATGCTGCACGCTACGTCCTGATTTCTACTACGAAGACTACACCGACGGTGACTTTTATGGGAAAGCCGACTTTCGACGATAGCTATTTGCGACTTACGACGATATCCGACGACGCCTCAATTTTGCACGAAAATTTTTCTGGACTAATAGAGGGATAACGGGGAATTGCTAATATACATATTATGGGATATGTATAAAGTATAACTATGATTGAACACTGGCTACTTTAACTGTCCAGAAAATGTCGGGAGGAGATGGAAGGAACAACATTACCCTAACACCTGCAGAACTACAAGCAATGATAAACGCACACGTACAAGCCGCAGTGGCAGCCGTCCATGCTATAATCGCCGCGCAGCAAGCCATCCATTTGGCTCATCAGCTTACTAAACAGGAGAATGAGGGAGGTACACTTCCTGCAAGAGCCTCTGAGAAGATTGCCTTAAGTAACAAGAGAAAGGCTGATGAAGAAACTCCTGGAAACTCAATGAACAATCGGAGTGTTGGAAACAAAAGGCCTGGGAACAGCGGTGGTAACAACCGCCAAGGTGGGAATGGAAACTACAAGGGCAAACTGCCCAGGTGCAACAAGTGTGGGAAGCATCACACCGGTATCTGCAGAATGAGTTTGAACTGCGAAAGATGTGGCAAGAAAGGCCATAAAGCAAAAGACTGTTGGACGATGTTACCTAAGCCACAAAACCTCCCAAGGCGGAACAACAGCAACAACCGTAACAACAACAATGAAGCTCCCAGAGGAAATGGTAATGGGAACTGCTATGAATGTGGTGTTCCAGGCCACATGAAGAGGGACCGCCCACAGTTGAGAGAACAGGGAGACAATAACAGGAACGGTAATCGGAGAAATGGCAACGGAAATGGAAACGACAGAGGAAGAGCTTTCATCATGGGTCAAGAAGAAGCTCGCAACGACGCCGACGTGATTAATGGTAAATTTATATTGAATGGCTTCTTTGCTACTGTATTGTTTGATTCTGGTGCTGAAAGAAGTTTTATTTCCACTAAATTTGCTAAGTTGATTAATGCTAAACCAATTGCCTTAGATGCTAAGTATGTGGTAAAGCTTGCAAATGGTAAACTTCATGATACGACTCAGATAGTTAAGGACTGTAAGTTAGAACTAGCTGACCATACGTTAGGAATCGACCTTATGCCCTTCCCGATTGGTAGTTTTGATGTTATAGTAGGAATGGACTGGTTATCTGAAAACCGAGCTGAAATTTTATGTCAAGAAAAAGTGGTTTGTATCCCACTCAAGGACGGTGAAGTGCTAACAGTTCAAGGTGAGAAAGGTGGAACAGTAACCGGAATTATTTCGTTTCTCAAAGCTCAAAAGTGCCTTCGCAAAGGTCACTTCGCGATTCTTGCAAACGTCACCGATTCGACATTTCCCGAGCGCAGAATCGACGACCACCCGATAGTCCACGACTTCCACGATGTATTTCCTGAAGATCTGACTGGCTTGCCTCCATTTCGACAAGTTGAGTTTGGAATCGACTTAGTTCCTGGAGCGTCTCCGATTGCACGCGCACCTTATCGTTTGGCGGTAAGTGAACTCAACGAACTCTCCGCACAACTTCAAGAGCTACTCGACAAAGGATTTATTCGTCCAAGTTCGTCTCCATGGGGAGCACCAGTATTATTTGTTAAGAAGAAGGATGGAACGTTCCGAATGTGTATTGACTACCGAGAGCTTAACAAGGTTACGATCAAGAATCGGTATCCACTTCCTCGAATCGACGATCTCTTCGACCAACTGCAAGGTTCGAGCTACTTCTCAAAGATTGATCTACGGTCCGGATATCACCAACTTCGTGTTCGTGATGAGGATGTTCCCAAGACTGCTTTCAGAACTCGGTATGGTCATTACGAATTTCTAGTTATGCCGTTTGGGCTAACTAATGCGCCTGCTGTATTTATGGATCTGATGAATCGAGTGTGCAAGCCGTACCTCGATAAGTTTGTGATAGTTTTCATTGATGATATTTTGATCTACTCCAAGACAAAGGAAGAACACGAGGAGCATCTGCGTCTTATCTTGGAATTACTCCGCAAGGAACAGCTTTATGCTAAGTTTTCAAAGTGCGATTTCTGGATTCGCGAAGTCCAGTTTCTTGGACACATTGTCGATCAGAATGGAATTCATGTCGACCCAGCTAAAGTGGAAGCTATTAAGAATTGGTCTACCCCTAGAGCGCCAACCGAAATCCGACAATTTTTGAGACTTGCCGGATATTACCGAAGGTTCATTAAGGGTTTCTCGCAATTGGCTCAACCCTTAACAGCTTTAACGCACAAAGGAGTGCAATACAGATGGGGTGAAAAAGAGGAACACGCGTTCCAAACGCTTAAAGACATGTTATGTTCAGCTCCGATTCTCGCGTTACCCGATGGGGTTGACGACTTTGTGGTCTATTGCGATGCGTCCATCCAAGGACTCGGTTGTGTGTTGATGCAACGAGACAAAGTGATTGCCTACGGGTCCAGGCAACTGAAGAATACTGAGAAGAATTATACAACGCATGAATTAGAATTGGGAGCCGTTGTATTATGCACTTAAGATTTGGAGACATTACCTCTACGGAACAAAGTGCATGATATTTACCGACCACAAAAGCCTACAGCACATCTTTGAACAGAAGGATCTCAATATGCGACAACGACGGTGGGTCGAGTTACTAAATGATTATGACTTAACAATTAAGTATCACCCGGGGAGAGCCAATGTTGTGGCTGATGCATTAAGTCGGAAAGAGTATGAAAAGCCTCGACGGGTACGAGCGCTGCAACTTACCATCCACACGGGATTGCCGGACCGGATCCGCGAGGCCCAGCAAGAAGCTCTAAAAGAAGAAAACTTCGCAGCTGAAGCACTGCGTGGCGTGGATGGAAATTCTGAAGTTAAGTCCGACGGACTCAGGTATTATAATGATAGAATTTGGGTTCCTTTACTTGGAAATCTTCGTGAGCTCGTGATGGACGAGGCTCACAAGTCAAGGTATTCGGTGCACCCTGGATCGGATAAAATGTACCAAGATTTGAAGAACTTGTATTGGTGGCCGAATATGAAAGCCGACATCGCGCGATATGTGGCTAAGTGTTTAACATGCTCAAAAGTGAAGATTGAATACCAAAAGCCTTCTGGACTATTACAGCAACCAAAGATCCCAGAATGGAAATGGGAGAATATCTCAATGGATTTTGTAACGGGATTACCTCATCGATCGAATCGACCAGATGCGATTTGGGTTATCATTGATCGTTTAACCAAGTCTGCACATTTTATCCCGATGAGAGAAAGTGACAATATGGACAAGTTAACTAAGCTGTACATTGACCGAATTGTGGCACGTCATGGAGTGCCTAAGACTATTATCTCCGACAGAGATCCTCGATTTACTTCCCGATTATGGCAATCTGTGCAAGAAGCACTGGGAACCAGACTGGATATGAGTACAGCCTATCACCCGCAGACCGATGGTCAGACGGAAAGAACCATTCAGACTTTGGAAGATATGCTCCGAGCTTGCGTTATAGACTTTGGTAAAGACTGGTAGGCTCATCTTCCGTTGGTGGAGTTCTCCTACAACAACAGTTATCATTCAAGTATCGGTGCTGCACCTTTTGAAGCCCTTTATGGCAGAAAATGTAGATCGCCCGTGTGTTGGGCCGAAACGGGTGAGAAAGGACTCACTGGACCGGAAATCATTCATGATACGACTGAACGGATCATTCAAATCAGAAAGCGGATAGCCGCAGCACGTGACAGACAAAGGAGCTATGCCGACAAACGCCGTAAACCTTTGAAGTTCGAGGTAGGCGACAAGGTACTATTGAAGGTATTTCCCTGGAAGGGAGTGATACGCTTCGGAAAGCGTGGAAAGCTGAATCCTCGCTATATCGGTCCATTTGAAATCATTGGTGAAGTAGGCCCGGTGGCCTACCGATTACAACTCCGTGCAGAACTCGATGGAGTTCACAACGTGTTTCACGTTTCGAACCTAAAGAAATGTCTGGCTGAAGACACTGAAGTAATTCCTTTGGAGGAATTGGAAATCGATGAACATTTGAGATTTATCAAGCAACCGGTAGAAATCATGGGACGCGAGGAGAAAGCCCTCAAACGTAGCAAGATTCCGATCGTCAAGGTTCGATGGAACTCGAAGCGTGGACCTGAATATACTTGGGAACGAGAGGATCAAATGAAGAAAAAGTATCCTCACTTGTTTGAGCAAACGTCCACGGAAACTCAAGGTATGATTTAATTTTGGGGACCAAAATTCCTGTAACAGGAGGAGGATGTGACGACCCTAAAACTTTTGCTCTCTTTCCCCAGCAACGACGACAGCTGAAGCAGCGAGCGCTACGACGCAAGAATAATTTTCGGGACGAAAATTCCAATTACAAGGGGATGATGTGACACCCGAGAATTCCAAGGTTTACTTCCGTTAGACATTTCCGTTAGTTACGTTATAAGTGTTAACTTAGTAACTAATGCTTAACTAGGCCGAATACGTCCACGTCCTTTGGTTGATCACCGAACCCGTCCATATGTGTTATGTGTTTAACTATTTATTGTCATTATGTGCAATGTGATTTAAATACATAATTTAGCATTGTGAATAGCATGACAATTTATAAATCGTGTTTATCTTGCTTAGAATGTGAAATTGACCACTTTTGGTAACCAGCGAAACTACCGGGCGAAACTATAGTGCCGCCCGGCAGTCTATTGGCTCACTCGTGATCAGAGCTAGTTTCGCCTGGCCAGCGAAACTGCCAGCGAAACTGGGCTCTGATATAAAATATCTTAATAAACCCTAGTTTCTCCATTTGCCTCCTTTACACAAAAAACACACACACACTCCATCTTTCTCCTGGAAATCTGGTCAGTCGAGATTCACACCGAGCCATCGTGATCTCAGCCCCGAACCATCATCCATCAAGCTTGGAGATCGAACCGTGAGTCCCGAAACCACCATTTTTATGTTTTCTATGTGTTTTCTTAAAAAGCATGCTTGAATCTTCATGGAATCACTTGATCTTCTTATATGTTGCTTAGGATTGCTAGATCTGTTAGAAAGTCAGTAAATTTACGTGTGAAATCCATCCATGATGAAGATTTATGCCATTTTAGTCATTTTAGGGTTTTAAATGTATTTTGAAGATTTGATGATGAAAACCCATGTTTAAGGTGTTAAAGCTTACTGATTTATGTTGGTAAATGGTTATGTATGCTAGATAATGAATTGCATGTAATATGGAAGCTGTTAGATTGATTTTTAGGCTGATTTGTGAGTTTTTCGCAACCAGCGAAACTGTACTGTTCTCTGGGCGAAACTATGTAGCGAAACTATGTATATCTTCATCCAGCGACGCTATGGAGCGAAACTGTAGTGTCGCCGAGTAAACCCACAGACCAGCTCGAGCGAATCTACCGAGCGAAATTCCCTGAACGAAAGTTCAAACCAGTTTCGGGCGAAACTAGCCTAGCGAAACTGTGTCATCGGGTATTGCCTAGCGAAAGTGCTGCCCGTGCACACAGCGAAACTGCCTAGCGAAACTGATAGCGAAATTGAGACCAGACCCCAAACTTGTGCAATTTACTTGAATGTTATGCCATGACTTACATGATTATGCTATGATGAAACATGCTATGATTTCTGTATTATGTGAACCCTTGTTTATGATCAACCATCGGTGTCGTGTGACGTTATGTCGTGTCGTAGTTCCAACGTGCTATGTTATGGGCCATAGTGACGTCAAGTAAAGATTAGACATAAAACTAATACTTAAGACCTAAACGTGTTCATAGGTTTTCGATAAGCAAACAATACTTGGATTATATAGCAAGTGTAGCAGTGCAACCCAAGGTGAGTGTCACTAACCCATTTACCGTGAACCCGTTTGGGTCACGCTGAATAACTTAACGAAGAACAATGCTGACAACCTTATAAGAGCTATGCACCTCTCTGATGAACTTGAATTTGGGAGTGCGTGGCACCCACTTGATGAACTAGAAGTGCTTTATGGGAAGCACTTGTGAAATACTTAAACAACTAATTCTAAAACGAAACTGAAAAATGTTTTCGGGATTCATAAGAACCCCAAAGTAAACCGTTTTAATATGACTAGTGTAGGTTAAAGTCTAAACCAATGATATCACATGATTTCTAAGGATGCCTTAAAAACTTAAAAGTCCTCAACTAAATTGTACCATTAATTGTAAAGCGAGGGGATGTTGGGTAGATCTACTGGAGTTTGACAAACTCCGCCCCGTGGCACGGGGAGTGCACGGAGGTACAATATCAGCCTATTTGACCGTGATCCCGGGAGGACACGGGGGAGGCAAAACCGCGATGACGTAGGTTCGCAGAACAGAATGGCACGGCCTCTACCATATTGGTCAGCTTTGGTACAAACTTCCTTAGTGCATGGAACAACGGATTAGCTACCCGCGATATCGGTTGACCACTTTAACTTTACTTAACTAGTGCATATTAGGTAATACATCACTTGGCAATGTTTATAGAACTAATACTTATTACATGTTGATGAATACGATTATGAGACCGGGCCAATGCATGTCATGCCCACCGTGAACTCACCAACCGTTAGGTTGACACTTGCGTGGTTTAAACTTTTGCAGATTGCTAAGGAGTATCCGCTGGAGGTTGGCATGGCACTTGAAGATTTCTTATTTTAAACTCAAACTTGGAATTTTATAACAATTCACGTTTTGTAATTTAAGCACGTGGTTAGTGCTAAGATACTTATGTTTATTTTCCGCTGCGTACTTTTCAAAACTGTTTTGATTATGAACATGTGGACTTTACTCTGATTCGTTTAGTATTTGTAACTAATGGATGTGGTCCTGGTTTGCTCGCACCCCTTAACGGTATAAACTCCGTTAGTGATTGATTTGGGGGTGTGACAGATTTTGTCTGATTGTCTCATAAATTGTCGAACTGTGAATGTGATTTTTTCATTTGTATTGTCAATTTGTTATTTGTCATTTACTCATTTACTCATTTAAATCTGATTGTGTATTTGTGTATAAGTTATCAAAGTTATTTGTCATTTACTCATTTACTCATTTACTCATTTACTCATTTACTCATTTGAATCTCATTTACTCATTTTGATTGATAGAGTGGTTCGGTTAATTATGACACTTCCAGTTTCAACTGCAACAATCGAAAGGGGTTTCTCAGCGATGAAAGTTTTAAAAAATCGTCTTCGCAATAAGATGTCAGACGAGTATCTCGCGGATAGCTTGGTGATTTACGTGGAGAAAGAGATTGCTGACAAGTTTGATTCGGAGAGCATAATTGATGAATTTAAAGCTCTTAAAGGGCGTCGAGCGGAGCTATAAGGTACTCATTTATAGTTTGTTTGTTTGAACCGACTCGACCCGGATTCAATATTTTTTGTTCTAATGAATTGACCCGACCCGAATTCGTTACTTATATATATATATTTTAGTTTGATCCGACCCGAATTCGTTGGTTATATATATATTTTTTGGTCACGTAACTTTTGGTCACCCATGAATTTTTTCTCATGATCCGCCACTGTGTGGAAGGTAATGGTTGAACTTCTAGATGCTACCCTATTCCTCTCCATCAATTGGTTTTGTTAACAAAATTTGCCATCCAAATAATTCACCCGTTTCTTACATGTCGTCCAAACATTTGTATTAGACAATTGCAGCTACATTCGTCCCCTCCCAATACTTCTCTATTGTCTAAAAGGCTTATTCAATGGACATATTACTTTACCTCAAGATTATGAGCATTTTAGTGTTACTATTGATTGATTTATAATATTTTAATTTGAGAAATGCTAAGAAACAAATGTCTGAATTGTCCACTATAATTTTTGGTGTCGCAGATAAGACCTGTACTCAGGTGAGAGGTGTTGTTTGGTTCAAGAATCATAGTAGTTCTCAAGTTGTTTTTAATGTATCTCATACAATTTTTAGTAAAATGTGTTACATTTTCAGATGATTGTAATTACTTTGCTTTTTAGTTTCACTTTTGACCTTCATTTCTATAAATTTGAGTATTCGGTTTTATAACTGCTCTATAATATTTCAGTTTTAACATAAATGGTTTCAAGAATGGATATACACATCTGTTAAAAAAGAGAAGTTGAATTGAAATAGAAAGTTGCAGAGGCTGTAAAAGTGGAAGCAACTACTGAGTAGTTTGAATATTCTTGCAAAGGTGGAGACACTTCAATTTTACACTAGCTCAGTTTACCTTTCTTGAAAGATTATTTCTGGCACAGGGTTGGCAATGAAAACCATGAATATCATAAAGTCACATGGTAGTCTTCTTGGACAGAGAGGTGATTGGGGTTGGGGCTCTTGGTGGCCTTCGGCTGTAGAGCCCAATTTTTTTGGTGTTGGTGAGAATTCTTCTGAAGGAAAGTTTATTTAATTTCAAAACTACTACCTTTGTTAATTGATGTATTACAAATATTATGAAAAAAGAAGAAAAATGCAAATAAATTAGGTGGTGTAGGCCGTCAAGATATTGACTTCAAATAAAAAAGTCAAAGCAACTTTGGTCGATATCTTTGTTGAAATTATGAAATGCAATTTTGGCCACTATCAGTGGGGGAGTGTTAGTGTTGTTGAACATGTAAGTCCATTACACCCTCTCTCATTTTGATTAATAGACAATTTTGACTTACTTCTATCAAGGTACAAATCTTTACCAGCGATAGAGGATTATCATGGTAAAATTGATCAATATCATCTCAATTTGACTCAAAACAGGTTGGTAAGGTAATGGGTCAAAAAGAATTTTTATGTTCCGAAAGTACTTAAACCACTCAACTTGACATAAACTCTTTCTAACTTTTCAATATCAATCATACATAATTTTTCTAATATTTGTGGATGTGTATATATAATGGAGTTCTAAAAATGTGGAGTACTTCACTATCATATATGTTTGTTTAAGCATGCCGATCATAAGTTTCCTATCATTGAGCACCCATTTTCTTATGAACTGATCGATGTGGTTTATGTTTTATCTCTAGCGATTTTCGACCTGTTTTCAAAATCTTGGTTATACAAACCTTCATAGGTCAGCCCGTGTAGTACACGGGTTACAAACCTAGTGTGATATATAAAAAGGAAAACATGCGAATTGTATCCTATGATAGAAGGAGATGAAAGATCAACATACTAGATAAAATGACAACATGAAATTAATGCATAAACAACCCTTAATGAGAAGGATTCCGTAACCTGAAGGTTAGACTATATGAAATAGGTCTTAAATACCCAACGCTATAACCGGTCAAGTTGAGTGGGTTGTCAGCCAATAGATCTATCTTTGTTTCCCCAGGCCTTATGTTAATGTTTATGCGACATGAAATACATGAAACACTGTGAAAAACATGAAATCCCAACACATTGACAAGTTATGCTAGAATGAAATCCTACACTCATTCACACATATGGTCTATAATCGCATTATATGAAAATCATGAAAAATCAATTGTTGAGATAGGATACATGTTACACCCCCAAAATGTAAAACACGAAAAAGAGGCAAGGATTACTCACTTGATAGGTTGAAGAGTTTCCACGAAAGAACACGAAAATCATAGTAGTAGTCCCGAAGGTTAACCTAAAGGAAAACGAGGGGACGTAGTTGAATAACGAAGCTAGGAGACTAGGGGTTCGTGGGAATTTGGGGTTTTGTTTAAAGAAATGTTATTTATTCGACAAGAGTTATATAGTGTATTTATGAGTATTATAAATATTAAATAAATTCCTATGACATAAATGAGGTGTGTTTTAATATTCATTAATTATTTGATTAACTCAAGGTGTTTATATAATAAGTTTGAATTAGGTTACAACATCAACTAATGATAAATAATAATAATAATAATAATAATAATAATAATAATAATAATAATAATAATAATAATAATAATAATAATAATAATAATAATAATAATAATTATAATAATAGTAGTAATAATAATAATAAGAATAAATATTGTCACAATAACTACTAATCAATAATTATTTGAATAACTCATAAATGTTGATGTAATATGTGTAGAATCTTATATTATAATAACAACAACAACAATAATAATAATAACAAGACGGTGACCCGCCCACGCGTTGCGGCGGGCCACCGTAGGCCACCGTATTTTTGCGATGATCGTTATTGTGTCCGTTTGGTATACAACACTAAATCATACAGAACTGGTAGTTGTTAGTGGTAAAGTCATTCATAAAGAGTTTTATTTACATTAGATGATGCCAACAGTTGGCCGCAATTTATATGTCTTGAAAACATCATAAGTGACCATAAGGATAAAATACAATATCCCATAACTGATCATAACTAACCGAAGACTACAATATCTGGCTTTAAGAACTTGTATAAATGTCAAAATTGCAACAGTAAATGTAAATGAGGCAAGAGGTGAACATTTTACTCTTAGATAGGATCTTCAAAATTCAAATGATGGATAACATTTCATAAGCTCTAAACTAATATGCATTTGAATCTCTACTCCTATTGAAAAATTACACTATAGTGGCTGCAAAGACTAAGAGTCCAAAGAAAGAGTTTCTAGTAGATGCAAGTGGATACAATCTGCATATACATGTAACAATGAAAAGATAGTTATTTATAAGTACTTGCATTCTATACATTGACACACACACACACACACACACACACACACACATATATATATATATATATATATATATATATATATATATATATATATATGACACCTTACAAAAAAGTGATAATAAGAAATAGCCATCATCTCATATTTGTATGTTTGATAACTTAAACTTAATGTCTTATGTAAGTAAAAAAATTAGTAATGTACATAAAACCTATTTAGTGGATGTGACTTAGGTATGAACGACTGAAGCAACTTCAACAATGAACAAAAACTCAATAACATGCTCCAACCTGTAACCCCTTAATAGCAAAGATATAAGGAACGCAAGTATACAAGTATGACGTTAACTGATACATAGATAGCACCTAAAGGAGTTATTAACTATTTCTTGTGCTATATTAAACCAAATTTAAGTCAAAACGATGAAATAAGTTTGTGATAATCAGGTATTTGATATCAAAATACAAATTAACATCACATATCCTAATTATTACTTTTTAGAATTAGCTGCATCAACATCAGTTTACACTAATGAGAACATACTAACAAACTTACCCATAAATTCAATTGCACCGAACTCCAAATAACAGTAAAGAGAACCTGCAAAATAACCAATTGAATCTATAAGAAATGTAAAGAACAACAAAAAAGAAACACAAAACAACTAAACATCACCTAAAAACCAAAAAACAAAAACATGGAGACACTTAAACTTAACAAAAAACAGGAAACTGAACTTCAGAGTCAGAAAAATCAGTGACAAATGAGCATAAGGAACATGCAGCGCCAAAATTATGAAATATATAGACAACAGATATGAGAAAGACAACATCAATTGTAATCTAATTCCTCCACTTACAGTGAACCAAAAAGAACAAAAACCTAATTAAAATCAGAATCAATTAAGAATTCATTACTTGTAATCCAATTCCTCTATTCACAGTAAACAAAAAACCCCTCAAAACAAAATCATAAGTAAAATAATAGTGAAATTCAAGACTAAATCACTGAAGAAGATCATACGCAATCTAAATTTGAAATCGAAGCAAGGAAACGCACCTGACGAAGAATGGAGAATTGCAAAAAAGAGCACCAGAAGCAATGACGGTTGAAATAACTGAGAAGAAAGAACGGCAAGTTTACACGTATAACACACATGTACATTCATGGTCCAAAAATTGCAAAACACAGGTAAACATTTCTAATAAAATCGTAGAACATAGAGGTAAAAAAAGATGCATTTCATCAATAGTAAGACCTAAAACCCCAAAGATGACACATACGGACAATTAAGACCACATATATGAGTACACCTAAATAACTACACAGGAACCACACACAATAACCTACAAAATTCAAAATTCTCATGTATATATCTGGAATTACTCTCTGATATACTTCATAAAAAATACCCATGAATTAACACTTCAATTAACATGCATTAGATGGAAGAAAAAGATTAACCTGTGGGCCACATAAACCCTAAGAACCAAAAGGGTGGCGACAACCAAAGAAAATCATTTAACAAAGAAGTCAGAAGCAAGGGTACTTAGTAACCTGGTTCATAGCCTCGTATGTATGCTGAGTAGTCTCCACCATGGCGAATTTACCTTTAGTAACCTGATTCATAGCCTCTTTAATAATCAGAAGCAAAGGAAATTCAAACAACAAAGTAATCAAACAAAAAAAAATTTGATTAACCTATAGAAACATAAAATCCACAAAACGAAAGGGGCGGTCTTACCTTTGACCGGAAAATGTTGCCTAAACCCTAGATAAAACTGTCGCTGCTGCCGGAATCGCCTCTGTGGTTGTAGTGCCACCAAAAACATCTAGGGTCTTAACACACCGAAGATGATGGTCAACCGTTGTTTCACCATAAAGAACCGCACATCGGGAAAAGAAGACGATGGTAAACTGTTGTTTTTACCTGAAAGAACCTCACATCCGGAAATCGTGGCCGCTCACCACCACTGCTACTCTCGATTGGCAGTCTCTGTTACTCACTTTCGCCACTCACCCTCTCTTCTCCATCTCTCGATTTTTTGCTGATGGAAGAGGTGGACGAACGGAAGAAAATTGCAAGTGTATGGCAAAAAGGCCACCGCCCAAAAGATTTTGGGAATAAAACACGTGTATGACACATTTACAGCAACTCAGTTTAATGTGGCTTAGTATTATCGGTGTGAATTATATTCTAGCCAGATATCATTGGTTTAAAGGAAGTACAGTGCTTTGTGAGGAGGGCAAGAAATTGTAAATGTTATATAACGAGATGTTTAGTAACCCGCGCGTTGCGGCGGGTAACATCTTATTTATTTTTTTATTGTGTAACATTATAGCTTTTAATTTGTCATATATTTTATATACATAGCCACATACATAATATATACATAATATAAGTTCGATGTTTTATTAAAATTTTAATTATCATATATTCTTGTCATATTTGAAATTATCATAGATTCGTGTCATATTTGAAAATAGATATAAAAATTTGTGGTGAAACTAAATATCCACTAAATTTATCACAAACACCTACCTAGTGAGTCTAGAAGTCTCTTTCCGTTCTCCACTGGTTTTGACAGAGAGTAGAGAGAGAAATTAGACGACGATCTCAGAGATCTGCGGCCATTACTTCTTCAACTGAACGTGAGAACTTCATCTACGTCACTAAGATCGTCGAGTAATTCTTGAAAATGATTTACGACAGAAGGGAGAAAACCCTAAAACCCCCAATTCAAAAACACAAAAAGAAGACCTAACAATATCAACAATAAAGAGACTATTTCGAGCAAAGATGACCGAAGGGAGAAGAAAACACACCTAATGTGAAGACCCATCCAAAATCGGCAACGGTAAAACCAAAAACCACAAAAATTGGTAGGTTTTTCAGATCTGGAACGTTTGGGCACATCTGGGTTCGTTCAAAACCCTAAAACAAAGCCAAAAACGCCGGCATCGCTTCTTCTCTCAAAGATGTGATGAGATTAGAGAGAGAAGAAATGAAAGAGAGAGAGAGAGAGAGAGAGAGAAATAGGGAGAGAGATACGTCGTATCGTTATTGCCCCAAAAACAGGGCCACCGGCAAAATCATCGCAAGAAAAAGCTAGACCATTGCCCGACAACGACATAACATCACCGCAAAATATAACAAAGTTGATTGTCGAAATGGCCGGCCACCAATATTGCCGACGCAGATGTTAATAGAGGAGAAAGACAATAGCAGAGATATAGATAAACGTGAGATGATAACAAATAGGGTAAACAAATGAGAGGATGAAAGAAATAGTACACCTCATTACATGTGTGTTAAGAGTTGATTGGTTGATAAAATGTGATGGTGAAATATGATTGGAGGAAACCAAATACAGTGATATGTGAGAGGGGACCGACAATCCAAATTGTTATATATATAAATATATAAATAATAATAATAATAATAATAACAATAATAATAATAAACAATAATGATAATAATAATAAATAATAATATAATAAACATAATAATACAATTACAATCGTCTAAGCAAAACCTTAAAGGGGTTTCGTATAAGGTGATTGTAAATTGATTAATAATGTGAGAATGAACGACTCGTAAAATCAATATATGAAGTTTGAATTATATTTAGACTATGATGTTATAACTATTACAAAATAATGTAATATACACTAATTATAAAAGTATTTTTTATAATAGGATCTAATGATTAGGGATCATCATAAATTTTACTATGATTTATAGTTAGCTTCGTAAGGAAAAAGTATTTCTATCATGTGATATTTATATACATATATATATATATATATAATATAATTTTTAAATATATATGTATATATTTAGAAGATGATTACAAGTAATTAAATAGACAAAATAATTATGAATATATTCTAATTGCAACAATCGTGATTTTAAATAGAAATAATTGATATTAAAATGTTTAGATTAAACTAATTGGGCCATAATTAATGTTTTCATAAAAATCCCCAAATCACGAAGAACCCTAAAATTAAACTATGAAATAACTTGGAAAACCTAAAATTAACAGAGGGGTTTTGTAGATAATGAAAAACTAAGTGGAATGGACTACTTAGTTGTTGAATTTGATGGAGAATTGAGTCCAGCATCGAACGAACAAATTTGGAGCCCTAGAAATTGGGGGTATTTGATTGCCCGAATGAAAATCGAAATTAGGAGAGGGTTTTTAATGGTGAGCACGTCCACAACAGGTTCACGGTCTCAAATTATAGTGAACGAGATCAGGGATGGGTCAATTGAGAGCTTTAAAAATTGGCTTTAATGGAGGTTTTAAGAAAATGGGAGTTTTGAGTGAAAATCCCTAATTAGCAACGGTTTTTAATGATTAAGGTGTCATTAAACTCGGGTCATGATTTGGTACATGAAACTGTGGTTTAATTGGTGGTTTAAATGGTGAAAACAGGCGAGAAAAGGGGTTAAGATGGGTTACGGTCGAACACAAGAAGGAGGGAAAGAAGTTACAGGCGCGTGGAGGAAGGGAAGGAGAAGGAGGAAGACACACACGCTTGGTTTACTATATAATTAGTGGAACCAGTAAATAAAATGCAAGCACAAGTTGTCCTAATGGTTGGGGCACTTGAATGTGAACAAGGAGGTCCTTGGTTCGAATCCTATGGCCCTCATATCCTTAATTTTTTGTTTATTTATTTTCCTAACTTAAATACAACCCATCAAGGCACAATTAAATCCCATAGTTTATGCTTTAAACCCGATCTTTTGCATAGCTTTATTTGCAATCAATTATGGACGTAAAATAAATTTGACACATGAATTTATATAATTATTTACGAAGTTTATCAAAATTACATAAATGGTACAAACTTTTAATATTTATAATTTTAACCCAAAACTTTTGTACAACTATAATTTGTGTTTCAATTGCGTGCGTAATTAGTATTGCCCACATTTTCCACACGTATATAGCATACTCAAGTCCCGGTCTAATTTAAATAAATTGAGAGCTTGAAATATTGAAATCCGAATTGAAATCAAAACAAAATAAATTGAAATAATCATAAATTATACATTGAAACACCAAATAAAATGAAATGAACTCCCTTATTGAATGGATCATGGAATACGAGTCGGGTACAACGAAATGGATAGACCATGGATGTTACATGAAGTGTTAATACAAATTTGCGCCGGGCAAACCGAGACTTCCAACTTATTTATTAAAAAAGAAAAACATAACAGCTTGGTTTATCTACGGGTCCCAAGTTCGACCCGGTTTTTATTTTACCATTTATCAGGTGGCTTTTTTTTGATTCGTTTCCCACTCGTTCCGGTTAATTTTTTCTTTCATTATCAGATGGGAAAAATCTAATAACAATTTTAAAATAAGTTTTATAAAATTGGAATGAGTCGGGCCACCAAAATTTATACTTACCTGGACCAGATCTGGCGGTTAATTTATCTTTGTCTTCCTTTGACGGGTGTGCAGAAATGATCACAGGCATCTGTGATTGTGGATATTCAAGGTGCTCGGGGAGCTCCTTGAGCTCGAGAGAAGGTGGTTCTTTAGTGGATGATCTATTAAGGTGCTCCTTTTCTCGATCGATGTCTTCAGCTGGATGGATGGGCTCCGAAGGGGTTCCTTCAGGAGGCCGAGCCTCTTCCTTCATGTTCTCCAGGGGGATTACTTCATCTTCTTCTGAGTGCCAAGGAGCATCGTCTTTAGAGGGATGTTGGAGTGCTAGCTTTACCTCCATGGATAACTCGTTGCCTCCGAGTTGCTGGTTGTATGCTGGTTCTTCTTGGATGGCGTCCTATCGGTTGAAGGGAGCTGAAGTTGTTGCGTCCAACTCCTTCAGCTCTGAACAACTAGACGTTCCAGGAGCATGTTTAGGTTCCTCTTTTGGGATGACTTCTTGGTTTACATGATTTCATGCTTCATCTTCTTCCGCCCATATTCTTTTGAGGTACTCTTCTATGACCTTGATGTGTTCTAACATTTTCTGTGTTGTTTCTTCAAGGTCACTTTTAGGAAGGGAAGAAGGTGTTTCTATTGTATATGGTGGGTAGTAATTATATAAATTTTTCGGGATGTTCATCCCTATAATGATTTTCACTACACCGTAAACAAAAGAAAGCGAAACCATGTATACACTTAGAAATTGAAGGTGAAAAATCATCCTCCACAACCGGCATTCTTATGTTTTCTTGTTCATAAATGCAACACTTGCCATGGAAAAGGTCACATCTAGGATAATATGAGTTGTGTTCGGTCGGTTGTGGTGGTGGAGAAGAATGAGAAAAATGACTTGGACCTTCCTCTGGTGGTGTACCATGTACTCGCAAGAACGCAGGCGTTCTCACTAATATGTAACAATCCAGAGAGTAATAGGGACCGCCGCAAATTCTGCACCACACAGATTCAGGCCAACCATCATTATAACCGAAATATTCCTCCGATATTGATCCATCCTTGAAATATTTCTCAGAGAAATAAAGAGGGTTTGAAGAAGGAAAATAAAAATAAAAGGTTAAAGAAATATAAAAATAAAAATAAAAATGTTAAAAGAAAATAAAAAGTCTAAAGCAAAGAAAACTAATAAAAAAAAGTTTTAAGTTTTTTCTCAAAATCCTCGTTTGTCTCCGGCAATGGCGCCAAAAAGCTTGGTGTGCTGTGGTGTATATATAAAATATGATATTATTTTGTGACACCTTTTTAGCATTTGAAGCTTTTAAATTTATAAAACATGATTTACTGACAACTACTATTTCACCACATCACGGGCAAGTGCATCCATCGTGGAGCAGTATACTAGTGGTAAGTTGAATCGGGGTCCATCAAGGACACAATGGAAAGTGGGTACTTTAATACTTTATCTTTGTTAACGTCTAACCAAATCTATTTAGTATTAAAATGTTTAAGTAGACTAAAATAAAAAGAAGAAAAGAAAATAAAGATAAAATAATATGGTGTTTTTAGTTTTGTAAAACGAAGTTAGTGTTACTGGGGAGACCAACCACCTTTTGGAATCTTAGGCTGATTCACCATCCAACTACCGTACTCGACACGTCATCATGAACAAGTCGTGGAACAACCCTGCGTGCCGGTTTATATTATTGTGAAAATGATCTTTTTAAGGGACTAAGGCCCATTTCTTCCATGCACCGCTCTCGCGCATGCACGTCCGGTGTGACCAGAGCCAAGTTCACAAACACGTACCATCTCGGCTTTCGTGAAGTGACAAAATATTACCAACCACCATTCCCAACCAAATACTTTCAGCATGCACTTGTGTGGTCAGCTGTGTTTGCTCACATAGACATAAGGACCTCGAACGTATCATGTAGCATGGGGACAAGTCACCTTTCGGATCATGCATCATCCCCCGACCGGGTGTCACAGGTCCGACCTTTGGGATTTCGACTCCTCAAATGGTCTGTGATATCCTCAAATGGTCTGTGATACGTAAACACGTTTGGTTCAAAAAAACAATAATACATTTTCAATAAAAATGGTTTTCACAAAGTCATTAGACACGCCTTCAACAAGCTTATAAAGTGTTGATACATAGTTCCTGATCGTCATGTGAAGTATCAAATACAAGACAGAGACAAGCATGTTTGCTGTGGTCCGAACTCCTGGCGAACCTAGGTTTCGGACAGGTCCGAATAGGTCCGAACCTGGAGTACGGACAAGCGGATTTCAGCAACTATAAATATGAGTCTTGTATAGAATTGAAGAACTTCTTGGTCATATCTTCTAAGTGTACTCTGTGGTTCTCTCTGTGGTTAATACAAGTCTGATTTGTATTTACTCATCGTGTGTTACTTGTATTACATTGATTTTGTTACGACTAAGTAGACAATCTACATGCTCACGCATTTTCAAGTGGTATCAGAGCATTTGGTTTGTTCTACTGGTCGGAAATCTCTGTTTTTTTGGAGTTTTGGGTCAAATTTTCACGTTTTACAAAAATGAGTATCGTTTTTGAGTTCGTTTGATCATCTCGAGTGTGCTTCTCGTCAAAAATCCTTTCTAGATTGTTTCAATTGAGTTTGCTTGAATTCTTGTCGAAAATTCCATTCAAAAACACCGAGAATCGAGAAAATGGTGTCGAGTGAGATAGTTTTCGTCTGAGGTTCGGACAACTTCGGAGTAACCGCTCCGAACTCGAGGTTTGGACGAAGTTCGACTCCAGTTCGGTCCACATTCGGTTGATTTCTCCGAAGGTTAGGTTCGGAGCAAGTTCGGCGAAGTTTAAATTCGCATAAGGTTCAGACTAAGTTCGGAGACAGTTCGGACGTGGTTCGGAACAAGTTCGGGTGAACAGTAATTAGGAGTATTGAAAGGTTTTACGAAAACTGACGTAACTTGAGAACCGTAAAGTGTTACGGGAGCTAATACCAGCCAAAACGACCGTCTCGGAAAGATCTACATTTTTCTTGCCTAATGGCCAGTACCCTCCGTTTTTGAGGTTGAAGTTTTTGGTGTGTTAGTTTTCGGTTTTGGTAAAGAGTGATTCAAGAGTATTGAACTGATTTTTCATAAATTGTTCGAAAATGAGTGCATCACAAACTAGTTCTATGATACCTATCTTGGTAAAATGGGAAGATTATGATAAATGGAAAGTTGATTTTGAGATTTACATCAACAAACATTTCGAAGAGTTTTGGAAAATAATCAATACGCAATTCAAATGGCCTACTGATACAAGAGGAGACGTAATACTTCATCGACATCTATCTCTATAAGAAAGGGGTTATACAAATAATGAGAAACAAGCAAGAGATATTATTCAAGATGCTCTTGTAGGAAAGTTATGTCTTGAAATCACAAAGTATTATACTGCTAAAGATAAATGGAATGCGTTGAAAGAAAAAGGTGAGGCATGTGCACACAATCAGATCATGACAATTGGTTTAGATTCTACTGATTCTAAATCATATGATTCTGCATCGAGTGGTTTGGAAACAGGAAGTGATAAATTGTCTGACCAAAAGGATTGTGATATTGTTTTCAAAGCTGAACAAATTGATGGTTGTATCACTGATTCTGATTCTGCTTCTGATTCTTAAACAAGTTCTTGTGTTATATATGACAAAGGGGATGAAAGTGACATAGAAGAAGTTCAGAATGCAAGTTTGTTAGTATGTTCAACGTGTGCAAAACTTGCTAAGATTAACAAGAATTTGATGAAAGAAAAGGATAAATTGTTGGTTGAATGAGAAAAAGCAAAAGCTGAAGCTAAAGATGTTGTTGCAGATTTTGTAGCATTGTTCAACAAGGCTTATCTAGTTCAGCAAAAATATGAAAAGCCTAATGCTCTCATTGTTGAAACTGATACTACTATTGAAAAGCTTCAAAACAAGATCTCTATGCTTCAAGATGAGAATGTTCTTTATCGAGATAAGAATGAAGTGTTGACTAAAGATGTTGTGATTTATAAGAAAAAGAGAGAACGTGTTCTTAAAGAGTTATTTGCTGAATGTGAGATCAGAAAACTACAAGCTTATGAATATGATGATCTCAATGCAAAGTTCATCAAGTCACAAAAAGAGGTGTTTGAGGCTCATTAGAAGATTAATGATTTGCAGTTGGAGATTTTGGATTTGAAAAGGCAGTGATATAAAATTTCCAAGACAATCGGAGACTGACACGTGTAAGGCAGAAGTGAAAGACGTCTTAAAGATGATGTTCGGTAAGCTAAATCAAAAACTATGATCATCCATGTAAGTGCAGTAAACTTAACTTCTATATATGTTTAGATTTCCATCATGGTTTACATAGTTTAAAAGACTGAGTCCCAGCAAAAACGGGTTGAGAGTGGTATTCACCTAGTATTCACTCTCTCACACGCCATGTTTCTGCTTTTATGACAACACCACAGAAAAATGAAAAGAAAAAGAAAAATGAAAAGAAAAAGAAAAAGGAAAATCAAAATTGATGATAAAAATAAATAAATTATTTTGTTTGGTATTCTCTGCGTGTTTATGCGGCCGACCTGATCACCAACTGATAATTAAGAAAATAAGTGTTTGTCATGACGGTGTTGCATGGTTCCTCAAGTTGGGGGTTTGTGAATCCTCAATAAACTCTGAGGTTGGGTAGGTTTTGCTATGAACGATTGGGTGTGGGGACGGTTAAACATGACGGTAATTATGTACCACAATTACGCACTTAAATTTTTTTAACTGGATGTGAGTTTATATGGTTGCAAAAATTTTGGGCAATTGTCTAGAGCGTCGAGTAACGGAAGCTGAAAAGGGTTCCTCAGTTAAACATTTGTCTGGTTTGATCCATGAATTTACATCAGCTTCGAGGCAAGTAAATTTTAACTTTCTGTAATTAGGATTTAATTTGTTTTATGGTTTATCTTATCTTTCAAGTCTTTAATTGTTTATATTTTTCATTAATGTTTTATGATCAAGATCAGATACTCGGGGTTTGAGTCTGAGGGGAAGCTTCGTAAATTCTCAAATTTTCTCAAAGTTAACAATTTTTAAGAGAATTAACATTTTTTAGAGGTTTGGGCGGTTTTTTAAATGTTCTTGAAACGTGAGGGGGCAAAAATGAATTTTTTTTTCAAAAAGGGTATAAATACCCTTCACCATTTATGATCCAGTCACTTCTCTCTCTACTGTGTTTACAATCTCCTCGCCGAAACCCTAGCAACCGCTGGAAAAGTGATCTCAGCCACCTTCCACCACCTACAGGTGAAACCGAGCACACCTCTACACTCGCTTTCAATTTCCGACCACTAATCACCCCTCAATCGACTGATCCGCTTCAATTCTCGACCATAAATCACGGTTTTTCTTCACTCGGTGATCGTTTCTCTTTTTCTTCGACTTTGCTTCGATTTCTCATCGACTTCAAGAGATTTGAACTCGGATTTGTGTTTAGAACTGTTAAAAGGTAGTGATAGATGCTCTTTTTTACAAGATTGATGGGTATTAATGTGTTTACGAGTTTTGTTGCAGGTCCATCAATGGAGATCTCTGTGTTTCCGATCGACATGGTGAAGAAGACGATGTTTCGCATTTCCGATCGTTGATTACGATCGGAGATTACGACTGACTGAGTTTACGATGTGCTGTGTTCACGATCTTTGGTGATTACGATCGGGCTTAGGGCTCTTTAACCTATTCACGATTGGACAATGAGATTACGATTGGGCTAACACTGTTTCTATTTAAACCCGATCGTAAACCTTTTGAAGGATCGTAATCCCGATATTCGAATCGTAAACCCACTCTTGGATCGTAATCTAGTGTTTTTAATCTCAAACACTAAATGTTTTTAGAATCTCATCAAACTTAATCGTTTTAAGTTAAAATTAAATGTGTTTGTCAAGTTGTGATTCAAAATCAAATATTTTTCTTGTAAGTTTAAATTAAGATTTTCTGAACTTAAAAAGATAAATTTGATATTCATTTGAACTTCAAGATGTTGTTGACATACACAATTTCGTTTTGAATTTAAGCCTGATACACTTGTCTCGTTGTTTCAGATGGCAGAAAACATGCTTGATGAAGAAATTCATTTTGAAAGGGATCACTGTATACCTGCATATCTTGATGACCCACCAGAGAGGCACATGCAGCTTTTCTACTCTTTGGTGGCTGGGCTGAATGTATGTAAGATTAATCATGCTTTGCGGACAAGTGTGCTTATCGATGAGCAACTTGTAAGAGAATTCTGGGGAACAACAAGGGCAAATGCTGACAAGACGAGGATCACAGCAACAGTTCAGAATCGTCAAATTGTGATACTCGAAGAAGACATCCGCCAGGGATTGAACATAAATGACAGAGCTGAACATCCAATAGAGTACCCACAGGCTCGTGTATTAGAAGGTAGTCTGTTGATGGGATATGAAGGAAAGTTCCCTCCTATCTTCAAGAAGTTGTTGCCGCACTACTGGAGGTGCCTGGCTCACTACATGCAGAAATCCTTTCTGGGAAAGCGAACTAGCTTCGATCAACTTTACAAACTGCATGGAACAGCTTTCGTCGCACTGGCTTTAGACTGGAACTTCAACTTCTCAAAAATGATGCCGATAGATTGGGTTGGGAATGCAGTTTTAAGTGCAAGAGATCAGTTTCTTATGACACCAAGATTCGTATAATTGGTGGTGATGAAGAAGTACCCGATGATCGACGAAAGAATAGAGCAATTGGACATCAAACTCATGGATAGTGGCGTGTTTGGCCTGCAGACACAAGACAGAAAAGGAAAGAACAGCTTTCAGGGAAGGATTGAATGGGCCAAAAGAGGTGCCTTTCCTGAAGTTGCTAGAGAGCAAGTGATTGAGTCAGATCAAGAGGCTGAACCTCAACCAGATGTGACTGACTATAAATGTAACTGTTGCTGAAGATCACGATGTGACAGCACCAATTGCTGTAAATGCTCTAGAACAAACAAATGTTATACCTTCTGATGAAGATAACGTGATGGACGACATCTTTGCCGATCAAGAGAATATGGATGATGATATCTATAGGCATTTATAGCCAATCAATCTTAAAAGATCGAGGGATGTCCTGAACTCGTCTTCTAGTGGTGACTCAATTCCTCAAGAGTTGGATACTCAGTTTAATGTGAATGAGATGCTCGAAGAGCCTGTTCCTTTCCGTGAACCATCTCCCAGGAAGAGGACAGATCCAAGAAGTATCCGGTTCAAGTTTACAAAGACTAGCTCAAGTCTGTTGATGGTCCATCCAGCAGGGTCCAGTTCTCAAAGTCAAAGTGTTCAAGAAGATACAACGGATCAGAATGTTGAAGATCAACCTGCCCAGGTTCAGACTGAAAGTCCTCTTCTGAATGAACGTAGCCCATGTTCATGAAGAAAGGCAATCTCTGGAGGTTGATAACACTGTTGTAGTACCTAGCCCTGTTAAAGGGAGTGTCTCTATTGGGACAAGCCTGCCACCAACAGTTATCCCAAGTTTCCGCCCATTTCAAGCTGCTGAGCTGCCTATTGAGATGAGGATAAGTGCAGACCCTCACATTAACTTTCTGATGTCTCAGAACAGAATTAGAGAGACTGAGATAAAAGCACTCCAGGCTGAGAACAGAAAATTAAAGGACAAGGAAGTGGCTGACAAGAATAGGTTTAAGTACTTGTATGAGGCCTTGATGGATTTGAAAAAGAAGTATAATGAATTAAAAGGTGCTGTGGTGACAAGTGCTTCAGGTGACCCTGGCCAAAGCTCATCTCAAGGAGTTCAGGGTACAAGTGCTACTCAAGAAGATGAAGGAGATGACACCATTGAAATGTCTGAATATGTACGTGGTGGAAGATATATCTCTATGGATCCCGAAGGACAAGTTAATTGGTTCAAGGAGTTTTTCAGAGGACCTTCTCCTGTGAAATATAGCATAGATGTGGGTGAGAGTGAGCTAGACAAGAAAGGAAGCCGATAACCAATTCTGTGTTGGCATTATGATGCAGAAAAATAGTTATTTGCTGTAGTAAGAGATAGATATAGTCCAGTGGAATACTACAGATCAAGGGGTCAATTCCACTCCTGGACCGAGACAGAATTGAGAAATCTGCTGAGGGCACCATTCATTAACAGGGGGAACGCTAATCATGGAAATCTGGTTCGCGACAACTTGGTAGCACAGATGGAGCAGAACTTTGAAAACTTTGATATGAAGGCTGCAAGGTGGGTCGAAACCGGAACTGATCCTGTCACCAATGAACCAATTGGTGAAATGAGGTGCCCTCCCACCAAATGAACCCGAGTCATCAACATGCTAGATGAAATTGAAGACCATATGCTTGTGAAGAATTTTGACAGCTGGTTCTTTGATCCAACAACGTATGAAGTGGTGGTTGTATGCATGAGAATGAGAGAGTTCCGAATGTATGATCCCGTAGATTTGCTGAGGTTCGGAGAGAATGACATCAAGCTCCTAGCATCCTGTCCAATTCTTGGTGACGAGCATGACATGCAGAATGCTATACGGGTGGGATTGTTTCATGGCACAGCAGGTCTGATCGTGGAGCAAGAATGGTGGTCAAGGAAAGAGGCACATACATTCTAATTTGATTTACATCTTCCTTAGACTTTCTAATGATTCATGCCTAGGGGAAGATTTTTGGGCTATATTTTAAAGGCATGAACATTAGATTTATGGGCTTGGGAATTGGGCTTAGTGATTACGATTTAGGCCATGTGGGCCGGTTTTGTGTTTATGATTGGATTAGGGCTTGTAAGTGGGTAGTATATAAACTCACATAGTTTATGATTCTAGGAGCTTTTTGAGATTCCGATTTCCACTCTATACATTGTTTACGATCAGTTTCTTAAGCTCAAGAAAGTTGTGTTTTACATTCAAGATTTGATCTTCTTTGGTTTATCAAGTCTCTTTCATCTACTTTCTTCTCGAATCAATCACTAACGAGGATTCTGCACTCGTTTGTGATAGCAATATCGTGATTTGGTTGTTTTTCTGGACCTACATAAAAGGCAACTGAAGAATTGAAATTTGTCACCAACATTGCTGAATTTTTTATACAAACAGGATAAAAGTGCGGAGAATTCTCAGAAAGATGATGTTCACTTGGTTCCTCAACTAGTGGATTTAATTGAAGTTACTTATGTTCCGATTGATCCAAAAGCTGAGTTGCATGATTATTCAAAGTTTGCTTCTCCACCCAAGAAGAAGAAGTCTAAGTCCAAGAAGAAGGAAAAGTCTTTGGGTGATGCTCCAAAATTTATTTCAAAGTCTGTTTTGCTGGAAAATGAAAATGTCTTTGATAAGGTTGCTTTAAGTTCTTCATCTGCAACCGAAGAATAAAAAATTTTGATTGTAAAGAACAAGCTGAAGGATATCAAAGCCAAATTCACTAGTGAAGCTAAGGCAAGAGAAGCTTCGGGTTCTTCTTCCATTTTTTCAAAGATTTCCAATTACAAGCATAAAGGTTTGGCTTATGAAGTCAAGGATGTTTTAGTGCAACATACAACAAAGAAATTGAAGAAAGTTGTTGTTCAACATATTTCTTGACTTCAGCAACAATTAAAGAAACAATCTGTTCAGACTCAGCAAAAGCAAGCTCATCAGAAGAAGTCAAATGTTTCTACATCAAGAAATGGTCATTATCACACTGGAGGTTCTTCAAGTGGTTCTTACTATTTACCCCCAAGAGCATCTCCCAGGTATGATTCTTCTGATAATTTCTTTGATTCATTTGCTACTGATCATTCTTTTGGTTACTATGATTCTCATATTATGAATCATAGTTGGAAACCAAAGACTTTTTCCACATTCTTTCCAAAATTTCGTGAAAGAATATGCTATGCATGTCGTCGACCTGGCCCTCTTGCTGCAAATTTTCTGACGACTGCATATGTTCACCAAAATGCCAAATATGTGGATCAAAATGGTAAAACTTTTGATGAACCATGGTTTTCGCAATCTAAAACAACTAGTAAGTCGTCTTCGTCAAAGACGCCGGTTGAAACATTTTCAGGTTCTGATAAAAAATTAAAATCTTTAATGCAATGGAAACCGAAAGTTGTTTCCAAGGCCAACATCGACTATGTGGAAGACACCGGGCGACCCGAAGCTATTGAATCGGGTTGATCCCAGAGCGACTAATGTGCTATTTGGTGTCAAGCAAGTATTTCAGGAAGACCTATCGGTGATTGAGAAATTCCTCATTGTAAAATATATGTGATAATTTAATTTGAATTTCAAAATCAATCTAATTTTCAAAAGATGGTTACCTGCAAGTTTTCGTGTTGGTTTATCAATTTCTGATATGTTTTTCACTCCATCTCAGTTTGAGGGGGAGTTTGTTATTGAAAAATCCAAAAATAGTGTCTTGTTTTTCAAACCGTAAAAATGAAAATCTATAAATAGAGTTGTCATTTTTAGGGGGAGAAATTTGAAAAAGACAAAAACACTGAAAAATGTAAAAATCCAAAAACATTGAGAAATGGGAAATTGTATCCGACAAGATTGGGAAATGATGGTACATTGGCTGACATCGTCTGACTCATGGATAAAACAGATGAAAAAGCCATAAGACCATTTGATCGATGTGTAAGGTAGGCTTGGCAAATCAGAAAGTATTCAAGTGTGATATATACTAAAATCTGATGCTTGACCTAGTGGACAACATCTTGATGCATATCTCATGATATGTCAAGAAAAAGATATGTGAGAATAAAATGAGAAGTCACTGTGTATACATGTGTTCATTTTGCATAGATTTAAACTTGTTTGATTTTCTTTATTTTGTCAAACGATCGGACTTTCTCTGCGTGCTCACAAGGCCGACCTGATTGTTGTTTGTTTGACATTTCTGCTTTATTTTCTTTGGTGTTTCATATAATTCATCGGACTTTCTCTGCGTGTCCACAAGACCGACCTGATTGTTGCTGAGTTATACAATTTCAACTTGTTTTATTTTCTTATTTTGTTAAATCCGATGCCTTATCTGCGTATCGAAAGATCGACCTTAAGCTAGACGATTTAACGTTCTTATTTCTTTTTGCACGGAACACAGTTGACTATATCATAAAAATATTCATTATGTGATAAATCACAAATTAAATCACAAAAATGTGATAAGCAAAATCATATCTGAGTATGTCTGATTGTGTGGGGGTACACAGGTCAATGCAAGTATAATCAATACCTTAACATATAAAGATGTTATGAGTATGATTGTTCCAGAGTTTAAAGTTGGACAAATTATATCTGCAATCGACATGGCTTATGTGCTACAATAATCAAAATTGAAGTACAGTTCAACATGTTATGACCAATATGATCCCAAGTTATGATCCTTCTCGCAAAAGACAAAAATAGCGTCTGATTCTGTAATGCCTTTACATTTCTTGTTAGAAAATACCAAAAAGATTTTAGGTGTGTTTTGATAAAAGGTTTCTAAAAGCCAAAAAGATTTTTTTTCTTATTTGTTTTCGATTGATCAACACGTAATACAAAATCAATTTTCAAATCAAAATTTCTTTGGAGTCTTGAAGAGACGTTTTGCACCAAGATTATTTATGTTGGTAGGTTTCTATGTGGAATGAGATCATCACAACTTCAAGTCTTCTGAAGATTGTTGATAAAGAGATTACACATGATGCAATATCAAGTATTCAAGATTGAACTCATCATCAAGATCGAGGAAGAGTTTGATTGAAGATACAAGATACAAGGTTTAGAAGGAAGATGATACTGCACATGCCGAGGGGGAGTTTGTTGATACATGGTTCCTGATCGTCATGTGAAGTATCGAATACAAGACGGAGACAAGCATGTTTGCTGTGATCCAAACTCCTGGCAAACCTAGGGTTCGGACAGGTCCGAACAGGTCCAAACCTGGAGTTCGGACCAGCGGATTTCAGCAACTATAAATATGAGTCTTGTATAGAATTGAAGAACTTCTTGGTCATATCTTCTAAGTGTACTCTGTGGTTCTCTCTGTGGTTAATACAAGTCTGATTTGTATTTACTCATCTTGTGTTACTCGTACGTATTACATTGATTTTGTTACGACTAAGTAGACGATCCACACGCTCATGCATTTTCATAAAACCATTATCCAACCCACCAAAGGTTTATTACTTCCCAAGTAAGTATAAGAGTTTAGCCAAACATGGCTTTAAATATTTTCTTTAGAGAAGTGTTGATACATAATGTGGCAACATGCTGGATTGGTCAAAGACTTGGATGATATTAAAGAAAAATAAGAAAAACCTAGTTTGGGTGAACCATGTCCTACCCTTGGGCGAGCTGGCAGGCGAACTGCAGTTCGACTCATGGCCAGGTTCGGACAGTCTGGGTTTCCTATATATAGTTGATAGGTTTGTAATTTATAAAACGTCTTTGCTAGCGTGTGTGAACCTGAAGGTGTTTTCTCTGAGTCTTGTAACCTTTGATATTGAGTGGAATACAAGATTGAGTTATTTACCTTTGTGTTTGATTACTTTGTTTACACATTAGATATGAGTTATCACGATTCACGTATCCCACGCTCTTTCAAGTGGTATCAGAGCTATCTGGTGATTGATCAGCTCGATACTCATCTTTTGTGTCGATAAACAAAGTGTTTTGGTGTTTTCTTCGTACTTTTCATCTCAAAAACATTTGTTTTTCAAACTTCTGATCATTTCTACACACTATACACTTCAAATTGTTAATATTCGTGTTCAACAGATTTGGTTGAGTCTTTTGTTGCTCGAAAATTTCAGTTTCTGAGAGTTTGCGCGTATGCCAAATAACCGTCATCCAAACTACAGTTCGCCTTAGTAACCGCTACGTGTTCAGTTCGATTGAAAGTTCTAGATCGTTTCTGTTCGGAGAGAGTTCGGCTTACATTTGGTTAACTGAAGTCGTGTTTGGATAGAGTTCGGACAAGTTCAGATACTGTTCATAAGGTTGAGTTCGGAAGGTGTTCGGTTGATTTTGAGTTTGGACGACGTTCGGGTAAGGTTTGGAAGAACTACTGTTCGGAAAAGTTCGGTTGCTGTTCGCCTGAGTTTCTGAGTTCGCACCAGGTTCAGAAGAGTTCGGAAAACTGTTCAGAGTTCAGATATATTTCGGATAAACAGTGTTTTCAAGAAATTCAAAATGTCAGATTTACACGCATTTGCCGCGATTCAATCACAAATGCAAACATTATTGAACTATGACAACGAAATTGGGACAAGTCAAAAGGTTCCCAAGTTGTTCAAATTTGAGGATTATCATAACTGGAAGAAAATGTTTGAAGCTTATGTCGGGACTACAGATTGTGATCTATGGATTGTAATGGATGCACTATACGTCTATCATGTTAACAAAAACAATGTACCAGTTATGCAAAGGAACCTGGATCTGTTACAAATGGCAGATTACACAAGAGAACTGAAAGCTTATGGAATTCTTACACAAGCTTTATCAAAAGAACTGCTACATCAATTAAAAATGTGCAAACATTCTCATGATTTGTGGACTGGTTTGATAGAAAGGTGTGAGAGAAATAACCAGTATAAGAAGAGTAAAAAGAAGGTTTTGAAGACAGAGTTTGATAATTTCAAACACTTTGATGGAGAAGGTGTTCCTGAGTTAATTTCAAGATATTGTCATCTTTTGTCTGAAATTTATACCATTCAAATCAAGAAGGATGATGATGAATTAAAATAAAATTATCGAAGAACTTCCGTCAAAGTGGGAACCTTATGTCTTGATGCTTACAAATGATAAGGAATACTCGACATTGAGTTTTGTGAAGTTGTTGGGAAAGCTATAAGCTAGAGACTTGGAGATGAAAAATGTTAACAATACACCTACTGAGGTTCAAAATCCTGATGTTTACTATGGTTCAAATACTGCAACTATATCAGGAAATTCTAGGAAAGCTACAAGTTCTGCTCCGGCGACTGCGTTTGTGGTTGGAAGTGTTTCTGGAAATATGTCAAATCCAGGGTAATATGTCAAATTCAGAAAGTTATGAATCAAGCTATGGATCTTCCAAATGTAATGTGTCAATACCAGCAAGCAATATGGTGAATGCTAGCAAGATGGCTATGTCTGTTACAACCACGGAAGATTATATGGCCTTGGTATCGGCATTGATTTCATCATACTATGGAGTCATAACAGGAAAAGTAAGTAATGCTGAATAGACAGAAGAAGACTACGATCAGGTGCACCCGGATGACTTGGAGCTTATGGATATTAATTGGCAATTTGCAATGCTAGCTCGATGGGTAAAGTGATTTCTTAAGAAAACTAGCCGAAAAGATTTCAATTCGGGTAGGCGTATCGGTTTTGATAAATCAAAAATAAGGTGTTATAATTGCTCGAATTTGGGCCATCTCGCAAGAGAATGTTCTCAGCCTAAAAAGCAAGAGTATCAAAAGTATACTTCAAAGCCAAATGATTCTGGAAACAACAATGTCAAAAATTCAGGGAGTTCTTCTCACTCAAACCCTAAATCTGATAATACAACAGCTTTAGTGTCTCAAGAAGACAAAACTTATAAATGGAGTAATCAATTTGCTGATTCATTTGCCTTGATTGTGAAACATGTGCAGGACGAAGATGCTTTGGTTGTATCTACCATGGAAGGAGATGAAGCAAATGATATCACCGAATCATTCAAAGATGTTCAAAAGTTACTCAAAGAAAAGTTTGCTTGTATGGCAAACAACATAAATGAACATGATGATTCTGATGAGATCCTACTTTTAAAGAAGGTGTTAGAAGTTTTGACAAAAGAAAAGGATGTTTTGATGAAAGAATGTGAAACTGCAAAAGCTGAAGCGCAAGACGCTGCAAATGACTTTGAAGCTATATTTCAAAGGAGTTATCCACTTCAGTAGAAATATGAGAAAGCTCATAAGTCTGCTTTGGATGCAAGTGATAAAATTCTTGCATTACAAGAAAAAATGAAGAAATTGTATGACGAGAACAACAGTCTCAAGCTAGAGAATGGAGAATTGAAAAGAAATAATCTTATCGAATTTGTTGCTGTGTTGATGGCTGATACTACGAAGGTATCTTCTTCCACTTCTTGTGATAATTGTGATTCTTTTGCTAAGGTCAAAGGTGATCTCTTAGATGAGAAAAACAAGTTGTTAGATCAGCATATTGTGACCAAAGCTGATATGGAAATTTACAAATCTAGATGGGACAGTACCATGAAGGAACTGTTGTCGGTTCACGAGCAATTGCGCATACAAAAACGAGTTTACTCAGCAATCCGAGATGCTCGTGACAACACAAAAAGATTTGGCAAACCATCAAAAGATTGTTTCTGACCAAAAATTGAAATTTTGAATTGACAAATAAGATTGATACGTTTAAAATTCCTTTGTCATTCACAAATTTTCTTTACAATTCCAAAAACGTAAATGGGTAGGATAATCTTAAACAAGTTCCTGCTCCCGTGGTAATCACAAACAGCCCATCATGTGTTCCAATTGATGAAAATTGTGATTATACTTCGTATAAAAATGAAGTATCTGTTACATCACAGTTGTCCACCGCAACTGATAAGCAATCCATCGATAAATCTGCTATTGATCTTGAGGTTGAAGATCTGTTTTATAATGTGTCGGAATTTGACAAGGTGGATGATTTAGTTTCTGAAACAGAGTCTAAGTCGGTCAAAACTGTTTCGAAACTTAATCAGGAAGAGCTTATCTTAAAATACAAATTCGGAGAAATTAAATCTGAGCTTTCCAAATTAAGCACATATGAGCAGAAACAGATTGCTCATGAAAAATTAGTTGTTGGTAAAAAGCCAAAGAATGGTGGTGTTGGCTTTGATTCAAAAGCTAAGACATTTGAACAAGGTTTTAGTTCAAAAGCACCATAGGGTCAATCTAAGAAACCTGTTATCAAAAACAAGTCTATTGTTTTTGATAAAAATGCTAAATTGACCACATATCGCTTAAAGGGTTCAGAAAAGATATACATCGACAAGGATTTCCCGTTGGACATGGTTAATCTGAATCTGATTGATAGGATTTTCACGGGGGGGGGGGGGGGGTATGGTCCTAAGTTTGATCCGAAAGCTCCTAGTGTGCCAATTAGGAGGGGAAGTGGTAAAATTATCATCCCAAGTGACACACTAAATTCGGATCAATCGGAAAAGTCTGATAACACTTCTGATTCAGGGTTGGTAAATAGAGTACAAAAATCTATGAAGAAGTCACCAACTGTTTTCCAACCACCAAAACCAAAGGTTCAGAAACAAGCTTTTCATGAGCATGTCAAGCCAAATTTGAGAAAACCAAATTTGTCTTTTAAGAAATCTCAATTTTATCATGATGATGGTTTTTATGACAATTTTGGATATGGGCCGAATAAACCAGTTTATAGGAGGGGTCCAAGATGGTTTGATGATGGATTCAGAAATGATGTTTGTCCATCAGGCTATGGTGGTAGGAGAGGTAGGTTTTTGAATTTTGATGATCGATACTATGCTGGAAATCCACAACTTTTTGATGGTTATTATCATGGTGATGATTTTCCAGATAGTATGAATGGTTTTGACTCTAGGTTTTATGAAGAATTCAGTGATCATCATGTTTCTAAACAAAAATTTTCAAAATCAAAGAAACAAAAACCAGTCATTGAAACCATTATGGATGATGACACGGTTGAAGAGGTTGTCATTGAAAAACGCAAATGATTTAAGTGCAAAAACCGTGGTCATTCATATGAAGTTTGTCCGTTTAAGAAGAATAAATCTGAAAATTCTGGTTGTGTATCAGATGGATATACTTCTGATAAATCAGTATCTGCTGACTCGAAGAAACACGTCAAATTTATTGATCCTAAGGGTTTTGTGCATAATGATTTGAAACCACCTATGTCTTAAAAACATGATAAGACATTTGATGGTAAACATATAAAAGTTAAATCAATTTTGAAAACTTCTGATGGGTCAATAAGTTAGCAAAATGACAAGTAGAAACCAAAAGGTATTTTCACTGCTGGAACCAACTTTTTTCGAAGATGACAGTCGACCCAAAGCTTCAAGCTTCGGTTCTTCCCGACCTAATTATTTTGTTTCTGTGTGTAGGGTGCTTCACGACAGCCTGTGAACAATTAGTGGGTTGTTGATAGTGGGGCGTCTAGGCACATGACGGATGATATTTCTCTACTTCACAATGTTAAACCATTCAACGGAGGAAGTGTCACCTTTGCCGGAAACAAAGGCCGTAAAGTAACGGGAATTGGTAAGTTAAGCAATGGTGCTGTTACCTTCAACTGGAGTGGAATATGTACGCGAACTTGAATACAATCTTCTCAGCGTCTCCCAAATATGTGATAAGCAGTATACTACAACTTTCATATGGAGTGAATGTTTGATTCTGAAGCCAGGGTACAAGATTCCTGATGATTGCATTATCATGAGAGCACCTCGTTTGTCCAATTTGTATGTTGTAGACATGAATTCAGCAAAGGCTAATGTTGTGGGTCAATGTTTCTTGTCAAAGGCATCCAAGAGAGAATCTATTTTGTGGCATCGACGTATGGGTCATATTCACTAACGAAAGATGAATGAGTTGGTGAGAAAGAATCTTGTAAAAGGAGTTCCGAAGCATCAATTCATATTTAATGATGTCTGCGTCAGCTGCAAGAAAGGAAAACAGAAAAGAAAGTCTCATCCATTGAAAAAGTACCATTTCATTGATGTCCCTTTGGAATTGCTTCACATGGACTTATTTGGTCGTGTGAATCGCAGAAGTATTTCTGGACATTGGTACTGTCTAATTGTCACTGATGAATTTTCTAGATTTCCGTGGGTAGATTTTCTTGTCACAAAGGATGAAACATCAAGAGTCCTTATCAACCTAATCAATACACTTGAGTCATTTTACAAGTTGAAGGTTCGAAGGATTCGGAGTGACAATGGCACAGAGTTTTAATAACAATGCCATGAGGGTGTTTTGTTTGGAAAAAGTAATAGTACATGAATTCAGTACTCCATACACACCTCAGCAAAATGGCGTTGCGGAGAGGAAAAGTAGAAAAATTACTGAGACAGCACAAACAATGTTGGCCGATGCACAATTGCTAGTGAATTTCTGGACAGAATTTGTCAACACGGCATGTTATGTGTTGAACCAAGTGCTTACGGTAAAACGGCTTGGAAAGACTTGTTACGAATTACTCAAAAATCATAAGCCGAATCTCAATTAATTGGAAACATTTGGCTGCCCCTGCACTGTGTTAAAGTCTGTGGGTAAATTTGACGACAAGGTATTTGAAGGATTATTTGTTGGTTACTCGAATTAGAAAAAACGAGTGTTTAATAAACAGACTGGTGCAGTGAAAGAACATTTGCACGTTGATTTCCAATCTTACACGTTGCCACCCAAAGGTGTTGGACCGGATTGGATGTTTGATTACAAGAATATTTTTGAATCATTTGAATCATTTCCTGATACATCCGATGATCATCTTACTCATGTATATATTAATTTGCAAGATGATGCTCCGGTCATGCATATTGAGATTCCGTCTATTCCGGATGTGCCTGTCACTGATGATTATGTGACTGAAATAACTACCGACTCTACAATTGCTGATGATATTCTGTCTTCTGATGATGATCGTGAATTTCATGAAGTTGTTTCCGATCATATTGAAGTTCATGTCCAACAAGTCGAATCATAAAATGAAGCTACTACAAGTGGTACTGGTGAGGTTGAGGTGGATAATATCTAACCTGTTGTATAATATGACACCAATTCATCTGATAATGTGGTATTGGAGGAAGATCATGTTCCTAATTTACAAGAAACGATGATTATTCTGGCTCATTAGACACTTCGGATAAACTCCTATCACCCACACAAAATATAATTGGTGATTTAGATGATGGAGTGAGAACTCGAAGACAAGTTGATAGTAATGCTCTATTAGCAATCAAGGAATCTGGTATACATGATGAAGTCTTTCATTCATTCTTCTTATATCAAATTGAGCCAACAGACATAAAACAAGCTTTACAAAATGGTTCATCGATAAAAGCAATGCAAGAAGAGTTCTTACAATTCCAGAAGCTCAGGGTATGGCATTTAGCTGATTTGCCCGAAGGAAGCAAAGAGCCATGCGGTATCCGATGGGTATATAAATGTAAAAGGGATGACCGAGGAGTTAGTGTACGTAATGAGGCTCATTTGGTTATTCAGGGTTTTTCTCAAGAAGAGGGAATAGACATTTATGAGGTGTACGCACCGGTTGCCAGAATTGTAGTGATACGTATTTTCTTTGCATATGCGGCACATCGTGGATTCAAAGTCTTCCAAATGGACGTAAAGAGTGAATTTCTGAATGGAAAAGTGAAAGAGGAAGTCTACGTCAAACAACCTCGGGGATTCTACGATCCTGATTATCCGGAGAAGGTTTATAAGCTGGACAAAGCTTTATACGGTCTACATAAAGCTCCTCGAGCTTGGTACGGAACCTTGTCTACTTATCTACTAGAGAACGGTTTTAAGCGTGGGTTGGTGGATTGTACTCTTTTCTGTAAGAAAACAGGGGGGGGGGGGGAGTTGCTTTTGGTACAAATCTATGTTGATGATATCATATTTGGAAGCTCAAACAAACAACTCTCGAAGGATTTTGATAAGTTATTGCAAATGAGGTTTGAGATGAGTTCTATGGGCGAGATTTCATTCTTCTTAGGATTGCAAGTAAATCAGTCTTTGAAGGGTGTTTTTATCCATCAGACGAAATACGTGCATGATGTGCAAAATCGTTTCAAGATTGATGACGTTCGTGTACCAGGGACTCCGATTCAGCTGTTACATGGTCTCTGTCCAGATGAAGATGGTGAAGAAATTGATGCCACTCTTTATGTGCAATGATAGGGTCATTAATGTATTTAACATCTAGTAGACCTGACATTATGTTTGCTGTTTGTTTGTCTGCAAGGTACCAAGTATCTCCGAGGATTTCTCATTTAAATGTCATGAAGCGAATTCTAGCTTATCTGAAGGGTAACACAAATCTCGGGATCTGGTATCCTCATGATGATAAAATTGACCTTTCAGCCTACTCGGATTCTGAATATGGCGGATGCAAGATTAACTTCAAATCCAAAAACGCTGGGTGTCAATTTTTAGGCGATCGTCTTGTGTCTTGGCAGTGTAAGAAGCAAACGTTTGTGGCTATATCCACTGCAGAAGTTGAATACGTTGCGGCTGCAAGCTGCTGTTCTCAGGTTTTGTGGATTCAGCAACAAATGTGGGACTATGGTTTGCAGTTTCTTACTACTCCCATACATATAGATAATCCTGCTTCCATTTGCATAACTAAATATCCCGTCCAGCACTAAAAAATGAAGCATATTGATATTAGATATCATTTTATTCGTGATTGCTTCGAGAAAAACCTGATTGATTTGCAAAATATTCATACAGATTTTCAACGAGTGGACCTTTTTACTAACACTTTCGATAAAACTCGCTTCAAATTTCTTTTGCAACTCAATGGCATACAACAATTACCTGCTAAGTAATTGTCGGTTGATCAATTTTTGCTTTTGGTTTATTTTTCATTTTGTTTCTTTCTTTTCTTATTACAAAAAATTCAAAAAAGAGTTTTGTATTTTGGGGGAGAAAATCTGAAAATTTAAAAAATTGATAAAATGCCAAAATAAAAAAAAATTAATGATAAAAAATTGAGAAATTGATCTGACATAGCGAGAAGTGATATTACATCAGCATATATGTTATCAACCATGAATAGAGTAGGAATAAAGGTTGTAGGTTCTTGCTTGGTTAGTTGAATGCGGTAAGGCAAATCTGATATATGCTAGTATGATATACCTCAAATTCAGGTTTGATCGTTGTGATGTTACATCATGAAGGATGTTGTGTGATTTTGGCAATAAAAATGAAAATAACAAAAACAAAATAGAAGAGATGTTCTGGTGTATGCATGTTTTCATTTTTTTACAGATTTAAACTTGTTTGATTTTCTTTATTTTGTTAAACGATCGGACTTTCTCTGCGTATCGAAAGATCGACCTGATTGTTGTTCCTTTGACATTCTGCTTTATTTTCTTTGGCGTTTCGTATAATTCATCGGACTTTCTCTCGTGTGCGTGAGCACCGACATGATTGTTGTTGGGTTATACAATTTCTGCTTTATTTTCTATTTCTTATTTTCCTAAACAATTAGACTTTCTCTGCGTGCTCACAAGGCCGGCCTGATTGTTTTTTTGTTTAGGGTTCTGTTTTTTTTTTTTGCATGAAACACCATGAATGGTAAATCTCTATGGAAACTCAAAAATTCTGTCAAAATTGCAAAAATAGAATAAGTCATATTTCCAGTATTCCGGATTGTGTGGGTTTTCATACTCTCTATGCTTGCTAAATCATACTTGTTAAACATATCAGAAAGCTATAAAATTTGATTTGCCTAAACTGAAACAAATTGCAAAGTTGTATTTCTGCCTATTTGGCTTGCATGCTGATTAATTCTGAAATTGAAATGTGTCTGATCTATTATATCTGATATGATCTCGCGTCTGGATTTTTCTCGCCAAAAGATTTAATTTATATGAATTTCAAGTTTGTTTGGTTTATTGCTTATTGGAAAAATCCAAAAAGATTTTAGGAGTGTTTTAGCATAATCTTGTGAAAACTCAAAAAGATTTTCGGCGTCTTTGAAAATTTTATGAAAATCAAAAAGATTTTGCTTCTATTTTATTTTTTATCAACCGATGATGAAAAGTATCAAATTTATGCTGAAAACAACCACACAGTCTTGGAATCATAAGACTCATCAATGAATTGATCAAAGATTTATTTCAAATTGGTAAAATTTAAAATCTTTGTGTTCAAATTGAAAAATTCTTCAAAAATCAGGGTTAAATTTGAAAATTTTGGAAACTTGCCAAGCTGCAAGTTCGGACAACCGAACTAGAGTTCGGATACACCGAAGTTATATTCGGCAAACCGAACTAGTGTTCGGACAAGGTTTGGATTGATCCGAAAGTTATGTTCGGACAAGTTCGGAAGGATTCGGTCAGCCGAACTAAGGTTCGGGCGAGCCGAACTGTGTGCCTATAAAGGGTCGAAGTTGAGTTCGGACTCATTAACTGTTTCAAAAATCTCCGAACTTAGTCGAACTCTGCCCCATTTTTCATTTTCCGATCAACATCTTTGTGACGCGATTTATGACCTGATTTTGGTAGGTTATGAGATTCCGAGTACCATGGTGTGTTTGTTGTCGTTTGAATGGTCAAAAATGATCAAATTTGTTCAAAACAGTGTCGGGTTTTTCTTAGTTCATAGATCCAATAATTAACCAATTTAGAGACAATTTTAGGACTTAAAACTTGTTCCTATGGATTCGTTGTCAAAAACCACGTATAGGGGTTAAATTTTGTGTTCTAATTTGGTCTAGGTTGAAAATTAGAGAGACTAAACCTCTCAGTTGCACATCCAGCCGAACGTGATGTTCATCAGCCGAACTGGAGTTCAGTCTCAGCCGAACTTGAGTTCTGACGTTGACCAATTCAGTTCGGACGTTGACTAAAGTCAACTTTGACCGTTTGCCATGGTCCAGTTTGGACAAGGTTCGGCCAATAATTCTCAGGTCGGACCGAGTTCGAATAGCAATATCTAGTTCGGATCAAGTTCACCAAACATTGATTTTTGAACAAAAAGTCGATCGTTTACGCGAATGATAAATAACTGATCAATTTGGTCAACATTTTTGATAATACACTGAATTTAATGAATGTTTCATGTTTTGTGTTTTCATAAATGGCGGTTGATTTAAAAGTTGGTGATAAACACAACGTGTGTGCACATCTGGGCGTTACGAGAACAAAGATAGCCAAATTTAGAGCATCTGGAATATACGATTTTCTAAAACGATCAAGAATTCACAATGCCATTAGACACGAGTGTGATGTGTATCGTGACATATTAACCGAATTCTGGACTACTGCAAGATGCTTAACTGATGGAACAATTTGATTATTTGCAACTATTCAAAATCGAACTGTTAAATTTACTGAAGCTGATATTCGAAGGGTGTTATGTTTATTGATGATACAACAAATGTTCCATTAGAGTTTGATCCATGTGATAATGTTGCCTTATTGAAGAGAATTTGGTATGCAGATGATCCGAGTCGTTAATAGATTTACAAGTCAGAGTTCTCTATTCCATACAAGTATCTGGTTCATGTGTTGCTGTAGTGTTTGGGTAACATAATTTCTGGACATGACGAGATTGGTCCAAAGATACTTTCTCTGACGAATGCCTTGATTCTCAATCGTCCATACAATATAGCTGGGTTGATCTTCTACATGAGAGACAACTTGACCTAGAGGCCCAAGAAGGCGTTATTATATCCAAGATTTACACAAATGGTCTTAAATGATCTGTATCCTACCTTGGTGAAGACTAATGCTCAAAAGATGGAGCTGAAACATATGACTGAGGCAAGTCTTGGTACCTTGGTAACATATCAGAAGAAGAAGCCTGCAGATTATCCAAAGTTGAAGCGGTTAATTGGTCATCTTAGTAATGTTAACTATGTTGCACCAGCTAGGGATGCACCTCGCCATAGTGACGAAGGTTCATCTGAAGAACTTGATTATGCTTGGGTTGAAGAGAGAAACCCACAGCCACAACAAGCAAAGAATAAGAGACCAAGACGACAGACACAAACACCACCACCTGTACAGGAACCGGTAGTCTCAGAACCAGTTGTTACTGAATCTACAGCACCTGCTGTGTCACAACCAGTTGTCACTGAACCTGTTATTTCTGTTTCCAAAGTCCAAGCGACTGTCACACTGACTGAGACACTAGCTGTTAACACCTGATAGATGAAGAAGAACTGATGATGATGAGTTTATTGATGTGGGAGCTAACTCTGAATATGTTTCTGATACAAACAATCTGTTTGTATACATCAAGGTCAATTCCAAACATGTGAAAGTGAAGAAGGGCAGCAAAGAACATTTCGCGTACCGAATAGGTTTGAAGAAAAGCAACGATCGATACAAGGATCATGTGTATGATGATAAAGCCCCATCTGAATCTGATGAAGATTACAATCCCGAAGCCGATGTTAGTCATGGCAAGGGTAAGCAGCCAATAACTTCTACATCTTCCTTGACTCCATTAAAGAGAAATAAGTCGATTGTTGCTACTTGCTAGTGGCCGAGCCAAGAAGCATAGAGGTCAAAAGTTTGTATTGCCGTTCTGGTGTATCTTCATCTGATAGTCCTGATATATCTTTACCTGAGATGACTACGACTACAACATCCATAGTTTCTACAGCACAAGTTGATTTTCTTCAAGGGTTGAGTCAGTCAGGGTTTCTGAAAGATTTCATGAGTTTAACAAGATCTACAACAACTAGCACAACACCTTCAGCAAGTGCCGGTGCCCAATATGTACATCAACCAATGGGATCAACACCTACAACTCCTGTATTATCGATAGCTACAACTTCAACCACATAAACACCAGATGTTAGTTTCAATTTTGATCAAGGATCAAGTGTCTTTCTCTCAAGCGGGGCAACTCAATAGTGCTTTAATTGATCATCAATAAAAAAAAGATGACTTAAAAGCTAAGACTGATGAGAAATGAAGGTGATTTAGGTGTTAAAGCGAAAAGATGAAGAGAAAAGTCAACTGATTGCAGAATTGAGAACAAGAGATGAAGAAATGAGAGCAAGAACTGAATCTCAAGGAAAGTTGATTACTACATTGCAAAGAGATTATTTGCAATTGAAAAATGGAGAGTCGACTAAAGCACAGGAGATCACACGTCTGAAAACAACCACTATGAAACAGAATGCTCTACTAACACAGATGAATGAGCAAATAAAATTCTTGATGGAGAAGTTTAATCTCAGGGGGAGATGGGTTCTGGTTCTTGGTGCAAAGATGATTTCCTGAAGTATTTGAATGATGAACCTGATAATGAAGACCCAGAAGGAAATGTTGGTGGAGGATCAGGCCCAACCGGAAACACTGGTTTGGGTGCTTGGACTTCTACATCTCAGGGGGAGTCTGATTCCAGGAATGTTATGCCGATAACTTCGATTCCATTGAATCAAGCTGTGAAGAGTATTAATGAGTTCAAAAGAATGTTAGAAGAGGGTGAGTTTGTTTGTGAACTTAATCAATAACAACTTCAAGTAGTTTTCGATTTGAACGACGGGGAGATGAAGAGAACTTCTGAAGGTACACCTGAAATATATAATGAGCCATCTGAACCAGAGTCTGAAGAAGATATTTGGGAAGAGGAGATTAAGGTTGAAGATATAACCGAAGAGGAATATCCAGATTTGTACTCCAATTTCAACAACGAAAATAATTAGACTGGTGATGAGTTTGAAGTATTTCCTAAAGAGAAAGGTGTTGAAGCGAAGGGGAAGTTAAAACAAAAAGAAGCTGAAAGGCCTGTAGACCCGATTGCCAAGGAGGCGAAGGAACATAATCAACGTTGGGTGTATAATGAATACATGCAGACATTTCATGCAAATTACGTTCCTCCTCCAAACCAATCAAGCAAAGCATGCATGTTAGATTTAAGGGTCAAGAGTCAGGAGAAATTATCAGCTGGATGTATGCTGAAAGTCTAAAGTGCTATGGGATAAAACGTCAACATGGTATCCAATACTTCAAATATGCAAAAGACTTCAGTACTTTACCGGTCTGGGATGTTCGGGAGCTTACACGGAAGCCTTTCTACAACTATGGTGATGAATGGAGGGGTCTCTACTTCAAGAATCAAGTTGAGAAAGAATGTAATCAGGGATTTCAATATCCGAAGCCTCAAAGACCGAAGATGCATGAACATCCGACCAAGATTCATAAGAGAATGGGGAATAGTTGATAGTACTTATCTTCAAGAAAAAGCCTAAAGTGATGAAGAAGACTCCGTTGATGAAAATGGAATTGGATTTCATAAAGAATCTGAAGTGGTGGTATTATCATGAGAAGATGGGTGAAGCTGTGATAGTGCTGGAGAATGAAAACAGAGTTGAGAAGGTTTATGACTCAATGTGGCTGATCAACTTATCGAAGGCTGATATTGATGAGTTGTATTATAATCAGATCTTGTTTCATCCAGACTACATGGATCAAGCTTTATAGTTTCAGAGGGTGATATGTTTTGCATTCGATATATATGCCGGGCATAATCACCAGAAGACATGGGTTGGGATGGAGGCTGAAGTTCAAGTGTGATAAAGAACTGTTCAGCATTTGCCAAGGGGGAGTTTGTTGATACATAATGTGGCAACATGCTGGATTGGTCAAATACTTGGAAGAAATCAAAGAAAAACAAGAAAAACCTTGTTTGGGCGAACCCTGGCCGAACCTTGGGCGAATTAGCAGGCTAACTGTAGTTCGGCTCATGGCCAGGTTCGGACAGTCAGGGTTTCCTATATATAGTTGATAGGTTTGTAATTTATGAAACGTTTTTGCTAGTGTGTGTGAACCTGAAGGTGTTTTCTCTAAGTCTTGTAACCTCTGATATTGAGTGCAATACAAGATTAAGTTATTTACCTTTGTGTTTGATTACTTTGTTTACACATTAGATATGAGTTGATCATGATTCATGCATCCCACGCTCTTTCAAGAAGAAGAAAGATTCATAGACAAATACTTTTCAAAAACTACTTAAGTTATATGTCTTATAAACTTGACTTACAAAACGTAAAAATGCCAAATGGCTCAAGAGAAAAACAAAGCTACACTAGAGAATGGGAGAGAGGAGATGAGCAAGGAGAAATGAAGATGGCTTCTCCTATTTATAGACCAGCCAGAGTGGGCACGACCCGTTCCACACTAGGCACGGGGCGTGCTATGTCAGAGGGCCACGGGGCGTGCTTCACGGAACACGGGGCATGCTGTGTGAGAGACTTCTGCCGTTCTGCAAGGTGGTCAGGGGCACGGGACGTGCTTGGGTAGGCATGGGTCGTGTTTCTCTGACACACAGGGCATGTTGTGCAGACTGATTCAGAGGCACGACCTAGGGTTGAGATGGCATTGGGAACGGGCCGTGTTGGATGAGGCACGGGGCATGCTGAAATTCGAAATCCCAGATTTTTCTTCTTTGGTCAGCTTTCTTGCATTTTTCGTTCCTTCTGTGATTTTGGCTCAGTAAAACCTGAAAAACTACAAAGAAGACAGAAACACTGTTTCTTTGTAATAGTTAGTCATATTTTACCCAATACACAGGGGAAATCTGGCTATAAAACATGTATATATTAAGGTACATCAAGACACCTGCCTCATCATCTTCAAGTAATGGTAAGAGTAGACATCTTCCAACCCAGGTACACATTTCTCCACCTTCTCATGAAAATCTTGCTAACATCCAAACCAATGCTAGATTTTTCAAAGAATTGGTCACTTCACCTAAACTAGAAGAACTGCAATAAGTAATAATTACAAAAAAAAAACAATCGTCACACTTTAGACACTTTTCTGATAAATATTTTGTGCCATGCTCTATCAAAAAGAAAATGCAAACTGCCATAGCTGATGATAGTTTACTTGTAAATATGATGCCTACTATGTTGTTCAATAAACTAGAATTAGGAGAAATGACACCTTTCTGTCTGCCATTCACCCTATGTGATTGGTCTGTTATTCAATCCAAAGGAGTTGTCAAAGATGTCCTAGTCAATGTTAACAACTTTAACATCCCCTCTGATTTTGTTATCATTTTCGATACCCCTTTAGTTTTCGGAAGACCCCTCTTGGAGACTTGGAGGGCCGTGATCAACCCGGACAGTGAAGAAATGAGGCTACAGGTCGGAGATCATAAACTATCTCTAAAGATCGAGAGATCTCTCGGATCTCCCGTTTCTGACGACCCTCCTTGGTTAGACGAAGTAGAAGGAGAAGAGCTCACCTAGGAAATCCTGGAAGAGGAGACAAACCCATCTCCTATCTCTAATTACACGAAGCACGAGTCAATCCACTCTATCAATGCCAACCCAGAAGACGAAGACTCCAACAACAAGCTGGCAGTTGAGAATCAACCGACGCTGGAACTAAAAGAACTTCCAGAACACCTGGAATACGCCTATCAGACATCAAAGGAATAAATCCATCGCTGTGTACACACAAAATCCTAATGGAAGAAGTATATAAGCCTGTTGTCTAACCACAACGAAGGGTAAACCCCAACATACAAGAAGTGGTAAAGAAGGAAGTTGTCAAACTTCTGGATGTTGGTCTTATATACCCCAGATCTGACAGCCCTTGGGTTAGTCCTGTTCAGGTAGTACCCAAGAAAGGGGGAATGATTGTTGTCATCAATGACAAAGACAAACTCATTCCTACCCGTATAGTCACTGGATGGAGAGTCTGCATAGACTATAGAAGGCTACATGACGCCACCCAAAAGGACCACTTTCCTCGTTCATAGACCAACTACTAGAGCGTTTGTCTGGATATATGTACTATTGTTTCCTCGACGGATTCTCAGGATACTTCCAGATTCCCATAGATCTTGAGGACCAAGATAAAACAACATTTACATGTCCATATGGCACCTTTTCCTACAGACGCATGCCTTTTGGCTTACGCAATGCTCCTGCTACTTTTCTGTTGGGTTTACAGTGTGATCCGGGTTACCGATTTTAATTTTATTAAAACCGATTTATTAATTAAATTAATTCTAAATTAATTTGGCAGCGGAAACGATTAAAACGCGGATGCAACTGTAACAGGATCAATCACCGGAACACGACAAACACAGAAAATATATTTATTTAAAATAAATAAATAAATAACTATCTAACGAATTAGATATACCTTGGCGGGATCCGAGCAACCGCTCGAGACACCCGGATTCAACGGGCTCGCGCTAGGACGAACTGAGACGTCTGACTCGAACCTTCGAGACAAGTCATCGACGGCGGCGGCGACTGGCGGCGGTGGCGGTAGTGGCGGCGGTGGTGGTAGGGATACCACCGGTGGTGGTGACAAAATCTTCTTCGTCGGGATAGCCACCGGAACGGATCCCATGACGATCGAATCGCCGGTGATCGGAGATGACGCGGTGGCGGTGGCCGGCGGGTATAACGGCGCGGGCCACGACGACGGGACCGGACGCGGTGGTCTCGGCTGCGCCGACAGCGCGAGAACCACCGGTCGGTGGTCGTGCGGCGGCGGCGGCGGATTGAGCCGCGGCGGCGGCGGCGGATTGAGCCGCGGCGGCGGCGGATTGAGCCGCGGCGGCGGCTCGGGCTGCGGCTTCGGCTCGGGCTGCGGCTTCGGCTCGGGCTGCAACGGCTTTGCTTTCGAGTCGGGCGCAAATACTGGCAAGACGGGGATCCATCGGAGATTGCAAGGGATCACGGTGGAGGAGGCGGCGATTGGCGGTCGGCGGTCGGCGGCGGCGGCGGAGCCGGCTTCGGCGGTCACGGCGTAGAGAGAGAGAGTGAGGGAGGAGATTAGGGTTTTTCTTTTACTTTCTTTTCAATCCACCTCCTCCCTTCTCCTATTAATATTAAATCGCGGACCAGGGCCTGCGAACTGGGCCCGGTCGCGATCCTCCTTTAGTCCACCAACCGATCAGTCTGTTAATCCGGTAACAACTGATCGGTTCGTCTTTTAATTAACGAGTAATTTTAAACCGATAGATTTTGTCGTTTTAATTAAATAAATATTTAATATTTATTTAACTCACCATTTAGTTCGTTTATTTCTAATTAACAATTAATTAGATTAAATAGTCCGTTGACCCGGGTGTAACTCTTACGGGTCAATATCGGTCGGGTTCGTTAATTCGTCGGGTCAGGACACCATATATCCAACAGTCTCCCACTTGGACTGAACGCGACAGTTTAACGAGCGCAGCCAGAGGCACTCTAGCTATGCATAGCTACACCAACTAATATTGACACTTTAAGTCGTTTGCCAAAGTATATCTGATTGACCATCAAGCAGACTCACGACTTGTGCATTCATTGTCATATGTTCCTTTCTGTATAAGACATTGATGAATTATGGGACATGGACTCCCATGTTTTATTCATCGATTTTCATTCTCGATATAATTCGAAGTGATCCAACAAACACACAGTAAGTTTGGGTGAGGCCTCACACTTATCACTTGGAACCAACGAGGGCGCCTTTATGTCTAACTGTTGCCGAAGCAAGAGTACAGAATCCCTTGTTGAGGCATACAGCTCCCACTAAACCTCAGAGCCATTCCCAAAAGTAGCCGTTATGGCTGGCAGTTACGCGACAACGTTAGGCTACAATCAAAGAATGTTCTTTAGTAGAAGGGAGTTCGAATATGCGTCTCAGGTCTAAGGATACATTAGAGCATGCATTTAATCAAGCAAGCAAGACTTCCATGTTTGCGTTGCATGATGCGAGTTACGTCCAACGTCATTCACCAATGAGGTCTGTGAGTTTGAACGTTAAACAACTTTAAAGTTCAACTAGTCACAATAGTCTTTCTTTAGTATAGCTCCCACTATCTAATCGACTACGGACATTTAGGACAAGAACTTATTGTCCATGGATTAAACGTACAAATATTGAACACAGTTATGTAATTCATTATTGCATAAAACAGATGGAATAAGAATAATATAGATAACTGTTGGTGTTCATACATCCAAATACTGAATCAAAACATGTCTTTAGCTAATCTAAGCCCTGTCGCTTCTCTGTGGCGTATATGAGTCTCCTGAGTCATAGGCTTAGTGAAGGGATCAGCTAAGTTTTGATCTGTGTGTACTTTGCTTATTTTGATTTCATTTCTTTCAACTACTTCTCTTATGTAGTGGAATTTCCTCAGGACGTGCTTGGCCATCTTATGGGACCGTTGCTCTTTGGCTTGAGCTATAGCTCCTGTGTTATCGCACATCATCTCGATGGGCTGCCTAATACTTGGCACAGCATCGAGATCGGATATGAATTTCTTCATCCACACGGCTTCTTTAGCAGCTTCTGAGGCGACTATGTATTCGGATTCAGTAGTAGAATCAGCTACTACTGGCTGTTTTGAGCTTCTCCAAGAAACAGCCCATCCGTTAAGAGTGAATACGAATCCCGACTGTGAGCGAGAGTCGTCTCGGTCAGTCTGAAAACTAGCGTCAGTGTAACATCTTACAGTGAGCTCCTCATCAACACCCCCGAATACGAGAAACATATCAGTGGTGTTTCTCAAGTATTTCAGTATGTTCTTTACAGCCGTCCAGTGAGCTAGTCCTGGCGTCTGTTGGTACCGACTTGTCACGCTCAGTGCATACGAGACATCCGGTCGTGTGCAGAGCATGGCATACATGATAGATCCAATAGCAGAGGCAAATGGGATCGATGCCATTTGGCTTATCTCGCGCTCCGTTTTAGGTGCTTGAGATTTGTCCAAGATCGTTCCCTTAGTCATGGGAACGGTTCCTTTCTTGGAGTTGCTCATATTGAACCGAGCTCTGATCTTATCAATGTATGTGCTTTGACTGAGTCCCAAAAGGCGCTTAGATCGATCTCTGTGAATTTTGATTCCCAGAATGTAAGCGGCTTCTCCAAGGTCTTTCATAGCGAAACAAGATGAAAGCCATTTCTTAACTTCGTTAAGCATGGGTATGTTGTTCCCTATGATCAATATATCGTCCACGTACAGTACGAGGAACGATATAGCACTCCCACTTGCCTTTTTGTAAACACAAGGCTCATCTTTGTTTTGTTCAAAACCAAACACTTTGACCTTTTGATCAAAACGAAGATTCCAGCTTCGAGATGCTTGCTTGAGTCCATAAATGGACTTGCTTAGTTTGCAAACCTTGTTTGGATTCTCTGGATCGACAAAACCATCAGGCTGAACCATGTAGACATCTTCTTCGAGCTGTCCGTTCAGGAAGGCGGTTTTAACGTCCATTTGCCATATCTCATAGTCATGGTATGCGGCTATGGCAAGGAGAATCCTGATCGATTTGATCATGACAACGGGTGAAAAGGTCTCATCATAGTCAATTCCTTGAGTTTGAGTGAAACCTTTTGCTACAAGCCGTGCCTTGTAGGTTTGCACATTTCCATGCATGTCAGTTTTTCTTTTAAAGATCCACTTGCTCCCTACTGCCCGTGTACTGGGGGGTAGCTCAATCAAGTCCCAGACGTGATTGTCACGCATGGATTGCATCTCAGCGTTCATGGCTTCAAGCCATTTATCAGATTCCGGATCCGATATAGCAACTTTGTAATTAATAGGCTCATCGTTAGAATCGGCTATTAGCAGAACATCGAAGGCCCCATGATATCCAAGGTATCTATCAGGCTCATATCGTATTCTTTCGCTCCTACGAACGCTTGTGCTTGTGTTTGGGTCTGATGGTGCGACAACAACTTGTCGGTCAGACGCAGCGACCGTTTCAGGGTTAGGTGTATCTCGAATTTCTTCAAGATCCACTGGATCACTATTTGTTCCTCGAGTAAGGAATTCTTTCTCAAGGAATTTACCTTTCCTTTTGATGGAAACGGTGTTTGCATCAGGATGGTAAAAGTAATAACCAGTATTACAATAGTATCCAACGAAAGTTACCTTTTCGCCTCGGGGATCAAGCTTATTGTCAGATTCACTGGTGACATAAGCATCACATCCCCATACCCTGAGGTATGATAGTTTAGGAAGAGAACCATGCCATATCTCATATGGGGTCTTCCCCACTTTCTTGGTCGGTGCCAGATTTATTAGGCGAGCAGCGGTCAAGATGGCATATCCCCAAAAGGAATGTGGCAAGGTGGTCCTGCACATCAACGATCGAACCATGTTGAGCAAAGTTCGATTTCTCCTTTCACTAACCCCATTTAACTGGGGTGTGCCAGGAGGAGTAGGTTGTGAAACGATTCCACATTCCTTCAGATGATTCAGGAATTCAGCGCTTAGGTATTCTCCGCCTCTATCGGATCGAAGTATTTTAATAGTTCGATTTAACTGATTTTGTACTTCGTTTTGAAACTCTTTGAACTTTTCAAAAGTTTCATGTTTATGTTTCATCAGATAGACATGGGCATATCTGCTGTAGTCATCGATGAAAGTCACGAAATACCGTTCACGATTTCTCGTCTCGGTTCGAAAGGGTCCACACACATCGGTGTGAATAATGCCTAACAAGCCTTGGGCCCGTTCACCTGTAAGGGTGAAGGGTGACTTGGTTAATTTACCAGATAAGCATGACTCGCATTCATCGAAGGAATCTGCGTCTTGGGATTCGAGAATGCCAGCAGTTTGCAACTTCTGGATGCGGGCCTTACTTATGTGACCAAGTCTATGGTGCCATAACGAGGATTCGTTACTATCAGTTTTGTTTCTTTTAGAGACATGATAGAGCTGGTCGTTTGTTTGAACATCTATCTCATATATACCATGTCGAGGTTTAGCCTCGAAATAAAAGATATTATTAAGGTAAGCAGAAATCACATTTCCATTAAATTTATACCGAAATCCTTGTTCAAACAATGAAGAGACAGAAATAATGTTTCTGGATAAACCAGGTGCATATAAACAGTTAATCAAATTAACTACAAGGCCAGAAGAGCATGAAAAAGAATAAGTGCCAGCAGCAAGCACTGGGACTCTCTTCCCGTCACCAACGATGAGGTCCATGCAGCCTCGTTCTGTCTTCTTCCACTTCTCAGGTTCCTGCAAAACATTAACAATGTGATAACCACATCCAGTATCAAATACCCATGAATTGGAGGAAACAGTGAAAAGTTCAATAACATTTATTGAAATACCTGATGAGCAACCCTTATTAGGGTTCTTGGTCATCTTCAGCTTTGCAAGATAAACAGGACAATTGCGACGCCAGTGTCCCATTTTGTTGCACTCATAGCACAGGTGCTCCTCGGGAGGCTGCACCTGTGGTTTCTTGCCTTTGCCTTCTTTAACCTTCTTGGCTTTGGAGATCTTTGTATTCGCAACTTTGAGCACGTCCGGCGTGGTCCTGATCTTCACGTTGGGTATCAACGGAATAACCTCCTCGATCGACTGAGCCGAACAATTAATCGCAAGAATGCGATAATGTTCAGGCAAAGATCTGAGTGCTACATCAAGAGCCATCCCGTCAGAGATGGAGTAGCCAAGGTCGATCAGCTTGTCGCGATACGCTTTCATCAGCATGACATGATCGTATGGAGAGGAGTCGTTAGCCATAGAGCAGTTCACAAATTGTGAAAGCGCATCAGCTCGCTCAGTCCTCTGACTCAATTCAAATAAATCCTTGAGTTTATGAATGATGTCATAAGCAGACATCCCCATGAAATTGTACCGATAATCCTGAGTCATGCTAGATAACATCAGGTCAGTGACGTCCTTATCATCGTCAGTGTGCTTTTGGAGCTCATACCGCGAGTTCTCATTTAGCAAGTAAGATGGAATACTCGCGATCGGTCGGTCAATGACATAGAGTTTGCCGAAGAGCCTTAAAAGGTTCCTCAGGGTTGTCTGCCATGCGAGAAAGCCAGTCTCAGTGAAGGGGTCGAGTTGTACCATTGAACTTAATGGAGGTGAGTTTTCTTTAACCTTCTGAAAATAAGCAAAGTAAATTTAATCAGTATTTTCAATGTTTATTTTTTTCTTTAAAAATAAGTTGGTAAAGTTTATTTTTAAGAAAATTGAGAATTCGTTTAGACGACATTACTTAAGACCGCCAAATGAGCCTCAGGAGCAAGGTCGTGTAAACAAACTGACAACGGTTGTCAATTGTGAGACTCAAGTCACAACTCTCGGTATGAGGCCGCTATATACATACAATTGTATTTTGCGATACGTTTAGCCTCATCCGTGCCCACTCTAGTAATACACATCCGTGGCGCGGTGTTGAAATACTCCAACACCACGAACATGCACGTCTAAAGCGATAGTAATCCTAAATGGTTGATTGTGATGACACGGTGTTGAAATACTCCAATGACGTCACCTTAGAAGGTACCCTCGGCACCAAGTGCGGTGTTGAAATACTCCAACACTGATGCTCCGGTAAATACGTTCCAAGTTCAACTTGAGATAGGATGGCACGAACTATCAGTTTTATGAATTACCAAATAGGGATATTAATTACTTTTAATATTTAATTACCGTCAGACACGAACGATAAAACCCTATCACCACTCGGGACAAGTAAATTAATTTAACCTAATTAACTTACTAAGTTGTCGCGAATGGCATATTGTGTGTTAAACGGCATAAGGTCTTGATCTCGCTCGAGCCATACAAGCGAGATCATAAGGGACAAATTTAAAAATAAATTAAATTAAATAAAATGGTGAACGATCGAGATGGCAACTCTGTGCGATCTAGAATCCTGTTCAGCTCCCACTTGCTTCGACATCCCTCTGGCGTGTGTCCAGTCTTCGATATTTGGTTACATACAAATTTACAATTACTAAAACTACTTCTAGTAAACTAGCCCTAAATTTGTACAACTTTGAAACCCAAAATCCGGGTCCAATAAACCAAAACGAAATACAAACAATTGGGCCAACAACTTGGGCCAAACAGAGAAAGACAAAACACACCAAAACACATATTCATATATGAACATAAACATAGAGGGGTCGGCCGTATCACACAATAAAATACATAGAATTAAAATAAATAAATAAATTAATTCCAATTCGCAATTTGGATTTGAATCGAAATTGCGAACTACCGGTCGTGTAAGGACCGGTTCTGGTTTGCGCGCGGTGATAATGGCTCTGATACCACTGTTGGGTTTACAGTGTGATCCGGGTTACCGATTTTAATTTTATTAAAACCGATTTATTAATTAAATTAATTCTAAATTAATTTGGCAGCGGAAACGATTAAAACACGGATGCAACTGTAACAGGATCAATCACCGGAACACGACAAACACAGAAAATATATTTATTTAAAATAAATAAATAAATAACTATCTAACGAATTAGATATACCTTGGCGGGATCCGAGCAACCGCTCGAGACACCCGGATTCAACGGGCTCGCGCTAGGACAAACTGAGACGTCTGACTCGAACCTTCGAGACAAGTCATCGACGGCGGCATCGGCGGCGGCGGCGACTGGCGGCGGCGGCGGTAGTGGCGGCGGTGGTGGTAGGGATACCACCGGTGGTGGTGACAAAATCTTCTTCGTCGGGATAGCCACCGGAACGGATCCTACGACGATCGAATGTGATCGGAGATGACGCGGTGGCGGTGGCCGGCGGGTATAACGGCGCGGGCCACGACGACGGGACCGGACGCGGTGGTCTCGGCTGCGCCGGCAGCGCGAGAACCACCGGTCGGTGGTCGCGCGGCGGCGCGTGAGCGGCGGCAGCGGCGGCGGCGGATTGATCCGCGGCGGCGGCTCGGGCTGCGGCTTCGGCTTCGGCTTCGGCTCGGGCTGCGGCTTCGGCTCGGGCTGCAACGGCTTTGCTTTCGAGTTGGGCGCAAATACTGGCAAGGCGGGGATCCATCAGAGATTGCAAGGGATCACGGTGGAGGAGGCGTCAATCGGCGGTCGGCGGCGGCGGCGGAGCCGGCTTCGGCGGTCACGGCGCAGAGAGAGAGTGAGGGAGGAGATTAGGGTTTTTTTTTACTTTCTTTTCAATCCACCTCCTCCCTTCTCCTATTAGTATTAAATCGCGGACCGGGGCCTGCGAACTGGGCCCGGTCGCGATCCTCCTTTAGTCCACTAACCGATCAGTCTGTTAATCCGGTAACAACTGATCGGTTCGTCTTTTAATTAACGAGTAATTTTAAACTGATAGATTTTGTCGTTCTAATTAAATAAATAATTAATATTTATTTAACTCACCATTTAGTTCGTTTATTTCTAATTAACAATTAATTAGATTAAATAGTCCGTTGACCCGGGTGTAACTCTTACGGGTCAATATCGGTCGGGTTCGTTAATTCGTCGGGTCAGGACACCATATATCCAACATTTTCAGCATTGCATGGTTGCCATTTTCCACGTTATGATTGAAAATCGATGGAAGTATTCATGGATGATTTTTCGGTCTTTGGCAATTCGTTTAACCATTGCCTACAGAATCTCGAGAAAATGCTCGCCCGAGGCAAAGAAACTAACTTAGCTCTTAATTGGGAAAACTGTCACTTTATGGTGTAAGAAGGCATAGTTCTTGGCCATAAAGTTTCCCAAGCTGGGTTAGAAGTAGACAAGGCCAAAATTGACATTATATCTCGTCTACCCCCACCATCTTCCGTCCACGATATCCGTAGTTTCCTCGGACATGCAGGTTTCTACAATCGTTTCATCAAGGACTTCTCCAAGATCTCTAGGCTCTTAACGAGACTGCTGGAGAAAAAAGTAGTCTTCAACTTCGACAAAGACTGTATAGAAGCTTTCTCCATCCTAAAGGACAAACTTGTCCATGCACCTATCATGACTGCACCTGACTGGTCTCTGCCCTTTGTGATCATGTGCGACGCTAGTGACTATGCTGTGGGGGCAGTATTAGGTCAAAGGAAAGACAAACACTTCCACCCAATTTACTATGCTAGTAAAAACGCTGAACAACACCCAAGAAAACTATACAGTTACCGAAAAGGAGTTGCTAGTAGTGGTGTTTGCGTTTGACAAGTTCCACTGATATTTGGTGCTGTAAAAAACTATCGTTTTCACTGATCACGCAGCCATCAGATACCTGTTCAAGAAGCAAGATGCTAAGCCTAGACTCATCTGTTGGATTCTTCTGTTTCAAGAGTTCGACATTGATATAAGGGATAAGAAAGGTGCTGAAAAACACTGCCACTGATCACCTGTCAAGACTCGAAAGTGACACGCAGAGTTCAGGAGGAGAAATCAATGAAAGGTTTCCTACTGAATACCTCGAAAGGGTTGACTCTTCTGCTGAACCCTGGTTTGCAGACATGGCAAACTACCTCGCAAGCGGCCTCATAGGATTAACACATCAACAACGAAGAAAATTCTTCGCTGACGTTAAATATTTCATATGAGAGGACCCATACCTTTTTAAGGTATGCGCCGACCAACTCATTAGAGATGTGTCTATGGAACTGAGACTGTTAGCATCCTTAAACACTATCACTCTGGAACTTGTGGCGGCCATCAAGGAGCCAACGCCACCACAAGGAAAGTCCTCAATTTTGGCTTTTACTGGCCAACTATATATCAGGACGCCCACAAACTTGTACAAGCCTATGACGCCTGTCAAAGGACTGGGAACATCTCCGCTTGTAATGAGATGCCCCAAAACTACATCGAAATTTGTGAGGCCTTTGATGTATGGACACTTCACTTCATGGGACCATTCCCAATTTTGAGAGGGAACAACTACATCCTTGTGGCCGTAGACTACGTCTCAAAATAGATCGAAGCAGAAGCTTTACCCACTAATGACGACCGAGTAGTTGTCAAGTTCCTCAAAAAGTTGTTTTCTAGATTCGGGAATCCAAGAGCCTTAATAAGCGACAGAGGTACGCACTTCTGTAATTATCAAATGTAAAGAGTCCTGGCACTGTATGGAGTAGCCATAGAGTCTCAATAGCTTACCATCCCCAAACAAATGGGTAAGCTAAAGTAACTAACCGGGGCATAAAATGAATCCTGGAAAAAGCTGTTGGTAATAACCGAAAGGATTGGTCTGATAAACTCGACAATGCACTCTGGGCATTTCGGGACAGCCTATAAGAATCCAATTGGTACCACCCCTTACAGAATGGTTTACGGCAAAGCCTGTCATCTTCCAGTTAAATTAGAACACAAGGTTTATTGGGCCCTTCATACTCTCAACATGGACCTTCAAAATCAGGTCAAACTTGACTCGGTCAACTGACCGAACTCAAGGAATTACGCGGCCATGCCTATAACAACTCCAACATCTACAAGGACCGAACCAAGAGATATCATGATTCGAAATTGAAGAAGCTACGGAGAATTCAAGAAGGAGATAAGGTTCTGCTGTACAACTCCCGTTTGAGGTTATTTTCCCGGGAAGCTGAAATCCAGATGGACTGGACCCTACCAAGTGGTTCGTGTTTACCCCTACGGTGCCATTGACATTCGCGACAAAGATGAAATAATATTCAAAGTCAACGGCTACCATCTAAAACTCTACGAAGGAATCTTCGACCATGAAGAAAAAAACCTTCCTCTAGAGGATGATACACATGGTGTATCAACGGGTCCGGCCTAAGACCCGGAAATAAACTCTGGTCATCTATCCATAGTGTAGAAAGCCAATAAGTGGTAAAAATCGAGAAAAACGTAGAAAATTGGTCAAACACGCCCCATGTTGAACCAGGAACGCACCGTGCCCGCCTGTGTAAGCGTGTGTCAACATACATACGCTGACTCATTTATGCAATCCGACACAGGAGCACGCCCCCGTGCCCCTTCCAACATGCCCCGTGTCACCGGTCGCTGATCAAAGAATCAGAAGCCTTGAGGTAGTGTTTGGCCTCATGTGACTTCCTTTTGGCTTCTTATACATCTGTCCATGCACCTTTCACTCTCACAATCAGGAAAAGAACTCAAGAAAGAACATTCCCTTTAAGGTAATCTTCTTCTTGCCACTTCCTTTTCTTCTTCATGAGCATGCCACATAAGGGCATGAACATCAAGACATTCTCTTCTCCTCATGGTCTTTTTCCAGCCTTTTCTTTACCATCTTTTGTTTTCACAACCTGGGGTCAGCATTCAAAGAAATGGAGGATACACATATCCCTATAATCCACATACTAAGTTGAGCAATCAACCAACAAGAGAACCCAGAAGATACTGAATCTGGGGCAAGGTCTTAGCATCCGATACCCAGGATGCATAACATCCTAATCCCCAAGATAACCCGTCATCCTGGACCAAACCTATTATAAATTATCTACATGATGGCTCCATCCCAAAAGAAGAAAAGGATACTAGAGCATTCAGAACCAGAATGGCCAGGTACGTTCTCATTATAGGTAAATTATATAAAAAATCTATTGCGGGAACATACTTGAGATGCTTGGAAGATAACGAAGCCTTAGAAGTACTTAAAGATATCCACAAAGGTGATTGTGGAAATCATATAGGGGACAGGTCTCTAATGTCTAAAATCCTGAGGATACGCTACTTTTGGCCATCATTGAGAAAGGATTCCCAGGATTTCGCCCTCAAATGCGACGCTTGTCAAAGACACACCAACATTCCCCATCAACCTGCTGAACCCCTGCATCCGATCCCTGCATCCTGGCCCTTTATGAAATGGGGAATGGACATTGTGGGAAAGCTACCCAGGGCGCCAGGAAGCAAAGTCTTCATGTTAGCCATGACTGACTACTTCTCAAAATGGATAGAGGCTGAAGCATATGTCCAAGTTAGAGAAAAAAAAGTCATCTCATTTATCAAAAGGAACATCATAACGAGATTCGGCATACCCTCTGAAATAGTTTGTGACAATGGATCCCAATTCATTGGCAAAAGGACTACTGGATTCTATGAAAGTTAGGGGAAGTGAATCCTCAGAAAAGACTCAAGGAGAAAAAAGGTAAATGGGCGGAAGAACTATTGTTAGCATTATGGGCTGATAGGACTACATCCAAGAATGCCACAGGCCAGACCCCATTTTCCTTGGTCTTTGGTACAGAAGCAGTCATTCCAACAGAACTGGGCGTCCCAACATTCAAGGTTATCAGTCAGACCCAGGATGCAAATAATGAATCCCTGGCTGATGACTTAGACACCGTGGATGAACTATGAGAGCAAGCTGCTTGGAGAATGGCCGCATATCAACAAAGGATCTCTAAGACCTACAACAAACATGTAAGAATATGAAGATTCAGAGTAGGAGACTTGGTTCTAAGGAAGGCATTTCAGAACACAACGATTCCAGGGGATGGTAAGTTAGCTCCTAAATGGGAAGTTCCCTACTTAATCGACTCAGAGGCAGGTAAGGGGGCATATTGGCTTGCCAACATGGATGGTGAGTTACTACCAAGATCGTGGAATGCAATCCATTTGAAAGCTTATTTCATGTAAGTATAGTGCCCAGGATGCCGCATGTCAGATATGTCTCCTAACTAAAGAATTGATTAAGGTATTTCTCTTGTATTTTTTATTATTATCAAGTGCTTTTGTTATATTCTTATTTTACCCGTTTTTATCAATTTCCATGAAAATTACTAACTCCTTTGGTTGAGATACTTGGATGAAAACAGATAACTAACCCTAGATGCATGAAGCCAGGGATGTGTTTCTCCTAAGTTAGAGACTGACCATCTCTCCTCCGTTTAAGGTATCTAGTATACCTTCTAAGGTTTTAGAGGATATCACCTCTCCTACGTTTGGGTAATCGCCTGTAGCGCACGTTAACCCACATATTGGACCCAAGATTATGGGATCGACCTGTGTTGACAGCATAGGTGAAAACCATCATGATTTATGGACGTATGGGGGTTCCTTAAGGTTTTTGTTGTTTTCACACCAACATAAGACACACGAGGCAATACCCTAGTTCGCCAGTTCGGCTCGAGGTGGACCCTAGAATTCGCCAGTACGGCACCGGGCATGATCCCAGTTCACCGGATCGGCACCGGGTTTGACCCCAGGATTTTTGGGCTTGACCCTAGGATTTTTGGGCTTGACACTAGGATTTCTGGGTTTGACACCAGTATGATTGGATCTAATCCCAGGATTTTTGGTTTTGATCTCATTGTTAAAATTTATTCCTGATATGTGCAGGATCTATCTGAGGGATCATGGCCTAGGATGGCATGACAATGCCAAATCCTAGGATTTCGATGTCAGTTAAGCAACAACTTAGGTTGTTGCTGAGCATTTAGAAGCAGAATTGCGCTAAGGACAAAAGAAATTATTTGTTCGCATAAGAAAGGGTTTCGTATTCAGGGTCTATCCCAAGGTATGGATTATTTCCTTGACATTCTATTCACATTTGTGTGTTCATTTGTGCAGAAAAGTTAAAGATATCATGCAGACATATAGTTCAAAAGCAGATATTTATATAAAAGGTAACCACCACTTGGTTGGAGCAAACTGTCCAACCACCTCAGGGTGGCTTAAAGTCAAAACCACAGGTACTAAACCCATGGGTGGAGCATTATAACACCGGGAACAAACCTCCGGCAAACCATCATAAAATACACTGTTTTAAAAACTACACAAAAACAGGAAAAAGATAAAGGACCACGGGCTATTGAACAGTACTCGTGGTTGCTGCGTCAGCAACCCCTACATCTTTCTCCTTGGCTTCTTCTTCACCGGCTCCTCCCTTACCCACATCCTGGCCATCGACATCTTGGGTCTTGACTTGATCCACCTCCATTTCACTGCCACCACCAGCTGCAACCAAGGCAGAGCACCCTACATCCTGGATATCTTCCAAATCAAAGCCCTCAGGGATGGTACCTCCCAGCTCTTTCAGTTTGCTTATTCACAGACGGTGGTTCCACTTCAGGTTCACAAGATTCAGATCCCTAACCTCCTTCACCATTTTGAGCCTGGCCTGCAGTAGGGATACCATGGCCGAAACCTTGGTTGTTTTGACAACATCAGCCATGGTAGCCTGGTGTTCCTGCCTGGCCTGTACTGCCTTCTTGTCGTTCTCCTCAATAAGCTTCACAGCTTTGTCATGCAGGAGCTTGGCTTTGGTGGTCTCCTTGTTGGCCTGGGCGATCTTTGCCTTGGCCAAGGCCTCGGCATCAGCCACTCGCTTCTCAGCGGCGGCCAGAAGATCCAGAATGTGGGAAGTGGCATGAAACGAAATGGAATCCAGGGCCAGGGTCGATATAAAAGAAAAAAAATTCATTAAGGGTTAGATAAGAGTCACCTATTGAATGAGGGATTCGCTCTCCGCGGCTGAGAGGTCCGCGATGGAACTGGCGGTAGCAGGTGTGGTAGCAGCAACACTTGACCCTCAGGTCTTTCTCTTGCTTCCGGAGGCCCTGGGTGGAGGAATCCTGGTGAGGGGGGTAGGTTCAGTCTTCACGGATCCAAGGACCATTATTTCATCCTCGGCACCGGTTCCAGAGCCCAGGGCAGCGTCCATATTATCCTGGTCGAACTTGGGGTGGGGGGGCAGCAGCTAAGATAAAATCCCTGAATATTAGACAACAAATATTTACAAAAAAAAAAGTATGTGAAATCCAGGGGTACTTACATATTGACATGCTGGGAGTATGGCTGGAAGCAACGGAAACCTCGTCGCAATGAAATAATCGTTTGAATTCAGTGATTCTCGGGAACTTCTGCAAGTTGCCATCAGTATTCTGCTTTTCAGGATCGATCTCCAACACGCTAGGCACTACACACGCAAAAATCCAAGGTTAGTGATTTAATAAATATATATTTTAACCCTAAATTTCTATGACAGGACTTCCTACCCTTAACGATCCACCTATGAGGAAGCCAATGACCCCCCGGAATACTCGATCGCTTAACAAAGAAAAATTGGCCTCTCCATTCTTCTCGTTGGGTGACACCAGTTATCAACTGCACAATTTTGGTGAGAGATTTGAACATAAAACGGTTTGAGCCGTGGGATTTTATCTCATAGACCTGGGCTAACTCAGATAGACCGATCAGGTGTGCAAAAGAATGGTTTAGACGATTGAGGGTACCCAGGATGCGCCAAACCATGGGAAGAGTTTGGATATAAGAAAGATCGGAAGCTTCAAAAAACTCGGCGACAAGGCCGGAAAAGGGATAAGATAGTCCAGCGGTGAAAGGGGCTGCGGGAAAACAAACCCAGGTATGGAACACGAAATCCAACCTCATCCTATGGTCGAATGGCCGCATCTCAGTCAAAGCAGGTAGCAACCCAGAGGGCTTAAGAGAAACAATGTCGGCTTCGTTGAAGTTGCATTTCTCTGTCTCAGGGTTTTGGAGGTATTTTTGGTCCAAGAAATCCTCGATTCTCGTGGGAATGGCCTCAGACTCATAACGGATACGTTTCTTAGTCATTATCGGGTCAGGAAATTGAAAGCTAGAAGAAAGGTGTACCTGATCGGAGAATGCAGATGGAACGATAGGGACAAAGATCGCTTTTCTCTCTGATAGAAGTGGGTAAAACCGATGGAGAGGGAGGGGTATTTAATGGGTAGAAGTTACAGGGGTGAAAGGACATGGGTGATGATCATGGAGCATCTACTCCTAAATGGGTGGGCATGATCAAGCTAGCATGGATGAGTCATCTAAATTCAAAAATTCACAGCTGTGAAATTCTATCCACTAGCTGCGAATTTGGGGGCAATTGTTATACCCTGAATTTCGCACCAGAATTTAACTAACAATCTTTGACAGTATAAATATGCAGTCCCTGGATGTATAACATCCTGGCGTATAATGAACAATAATCTAGGGTACCGATCTACTACACCTACAGCCCATGGATGTGTGTCATTCATGGGCTGTAGGTGTAGCAGATCGGTACCCTAGATTATTGTTCATTATACGCCAGGATGTTATACATCCAGGGACTGCATATTTATACTGTTTAACCCCATCATGTACAGTTACCCTGCATGCTAGGGAATTGATACTAACAACTTGTTCTTGACTTTGTTTGGTTAATAAGATAGGTACAGAAGATTGAATAACGGTCAAGAAGACTTGGTCAAGATCGTAAAAACGTGCAGAATGGAAGACTCGCTGACGAACTGGGTCAATAACGAACAAATGTCGTGGGAGGGAGATCCCTAGAATCTCATAAATATAGTTAGGCTTTTTGATGTATTTAAACGCGGCATAGGATTTATTTTTGACACTCTTTATCACTTGTATTCACACCACCACCTAGCAAACAAGCCGCAAACACTTGTACTCAGAATATTTCACTTGGCAATAAACAGGCAACGTGTGTTATCGTTGCCGGAGGGGTTTTTTATGCCGGCAATCCTTGAAGACGTTCAAGGATTAAGGACTTTTCCCCCTTTCAAATCTCGTTGTTTATAGTTGCATCCAGGGAAGTTATTGCTTCTGTTTCCATTCATCTTATTTAAACTTTGGATTTTAACCAACAAACTTGATTTTACAAACTTTAAATCCAGAGCACCATACCTCACAAACGAATTTGGTTACTTAATTTTGCTTCATAATTTTTTTTTTACCAAAACAGGTACCAATATTTCTAGTCTGAGTCAGACCGGAAGTTCATGACAATGGTGTGGTAACCATTCCACGGGATAAACAATCAAAATACAGTAGGGATGCTGCCTATTTTTTTTCCAAATACAAACCATTTTTACTGTCTTTGTCCAAAATTACTAACGTGCAGGTACATTGAGGGCAATGTACATTTTAAGTGTGTACATTGAGAGAAATATACATTTTAAGTGTGGGGATGGGAAAATAAATGGTAAAACTTTCGGTAACTTAAACAATTGCTCTGTCCAATATCAAGCCTTACACAAAAAAAAAAAATTCAAATAAGCTTGATATCCCCCAAACTTTTCCAAATTTTGTCATCTAAAAAGGAACGATACACATAACAGTCTTCCTCCTAAAATTTAGCCAAATTCCATTGATTTATAAACAAATTTTCAAAAATAAATTGAATTATTTCTTTATGGCAAAATGAACAAATTTATTTTTTGAAAAACTTGTTTTTCCCCTTCCCGTATTTAGTGAGAATTTGAGCCCAATTATTGCATGATCACTTATATGCATTCTGTTACTCTAAATATTCAGAGAAACCTGGTGATCCGGCAGAGGTAGAACTTGACATGTGGATACGTTCCAAGATGGACAAAATTGGGAACATTTATTTAAATGATTGAGGCACCTAGGATTTTCCCGCCTTCCTCTTCTTAACCCGTTTTCCTTCACTCCAAAAATACCCCTAGTTAACCCCCTTTGAGCTTAAACCTTTCGTTTCAGAAACCCCTTTTATTATTTTTTTGCAAACACCTTATCAAAATAACTTACCCTTTTACTTCCTTTTATTTTCGTAAAAAGTGGTATTTTCTCTCAAAACTTAACTTGGTGACTTTTTCTTTCAAGATCAAACAAAGACATAATATCGATCCAAGGGTCATAGATATTAAGCAAAATTATGTAACCAAATTCGTCTGTGAGGTATGGTGCCCTAGATGTATAGTTTATAAAATCAAGTTTGTTAGTTAAAATCCAAGGTTTGAATAATATGAATGGAAACACTAGCAATGCCTCCCCTGAATGCAACTATGAACAACGAGATTTGAAAGGGGGAAAAGCCCTTAATCCTTTAATGTCTTCAAGGATTTCCAACATAAAAAACCTCTTCGGCAACGATAACACACGTTGCCTGTTTATTGCCAAGTAAAATATTTTGAGTACAAGTGTTTGTGGCTTGTTTGCTAGGTGGTAGTGTAAATATAAGTGATCGAGAGTGTGTAAAAAATAAATCCTATGCCGCGTTTAAATGCATAAAAAGCCTAACTATATTTCTGAGATTCTAGGGATCTCCCTCCAACGGCTTCTGTTCGTTATTGACCTAGTTCGTCGGCGAGTCTTCCATTCTGCACGTGTTTACGATCTTGGCCAAGTCTTCTTGACCATTATTCAATCTTTTCATACCTGACTATAGATCAAACAAAGTCAAGAACAAGTTGTTAGTAACGATGCCCTAACATGCTGGGTAACCGTACATGCTGGGTCAAGATAATATAAATACACAGTCCCTGGATATATGATATCCTGGGGTATCATGAATCAGAAATCCAAGGTACCGATAAGCCATATATACAGTTCATGGTCGTCCGACATCCAAGGGTCCACACCTGTCAAAGAATGTTAGTAAATTTCTAGTGCGAAATCCAGGGTATAACAATTGCCCCTAAATTCGCAGCTAGTGGATGGAATTTCACAGCTGTGAATTTTTGAATTTTAATGACTCATCCTAGCTAGTTCAATCCTGTCCGCTTATTTAGGAGTAGATGCTCCATGATCATCACCAATGTCCTTCACCCTTGTAACTTCTACCCATTAAATACCCCTCTCTCTCAATCGGTTTTACCCACTTCTACCAGAGAGAAAAGTGATCATCGCTCCCATCGTTCTGACTGCATTCTCCGATCAGGTACACCCTTCCTTCTAGTTTTCAATTTCGTAGCCTGGAGATGAATAAGAAACGTATTCGTTCTAAGTCTGAGGCTATCCCTACGGATATCGAAGATTTCTTTGATCAACGATACCTCCAAAACCCTGAATCAGAGACATGCAGCTTCAATGAAGCCGACATTGTCGCTCTTAAGGCATCTGGGCTGCTACCTGCTTCAGCCGAAATCCAACCATTCGAACCTAGGTTGAGATCGGATTTCGTGTCCCAAAACTGGGTTTGTTTTCCTGTAGCCCCTTTCAGTATCGGACTCTCCTACCCCTTTGCCGGCTTAGTCGCCGAGTTTTTTGAAGTCTCTGGTCTTTCTTATGCCCAAAATCATCCCATGGTTTGGCGCATCCTGGGTACCCTTGATCGTCACAACCACTCTTACGAACACATGATCGGTCTGCCTGAGTTAGCCCAAGTCTATTAGATGAAATCCCATAGATCAAACCGTTTTCTGTTCAAATCCCTCACCAAAGACCTGCAGCTAATATCCGGTGTCACTCAGCGAGAAGAATGGCAAGGCCGGTTCTTTTTTGTAAAGCGATCGAGTATTCCGGGGGGTCATCGACTTCCTCATAGGTGGATTGTTAAGGGTAGGAAGACCTGTCATAGAAATTTAGGGTTAAAATATGTATTTATTGAGTCACTAACATTGGATGTTTGTCTGTGCAGTGCCCAGCTTGTTAGAGATCGGTCCTGAGGAGCATAATACCGAAGTCAATTTGGAGAAGTTTCTGAGCATCCCCGAATCCGAACGATCATTCCGTTGTGAGGAGATTTCCGCTGCATCATACCATACTCCCAGCATGTCAAGTTGTAAGTACTCATGGATTTTACTTCTTTGTTTTTATAAATATCTTTGATCTGAAATTCAGGGTTTCTTTCTCAGCTGCTGCTCCCAAGTTTGACCTAGATGATATTGATGCTGCCCTGAGCTCTGGAACCGTTGCCGAGGATGACATAATGGTCCTTGGATCTGTGAAGATTGAACCTACCCCCCTCACCAGGATTCCTCCACCCAGGGCCTCTGGGACCAAGAGAAAGACCCGAGGGTCAAGTGTTGCTGCTACCACTCTTGCTGCCCCCAGTTCCATCTCGGACCTCTCAGCCGTGGAGAGCGTATCCCTAGTTCAATAGGTGACTCTTATCTGACCCTCAATGAGATTTTTTCTTTTATATAAACCCTGACCCTGGATTCCATTTCCTTTCAAGCTACTTCCCACATTCTGGATCTTCTGGCCGCCGTTGAGAAGCGAGTGGGTGATGCCGAGTCCTTGGCTAAGGCAAAGATCGCCCAGGCCAACAAGAAAACCACCAAAGCCAAGCTCCTGCACGACAAAGCTGTGAAGCTTATTGAAGAGAACGAGAAGAAGGCAGTACGGGCGAGGGAGGTACACCAGGCTGCCATGGCTGATGTTGTCAAAACGACCATGGTTTCGGCCATGGTATCCGTACTGCAGGCCAGGCTCAAAATGGTGAAAGAGGTCAGGGATTTGAATCTTGTGAACCCGAAGTGGAACCACCGTCTGTGGCTAAACAAGCTACAAGAGTTGGGCGGTACCATCCATGAGGGTTTTGAAGAGACCCAGGATGCGGGGTGCTCTGCCTTGGTTCCAGCTGGTAGTGGCACCGAAATGGAGGTAGATAAAGTCAAGACCCAGGGTGCTGAGGTCCAGGATGATGCAGGCAAGGAGGGAGCCAGTGAAGTAGAAGCCAAGGATAAGGATGCAGGGGCGACTGATGCAGCAGCCACAGGTATTGTTCAATAGCCCGTGGTCCTTTATCTTTCTCCTGTTTTTTATGAAGCTTTTTAAAACAGTTTATTTTGTGTTGGTTTCCTGGAGGTTTGATTCCCAGTGTTACAATGCTCCTCCCATGGGTTTAGTACCTGTGGTTTCGACTTTAAGCCACCCTGAGGTGGGTGGACACTTTGCTCCAACCAAGGGGTGGTTACCTTTAATATAAATATTTGCTTTTGAAGTATATGTCTGCATAAATCTTTAACCTTTCTGCACAAATGAACACACAATTATGATAAGAATGTTAAAATAATCCATACCTTTTACATCCTGGGATAGACCCTGAATGCTCAGTAACAACCTAAGTTGTTGCTTAACTGACATCGAAATCCTAGGATTTGGCATTGTCATGCCATCCTAGGCCATAATCACTCAGATAGATCCTGCACATATCAGGATTAAATTTTAACATTTGAGATCAAAACCGAAAATCCTGGCGTTCGGTCCAATCATACTGGGGTCAAACGCAAAATTCCTGGGGTTAACCCCAAAAATCCTAGGGTCAAGCCCAAAAATCCTAGGGTCAAGCCCGAAAATCCTAGGGTCAAGCCTAAAAATCCTGGGGTTAAACCCGGTACCGATCCGGCGAACTGGGGTCATGCCCAATGCCGTACTGGCGAATTCTAGGGTCCACCTCGAGCCGAACCGGCGAACTAGGGTATTGCCTTATGTTGGTTTGAAAACACCAAAAACCTTAAGGAACCCCCATATGTCCATAAATCATGAGGTTGTCGCCCATGCTGTCAACACATGTCGATCCCATAATCCTGGGTCCAATATGTGGGTTAACGTGCGCTACAGGCAGGGGTCGTGCGCTACAGGCGATTACACAAACGTAGGAGAGGTGAAATCCTCTCAAACCTTAGAAGGTATACTAGATACCTTAAACAGAGGAGAGGTGGCTAGTCTCTAACTTAGGAGAAACACATCCCTGGCTTCATGTATCCAGGGTTAGCTATCTGTTTTCATTCAAGTATCTCAACCAAAGGAGTTAGTAATTTAATGGAAAATGATAAAAACAGGTAGAATAAGAATATAACAAAAACATTTTATATATATAAAAAATATAAGAGAAATACCTCGATCAATTCATTAGTCAAGAGACATACCTGACGTGTAGCATCCCGGGCACTATACTTACATGAAATAAGCTTTCAAGTGGATTGCATTCCACGAACTTGGTAGTAATTCACCATCCATGTTGGCAAGCCAATATGCCCCCTTACCTGCCTCTGAGTCGATTAAGTAGGGACCTTCCCATTTAGGAGCTAACTTACCATCCCCTGGATTCGTTGTGTTCGGAAATGCCTTCTTTAGAACCAAGTCTCCTACCCTGAATCTTCGGATCCTTACATGTTCGTTATAGGTCTTAGAGATCCTTTGTTCCTATGCGGCCATTCTCCAAGTAGCTTGCTCTCGTAGTTTATCCACGGTGTCTAAGTCGTCAGCCAGTGATTCATTATTTGCATCATAGGTCCGACTGATTACCCTAAATGTTAGGACCACCATTTCTATCAGAATGACCGCTTCCATACCAAAGACCAAGGAAAATGGAGTCTGGCCTGTAGCAGTCTTGGCCATTAGCCTGAGGATGCACTGGTGTAGAGGTTATCATTTTTGTCCCCCAACTTTCACAAAATCCAGTAGTCCTTTTTCCAATGAATTGGGATCCATTGTCACACACTATTTCAAAGGGTATGCCAAATCTTGGTATGATGTTTCTTTTGATAAATGAGATAACTTCCTGCTCTCTGACCCGAACATATGCTTCATCTTCTATCCATTTTGAGAAGTAGTGAATCATAGCTAACATGAAGACTTTGCCTCCTGGCGCCCTGGGTAGTTTTCCCACAATGTCCATTTCCCATTTCATAAAGTGCCAGGATGCAGGGATCGGATGCAGGGGTTCAGCAGGTTGATGGGGAATGTTGGCGTGTCTCTGACAAGCATTGAATTTGAGGGCAAAATCTTGGGAATCCTTTCTCAATGATGGCCAAAAGTAGCCTGTCCTCAGGATTTTAGACATTAGGGACCTGCCCCCTGTATGATTTCCACAATCACCTTCGTGGATATCTTTAAGTACTTCTAAGGCCTCGTCATCTTCCAAGCATCTCAAGTACGTTCCTGCAAGAGATTTTTTATATAACTTACCTTTAATGAAAATGTACCTGGCCATTATAGTTCTGAATGCTCTAGTATCCTTTTCTTCTTTTGGGATGGAGCCATCCTATAGATAATTTATAATAGGTTTGGTCCAGGATGACAGGTTATCCCGGGGATTAGGATGTTGTGAATCCTGGGCATCGGATGCTAAGACCTTGCCCCCAGAATCAGTATCTTCTGGGTTCTCTTGTTGGTTGATTGTTGGACTTAGTATGTGGATTATAGGGATATGTGTTTCCTCCATTGCCTTGAATGCTGACCCCAGGTTTGCTAATGCATCTGCTTCAGCATTTTCATCCCTGGGTACTTTCTGTATGTTTAAAGTTTGAAAATCCTGGGATATAGCCTTCATAATTTCTAGGTACTTGGCTAGTTTCTTCCCTTTCACTGCATAAGATCCATTGAAATGATTAGTTAAAAGTAGGGAATCGACATATACCTGGATAATCTAGATCCCAAGATGCAATGCTAATCGTAGGCCGGCAATCAGGGCTTCATACTCTGCTTCATTGTTAGTTTCCTGGATTCCACACCTAACAACCTGGGGTATCATGTCCCCTGTGGCGATTTCAGTATGATCCCAAGGCCTGTCCCCCTGACATTGGATGCCACATCCGTGAATATGGTCCAACATCCTGATAATTTTCTTCTTGCAAACACTGGAATTCTTGATCTGCTTCATTTTGGATGTCACTACTGAAATCAGCCACAAAGTCTGCTAGAGCTTGTGACTTTATGGCCGTTCTGGCTTCATAGACTAGGTTGTAAGCACTCAACTTCAGAGACCATTTTGCCATTCTTCCTGATATTTTAGGTGTCCTCAAGACAGACTAGACAGACTTTATAGGGTAGTTAGTTTTCACATGTATAGTATGAGTCTCAAAATAATATCTAACTTTAGTGGATGCCATACTTAAGGCTAGTATAAATTTTCTAAATGAGAATACCTGGATTCGGCGTCAAGAAGAATCTTCTTACATAATACACTGGGTGTTGTTGACCCTCCACATCTTTGGTTAGGACTGCACGTACCGTGTTTCTTGAGACTGCAAGGTACAATGATAAAGGCACCCCTGGATCCGACTTCATCAAGAGTGATGCCGAGGATAGGTACGCTTTCAGATCCTGGAAGGCTTATTCATGCTGGGACGTCCATTCGAATTTCTTGTTTTTCCATAAGATGTCATAGAAATCTCGGCATCTTTCTGAGGATTTGGAGATAAACCTATTCAGGGCTGCTACCCGCCCTGTCAACCTTTATACATCCTTGGTCGACTGAGGTGATTTTAGGTTCATAATGGCACAAATTTGTTCTGGACTAGCTTCAATTCCTCTTTTGGTCACCATGTAACCCATGAATTTACCATCCCCTACTCCAAAATGTCACTTCTCTGGATTCAGCTTCATATTGTATTTGTCCAAGATGTCAAAAGATTCTTTAACATCCTGGACATGGGTGCTGACATTCAGGGACTTTACCACCATGTCGTCTATATACACCTCCATAGTTTCTCCTAGTTTTTCTTTAAACATCATATTCACCAATCTTTGATAGGTTGCCCTAGAATTTTTCAATCCAAAGGGCATAAAAACATAACAATAAATACCTGTGGGTGTAATGAATGTTGTGTGTAGAGGCTAGATTATGAGGCTTGTAATATTAAATATGTTGGGCTGGGCTTAGAGGGTTTAATTAGAATAGTGGACTAGTTTACTATTAGATATGGGCTTGGGCTTGGGTTTAAGATCAATAGGGGCCCAATAGTAAACCCAATGGGGTGGCTATATAAACCCTATTGAGTTCACCATTTAGGAGGGCTCATTCAAGTTGGTTGATTAGGATTGAGAGAGGAGCAGCCCGAGGTGTTTACGATCACAAGTGACTACGATCGTAAACCCGTGTGAAGTGAGATTACGATTTCTGGATTTGTACCCGACAAGTTTTCTTGTGTGCAAAGATCAAGTGTTTATTTGTTTAATCATCGTATTTTTCGTGTTTCTTCTCTTTTCTATCTTGAATCAATCATAAACGAGGACTCCGCACTCGTTTATGATTAAAATATCGTGATTAGTTGTTGATTCTGGACCTACAATTGGTATCAGAGCCAAGAATCACAGATTCGAGGTTCTCACGGTATTAGATTCGAGTTTTTCTGGAAAAAGGTTCGATTTTTGAAGATTTGAAGGTGTTCTTCGGGTTTACGATCGGTGCTGCTGCTGTTCGTGAGTGTTTACGAATATTTTCTAGGTTTGCTTGAAAGTTTACGACTGGTTTGTTTGAAGATCTGCATCGGAAACGTGATTACGAGTTCAAGCTTCGATTTTTACGTGTTTACGATTCGAAAGTTGGAGTTTACGATTGTACTTGATCGAAATCAAGAGTTTATGATATTTCTCTACCGGAAACATTCATCGTAATCAGTGTTTACGACTTTACGGATCGGAATCAGAGTTTATGATTAAACCCTATCGGAATCGTCGTTTACGATCGTTGTTTACGACCCGGAGGTGTTTACGATCGGAAACAGGGTTTACGATCGGAAACAGGATTTGCGGCAAAAAGTCACTATTTCACACTTTCACGGAAACGGACGTAACTTTTGACTCGTTTGGAGTTAGAGGCTCAAATTTCAACACGACGTTCGTGACACCGAGCCCCAGAATTACCCTTGACTAACGTCTAGGGGAGCTCGTTTGGACCCCCAAATTCCACTCCGAAGGTCTCCGTTTTTCAGTTTTAAGTTTCTGACACTATTCTTTGAATAGTACTTTTGCCGTTTTTACCGATTTTTTCAAAATCTTCAAAGGCTGCATATCTAAAGAAAGAAAATGAGTTCAGTGGTTGAAGAAAAGAATATAGTTGAGGACAAAGATGCTTTCGCAGATGAAGTTGACAAAACTGAGATATGCCCCAATCCTACTTGTGCTCGTATTATTCCTGGACTTAGGCAAATTTGTAAAAATTATCAGATAGAATTATTTGAGATAAAATGCGAGAGGAGTTCATTCAAGGGTAGATGGCAAAAGAATGAGGAGAAGGTAAAAGCTCAGAAACGAGACATTGAGAAATATCATAAGCTTGCAACAGAGAAGACTATCTTATATGATCGGGCTGGGATTGAGATATCTGAGCTTACACAGAAATTAACTGAACTGCAACAAAAATTTGATGAGCTGCAGGTCAAGTATGATTGCAATCAGGAAAGAAACAAAAGAATGCTCAATGCTGGAAAGGAATTGTAACATGCTGTTGTGACTGGTGAAGTTGGGAAAGACACATCTGGGTTTGGGTCAGAGAAAACTGATAAATCGTTGGCAATGAACAGCATCATTCCTCCACCAGTTCCCAGAGACATTATAGGAATACTTCTTAGTGAGGATCAAGTTGAACGAACCAAGTCTGATTATAAAGAAGTTGCTCCTCCTATTGATAGTGTCTTGGTTGGAACTACACCATTGACTCAAGAAGAAATGGATAATGAAGCAAACATGACTTATGGTGAAGGGAGAGTAAAGGATATATCAGACAATGATGCTGAGTGCCAGAAATATGACAGGTGTCACAACTCTAAGTCTGATGAAGCTGGGATAGAGTTGAAACCATATCCTAAAATTGAAACCCCATGCTTCAAAGTAATTGACGAAGTCAAAAGGGAAAAGATGATCTTGACGACACGGCCTGAGGGGAAGATCTTTATGACATCTGGATCAATGTTTGACCAAGAATCCGATGTAGGATATGAACTACCATTCTTCTCCTTTAAGTTCAAGGGAATAACCGATGGAGTGATAAGTGAACCTAAAGTTGAGAGGCCAAAGATCACCATCAAGCATCCAAGTATGAAACCAACAGCTGGAGTGAAGAATGAAAAACTCAAGGGAGTAGCTGTGTCTCCCATTTCTTCAGTTGGATCATGCAGTTGTTGTTGTAATTGCAAGAATAGTGCTTCAACGTCAAAGAATGAAGGAAGCACGAAGACAGTAAAGACAGGTTCGACACAGGCTTCGACAAACCAGCAGAAAGTCAAATCTGAAGCTGCAGTCAAACCAAAGAAGCATACACAAGGCAAACCAGCTCCATATCAGCCACCGAAGACAAATGGGTACACGTCTAACTTCTATCTAAAGAAGCAGACTTGTTTTAATTGTGGCATCGCTGGTCATATTGCTAGAAACTGTCTTTATCGCCCCTATGAACCCTATTTTCCGAAAAGTCAAAGGGTTTCATCTCAGGAGTCTGTAAAGTCTAAGCCAATGATGGTGCAAACACCTAAGGCAAGGAAGACTGTTTCTCCTAAGGTTAATCCCTCTGATCAACATTGGGGCGCTGCCAAAGCTGAAAGAAAATCTATAAATCAAAACAACAGCTTTCCAAGTTACAATAATTTTCAAAAACAGGTGAAGAAACCAGTTGCAAAACAACCAAAGCTTGAAAAACCTAAGGTAACTAGAACTGTTTTAAAAAATGATTCTAAAATGCAGAAGGTTGAAATACCTAAAGTCACAACTCAAAAGGTGACTAACACAAAAACTGTTTTGAAAAGTGAATCTAAAACGAAGAAGGTTGAAATACCTAAGGTCACAACTCCAAAGGTGACTAAAACAAATGTTAAATCACCTGGAACTTGGAAACCAAAGGCTAATGCAGCTACAACCGAATCATCCAAACTTCCTGATTTTTCAAAAGGAATGTTTTTAAAAGAAATTTCATTCATTGATTCCTCAGGAGTGCCCAGAAAAACAATGGCATGGGTACTATTAGATAACTAATCTCTCACTCTGTGCAGGAACGATCAAAGAGGATTATCACTAACGTTTGTATTACTAATTTGTTTGTTGATAAGTGATTGTTCCAGGCACAGTTTAGGAGACGTATCTTCATGTCATGTCAAGTAATCTATACAATGGAAGGTATGTCTCTTTAAGAGGTAAAATGTCAAAATCAGCATGAAAGGTACTGTTCTTAACTTGGTTGTTTGAATGATGAGGCAGCAAAGGGTCTTTTGAGTCAAACCTATTTCATTAAAGTGTCAATTAAGCTGTTGATTGATTATGTGTTTGACTTCAAATGCAATGAAGTGTGCATGTAATGAAACCCAATTTTCTAAAATTTTCAAATCAATACTTTGAAAGTTAGCTTGGCCAGATATCTTCAAAATTTTGTGTTTTGTTCTTTTAAGTGTGTTTGTGTGTTTTATTTTTATTTATAAAAAAAAACTGAA